>OY992881.1:107884025-108025282 GCA_963921405.1 Cepaea hortensis | reverse complement strand
ATCGGCTGAATATAACAAAACGGGGAGACTTGAGACTGAAGTTAACTAAATTGGAACCTGACATAAGATCTCTTTGCAGCAAGCATCAAGCACAAGGATCTCACTAAATTTAAATAATAAATAATTACTAATAATTAAAATAATATAGAAAAATCTTTCATTAAAATTATTTTGTACTTGAATTTCAGTTCTCCATTATATGTTTTGAAAATTTACTTACTGTGTTTGCTCAATAATTACCTAGTGATTTCTTCCTAAAACCTATCATTCAAGTTTCTTTAGTGAACATTTCAATTTTTGAATATTAAAAATAATGTATATGTTGAGGGGGGGGGGGGGCGTGGGGCGGGGGAGGGGGGCAATATGAATTTTAGAAAGGCTTAAGTGGGGCATGGCACAAAAAAGGTTGGGAAACACTGTGCTAAAGGCTACTTTCCCCATGGCGATTCTTGTTCTAATCTCTTCAAGGCATCTCCCATCAGATGTTATGATTGTTCCGAGATAATTGTACCGATTCACTTGTTGAAGAATATTTCCATTTAATTGTATATTACATTGTGCCACTTCGTTCTTTCTAGTGACGACCATAACCTGTGTCTTTTTACAATTTAATTCTAACCCCAGTTGCTCACTGTGTACAACAACCGCATCCACCAATTGTTGCAGATCCTGCGCATTGTCTGCAAACAATACTGTATCATCTGCATATCTAATGTTATTGATGTTTCGTCCTCCAATGCTGATTCCATTTATATCCTCTACATTGCTGAAAATATTTTCACTGTATAGGGAAAAAAGATCTGGAGACATTACACATCCCTGCTTAACACCTCTCTTAATAGGCTGATATAGTCCCACATCATTATCAATCCTTATCGCAGCTTGTTTCCAATATATGTTTTTTTTATAAGTCTAATGTCTTCCCCATCATTTTGTAGATCTGCAAGCATATTTACCGTATTGACATGTCTACCTCTATCAAAAGTCTTTGTATAGTCAATAAAGCAAAGATGTATATCCTTGTTTACTTATATAGCACAGTGCACCTGTTCGGGCAGTTGGCTTGCCGACACCCCTGTCTATTCCATTGTTCACATAGGGTAGTGAGGAGCATTTTGTGTGATATTCACTGGCACAGGAACGGGGCAATATGGGGACGACCCTTTGCCGTGAAGTTGGAACCGAGAATAACTAACTTACTTATATAGCACGTCCAATAACTGTTCGCAGCATATACACAGCCTTTCCTTCTACAAACCCACATTATTTTTCTCCTATTACAGGTTGTATTTTCTCCCTCACTCTTTGCATGATAGTTCGTATCAAAATCATTGTGATGTGACTCATTATACTAATTGTTCTATGGTGATCACATTCCAAGGTTCCTGATTTCTTTGGGATTGCAATAAATACAGAGTTACATAATTCAGAAGGTATATCTCTAGTATCATATAATGTGTTCAGCAGTCTGGTGACTTGCTCTAATCCAAATTCTTCTAAAGCTTTAATCATTTCTGTTGTGATGTTATCTGCACCGGGGGCCTAGCCAGCTTTCATATGCTTAAGAACATTTCGAACCTCCATCTCCAGAATTGGCGGTCCTTCATTATTAAATCTAATATCATAATGTTCCTCTCTGGTATCATCATAAAGGTTTTCACATAATCTGTCCATACATGTAGAATCTGATCTTTTTCTATTATGATTTTGCCATCTTTAGTTTTTAGACAGCCTGTCGGTGTACTTGTTCTTTCATTAGTAAGTTCCTGAATTCTTTTGTGCACTAATTTGGTATTTTGACTGTTGTGTTGTTTTTCAATTTCTAAGCACTTTTCCTCAAGCTATGCTTCTTTTGCCTCCTTACATAATATTCTGACTTGTCTGTGAATTTCTTCATATTTGGCAGAATTATGTTTGTTGAGTCTTCTTGTTTCCATTAGGTGTAAAATGTCTTCAGTCATCCATTTATTACGACCCACCTTCTTTAATTTTGGAATAGTTGTTACTGCAGCCAAACTGATTGAATTCTTCAACGTTTTCCATTGATCGTCGAAATCCTGGAATAGGATCTCTAGATCAGACAATATGTCAAATCTGTTCTGTACTTCTATGTTGAATTTGTTTTGTATTTCCTTGTCATTACTCAATGTACACAAATCATATTTAGTGTGTTATGTTATATACTTTACTTTCTTCATCTTTATCCTCAGTGTTCCTGTGAGTAATCTGTGGTCACTATAACAATCAGCACTGGGAACTGTTTTTGCTATTGTTAGCGCGTTTCTAAATCTTCCGCTAATCAGAATGTAGTCAGTTTGGTTTCTAATCCTGCTATCAGGACTCCTCCATGTCCATAATCTTCTAAGGTGGTACTTAAACCAGGTGTTTCCTGCAATAATTTCCTGTTCTTTTACACACTCTACGAGTCTGTATCCTCTTTCATTTCTCTCTCTTAAATCATAGTTTCCTACGGTGTATCTATCACCTTGATTTCCTACTTTCCCTTTGAAGTCCCCTATCATGATGTTTATTTCTGAATTTTTACATTTCTTTAAGGCAGACTCTATGCCATTATAAAATTCATCTACACTATCTTCACTGGATTCTCCTGTTGGGGCATATACTTGAATAATATTTATGCTAAAAGGTCTGCCACTTAATTTTATTAGTAGAACTCTGTCCGACACGGCCCAATATCCTTGAACAGATGTTGATGTTTTCCTGCCCAAAATAATTGCCACTCCCCTGTGTCGATCTTCACCTCCGGATTAAATAATCTTAAAATCTGCATCTATCTTGATGCCTGCTCCTGTCCATCTCGTTTCGCACATCCCTAAAATATTAATTTTTTATCTTTCAATTTCTTGTTTTATGTTCTCTAATTTTTAATCGTCGTTTAACGTCCTAACGTTCCATGTTGCTAATTTTAACGTCACTGTCCTTGTCTTGCGATGATCAGTCTTTAAGCGAATCATGATATACTAGGCACTTTTAAAGAGATAGTTTGCCGACCGTACTGGTCGAATGACCGCAGCCATTGACTCGAGAAGAGCTCCTATGCCTGCCGTCGTGAAACTTGAGACATAACCAACAAATATCTGTCGGCTGCCCTCAAAATTGCAACCACCACCTGCCTTCCGTGGCTTCTTTTGAACACTTCCAATAAACGAAAACGAAATCATCATCATCATCATCATCTTCCACTTCTGCCGTCAAGCGCCGTGGGGAGGAATAATTTGCGTTCCAGCGCCCGGTGGACGGCACTGGATAGTGATAACACCACATAATCCACATGAAAAACACTAAAACGAAGAATAAATGCGTCACTTCGTCGCCATTTTACCATATCTTCTTCTTCAGCATTCCAAGCCATTGAGGTTCTTTGCTGCAGATATAAGCCGTCTCCATTCGTCTCACAGGTTAACATTCTCTTGCCAGTCGCTGATTCCAAGTGATTGTAGGTCTGTATGTACATTATCTCTCCACCGTCTTCTTGGTCTAACTCAATTAGACAAATATATATAAACATATTAAAGGAGGTGTGCGACAGAGATGTGTCTTATGTCTCCTTTTCGTTTTTCCCGGTGCAGTTAAAATATTTTTAGACATTTAGAAGATATGAGTGGAATCACCCTTGGGGATCGTAACATCAATAACACATTGGATACGCGAATAATACAGTAATGACAGAATACAATGAGCATGATCTGCAACATTTAGTAGATGCGGTTGTTGCACACAGTCAACAACTAGGGTTATCATTAATTTGAAAGAAGACAGATTATGGTGGTCAGTAGGAAGAAATAAATACCACAATGCATATACAGGTAAATATAAGAAGTTTCTTAAATAAGTGATTCCGTACAACTATCTCGGAAAAGTCATAACATCTGATGGGAGATGACTTGAAGAGATTAGCACAAGAATCGCCAAGACGAAGGAGGCCTTTTGTATGATGGAAAAATACTGGCCAATCAAAAGATGTCAGTTGCAACGAGTGTTTAAGAGCTGCATAGAACCTATACATTTGTATTGATGTGAAGCGTGGACAATGAGCAGAAACGCTGAAAAACATCTAATGGTTTGGAAATGTGGTTTCAGAGGAAAATGAAAACAATAACATGGACAGACAGAAAAAAACCTATGGTCAATTCTTACAAGAAACACATTGAAATTGTAAACTGATTAGAGAAATTAGACATAGGCAGTCACAATTATTTGGTTGCGTTATGAGAAGAAATGAATAGGCGAGCTTGGTAATAACTGGCAAGAATGAGGAAACAAGAACACAGGGAAGACAGTGAAGAAAATACCTTGATGACTTGGCGACGTGGTATGGTAGAGACAAGAACATTTAGCTGATCCCCGACTCTGGTGATCTTAATATATAATCCATACGAATAGCCTACTAACCCATGACCACCGGCAATGCAAGTGTGCTGGTCATCAAGATAACGCGCGCTTGAATATGAACTTGGAATAAATCTAATGAATGTAAAATGTAAACTATCCAGATGCCGGACGAATGGAAAACAACGATAGAAGTATCGTTGAATATGATTCTCAACAATCAGTGACAGGTAATTGTCAGGCGCTCGTCTATTGGCCCCTTTGCTTGAATCATTGTTGACACGATCATTTTTTTTAAAAAGGACACAGGCTCCCCGGTAAACAAACATCAAAACACTGTATTTAATTAGACAGTTTAAACACAAAAGCCAAAAACAATATATTGCACGATTTATTGCCTGGCATGTTTCGCTGTATCTAGTCAAGTGCGTGCTTGCGCTCGTTTGTCTATGACTCGACAGGTAAATGACATGAATGCAAAAGTTAGTCAACTTAGATCAACAGGATCAATATAGATTTAACAATGGAAAGATCGAAAAATACAGTATCAGAATGTTTACCGCTCAGCACTGCACTCGTCCGCTCAAATAACAATATCTTCGCTCACACAGTGAGCGCACACAGAGTCGGATCTCAAATACATCGCAGCGCTAGCACAGACTCAGATCGGTTATACAAGTCACTCTCTCAAGCAAACATCCAGACACGTCCTTCCTCATCCAAAACCCAGTCTCGTCTCCCCTAAAGCTTTCGCTCTGGGTTCCCTATCACGTGGTATTTAATCTCGTGTCGTTTGAGGCCACTCGTGGTCAATACTGCGTCGCAGTATTGGGTCGTGTCCTGTCAGTAAACTAAGGGTCAGTCCGTCTGTTGACGACTGCTGTCTCACGTAGTCCAGTCCAAGGGTATACTGTCCTGTCTGTTCAAGGGCACACTGTCCTGTCTGCTGTTCCCCTGCCCTGTCTTCTATTCCCATGTCCTGTCTTCTATTCCCATGTCCTGTCTCTAGGATCTGTCTTCCGTATCAGGTCGCTAGGACACTGACAATAGTTATATATCATCAATCAATCAATCATGTGCCATGCCGGAAAGCGTGGGCGGTCATGATTCGCCATTTCACTCGATCATTATATATCATATTGAATGGAAAAAACATTAATAATATTTTGGGTGAAACTCTTAAAAAACATAGTCACAGGATTTGTTCGAATAGTGAGCATATTTTAGTTAGTTAGTTAGTTAGTTAGTCAGTTTAGTTAGTTAGTTAGTTAGTTAGTTTAGTTAGTTTAGTTAGATAGTTAGTTAGTTAGTTAGTTAGTTAGTTTAGTTAGTTTAGTTAGTTAGTTAGTTAGTTAGTTTAGTTAGTTAGTTAGTTAGTTAGATAGTTAGTTAGTTAGTTAGTTAGTTAGTTAGTTAATTAGGTAGTTAGTTAGTTAGTTACTTAGTTAATTAATTTAGTTAGTTAGTTAGTTAGTTTGTTAATTAGTTAGTTAGTTAGTTAATTAGTTAGTTAGTTAGTTAGTTCGTTAGTTAGTTAGTTAGTTAGTTAGTTTAGTTAGTTAGTTAGTTAGTTAGTTAGTTAGTTAGTTTAGTTAAGTTAGTTGATTAGTTAGTTTAGTTAGTTAGTTAGTTAGTTAGTTAGTCAGTAAGTAAGTTAGTTAGTTAGTTAGTTTAGTTAGTTAGTTAGTTAGTTAGTTAGTTTAGTTTAATTAGTTAGTTAGTTAGTTAGTTAGTTTGTGTGTTTGTTTGTTAGTTAGTTAGTTAGTTAGTTAGTTAGTTAGTTTGTTAGTTTAGTTAGTTATTTAGTTAGTTAGTTAGTTAGTTAATTAGTTAGTTAGTTAGTTAGTTAGTTAGTTAGTTAGTTTAGTTAGTTAGTTAGTGTGTTAGTTAGTTAGTTAGTTAGTTGGTTAGTTGGTTGGTTTGTTGGTTGGTTGGATGGTTGGTTAGTTGGTTGGTTGGTTGTTTGTTTAGTTAGTTAGTTAGTTAGTTAGTTAGTTAGTTATTTAGTTAGTTAGTTAGTTAGTTTAGTTAGTTAGTTTAGTTAGTTTAGTTAGTTTAGTTAGTTTAGTTAGTTAGTTAGTTAGTTAGTTAGTTGCTTAGTTAGTTAGTTAGTTAGTTTAGTTAGTTAGTTAGTTTATTTATTTATTTAGTTAGTTAATTAATTAGTTAGTTAGTTAGTTAGTTAGTTTAGTTAGTTAGTTAGTTAATTAGTTAGTTAGTTAGTTAGTTAGTTAGTTAGTTAGTTTAGTTAGTTAGTTTAGTTAGTTTATTTAGTTTAGTTAGTTAGTTAGTTTAGTTAGTTAGTTAGTTTAGTTAGTTAGTTAGTTAGTTAGCTAGCTAGCTAGCTTATAGTAAGCTATACCAGCTTACTGACTGCAGGCCCACTACTCATCGAGCGAGAGAGAGAGAGAGAGAGGGCGCTTATCGAGACTTTGTCGAACGGTCGTACACATTTGCTCTTTTGCCCACTCAAACCACGACCCTAGCTGCACGATGCGGTTACATTCTCGAAACGCCTGCCTCACTAACTTTCGTTGGCTGGGAAGATCCCAGTTTGGTGCACCTCACACAGCCAGTGAATATCACACAAAATACTCCCCTCTGTCCAATGTGAAAAGTGGAATAGGCAGGAGTCTCGGCAATTCAACAGCCCGCACAGGTACACTGTACATAATGGCCGCTGCCAGAATGCCAACAAAAAATTAATCCACGAAAACCACAGTTCATTGTCGATGGACTCAGCAGTCACCAAAAAGACCTCACTGAACCGGGTTTTCTCACCGGATTGTCTTTTACCGCAGGGAAACCCGCAGAAAGTGTCGCGTTAAGCACGAACTGCGCAGCTTCAGCGCCGACATTTGTTATCCCACGGTAATTTCAAACGCATCAACATATGCCATTATAATCTGATATTGCCTTCAAGCAGTCACACTTTCCAATGCGTGTTTAATCGTCTTTTCTATACGAGATTCGTGTAGTATATACAGTTATGTTGTTAAATAATTAAAATATCTTCGAACGTTTTAATATATTTGTTCGCTTTAACCTAACTAAAAACTCCATTACGAAGTTAAGATAGTCTATCTGGCACAGAAAAAAAAAATATAATACTAAAATGATAGGAAGGGCAGTTTAGTGTTTCAACATACGGTATCAAATGTTAGCCACCTTTGACTAAATTGTAATCGCTATGTAATATATTTGTAGAGTGGTGATTGCTATGATCTTGCATCCCAAAGTAAATTAAATTACGTCGATTCATGCTGCTTCTGGTAGTTATGCGTGTTGAGCAAAACAGTCATGAACTTGGGTAGAAGAACTGTTGCAGTAACTGGCAATATTGACTTCGTAACACACCCTTGTACTCTGAAATATTGTATTGCATTTATTAACGCTATGAAACACGTGTTCCCATCAATAGGAAAATTAATGCATTAAGGTTATCTAACTGGTAAGCAATATATATGTACCATTGTGTCACAGGTAAACTACAGAGACCAATTTAGCGATTCTTTATGAGAACGACGTTATGCAAAGAGCAGCATAAATGCTGAATAAACACACACACACACACACACACACACACACACACACACACACACACACAAACTACATGTATTCCCTTATTTGTTTTTTTTTTTAACATTTACTTTTTAATACCTGGAATTCCAGGTCTGCCAGCCGAAACATGTGCGCTAGAGAATCGTCTGGGACAATAAAGGCGACCAGAGTAATATTGACCACTTCAACTATCGATCCCTGACAGGTTTAAAATCATTGTTTAGTACCGCATACCCACTATGCCTCTTGAACTGGAAAAGGGTCCTTTACTTGCTTCACCTGATGTCTAACTCATGGAATGCAGATATAATTCGCTGACTCTCACTTTCCGCGTTAGTGATATTTTCTTGCCCACAAACAGACCGTATCGTTCGTTGTTAGTTAGTTGTGGTCGACTAAACTAGCACAGAGCCATTTCATTTCTTGCTTCTTCAATTGATTTCACACGAGGGATGTTCTTGTATTTTCTTTGATATCTGTTTCTGTCTTTATTCTATATGTGAATATAGTATCTTAGTGTATATGTTTAGTAGCAAGCAATAAATCAGTTATGTGGGTGTTAATATCTAGAAAGTATGATTATTTTCAGCATTAAATATATTCAGTAGATTATATCGAAACTGGCAGATTTATGCGTTTATAACGGTGCCGCATTTACATCTGATATAGTTAAGTATTCCTCTTCTGCACTATCGTAATACAACTGACACAGTTGCTCAAAAAATCGTTGCCTGGTGTCTAAACACTTGCTATCAATGTTTTAACAGACATTGCCTTCCGTTATATTACCTTGGAAAAGCCTGCCCTTAAACAATGGCCTTAATTCACTCTTAGCTCCCTAGCCCCACACACTGGTCCCACATCACATGCGGATGTACACCCCTAAACAAGTGCAAGCCATCATATACGCTTTGTAACACGTCTTCAAACTCTGCCTCTAATCATTTAAGCTTATACACATCCACCCTAATTACTGCACGCCCATCATGAAAGTCAAGCAACGTTTACCTAAACACTGGTCGCCTTCATAAATACTTAGAAATATATACCAACAGACAGGTGCCCCGTTATAAACACTTTCCAGACGTTCCAGACCTCGTGATAAACAAGCACGTCCTGACACACTGGCCTCTTCCTTAAACAATTTGAAACACCGGCAAACTACCTTCGATAATCCATCATGAAATCCTATAAACACCGGCTCCCAAAAAACTGGTCTTCCTATCATGAAAGATTGGATACAGGTTCTCAAACATTGACCTCAGATAATAAATGATTGGAAACAATCACCATCTATTGGTCTCCCACAATAAATGTGTAGAAACACGCCCCCTGTACACAAGCCTCCCATCATAAAACTTTCAAACACTGACACTGGAAACGCTTAGAACCGCAGCTACAAAACCCTGACCTCCCATTAAAAAAAAACAAAAAAAACACTTATCAACACTGTCAAGAAGCTGAGGACAGAAGTAACAGAAGGATATAAGTTAGGGATAAGACTAAGATAGGATAGAGATAACATCCCTGAACAGGGAATAGAGATTCAAGGGACAGAAGTAGAAGATATAACTCCTAAGCAGTTATCCAACAGGACACGCACGTGTCATAAGTAGGACACTGCAGGACATGACAGGGATTTACTCCCAGGTTAGAGTAGGAGACAATAAACACGGGAAGTACCCGTAAACAGCGTTAACTAGAGCACAGTAGCTAGTGACAGGCTACTGTACTACGTGCGAGGTAACCGAGCACGTAATAGTGCTGGCGCACGAAGATTCACAAGTCCGCAGCTGGACAACGCTGCTAAGTTTAGCCAGACGGGACTGGACGGCTCAGCAGACAGGTCGATGTATTTGCCCTGACCATTGTATAGTTTTCAGGGCACAGTAGTATAGTGACTTACGCTAGGATAGATAGAGATTGTGCTTAGCCGAATTATAAATGTATAATGTGATGATGTATCGATGATATATGCACGTTCGTGTGAGCTCGTGGAGCCAATTATAATCAGTACGCAATAAAGCGAATTTACCCTTTGTACACCTACGAGTTGATATTCGTGCGGTACAAATGAAGAATCCCTGTATGCCTGTCTAAACTAGGTTGTTGACAGACGGGATTATTACCATACAAGCTTCGAAATACTTCTTCTAGCTCAGAAATTCTATCATAAACGCTATGAAACACGTTTCCTAAACAATGATATGTCATCTTAGACGCTTAGATAATCGTTACGTCATTTAAGCCTTCCATTTATGAAAAAAAAAATACACAAGCAAACGAAACTTGTAAGCAAGTCTCCAAACACTGACTTCGTATCATAAATGCTGGCAACAATTAACCTCTTACTATATACGCGTAGAAACATATTCCAAAACACTGGCTAGCAATGGCCTCCCATTTTAAACGCTTACATAAGCAGGTCGCCGCACACTGGCATTTCGTCATTAAAAAAAAAAAGAATAAAAAATTTTAAGACAGCCTCCAAACAGCGACCTCCAATCATAATCACAGGAATCACGTCCCCGTGGGCTGACCTCCTACTGTAAACGCTTTGAAACCTTGACCCCAAAATACTATCATCCAATCATAAACGCTTGAAAAAATGTCGCGAAACACTGGCCTTCACAATCACGCTTAGAATGGCCTGCCCCAAATACTGACCTCTCATCATAAACGCTTTAAAAAGCCGACTCCCAAATACTTGCTTCCCGTCAGACACGTTTGGAAACGCCGGTCCCCAAATACTCTCATTCCACCATGAACGCTTAGAACAAATTGTCTAAAATATCCTCCAATCATAAAGCCATATAAACTGTTACCAAACCACTGCCACCTTATTACGCCGGCAAAGAAATAACTAGCAACGCATTATACATCCTTAGACATTCCGGTGTCCAAACATTAGTTTCGCAACATACATGCTTAGTTAGATCTTAGACTATGCTTTCAGCATGGACTCAAAGAAAAGATAACCACAAAACATTGGATGTTCGTGCACAATGGAGTTAGAAAAGGACCGTATTTACACGTCTGCCGGCTATTATGCGTAAATTGCTAGACCCATATGTGTATACACCGATAGGCACATGATAAACGATGTAATCAATAGCTTCCCTTCATAAGACAATTCATGATACCTATTTTATGCTGATTAGATATACAGATGATACAGTCTTGATTGCAGACAATGAACAGGACCTGCAAAATTTAGTAGATGCAGTTGTTAAACACAGTGAACAACGAGGATTAGAATTAAATTGTAAAAAGACACAGATTAAAGTCGTCACTAGAAAGAACGAAATACCACAATGTAATATACAAGTAAATGAGAGTATTCTTCAACATGTGAATAGGTACAATTATCTCGGAACAGTAATAACATCTGATGGGAGATGCCTGAAGAGATTAGAACAAGAATCACCATGGCAATAAAAAGATGTCAATTGAAACGAGAAAAAGAGTGTTGAGGTGCTACTTTTATATGGATGTGATACTTTCAAGCTGAAAAACAACTGATGGCTATAGAAATGTAGTTTCTGAGGAGAATGCAAAGAATACCATGGACAGCCAGAAAGACCAATGAACAGGCCTTCAAGAAACAAACGAAGATCGTAAACTGATTAGAGACATTAGACCCAGACAGTCAACATTTTTTGGGCATGTTATGAGAAGAAGTGAATTGGAGAACTTGGTGACAACTGGTAAGATCGAGGGGAACAGACCAAGAGGAAGAACTAGAAGCAAATACCTGGATGGCTTGGCCTCGTGGCATGGTCAAGACAGAAACACGGAGCTGATCCACGACTCTGGTGATCGAGTGAGACGGCAAACATGACCGCCCACGCTTACCGGCATGGCACATGATAGATATATTTTATGCTGAGTCGACCTGGAGGGGGGGGGGGGGCATTTAAATCGTACATTTCGGCCTCGATTCGAATTTAAACCCATGTGTTATGCATTCAGATTAGTTGTCATTCATCTCATCTCATCGGGTTTCTCTTGTACCTTGCGGTGTCGAGGTGGAGCATTAACAGCCGGAGAGTGCCCGTTTATGGGCTTCATATATCGACATTCCAAAGGACTGTAATTCCCTCTATCCATCATTTACGTGGCCTGGCTCTTCCTCTGCTTCCGTCTGGTATGTACATCATTTCTTGTTGAGGTATACTGTTAGTTGGAAATCTAGTTTTATGACCAAACCCTTTAACCTGCTGTTTTCGGATAACTATTCGTCGCCTATAGAGATAAAAAGAGGGGTACGGCAGGGATGTGTACTGTCCCCAAGCCTCTTCAACCTATACACTGAAAGAATTTTCAAACAAGTTGAAATGTCTGGACTCAACATCAATGGAAGAATCATAAACAATCTTAGACATGCTGACGATACCGTGTTGTTACTAGCAGAAAGTGAGCAAGAGTTGCTAGACCTAGTGGAAGAAGTAAACAGGCACAGTGAAGAATGTGGCTTAGATATTAACATACAAAAAACTAAAACTATGATAATTAGCAATGAAAAGGAAAAATCATCAATGAACATCACAGTAAACGGGCAGATACTAGAACAAGTAACAAGTTTCTCTTACCTTGGACATATAATAACAGATGATGGCAGAAGTGAAATGGAAATCAAAAAGAGAATAGTAATGGCCAAAAATGCTTTCAACGGCATGACATCAGTATAAACATCTAGAGAGATTAATAACGCATTAAAAATGAGAATTGTCAAATGCTACGTTTATTCAACTCTACTGTATGGCGCGGAATCCTGGACATTGAACAAGCAACTAGAAAGTAGCATAGAAGCCCTGGAGATGTGTATATACAGGCGAAATGGTCATATTTCATGGAAACAAGAACAATCAAATGCAGAGGTCCTAGAAAAAACTAGGAATGAAGAGAGAGTTGATGAAAGAAATAAAGAGGAGACAAGTGACATATTTTTGCCACGTTAATAGACATTATACTCTTATAAAACCATACTGGAAGGCAAGGTTGGGGGAAGCGAGCAAGAGGTAGACAACGATACAAGTGCGAGGATAACATCAAGAGATAGACGAACATCAGCCTAACAGAATGTACAGTCAAGGCGAGAGAAAGACAGTGTTGGAGATCCATTGCAGCCAACCTTCATTGTAGAGACGGCACCTGATTGATTGATTTCTGATATAATCTAGCGCTGTTATAACCCCAACTTTAGTCCTGACATCTTTATTTCTGATTTTCTATCTTCTTGATACATTGAATATTATTAACAGGAATCTCATTTCTGTTGTTGTGATTGTTCTTTTCTCTTTTTCTGTCATTGTTCCGGTTTGGCATTGGTAGCATAGTTTGGAGGAACGAATGTGTTGCATTCTGCTTTTTTAGTGGCTATTAATACACGTTTATTCTATAGTATTGGTGCCATTTGCCCAGTGAGATGGTTTGCCTTATTGCATCTATTTTTGATCTCGTCTACTGATTTGCCAGCTGATGATATTATTCTTCCCAGGTACTTGAATCTCTTTACTTGATTCAAGGGGTGTGCTTCGAGATGAATGTTTATTGTGCTTTCTTCTTTGGTTAAAATCATTACCTCTGTTTTACTTGTGCTAATTTTCATGTTATGCCCCATACACCCTTCATTCAGACTGTTTATGTGGTCTTGTAATTTTGTTTCTGATTTTGCTATTAATGCTTGATCGTGAGCAAATAAGAGTATAAGACTTTAATGGTATGATTTGCCGTTAGTTCTTCTTCTGTGTTCTGTTCTTCATGCAGTGTTGTTATTTTCCCCCACACATTTTTCATGTAACTCTTTCTGATCCAGACAACGCCCCATTTTACTCAGCTTTTACTGAGTGCGTGTGCCAATTAATGAGTCAAATGTGAATATATTGTTTTCACTTTATTCTGAATATACTAAACACATGTGGCTTCATGTTGTAATATGCAGCAAAGAGTATTCAACTTCTTTGAAAACAATATATTCATGTTATTTTCGTTTTCGATATTGCCCCCCCCCCCACCTCCCATTTGTAACTGTTGCAACACGTTTAGAAACTAAGGACTTCTGAAACCTAAATATAATTGGGCGTATGTTGAGAGAAGATAGACATCACATCGGGATAAGTAATTTCTCAATCTAGACTATTGTCTTTCCTATCTGCGAATTATCTTCTATGCAAATTTAAAAAAAAATATCTTAATATACCAAATGTATATGATGTTATAACACACCAGGATGATTATTTGTTGTGCTTTTATTATGACTAGTTTTCAGTATGCATACTGCCTATTGTTGTAGTACGCTTCAGTTATATGTTACCCGATGGTGAATTTGATATGATATTATCGTGGTTGTGTGTGAAACATAAGTGGTAGGGTGTATACATTACGCAAACTATGATAAGGGTTCATGGTGTGCGTAGCCATTGCACATCTGTGATGCACGTTCGTTTATCGTAACTCTTGAACTTGACGCAGAAGCAGATCGCCGGCGGTTAAGCCCAAAGATCCGAATCTCTTGTATTACCACCACAACCTACTGACGCAGCTTTGGTGAAGGGGCGAGTGCAGGTAAATATTGTGTCTGAATAAGTGACATTGACTTAAGACAATCCATTCCTCATGACGTGACCGTTAAGGTGAAGGCACTAATTGCAACTACATGACCTGTCCGACTACGGGAAGTCCTTCCGACTCGACAGAGTGAGAGATAGAGGAGAGTGCGAGAGAAGGGGAGTGAGAGAAAGAGAGAGAGAGAGAGAGAGAGAGAGAGAGAGAGAGAGAGAGAGAGAGAGAGGTGAGTGTAAAAGCGGTAAACCTGGTTGAGAGATATTGCCTATCATCACTATGTGTATATTCGTATATAATTATGTACACATAGAATCTAATATGTGTAGATTTTAGAAACTACACATTCTTGTTCATCTATTTCAAGCTCTCAACTAGATCACCAGGTTACAGATTCCTGTTCAGTGACAACGAAGAGACACCTAGTGGTGCGAAGACTCGCAAACTGCAAACAACACTCTCTCAGCTGACTCAAGGCAACATCTCAACTGTAATCCTGCCACAAATCAAGACATGATTCAAGTAACATGATTGATTGATTGATTGATTGATTGATTGATTTAGGAACCGACATCACAGCATTTGGGACATTCCCATAAGCGCTCCGTCCCCATCCTCAGCAGCCAGCGAAGAGTTCCAATACTAATAGTTCCAGTAGCAATCTGATTATATGTCCGTCTCGCCTTTCCTCTGAGAGTCGAGCGTCGGCCAGATCCCCTCGTCACACCTCGCTGTCTCATTCTTACCAGACTATGGTGATCCATTTGCTCCTCCGAGAATGTATGTACATGCTTTTTCATCACTACATATATGTGAATGTCTTTCTTCATAAGAATCATCATTTCGGTAAAATAATATTTTGAAGAATTATTAATAGATAATACATTCAGTAGTAGTTTCTTTTGACTCATAGTTCTATCTTAATTTGTTCCAAGTGTACTTAAGTCTGTGTGTACCTTTGTGGGGGAGTTAATTTAACCAGAGAGGCTAGATTGTGGGGGAAACCTGCCCTGTCTAGTAATATACTTACAAATGTACATCTTGGCATCTAACCTCCTTCTTCCCACTCCTTCAGAATATCAGGGCCAGCTACTTTTACCTGTTAACGAGCCATTTTCAACGGTGTCCTTGTGACGCTAGGGACTTGGTCTTTGATAAACTTATAAAAGACATGTGTCTCGAGTTTTCACTCTGGGATCTGGAGTGTGAGTGAACTGAGCCTCCAACCTGAACCCAACACCAGTGTGAGAAAAAATTGACTATTGACATATTGGACGGCACGTCCGGAATATAATTTGAAACATTTATGGCATATTTGTTGCATGTCTGATGTTATAATTAGTCAGAGGGAAAGAAGAGGAACAACAACAATAACAACATAACAATAACAATAATAACAACAAACTCATAACTATTTCGATATTTAACTGATGTCAATAGTAGCATATAGTAAAACAACAATAGCAAAAGTAACAACAACAAGCCCAGACCAGTTTGCATATTTTACTGCTGATAATAGCTGCATACAGTAACCAGTGTATTCGTGCACGAATAAAATACAGTTGTTTCATGCTATGTGATTACAACGTGTAGAAGATATTTTCTACATTTTATTGTGAAACCCTGTATTGGTCTCTCCAAAATCTGCGGCGAGTAAGCAAATTTAATACACATTAAAGTATACGACGCTTGTTTCTGAAAATATATCTTAACATGTATACCATTAGTCAGATTTCCTTGTGGACACGCTACTGGAGCAAAAATTGGCTTCAGTTTCCTTCGTGGTTCTGCGACATTAATATACACAAAAGAAGAACCCAGATATCCTTTATTTGAAGCAATACAGTTCATTAGCGCCAATTCTGTAACAAATAGTTTGCTTGTATAATTACTATGGACATCCTATGCCATTTCCTGGGCCGAAAAGTGTATTAAATGCATGCCTGTACTTGGTACTTTGTTTTCTGCATATCGTTTACAGGACATCGCTGTCAACACCAGCATCTTTCAGCTGTATGTTGATTTCTTGGCAAGATTACGCTCAGTAGTTTGCCATTGCTTTCTGAGCGGCCGGCTCACATACCCCGTAAGTTACCGATGCGATTCGAACCACTGCTGATTCTTACCTCATCACGTTACCGACGAGAGCATACGAGATTACGGAGAAAAGTCATAACCTCTAAGCCACGAAGCCGGCACTCAGTACTTATGTGGTGGTAAATAAATATATTCGTTGAGGAGTTTATGCTTTCAAGTATTTGGCTTGCACCCATTGATACTAGCAACATATCTTCATATTTCCCATTAATGAAGAGAGCAGGCTCAAAAGCTACTGCAAGCATTAAAATTTTGCCTGGAATAAAGCACACAATATACAGAGCAGAAATAAAAACAACCATTTTAGCAACATTCTCACTGTTATTGCTAACCCTTTCTGGCTGTACCGCAACCACAAGTCTTATTCTCTATTTCGATTTCATTCTCAGTTGGACAAAAAGCACAGTGGTGCAAGTAACGATGATCACAAATGCACCAAATGGAATAAGAAAGTTATTTATTAACAGAGCCGTCTTCTCTACTTCGGCCTGGTTTTCTGCATGAACAATTCCAAATGTTGTTCTATTTCTCTTTAGTGAAAATCGCATTTCCAATGTGTTTACAAAATATATGGGCGCGGCGCTTCCAATGAATATTACGCAGATGCCTGAGATGATTAGTGTAGTTCTTGAGACAGTATGAGAAATGACTTTCATAAACCGGGGGGACAAGGGCTGGAATATTTTTAAAACACTTAAAGTTCAAGGGCCAGGATTGTTTTTAAAATAGTCATAGGTTGAGCGGGAGAGCATGACCGAATAGCGGCAAGGCCATCTTCCATTGTTAACTAATGGTTTCTCAGGGAGAGGAGTGCCGGATGTAATCTACACTTTGGGTTCAAGATGTCAGGTGGACAACGGTGGGCTTTGGGGGCAGCATAATTTATGAGTACAGGCGGCATTGGAAGTGACCTTGGCTGTCAGAAGATAACGCCATACTCCGAATTTATGGTAGCGGGAAAAAGTACATGAACTCAGGATCATGGACCCGATCATGAACTCGAGAAACAATGTAGATTTGGGTTAATGATATGCATATTTAGCAGGGTACGCAAGGTACTGATTGGAGGACCTTGGCGGGACGAGAGAGGGCATGGTCACGTGATTCCGGAAAGGCGCCAACTCGAGAAGTGATATATACTTTAGGATCCAGTCAGTTGGGAGAGTCGAACAGGAGGGAGGACAGTTGAGAGTGGACTCCGGGAGCGGCGGGGTCTGGGCCCTTTTGGGGCAGCCCAAGGAACATAGTAACAGGACTTCAGAAATTGTGGCTAATCCGTGCCCAAGTCTGTATAGTATCTGGAGGAGGAGGAAGTGAAGGAAGACGGACAAGCGCCCATGCTAGAACTCGTCTGAATCACTGATAGGAGTGAGAACGAGTAAGGAACTGTGAACGGAACCTACCCAAGGCAGATAAGCCAAAGAAGAGAAAGACACGCAGAGTCCGAGGGTCGCTAAGTGCAAGAAAGCCACTTGAGTTAAGAGGACCGCCAGCTAAGGAGACCGCTCATTAGTTGCAGTAAATGACTAAACGTCAGATAGGACGACAATAGCCAGAGACACTGCGGTTGGAACCACGCAGGAGACTAAAAGTCAGATAGGACGGAAAGGACAAGTGGGATCCACGACAAGCGATTGATTCGGCAGAGACAAATGGAACCCAGAAGATCGACTGGACGACAGAAGCTGAATGTAAGTTGACGTAAGATTTAGAACTAATTAGTATGGTTTAGAATATTCGCTATATTATAATAAGGTATCTTAGTTTAGAAAGCTATAGCAAACTAAAGTAGGTGGACCTACCGCGTAATCATGAACGACCGACAAATGTCAGGACTGAGCGCAACGTCCTGCAAAGGACCCACATCTAACTAGCTAGCTAACTATAATAGCAGTCTAAGCAAGGAAGCATTGACAAACTACTGAACGTTAACCCGCTAAAGAACCACGACCCGACAAGGGGCAGGATTGGATGCGACGTCCTGCAAATGACCTATATTTAAATGGCTGACATAGAGTGATGGGAGTCAAATTAATCGGTTAGATAAGCAGAGTGTAGATAAACTATATATGTGCATGTAAACCAAGCAATTAGACTACAAGATTAATGATAACTAGGCGGGTCAACAAGGCATGTAAATACGAAAAGATGGCAGTAATGCAAGAATATAAACACGGCGACCAAACACAGCAGACGGCAGAAGAGGATAGGAAGGCACTCGCGCCCACTAGGTCAACCAGACAATACAAAACAGGTGGGCGGGCCAGGACAGGTAATTACAAACTCGGCCAGAAACCACGGCGTGGGATGGAATGTTTGCCTTTTGTTCGCTGGACAGAGGCGAAGCGGTGTCGTGTTTCTGTTGTTGTGTAGTTAAGTTGGCCTTGCGGGGTACCAGCAGCGAGTTCAAATCTTCTGGTAAACGGTTAAATAATTTTAGGTTTATCTTGGCTGTAGACGACGTGCTGGGAGATAGGAAATAATAATGTAAGTTAAATATATATAGACGATAAATTACTGTGTTTAAAATACTGTTGTTAATTTATGTTATGGCTAAGATATATTAATACTAGTATAGATAGAGAAGCAATAGATGTTAAGGACTTTGTAGGTAGTGAAAGACTAAGGTTTATTCTTACGTAACACTCACGGGTATTGTTTTATAATGTTTCAGGCATTGCCTGGGTAAACTGGAGATGCCTAGACATACCGGGCATATCTGAATAAACAGTTACCCGCTGAACAAGTTGGATGGGAGCGAATTAACTCCCTGGGTATATGGATTGAGGGATCAATCTATGAATCAATAGGTATTTGGGCTAAATACATGGACCAGTAATAAGCCTACGGAAAGATAGTTACGAAACAAAGGCCGGTGTAAATCCTAGCTTTAGTTATTTGCTTGATGCGGTTAGTGGGTGATCATAGGTGGCATTCCCTTAACATCGAGTCGCGTAGTCTGTTATACTATCTATCTCTCCCTTGTGAGGTAATGCAGCATTGTATTATTAGAGTTTATTAAGCATTATGTGTCTGCAATGTATGTACTGGTTACTCGATGCGAATATGTTGTAGATTGTCACTCTGTTACTGTTCAGAAGAAAATAAATATATGTTTGAGTTGCCTTTTATTTCGACTTGTCAGTCTGAGATTGTGTAGATTATAGTAGTTTAGAGACATTGTGAGGTGGGCTGTGCATCTCGTCTATAACCTAACATAACCCGCGAGACATTGATGGTGCAATAGTACAATCAACTATTGTTCTCACGAGGAGACACGAACCTTAATCTGTCGTATCCCTTACTCTCATCCTCTTTCTCCTTCTCTCTCCCCCTCTTTCCTTATTATCAAAGATAGTGCGTTGTAGGTAGAGTTCGACTGAGGAACGAACTTTTAGGCTTCACACTATTTATATCATTTCCCTCACATCCTCTTCTTTCTCTTCTCTCTCTCTCCCCTTCCTCTCTTTCTTCTACCTCCTTTTCTCTCTGTCACATTCTTTTTGGAGTGACGAGACTCATTATCTGAAAAAATGAGCGTACATAACATGATCTGTTACCCATACATTATTATTTATCAAACTCTCTCTCTCTCTCTCTCTCTCTCTCTCTCTCTCTCTCTCTCTCTCTCTCTCTCTCTCTCTCTACACACACACACACACACATATATATATATATATATATATATATATATATATATATATATATATATATATATATATATATATAATTTTTCACAGAAGGTGACCTGAGAATTATTAGGTAACTGACGCTCTCCAAATATGTTATACAGGAATGGACACTAGACAGATAATACAGATACGATAGCTGCTGTGGCGAAGACGCTATATGAATGACTGTCGGGCAGGTTCGTGGGTTCCAATCCGCATCGGAGCAGATTTTAAGCCTAAAATGGGTATCATAGAATTTCTTGAGAAATAAAGTAGGGTGGTGTGATACTGAATGCATCACCCACACAGTGCCAATAAAACCAAACCAAACATAATAAATAATTTGAAAAAACGAAAAAAAACAAAAAAACAATCAATGTTTGGTATTAGGAAACCGCTATTTGTGTGGGAAGTGTAAGGATGTCCACATTCCATAGGCCTGAATGTGTGTGTGTGTGTGTTTTTTTTTTTTTTTGCATATTCTTTACATGACATCTCTGTCAACATCAGGATCTTTCAGCTGATTGTTGATTTTTTGCAAGATTACGCTCAGTAGTTTGCCATTGCTTTCTAAGCGGCCGGCTCACATACCACGTAAGTTACCAACGCGATTCGAAGCACTGCTGATTCTCACCGTCGTCACGTTACCTACGAGAGTATACGAGATTACGGAGAAAAGTCGCTAACCTCCAGGCCATGAAGCCGTCATAGGCCTGAATACACGGAGGAATAGAAAGCCAATCGTGACCTCTCACAGCGAAGGGGAAAGCACGGGCGTCGAACCTTCGGCCTATGACACGCATGCCATAATCTGTGTAATCTCCTAACATCTTAACAAATAGACAGACAGACAGACAGACAGACAGACAGACAGACACACACACACACACACACACACACACACACACACACACACACACACACATATATATATATATATATATATATATATATATATATATATATATATATATATATTTGTACATTTGTTACCGTACGCTGCTTGCATTCTTCGATGAATGTCCACTGGTCGACATCCTTCAAATGAAAGAAACTAAATCACCGCTCTTTGAGCTTCTTTGGACGTATTTCGGATCAACCCGGCCATTTTCTCAACGGTCAGAAACAGAACCTTTACATCATAGGACGATAAGCACGTGCTCTTTTATTCATTGGTCAGCACTTATCACATGACTATGACATTATCATGTTCAACGTACACAATTACGCGCGGTGCGGCAGGAGCGGATTTCAGTTGTTGCCTTATGCTTCAAAAAGGCATAATAACTCCATCCCATAGTCGTAGCGAATGTGACTGGTTAGACCAATTCGTGCTGTAAATGTTCGTCTACAATGGATGCATGTTAACACGTGGTCATTTTCACCTTCATGCACCATGTTACGTCTCACATGCTTAGTGTGTTACCTATCTGATATCATTTTCTCATTTGTGTTTATTCCGTGTCTGAAAGTTGCCCTTCATGCAACACGTTCAGCGGCGACTTGCTGCCTATGTGCATTATCAATGCCTGCATCAATCATGTCCCGCTTACACACATCTTTGTATCGTAGTAGAGGCTGTCCCTGAGATCTCTAACCCATCTGTAATTTACCAAAAAATATGTCCTTTTGTGTTCTACTATCATCCATCCTCGTAACGTGTCCTATCTATCTAAGTTTACGAAGACTGTGCATTGAACAAACCGTCACGAAACATGATCTTTCCAATACTTCATTATTTGTGATTTTATCTTACCACGTAATACCAAGTAGTCCTCGCAGACATCGCATATGAAAGCTGTTTAAACGTTTCTCTTGGTGCGAAAAAGTTGCCCAAGGTTAACTGCCATAACGATGAGTACTAAGGACACAGACTTGATAGACAAGGACTGTTGTTTAGGAAGTAAGCTTCCTGTTCTCTAAGACTCTTATTTTTAACCTGGTGTTGATTTCCTGATCTAGGAATAATTTACTATTTCCCTTTGATGCCAGATATGTAAAATGGTCTACTATATCCAGTTCGGCGTCGTAAATAAAGGATGATGGTCACCCATGTGACAAAATCTTTGCCTTTTCTCAAGGCCACAGACGCTTTGCCAACTCTTGACCACCTGGACACACTTCCCACCATAACAGCAGTTAAGTGTACTATTAATAAACTTGCGTCTGGCAAGTGTTCAGTTAAGGGTTGTATTTCAGTAGAAGTTACCAGGAGTGGGCAAGAAACATTTACTTTACAGATCCACCAGCTAATAGGGCTATGCTGGCGAGAAGAACAAGCCCCATATGATTTAAAATATTCTAGCATCATAATACTGTACAAGAACAGGGAAAAGGGGATAGAAGTGACTGTTACAACTATAGGTGTATCTCACTTCTGTGTATCGTTGTTAAAATACATGCGAAATTGTTCTGCGCAGACTTCAAATTCTGGGAGATCAAGTATGCCCCAAATCACAGTGTAGCTTTCAACGAAACCGGTCTAACATCGATAGATATTCTTATTGCGACACATACAAGAAAAAAGTCCGTGAACAGATCAATCACTGTTTATCGATCACTTTATCGATCCCAGAAAGGCATTTGATGTCGTCATTCGTGAGGGTGTGTTCAAGATGCTAAATATTAACGGCTGCCTGCCAACTCTCCTGACCATTGTGGAATAATTCCACAGATGTATGAATGGTGTAATTAAGTTTAAAGGTAAAACTTCAGAAGAGTATGAAATTAAGGATGGAGTTAAGCAGGTTAGTGTACTTGCTCTCATCCTCATTGGAATACACGTTTCAATTCTACTGAAATATACCGTTCGTGATCAGCATAGTGGTATATGCCATGTAGTAACGCATGGTTAACAGTGCTAGTCCTGCCTATTAATAGAATGCGTACAGTACAGGAGCAGCGAAGAAAGAGCGAGGGTGATTTAAGTTAACGACAGTTAATTGGCAAGCACTAGAAAAACAAGTAAAGCCTAAACCTTTAAGAGATAGTGATGATGAATCACTAGAGAGAAGGGAAACTACTCAGAAAGACTGTGTATCACGTGATCAGAACAGCTTGAGATCTCGAGAACGAGACTTCTGGTCGTTCTAATCAGTCAGGTCATGGGTTTTAACAAGTCAAGACGTCAACGTGGTTTGTAGCCGTGAAAAAATTATCAAAGTAATTTGTATATTTATTCTCCACCAAGAGTCAGAGATGTGTTATCAAGCTAGTCCGTCTAAGCGATTGCCCAGCACGAAGGTTTGTTGCATTTCGCAGAATTAATGGCAGTCCAGTGACACCGCACACCAGACGCCAAGATCAGGCTGTAAGTTGACATTAGTCCATAAGAATGACATCTTTGTATGCGATTGTCTATTTGCTATATTGAAACGATTGCGTCAACTCTTCTAATTAATAAACTTTATACAGCAGAAGTCTTCATCTTCTTCTTTCGTTCGCCTAAATTATGTTTATAACTGCAATGTTGTCTCTTGTATGAATCTAACAGTCTTTTTTAGTTCATTCAGCGGTCCATAGAGTTTATCTTCCACTGTTGTCTCTCTAGGCCAGAAGGTTCGCCTGGATATGTTGTAGTTTGGGCAATCCTGGAGTATGTGCTCTGCTGTCTGCGACGCCAAACCACATGTGCACATGGCTGAGTCACCAATCTTGAATTTTGTATACATGTGGTTGCGTAATCTAGTGTGTCCTGTTCTGAGGCGCAGAAGAATGACCTGTTCTGGTCTGTCCATAACGTGGTAGTCGTCTTGAGTAAGGTTTGGTGGCCTTCTACTTGATTTGATCATTCTTTTCTTTTGGTGGTATGTAATAGGCACATCTGGTTGTTCTTCTTGTGCTCCTTCCTTAGCCAATCGATCAGCTCTGTCGTTTCCGGGGATTCCACAGTGGGATGGTATCCACTGTATGGTGATCTTACGATGACTGCTAAGTTCAGTGAATATACATTTACGAAGATTCATCACACGCCCTCCCACATATACGGGACCATGTGATTTATGTCTGCTGTAACATTTGTCTACAAGAAACGAAGAGTACCAAGGACGTCAGTATTTGCTTGTATTCATCGTGAGTCGATGTTCTTGTTGAACCGTGATGTTCTACCGTGCCTTGTCAAATTGTGCAGCAGCTTGTCCGTTGGTCTGTCCCTGCTTCTCCTATCTTCCGATATTCCAGTTGTATCGACATACTCTTGCTGTCCCTTTCCAATTATATGCGTTCCTTATACCTACACTCTACTAGTTAGTACAAGTCATCTGTAAAGAAACACATGCCTCATAAATTTATAAAGGTGAACACAAAGCAAACAATCATATAATAATATGTGAAATTATATGTGATTATTTCTCAACCCGCATAGTCACAATATAACTGTCTCTTCATTCCACACACATTATCATTGCACATATTATTTGTCTGAATGCAGCCTGCCATTTGTTCTAGACCTATTCAGTCTACTTAAAATTACACTAATTATACATATTCATATTGATTAATTCCATTTATGTATGTACATGATATATATTTATAAATTATAAGTTGGTTTTCTCCCGAGTGGTTGAAACTGGTTTTGACTGACTCGTATGCCAAAATTAATATCAATAATTTATAACAATAATATATTTGAAAACTAACCACTAACGTTTACGTTAATTGTGGTTTTAACTTAGCATAACTATCATTACATCTTGCACAACTGTAAAAATTATTCTGCAGGCACTACTTTTAAGTTCCATTAATTTATACATTTGTTATATAAAATGTAAACGTTTTATCTATGTTGAAAACAAAGGATTGGACAAGAAAGCAACGTTATCAAATAAAACCGTATATATTATCATTGTATATAATAAATTCGTAATATATTTTTCTTACAAGGGAGGATTCTGGAATGCTTTCGATAGAAAACAAATCGAATATGGAAGTCTCTTTAGACATTTTTATTGGTATTGGGAATGAAGCAGCGGAAATATTCACTTTTGTTACATACCCTACACTGTGTCAAATAATTAACATTGTTGGCATCCACACAAACATTATCAACATTGTTTGCTTTGTAAAGCAAGGTTTTAAGGACCCTGTGAACGTGAGCCTTATGGGTACGACTGCTTAGTATGCTTTACAATATGTGTTTATTTATGAAGGCATGATCGTATGTTGGCGAGCTATTTAAATTGGTGCTCTGTGTACCTTTTTTCAGTCGTACTTAACTCATACCAATTTCTCAGTATATTTCGATATATGTATCGTTTTGTCTGCACGCTGTGATCAGCACGATTGCGTCCCTGGCCTATGTTAGTATGTTTAAATCATCTTACTGACGTTATAGTTTATTTAAATGTTATACTTTCTCGGCTCACAGTGTCGTCCGTTCGCTCTGGTATTCGCGTGTTATACGTCCCTAATCTTTCACAATGTGGAAAGCAGCGACGCCGTAGTAACAAGCGAACTTGTCTTTTGACCCATGGGCATGTGTTCAAAGCATGGTTTATTAATTTCTTTAAACCGATAATTTATATGAGGTCATAATTCGACCTGGCTTAAAATGGGTATCAGGAAATATGATGGGCATTAAAGGCGGAAGCTGTGATACTGACCACAAAAGGTCGATAGTTCAATAAACATATGTAGTAAACCATATACCCGTTAGGCATCAAGCCGTGTCCAAGAATCCTTATTTGTGTCCTGAAGATGTGACTAATCTTGGCAGTATTGATCTTCCCAGTGAGAATTAATAAATTATAAATTGGCTACTGGAGGTCAAGCCTGGCCATCTGCCCCATCGTACACTCGGGCATGAAAACGTGATAGTCCTCACAAGTCACATACACAAAGCTGATCTTTGCTGCGGAATGTATTTTCAGGGAGTCCAGATAGCGTAATGACTAGACACTCAGCTTTTCCCTGCGGCGGACTTTCTAGACGATCAGGGAGTCCCGGTAGCGTACTTTCTAGACGCTCAGGTAGTCCCCGCAGCGTACTTTCTAGACGCTCATGGAAACCCTGCAGCGTACTTTCTAGACGGTCATGGAGCCCCGGTAGCGTACTTCCTAGACTCTCCAGGAATCCCGGGAGCGTAATGATTAGACGCTCACCTGCAGGCCCGTTGATCGTGGGTTTGATTAGCAGCGTAGTGGATATGAACTTAAAAAGAAAATACCGAGTCTCATATAAAGACCCATCATAACATAGGTACTGTCACTTGTTTTCCCGGGAGGAAGTTGGAATCAACAAGCACATCTTCAAACTTATTATCTGTTGGGATTATTGACTGACTTCTATCTACACTCCTCCCTTCTGTCTTCCCTTCCATATATCTATTTCTTTCACTCTCTCTCTGTTATTCCCTCAACACATACTCCGACAACAGTTCCTTTCAACGATAAATAAAAGATTTATTAATAAAAACTATGTCTGGTGTATGTATGGATAGTGTCTATGTAGTTGGTATGTTCTTCTAGTGTGGATGCCAGATAAGATGTTGATAGATAGTCTCCGTGTCTTCTCTCGTCTCTTCTCTCGGCTAAAGTACAGGACAGTACATAGATACAACGGAACGGTCTCACCCTGAATGCTCCGTCTGCTTGAGTCTGTAGATATATCCGTTTTTTGTAAGGAAAATTGTACACCACTGTATCACTGTACTTAAACCGATCACTATATATTGTCCGCTTAGACTAAATGTTCTTTGCTCTTTATAACGTTCCTAATTCCATCCTGGAAAACAAATCGATTTTCTAGTATTTTCTATTTTGTCCTGTAAAAGTTCTACACTGGATAGTTCTTAATTGGTATAGACACTTGGTATGCGCCTTGCAACTCTTCGATACTGAGTCATTTGAGTCTTACTATTATGTTATAGGGTCTCTATTTTCCGTTCTCTGTCATCCTTACTTTTTACGATGACACTTCTTTTCTCTCCTTTCTTATGCACAAGTGTCGTGCGTTATTATTTGAAAGTGCTTTCTTTGCGGTTATCAACACTGATTAATCTTTACCACAGCCATCTGTGTTATATCTTCGTTGATATATCCCGCACTGGTATTGGAACCTTATAATTATCCTTGTCTGAATTGGGAGTACTAATGCACAATAGATACACAAACGTTCCTCCGAACGCAGCACCGCCCTTTTCATACTCCCTTGTCTCATGGAAATCCAGAATCACACTAAACTTCCACAAAGAAGTGGCCACTCTTTATAGGTCATTTTTGCCGCATAGTCCTTGACCTATCTGGACACCTCAAGTCAATACCTCATTATCCCCGTTAGTGGAAATTTACTGAGCTGAAACTTTTCCGCTATTTCTAAAACCCTCATTGTTTTGTTCCTTCACTCTGAGTCATCTAGACCGCAATATGCTGTGGAAATTTTCCTCAGTAACCAATCTCCCCACCTCCTTATCAGCCCCAACTCTGGCGGCTCTTTTAACTCTGTTCCCGGTAGTTCACCATCCGCGTAATCAGCGCTGACTCCCTCTCTACACACACCTGACACTATCTGGGTTTTTCAATCCTGTCTTTATCACCTGACCGCGATACTGTCCAATAGTGCTGTCTGTCTTTGTCGCAAACCTATTTGTCCACGCGACAGTTTACCTGTGCTGTCTGCGGGCACTTCCGTGTCTTGACCTATAAACACATGCGCCTGGTCACTCAACCCGACATTTCGTGATGTTTGTGACCATTGACTTAACCTCGTCATCCTACACTCTCGTTGACCTGTGCCGCTGTTATTTCTACGTTAACATTTCAATCCGTTAATATTGGGGGTCATTGACTCCGGTCACACCGTGGTTGGTTATCCTTACTGTTTTGTTTGTTAACCCTTCTCCTACCTGGTTAGTCGTTTTATAAGGTCGTCTATCTGGGAATCACTAAACTATCATCATTCTGTGACAGGTACCATGATTTGTTTTGAGAAGTGAAGACGTGACACTGAAAACGTCAGCACTGGAGTGATGATTGTTCTATAATATATGGGACTGGAACCATATGTCAAATGCTCCTTACGGTGTGCTCATGGGTACGTGACTTTACTTACTTTACTTTATTCACTCAAGATACCCGAGAATGAGCCTAGTTTTGCCACGGTCAAGAACGTCGTATCTAAAGAAGTAGTATCAATAGGGTTATCTGTCTAGTGAGATGAATGCATGAGCAAGCAATTAGATTAACAGCTCATCAATCCACTCTTCTTCATTTTGTTTATGCTCACATTGATACGCGGACCTTACATTTTAAATGCAACATTTCTGTTTTTTTTTTTTTAATTTTTTTTTTAAATTTGGGGAAGAGTGGGGGAAGGGGGTTGTTTCAGTTTTTCGTTTAGCCTCTTTCCATTTAGGGTTTCCTACAAGCCAAACTTATTCGATATTAATGTTTGTAGTTTACAGTTTTCGTTCCTAGATCCAGGATTTTTGTTCAGTATATGTTGTTTTCAAGCCACAATAAACTGACCTAAGTTCGTAAGCATTGTTCTCTCTGCTGCATGTTTACCTAACCATTATAAGAAAATAGAGATTATTGTCGTCTCTAAGAAGACTGAAATACCACAGTGTAATATGCTAGTAAATGGGGATCTTAACCAAGCGAATCAGATCAACTCAATCGGAACAGTCATAACATCTGAAGAGAAATATCTTAACGACGTTAGAACATGAATCGCTATGACAATGGTAACTTTTGCACGATAGAAAACATGTACTGTGAAACGTGAACAACAAATAGACATGATCAGAAACATCTAATAGCAGTGGACATGTGATGTATAACAGACATTGCAAACAGATGTCATGGACATACAAAAAACAACAATGAAATAAGTCCACCAACAAGAAATTGTAACTGAAAGCTGATTATAGAAAGTAGAAGTATATTATAAAGATTGTTTGGGTATGAGAAGCAATCAACTAGAATACTTAATGATGTCCGACAAGAGTCCGGGTGAAAGAACAGCTGGTGTACATAGTAAGATGACTCAGTCATATGCCATATTCTAGACCCAGACTCTAGCACAGAGCTGATCAACGACTATGGACTATGGTATCTGGTGACATCGCAAAACATGACCTCACATGCTTATCGGCATGGCGCACAGTGATGTTGATAACACCCTAGACTATCATGCCTTATTGGCCTGTTCACGTGTTGTTGGTGAGGCAGAACATGCAGTATGCCCATACGAGGTGAAGTCAATAAGTAAGTCACAAATGGCTGTAGAACAATATATAAATATGATAACAACTTGAAACCAGTTTATTTTTTCACACACTTTGTCCCTGTATTTCTCAACATAATTTTCACCAACTTTGACGCACTTACCCCGTCGTTTTATCATTCCTCCAAAACTGGCGGAATAGAACCCGGCGTGCTACATTTTCTAAACGCTGTTTTCACTTCATATTCAACTTTCGCGTCATTCGCGAAATATCTTCCGCGAAGGTGGGTTTTCAGTGGACCAAAAAGGTGGAAAAGCGGGAACAACAGGTTTGATACGCTTTTAGTTTTTACCCCACTACCTGTTGCATTTCATATTACCTTATTAAAAGTAACATATAGTTCAAGACAAAACGGAAATATAACACGATAAGGTTGAATTACGAAATCAAGATATGCATTCAGTATTACTTAGTAAATATCACATTGTTATCAACAGTACATGGATAAACAGACACAATATTGTTTTCCGCCCATAGAAGTTAGAAGAAGAAGAAAACATAGACTAGAGGACGCAGTAGATAACATAACAATTAAAAGCTATAGTTGTTGACCAGGATTCGAACTTGACACCTCCAAATGAGGACGGCTCCACGTTGCAGGAACAAGTGTACTTCGTTGCATGACCAACTACACACCGTTAAATTCCTGTGTACATTGGCATCAAGCAAGTTGGTTATCTGCCCGTCTTTTGTCTGTTTAGTTGCCTATTGTGTAAACAATATTGAATTATATTCATATTACACTGAAGAAAATGTTTGTTTTTGCATATCCTTTACAGGACATCGCTGTCAACATCAGCATCTTTCAGCTGATTGTTGATTTCTTGGCAAGATTATGCTCAGTAGTTTGCCATTGCTTTCTGAGCGACCGGATCCATACTCTCATAAGTCACTGGTGCGACTCGAACCGCTTCCAATTCTCGTGGGCTCACGACAACCACGAGAGTATTCGGGGTTACGGAGAAAGCTACTAACGCCTCGGCCAGGGAGACCGGCACTGAAGAAAATTGTGAATCTTTATTACAATAGTTCTAATCGTAATATACTATCTTTTCAAATAACAGGTCTATCGGCAGCTGACCTAGGGAGTCTCTTAACTATGGTCTTCACCTGCATCTTTGTCACATGTGCGGCTGGCGGGAAAGATCTGCCTTTTGAAAGTTACGACGTTGCCTACATGATATCCGGAACTCCCCACTTCGCATTTACCAGAGTCAGCAGTTGTATCACAGCCATGATTACTCTGGAAAGATGTCTAAGCATAGCTTACCCTTTAAAGGTCAAATGCAATTTGGCATTCTTCACTGTATCTTTATTCTTTACTAAAGCATTATTTCACATAGCTGTCTTCAGTTTAATCATGCTTTAATCAGACTTTCATTTAATAATGTTTTCATGCACTCGTTTTAGGCTTGATTGACCGGAATCTCACGAAATAATCCTCATGTGGTTGAAAATGCAAAGAGTCCTATTAAGATAAGACATAAAATGAAAAACAAAACACACATAGTTATTATTGGGTATTGTTGGAACATGTAGAGACAATACTAAGAATGGAACTGTGTATATTTCTGACGCAAACTTTAGCAGAAGTCTTAACTTGTTTACTAGTGGCATACCTATACTGACAACGGTGTTGCTATCTTGTGAAGTGAAGCCGTGTCCAATCGTATAGTTAGTTGCATATCCTTTACAGGACGTAGCATTTTTTTGTTTTTGCTGTTCGTGATTAATGGGCAATTTTACTTTCATTGGTTTGCTATTGCTTTCTGAACGATCGGCACACATGCCATTTTATTTAAAAAACCAACGCAATGAGGTCTGCCGCCAAATCGCCCTCAGTTGTGTTTCGCAATATGCAGGATTACAAACTACGTCCGTAACCACTTCTCCACGGAGCAGGCCGACTCTTATACGGCATCCTTAGACAGGAAGATCGTTGTAAGTGCATTAGGACAGGAAGAGCTGAATTGAATTGCTCCGATAATACTCTTTATTTGCCTTAGACATTAGAGTTGTTGGTCAGGTCTTTATTGAGAAGATTGCACATTGCATGCCTTAAAAAAGGTCGACTGACAATGCTGAAGAACAATTTAATTATGAATCATCACAATATGAACTTGCTACATTTAATGTCACGCGAGTCTGTCAACTGTCTTAACAATGAGAACACACCCTTATGATATCAAAATGCAATTACATCAATCGCACAAGAGGAACATGATGAGATGAGATAAGAGTATATCAATTTATGTTTTAAAATGAGCGGTGTGATTCCAATGATTGTATTCGCTGAATGCGTAGAAGCCAGGTTTATGTTGCCTACAGCAGTTACCAGTTACCGTCTTAACGCCCCTTATAAATACAGTATGTGCCTGTTAAATGACTCATACAGTGATTACACTAACATTACTCTGATGTACTGTGAATGTTAACTCAAGTCGACCAGCGGAAGAAATGGCAGATGCAGGGTGCTTTTCAATAATAGTATTTTCTGTGAAAATCCTTGGATATGAATGGCTGACAAACATTTGTTAGCATAAAGAGGAAACATTTCCTTATGAATGTCCTTTGCAGGCAGTTCTTTTGCCCACAACAAACGCACACAAGCACGTTGCTCTGTAGTTGTACACTCCGTAAGTACAGTCGCACTGTGTTTATGCTCTGCGAATGCTCATGAGACACCTAGCGCCACCTGACGAACGGGAATAAAAAGTTCGATGTTGATGTCACCTAATGACACCTGTAGAAAACACCAACTACATGTACCTGCCACCCCACACAACTGTGTGTCTTACTTATTGACTCATCCTCGTATATATGCACGTTCACCAATGTCACAACAGTCCCTGGGGTGAGGGGAACCTGCTATCACACTGTAACAACGGGATGTCTTTAGCCCTGGGACATAGGTGACCTCCGTCCACAAAACCCTTCAGCCCGTAGATCACTATCTCCCTCCCTTTCAACCAAGGGACGTTACCTCTTTCAAACCTGGTCCTGAACTCATGGCACAACTCTGGCATCTAACTATATCACAATATGGTGTATTATACAAGATGAATAGATGGATGAGAATGATGATGATGAATCTGAGATAGGCCTCGCAGTATCTACGAGAGGCAAGACATGGCAAAGTTCGAGTAGCCTTCAGGAGAGTGTGTCATCATCGCCAGGGCCTCAAGTTTCACACTAGCTGGTAAGTCAGACACGCTCACCAAATATATCAGGCCTCCAACCAGGTGTAGATTTCTTCACGTGGACAGGATGGCTGGCGAGTCGACTCACTGGTGCTCGGACCTCCGGTGGATGACCTCACTGAAGTCTGGACCACCCTAGGGTAGGGCTAAATACTGGCTCTCGGGTGGCTGAGGAACTAGAACACTCCTCTGAAAAAAATGTCTTGAAGTGTAAATGACTCTGCTGGTCAGCGAGACGTGAATCTTCCACTCAACGGTTGTAACAGTCACAACAATCTATGCAACCAGCGTCGATCATCTGACTCATAGCGCAGATATCACAGCATAGAAATATCCCTTGCTGAAACATGGCACGGTAGATAAATTTAAGTAGAAAACAGTTCTTCCACAATATCATGCACCACATGGTACCAGGCACTTGGTAGCGAAGACATCATAGCTAGCTGGCATGAAGGCAGTCAGTCAGGATCACAACTGGGACACTAACAACATCAAGCTACTTGCCTGGTGAAGTAACGAACAAGGCAAAATGGTGCTGTCATGGCGAATAACCTGGGATATCAGACGTGGAGTAGGCGATGCATTAGCTGGAGCCCATACTGAGACGTACTCTCTATGGTAAGTACTGCTCGCTGTGGTGGTGGACTTCCAAGCTGTTCACACCGGCTTTCGCCGTAGTCCGGATCACTGGACTCGTCCCCAGATCATCGCTCTGCTCTCAACAAGGTAGATCCTGTGGAGGATAACACTTAGTGAGAGCACCATGAATCAGACTTACCGACAGCAGATACACTTAGGGCCCTCTTACTCAGACGTGTGGGCCCTTCCCATAAGGGCCGCACTCTTTCAATGGCTGCTCGAACGTTCGAGGACAGACTGGACCTAGAACCAAAGTGGCAGCTGTCCACCTGTATCCTCTTTCCCATATGAACGTAGGGCTGGGCCAAGGTTGGTGTCTGAGATATGGGTCTCTGCTGAAACATAGCTAGTCAACACATACGGTTAGTGAGTTAGTTGTACTTATAGATAGAAGGGCCCTGAAGGAGGGCCGATGGCAGTACTTCCTCAACCCCCTTGCTGTTATCCGCCAAAGCTGATGTCGTACCATGCCGTAGGCACAATCAAGTAAATCCAAATAAATATACAGTGTGATATGGTGATCCCCATGTAGCAGAAATCCACACCCCGTTCCCACATCCCTGGTCCCAGGTCGGGGCATTTAGAACGGTGTCATGTTCAAGAAGAACAAATCTGGCGCAACGGTACCTTCCCATCTTATCAACCTCTCAGGAATCCACTATATATTAAGCTGGTATTCCATCGAAGGAAACTAATTAAAAGACAGAAGTGAGGAAAGCCCAGAAGAAAGCCAGTGGTCGCCCCACCATGTGACCTCAAGTTCGACTCCCGGTACGACCTTGAAACGACCTCGGAGGTTTTGGCCGACCGGTGTATTCGATTTGTCTCACTCACAAGAGTTCATCGATATATCACTCGATATATCCGAAGCGACTCCTTAATCTACTTCTGGTAGCGCTGCGGGTAACGGTTCGGCCACGCCGGCCACGTCGACGCTCGAGGTTATAAAGATGGCCATGTGTGAACTCAAATTACAGGTCTCGCTTCCCTGAACCCGATTTTCCCGATCTACATGGGCTGTAACTAAGCCGCGCGCTGCTAACCTACGAAATATCTTAGCAATACAATGCAGGTAAACACGAGTTTGCCACAGGCTTAATTTACAGTCGTAAAATAACCTTACCACTGTTCACACGTGACCTCCTTCCTCGCGACGGCCAGTACACGCGTTAACGAAATCTCATAATTCGAATCACCGACACCGCACTAGTTAAGAAAAAAGGCTGTACACATACCTTCACACAAACAGCACGACAGTGGATACGAGAAGCGTTGTCACTGCAACTGGACATGATGTCAGAGGTCTTCAACACTCATCAAAACACGGCGTCCCGCCCTCTATCACTTAGCACTGGGCCAAAATCTCCACTGCCTGTCAGCAACATTCGTCTCCAACTAATCCTTTGTTCTGGGAGAATCGACTGCGCTTACGTCGGACATGCGCAGTCCGTAGTGTCCGAAAACCTGTTACGCCACCCACGTACTGTAATATTCTTAAAGGGTGAGCAACGGCTTTGGTCAGGTTGTGTTAAATTACTGGTTCTTGCCCTTTGACTAGTAATTTTATTCACCCGACTGCCCGATGTCCCAACGGACATTTCCTCAACGGAAGCATCACGAGGCGGACCGACTGAGTTCCGTGAATCCCAAAACTGACTTTGTCGGAACATGACAATTAAAGGGGGCGTCACAAAGGACTTTCACAAAACAGTAATGTACCGACAATCAAAATTGAAAGAGACGTTGAGAGCAAGTGAGCTAGAGAGTTTTAAACATAATACTGATCAGACAGCATCTGGACATTACCAGATAACAGCTGAACCGTACATACAATAACGTGCAAAGACATAAATAACCAGAGACCAATAAACTAGAGACTACACAACACCAAATAATTATATGTTTTCGACATTTAGCTAATTAAAAAGACATGCGAGAATGTTCTAATGAAAACACCAGGACACAAAGCGAGGCCACGACCCATGAAGAGTTGGTTAGATGGAGTAAAAGTTATTTTAAAGAAACCAAACAGAATGTAAGTATTAGTAATAAGACAAGCGAAACACAGACAAATACATACGTCTTCTCTCTGTTACGCTTCATTGCAAAATGACTAGAACAAAAGAAGAAGAATAAGAAGAATCGCGAACATTTAAGATGACACGGCTATAAATGATTATTATGATAATGAGTTTCCATTAATGTAATATAAAGGACCAGTTAGCTGCAATATCTGGGAGCCTCGGTAGCGAAGTCGCTAGACATTCGCCTTGCTACCCGACGTCATTGGTTCCATCCACAGCTGGACGAATTCGAAAATATGGATCAAACACCTTCGCCTGATGCGCCTGAAGGTGAACAAGGGGCCGTTACCATGTGTGTTTTCAAACTTAATCTGGCCTTGCTCGAACATAGCTGCGCGCCATTGTGCAGAAGACCGCGTTGCGTTGGTTTCGTGTTGGTATCGACGCCTGACGTTCAGAAAGCAATGGCAAACTACTGAACGTAAACTTGCCAAGAGATCACAGAGGCAGAAATGCTGGTGTTGATATCCTGTAAAAATGATATGAACAGTTTTTTTTTTTTTTTAAATCCGGTTTTAATGGCTAAGGGGTGTTACTTACTGACGCAGTGTGTGATCACACTCGAGCTGAGTTGGTTTTATTTATGAAAATGATATGTGTTCTGGTCATCGAGAAAGCAATGTCAAACTACTGAAAGTGAACTTGCCAATAATTCACAAACAGCCAAATAATGCCGGAGTTGACTGCGACGTCATGTAAAGGATATGCACCTAACAACGGCTGATTTGTAGCCGAGATGGGATAATGGTTTTTGAATGTGCCGGTTAATACAGTGTTCTGTCAATCCCCAGCAAAGAAAGGAAGTTTCTTCCCTGACAAGTTATCCACGCAATATAATAATTACAGGCACCAGACACTATTCAGAATGTTCTTAGAACTGTATCGGAAAGAATGGTAGGGCGGAATGGGATTGGCCATATCATATAATTAATAGGACTTGGGTTAGAAAATGTGAAGGATTAACACATACTATGTCAACTGCAACCCATGCTATGGGACTGCATTTAGCAGGACACACATAAAAGTAATTTCTTTTGTTAACATCGCCGAGTTAAGTTACACGGGTAATCATGGTTTATAAATGTGGCCTTTACAGTGTTGGCATGCAGTTATACAAGAGTAAAAGTAACTCGTCATTCTAGTCTTTGATTTGAAAGAAATAATTCAAAAATATAATGCATACTGGTTAAGCAGTAAGGCGTTGTTATTTGGTTGCAACATAATAAGTTACTATTAACCGTTCATATTATGTATATACATGTTTTCAGATAAAGGGCATCGTCACTCCAGACAGAACTACACTAATCGTCTCCTGCATCTTTATAATTTTCCTTGGAAGCGCCGCTCCTATATACGTTGTCAACACATTGGGGCTGACATTCTCTCAACGGAGAAATAGAACCATTTTTGGAATTGTTCATGCAGAAAATCAAGCCCAGGTAGAGAAGACGGCTCTGTTAATCAACAACTTTCTTATTCCCTTAGGTGCATTTGTAATCATCGTTATTTGCACGACAATTCTGTGTATGCAGCTAAAAGTAAAATCTAAATGGAGAGCAACAATTGTGACAGCAGTACAAGCAGATAAGGCTTGCAATCGAAGTGAGAAAGTGGCCAAAATGGTTGTACTTATTTCTTCTCTGTATATCGTGTGTTTCATTCCTGCTACAATTATGATGCTTGCAGTTACATTTGAACCTGCTCTATTTATAAACGGAAAGTATGTAAACATTTTATTAGTAATAAGTGGTATAAGCTATACACTGGAAAGTATAAACTCCTCAACAAATATATTGATTTACCACCACATGAGTAGTAAGTACAGAGATACATTTGGCAAACTTTTCTTCGAAAAGAACAAGTCATAATAAGCCCATATATATCACATGAACGAAGTTCTTCATCACTGGCATTACTGACATTTAGAATGACTAATTGTCATTTCTGGTTCAGTCGCTTGATTGGAATCCTACATGCAGATTTCATGAAACACGTTTCCAGTCTACAACAAGTATACCGATGTTTACATTTTATATTGCTATTTTTTAATGTAATGTATTTCGTGTAGTTGCATCGTGTGTGTTTGTTGTTTTTCTGTTGACTAAAGTTTTGCCGCATTTTGGCTTCAGGTCCATTTTGCTATTTGTCATTGTTTTTATTAAAGCTTATCGTTCGCTTAACGATTGGTGGTGATTGCCTGATTGTGACGTTTGCCTGCTTGATCAGATTGTTTGTGTCAAATATCTTACTAAAGACTATGTGGACAGGCATTGGTTGTTTGCTGCATTTTATTTTATACAAGGTAAAAAGAATGTCTACATTCTCAGAGTCTTGTCTTTTGGTCAAAGCAAGTGAGTTTTACTTTTCTAGTTTTGAACATCAGATTTGGAGCAAACGAAAGAGCCTTTTTAATTCATATGTAGCAATAATCTTCTCCACGTTGTGTATGCAGAGCATACAATAAATGCATTTGCTTATGCGCGATTTTGCATGCTGCTGAGAGCAACTATTGTTCATAGAAGAAGATTTAAATTGATCGTGAATTGATATTGATATCCCTGTGTTCTGCTGGTCCGAAATGTGTCTCCAACGTACAGATAACAAAAGCAACTGGCGTAGAGACAGACACATGGCGCCCTATATAAATATATATATATATATATATATATATATATATATACGGGAGTTCGTGCTTTGTGCGACGCTTTCCGCGCTGCGGAAAGAAACTGAGCCATATGGGATAAAACCCGGTGCAATGCAGCCGACCCTGTCGATGTTAAGCTACTTCTTTCATTGCACCCACTCCCATACGAATCCGGATACGCCTTTGTGTGTCATCTGAATTGGCGGGTCTCCCATTACTGTAAACATAAGTTTGTTAGCGAGAAATCACTAGTTGTTCAGCAAAACATCAAAGGAATGTCGCCGCTTTCGATGATTTAAGTTGTTTTTGGACCTATCAAAGACATATCCCTTGGGTGTGGGTAAATATAAGACGGCTGGAAAAATTTCATAACAATGCAACAGACAGTTTTCAAAATAATTGATCGTGTAATGAAGGCATTCTTTGTGGGACATATTATAAAGCATTGCATGTCATAACATAGTGATATTAATTACTATTGTTCTACATTTGACTTCATTTGTCTTGGTTCTCGTTTTGAAGGTAAATGTTCTTATGTTTAACATAATTAAAATTCGGTGGTTTTCGAGGGGTGCGATGGGGGTATTCTCCTCACAACACCTTTTTGAGGCATCAGTAGTACGCATAGAATATAGAGGTTTGAAATAGTAAACCAGCCAGCGCCGCTAGTTATATTGAGAAAATACATCCGTTGTTGGAGTTAAATCAATAATTTCAGCAATTTTTATCAAAGAAATCCATTAACATGCCTGTTTTATAGGCCTGCAATTCTATGTATTGAATTTCCTTGTTTGGAAACGCTTCAGTATAAATCCGTATTCGAGATAGTTTAAAAGAACGAAGAAACCATCATAATCCAGTGGCGTGATGAAGTTCTTTACATTCAATTGCTCTCCCAGGAGCAATTCAGCTACAGCAAACAATTTCTGGACTTGTGTGAATCTTACTGATACTTACAGAGCGTCTTCATAATAAAGATTTTATTTTCATAGATTATGAAATTTAAAATCAAGGTAACGTATAAAGGCAAAGGGAAATTGCTCAGAAAACAGGGTGCTCCACCAACAAGGTCTGTTCCAGTCTCAACTCTATAATAGACAGTGAATTATCTTCGTTCAAATCTAAGAGCAATACCCGGTGGACATGTATCTGTCTGTGTGTGTGTGTGTGTGTGTGTGTGTGTGTGTGTGTGTGTGTGTGTGTTTGTGTGTGTGTGTGTGTATGCGCACATTTGTGTTTAATATAAAGATGCCTATATTTCTGAGACTCACCAGGTGAAGTGATTTTCAGGTCTTGTTTAAACTGGGCTGAGGCAGATGACTATCTTAGAGTTGATTATTTCATGTTACTCTGTGTTCATAATTCAGCTTGTTAATGAACCATACAGTTTTTGATGAAGATAAAAGAGTATAATTATCAAGTTTGTATGATCAGCCTGTTTGATGAAACATCAAAGTGTTGATGAACTATCAACTTTCTTAGTGTTCAACTCTAATTCTAAAATATTTTAATGACAGACTTTCTGATGACAAGTTTTAATGAATAATCAACCATAACCTTTTTGATAATCAGTTTAATGACAGATGAACCATCACATTTTTCTGGATCAATTTTGAAGAAATATCAACCATCACACCCTTTTGATGATCAATGTGATGAAAGATCAACCAACTGCTTATTTTAATGAAAGATCAACTTCAGCCTTTTTTCTGACATAGTTAGTTAATTAGTCGACAGATAATCCTCATTGCACATCGAACCATTCAGTCCATAAGTGCTCGGATTCCCTCCTCAGCAAATCCCGCAGCGTGTAGCGGCTAACGACACCAGTTCTGTGTTGGTTTATCAATTTTCTTTGGCTTCCTGCCTAGTGTTTTTGTTTGGCCACCCCTCTTTTCAATTGCTGTTCTCTCAGTCTGGCCATGGTTGTAGATTCACAGTCATCACTTGGTTCTCGCAAAAGTCTTACTTCTCGTAGAGTATTCAGAATGTCAGCCTGGTCCATGGCGTGTCCGCCCTCCACCGTATCCTCACCTGCGATCTTGTCAGCCCGCTCATTTCCTTGTACTCCCGCATGCCCTGGCGCGAAGATGAAACTAATCTTTGCCAGCCGAGACCGCTCCAGAGACAGCAACCATTCTCCTCGGATCCACCCCAGCTCTAAACTCTTGATCATGTTCATTGAGTCGCTAAGGAAACATGCCCTAGTGAATGTCTGTGTCTCGAGCCATGTTATTACTTTACTTACTGCCATGACTTCCATAGTCAGGCTACTTGTTGTTTCAGTGAAAGCACCAGAGTCCTCCTTCACAATTCTCCCTCCGGCAAGAGCCGTAAAGGCCCATGATCTTCTCACATGTCGGACGGCCGACCCATCTGTGTAGATGACAGCATCACCGTCTAGCGAATTCTCGAAAATCAACGCTTGTACTTCAGCCTCCACAGCAGCCGAATTTTCTTGTCTGCATTTTCTATCTAGTTGGATGCAAACTGAAAAGGATGTGCAGAAATCTGTTGGCACTTGTACCCGCTCCCGCCAGGCTCTAAGTCCTCAAGTGAACACACCTGTTGAAGAATGTCTTCGGCGTGACCCATACACGATCGTCCTCATTTTAACCTGCTGCCTTTTACCTTCATAATTTCACTATGCAATGGATGTTGTGTGTTTGCGTTAACTCTGAGTTGGGAGCGTGCTCTGCAAACTTGTATTCTGTCTTCAATGGTTGGAAAATCAAGAAGGTTGCGCATCGCCCTGTATGCTGTATCTCTTTTACATCCAAGAATAATGCGCATAGCTTCATTCTGTCTCCTTTCCATTCTTTCTATCTGCTTTCGTACAGAAGACATAGATGGCGCTGCTCACAGTTTGCTGCCGCCATCACCCGCATCGCAGCCAAACCTCGCTTGTCCTTTTTTATCACATTTTTTCTGAAATATCAATCATCAATTGTTGATGGACGATCAACCATCAGCGTTTGATGAAAGATCAACCTTTTAATGAAAATTCTAAATTTTGAAAAATCAACTGAGATCTATTGTATATTCTTGAATGATAGACACTCCAGAGTGCCTAAAGTAAATCAGTTTGACTCAGACTCTTCGCTATTAAATAGTGGTATACAAAAGGCTCAACCTAAAGCCCAGATGATTCAACAACTGTTGTGAACAATATAGCCGTCTCGACTGCCATTTCAACAGCCTTCGCCGTCTCAACAAGAAGGAAACCGAAACGAAATCTAGGTGAATGATGTCTGTCCACTAAGAGATTATAAAAGATACAAACAGTCATTACTCGATTGGTCCATGATGGACAATTCCACAGTGCTAACTCTTATCCTCATTCTAGACTACTTCCTTACCGTTACTTATTTTCTGTAATACTTTGTACATACTGTGTGTTAGAAGGTCGAGCATAGGCCTCAATTAAATATTTCTTTAAAAGTTGAACACTTTAATGGTGTCATGTTCTAGCCAAGAGGTAATTAACTAAGAAGTAATAAGGCAGGTGTAGAGGTCTCAGGGGACGTCAGAATTGTAATGTTGTTGGTCCATCAAGAATGCTGATGACCATTCATTTCATCCAATGGTGTTGAAAGTATGGAACCGTGAGTTCAGGGATGGCTGATAAGACCGATTTTGGCTCGAAATGTTCTTTGACAATGTGGTCAAAGAATGCTTGACGTTCCAGGAGGAGGATCTCCTGAAGTGGTTTTTCTGTCCAGCGTTTTCTTCACAGCTCTTGCAGTCCTGGTTGCTTCACAAGTGACTGCATCCTTATGTAATGATGTACGCCACGAATTATGGTCTTTAGCAGCTGCCTCTCAGGTGTCAAGATGAATACCAAAAGCTTTCAGTTAGATTTTGAGAGTGACCTTAAAGCGTTTCCTCTGACCGCCTTGGGAGCATTTACCACAATGCAGATCGCCATAAAAAATGTGTTTAGGGGGACTGTGATCTGGCATACGAGTTAAGTGACCAGCCCAGAAAATCTGATTTTTCATTAGTAGAGTGTGGATACTGGGCATGGACGCTCTTTCTATTACTTTAGTGTCTGGGATCGTGTCTTGCCATTTAATCTTCATTAGCTTCCAAAGGTAGACTGTGTGTAAGTGGTTTAATTTCCTAGCATGTCGGTAATAAACAGCCCATATTTCACAAGCATATAGTAGTGTGGATAATACAACTGGTTTATAGGCATTCAGCTTTGTTTGCAGGCTTATTCCATTTCTGTCCCATACATTCTTGTACAGTCTGCCAAAGGCCGCACTGGCCTTGGAGATTCTTGCATTCACTTCGACATCAGTTGTGGCAGCTTGTGATACAGTGCTGCCAAGATAGCCGAATGTGTCCAAAACACTTAATCTATGACCGTTCACCTTCATATTCGGCACGGTGCGATTATTCCCTGGAGCTATCAGGTACAAAACTACAGTCTTGGCACAGGCATATGAGAAAGCTGAAACATTGTGTTGCATGTCTGCCTCTGAGTTGGCATATAGTGCGCAATAATCTGCAAACATCAGTTTTCTAACGGTGTTTCTGTTAGTTTTGATTTTGGCTTTCAGCTTTCTGAGATTGAACAACTTTCCATTAATGCGGTAGTTGATGTCTATTTAAATGTCATTGTTCTCGAAGGCATTCGTCAGCATAGCTGAAAATATGAGGCTGAACAGTGATGGTGCCAGGACACATCCTTTCTTCACTCAGTTGGTGACAGGAAAAGGCTGAGACAGTTCACCATTTTCCTGCATTCTTGCCTGCATACCATCATGAAATAGCTGCACTATTTGGACAAACTTTTCTGGACAGACATATTTCGCTATAATCTGCCACATTCGTTCCCTGCTGACTGTATCACAAACATTAGTAAGGTCAATGAAATTGGAGACCATTTCAGAGTTCTGTTCCTGACATTTCTTTTGCAGCTGCATTGCAGCGAACATCATGTCAACAGTTCCTCGTTCTTTTCTGTAGCCACAATGACTCTCAGGAAGAAGACCTTGACCGAGATGGGCCGTGAGGCGATTGAGAAGAACTCTTGCTTGTATCTTCCCTGCGTTTGAGAGCAAGGAGACGCCTCGGTGGTTGTCACAGGATTGGCGGTTTCCTTTACGTTTGTAAAGGTAGACTATTGACGCGTCCTTGACATCTTGTGGTATGGTCTCGTTCACCCATATTATGTAAAGACTTTATGAAGCTGCTCTGTTAGGACCGGCCCACCTGCCTTGTATATCTCTCCTGGAATGGAGTCAGGACCAAGCGCCTTTCCACTGGAAATTTGCTGGATAGCTTTGTTTAGTTCCACTAAGGGTGGCAGGTCATCAAGTATCATTAGTGGGAATTTGAGGAAGGCAGTTGATGGTTTCATCATCGAAGACAGAAGTTGCATTTAAGATGTTGCTGAAATGCTCTGCCCATCATTGAAGGATTTCTTTCTTATCGGTGGCCAATTGTCCCTGATCTGAACTGAGGAGGGGAGCTGTGCCTGGTGATGTAGGACCATAGACCACTTTCAGTGACTTGTAGCAGTTGTTCATATCATGTCTGTCAGCAAAGCCTTCAATTTCATCAGCTTTGTTGCTCAGCCAGGAGTCCCGTATATGCCGAAGTTTCTGCTGCACTACTCTGCGAAGGTTACTGAAGGCATCTTTTTATGTTAACTTCGAGTCATTCAAATGTGCCTTGAGGAGAAGATGTTTCTCGGCCATTAGTTTGTTGATGTCTTCAGAAATTTAATCAAACTGACGTTATGCTTCTTTTATTTTGGAAGGGGTGGGGGGGGGGGAGTCTGGACTCTGGATTTCCATAGCAGTGTTGTAAATCATATCCTTTAGGGCTCTCCACTCTGTTTCCGCATCCTGTTTAGCTGCAACATGTGGCTTTGAGGCGGTCTTCTAGAATGTTTTCAAACGACAACTGCATTTTTTGTCTGTTTAGGTGGGTGGTATTTACTTGTTTTTTTTTATTTTTATTTTTTTTCATTTTTACCCCTTTGAGGACGCCGTGGTGGTTTAATGTGTATGTTTATGTTTGAGATAATTAGACGATGGTCTGTCCAACATTCTGCACAACACATGGGTTTTGTCACTCGAACATCTTGTCTGTCACTCCTCCTGAAGTGACATAGTCCATGAGGTGCCATTGTTTAGAGCGTGGGTGCATCCATGATGGTCTATTTCTCGTGGGAAGACGGAAAATTGTGTTGCTGATCAGGAGATCTTGTTCGGCACAGGTCTGAAGGAAGAGAGGCCCATTGCTGTTACAATTTCCGACTCCGTACTTTCCAATGATGCCACTCCAAGAGGTGGTGTCCTTGCCTATTCTAGTATTGAAGTCCCCAAGGAGTATAAGTTTGTCTACTTTGGGAACAGATGTTAATACGTTGTGCAGGTCTTCATAGAACTTGTTTTTGACGGCATCTTCCTTTGTCATGGTTGGTGCGTAGACACTCACGATAGTTGCATGCTTCTTTCCTTTCAGCAGGGGTCACTTAATAGGCATAAGCCTATCATTTATAGCCTTCAGAAATTCAGCTAGTTTGCCAACTACTTAATGGTACTTAATTTGACTTATTGGTAACTCCCACACCAGATTGGCGTATTTTCTCACTTTTCCTTCCACTCCAGAAAAATAAAAATGTGTAGCATCTGCTTCACAGATTTGGCCTTCTTTTGCAAGTCGTGTCTTGCTCAAGGCTGCAATGTCGGTATTATACCTGCCCAGCACTATCCCATCAGTGCTGTTCGTCTCTCTGGGCCCGACGCGCCGTCTCTATCAAGTAGGGTGCGCACATTCGAAGTTCCATTGTCAAAGGGAATATGGTGAGCTCTTTTAGCTTTACCTGTATTTACTTGGTTTGTATATCGACCGCAGTGTAGGGCTAGCTGGTTATGTAATGAGGGAGCAGACAATGTATAGGGCACCTTTTCTAGCCCTTTCTTCATGTTATGGCTTTGAGCAGTGCTTTCCTGTAGAGTGCTGCTACTACAACCAGAGCATTAGGACAGCATCAGTACCGCAGTGTTGTGTTGTTTGTCCATCAAGAATGATGATGACCATTCATTTCATCCAGTGGGGTTGAAGGTGTGGAGCCGTGGGTTCTAAGTTGGCTGATAAGGCCTATTTTGGCTCGAAATGTTCTTTGACAATGTGGGCAAAGAATGCTTGACGTCTCTGGAGGAGGATTTCCTGCAGTGGTTTTTCTGTCCTGCCTTTTCTTCACAGCTCTTGCAGTCCTGGTTGCCTCGCATATGACTGCACCTTTGCGCAATGATGCACGCCACGAATTTCGGTCTCTAGCTGCAGCCTCCCAGGTGTCATGATGAATTCCAAAAGCATTCAGTGAAATTTTCAGTGTCTTTAAAACGTTTCCTCTGGCCACCTTGCGAGCGTTTACCACAACGCAGTTCGCTGTAAAAAATTCGTTTAGGGAGCCTGTGATCTGGCATGCGAGTCAAGTGACCAGCCCAGCGAATCTGATTCTTCATCAGTAGAGTGTGGATACTGGGCATGGATGCTCTTTCTAGGACTTCAGTGTCTGGAATCTTGTCTTGCCATTTAATCTTCAGTAGCTTCCTTAGGCAGACTGTGTGGAAGTGGTTTAATTTCCTAGCGTGTCGCTGATAAACAGTCCAGGTTTCACAAGCATATAGCAGTGTGGATAATACAACTGCTTTGTAGACTTTTAGCTTTGGTTGCAGGCTTATTCCAGTTCTGTCCCATACATTCTTGTACAGTCTGCCAAAGGCTGCACTGGCCTTGGAGATTCTTGCATTCACTTCGTCATCGATTGTGGCAGCTTGTGACACGGTGCTGCCAAGATAGGTGAATTTGTCCACAACACTTAGTCTATGATCATTCACTTTGATATTCGGCACAGTGTGATTATTCCCTGGAGCTGGCTGGTACATAACTACAGTCTTCTACAAGTTGATATTGAGCCCAAAGTTGGCACAGGCATGTGAGAAAGCTGAAACATTATGTTGCATGTCCGTCTCTGAGTTGGCGTATAGAGCGCAATCATCAGCAAACAGGAGATCTCTGACGGTGCCGCTGTTAATTTTGGTTTTAGCTTTCAGCCTTCTGAGATTGAATAACTTTCCATCCATACGGTAGTTGATGTCTATTCCAATGTCGTCGTTCTCGAAGGCATTCATCAACATGGCTGAAAACATGAGGCTGAACAGTGTTGGTGCCAGGACACATCCTTGCCTCACTCCATTGGTGACAGGAAAGGGTTCAGACAGTTCACCATTTTCCTGTACTCTTGCCTGCATGCCGTCATGAAATAGCCGCACTATTTGGACAAACTTTCGTGGACAGCCATATTTTGCCATAATCTTCCACAGTCCTTCTCTGCTGACTGTATCAAAAGCCTTGGTAAGGTCAATTAAAGTGGAGAACATTTCGCAGTTCTGTTCCTGACATTTCTCTTGCAGCTGCCTTGCAGCGAAAATCATGTCAACAGTTCCACGTTCTTTTCTGAAGCCACATTGACTCTCAGGAAGAAAACCTTGATCGAGATGGGCTGTGAGGCGATTGAGAAGAATTCTGGCGAGTATCTTCCTTGCAATTGAAAGCAAGGAGATGCCTCGGTGGTTGTCACAGGATTGGCGGTTTCCTTTACGTTTGTAAAGGTGGACTATTGACGCGTCCTTAAAATCTTGTGGCATGGTCTCGTTCATCCATATGTTTGTGAAGACTTGGTGAAGCTGCTCTGTTAGGACCGGCCCACCTGCCTTGTATATCTCTGCTGGGATGGAGTCAGGACCAGGTGCCTTGCCGCTGGAGAGTTGCTGGATGGCTTTGTTTATTTCCACTATGGTTGGCAGGTCATCAAGAGTCTCATTAGTGGGAACTTGAGGAAGGCAGTTGATGGTTTCATCATCGAAGAAGGAAGTTGCATTTAAGATTTTGCTGAAATGCTCTGCCCAGCGTTGGAGTATTTCTTTCTTATCGGTGACCAATGTTCCCCCATCTGCACTGAGGAGGGGAACTATGCCTGGTGATGAAGAACCATAGACCGCTTTCAGTGAGTCGTAGAAGTTTTTCATATCATGTCTGTCAGCAAATCCCTGAATTTCATCAGCTTTGCTGCTCAGCCAGGAGTTCCGCATGTGCCGAAGTTTCTGCTGCACTACTCTCTGAATGTTCTTGAAAGCATCTTTTTTTGATGTTGACTTTGGGTCATTCAAATGTGCCTTGAGGAGAAGATGTTTCTCGGCCAGCAATTGGTTGATGTCTTCGGAATTTTCATCAAACCAGTCTTTATGCTTTCGGGGGGCTGGACCGAGGATTTCCATAGCAGTGTTGTAAATTGTGTCCTTTAGGGCTCTCGATTCTGTTTCTGTATCCTGTTTAGCTTCAGCATTGGGCTTGAGGCGGTCTTCCAGCATATTTTCAAACGACTGCTGCATTTTCTTGCTGTTTAGGCTGGTGACATTTAGCTTTCTTTGCATTTTCGTCCCTTGAGGACGCCGTGGTGGCCTGATGTGGATGTTCATTTTCGAGACAATGAGACGATGGTCTGTCCAACATTCGGCACCACACATGGATTTTGTCACTCGAACGTCTTGTCTGTCACTCCTCCTGACGATGACATAGTCAATGAGGTGCCAGTTTTTTTAGCGAGGGTGCATCCACGATGTCCTTTTTCTCATGGGGAGACGGAAAATTGTGTTCGTAATCAGGAGATCATGTTCGGCACATGTCTGAATGAGGCGGAGTCCATTGCTGTTACAATTTCCGACTCCATGCTTTCCAATAATGCCACTCCAAGAGGTGGTGGCCGTGCCTACTCTGGCATTGAAATCCCCAAGGAGTATAAGTTTGTCTCCTTTGGGAACATATGTTAATACATTGTGCAGGTCCTCATAGAACTTGTTCTTGACATCATCTTCGTTGGTCATAGTTGGTGCGTAGACACTCACAATGGTTGCGTGCTTCCTTCCATTCAGCAGAGGCAACTTCATGGTCATGAGCCTGTCGTTTATAGCCTTTGGAAATCCAGCTAATTTGCCGACCAGGGCCGACTTAATGGCAAATCCCACACCGGATTGGCGTCTTTCCTCGCTTTTCCTTCCACTCCAGAAAAATGTGTAGCCGGCACCAATTTCACAGATTTGGCCTTCTTCTGCAAGTCGTGTCTCGCTCAAGGCTGCAATGTCGATGTTGTACCTGCCCAGCTCTCTCCCAATCAGTGCTGTACGTCTCTCTGGACCCGACGCGCCGTCTCTGTCAAGTAGGGTGCGTACATTCCAAGTTCCAATTGTTAAGGGAATATGGTTTACTCTTTTAGCTTTGCTTGTTTTATCTTTCTTTGTATGTCGACCGCAGTTAGGGTACCCACCAACCGCGGCTAGCTGGTTAGGTAGTGATGAAGCAGACAATGTTTAGGGCACCTTTTCTAGCCCCTTCCTCATGCTATGGAGGTGAGCAGTGTGTTCCTATAGAGGGCTGCTCAGTCGCTCAGGGGGCTGCCGAATCCCACTGCTGCTCCGGTCAGTAGAAGACGATCATATGGCCTGAGCCGCCTGTGTGCAGGTCTGCGACTACGGCTGCCAGCGTACCCACGCCTGCCGCTTTGCCGCTCGCCCATCGCCACAGGGCTTGAAGGTTGATATGTGACGTTGGATGAAGAATGACTTGCGCGATGACTTGGATTAAAGTGAGGAAGAGTTGCGCAATTCGTCGACCTCACTCTCTCGCCTGAGTCCATCTGAGTCCAGTGGCAAGACAAGTCGAGACGATTGGAGACGAATACAGGTGCAGTGGATGACCAGGGCGCTCTACGTGCCTTGCCGTGCTCATTACGTTCCACAACGCTTTGCAGGTAAACGCCGTCTTGCCCGTTGAATCAGGAATGATTTCTTCCGCGCAGTCTGCCGAATCCTGTCTTCACATGCTGGGTAGGCATACCCTAGTTTACCTCTTGGTTTGACACCAAATCGGATACCCATGCCTGGTTTAGCCAGCCTCTCTCAGCTGTTGCCCGGGGGGTGGCCGCTGTCGCATGCTGACAGCTACTAGGAGCCACAGGCACGAGCTGGGTGTCAGACTTGGACCAGTGGGGGATGGGTCCTGAAAGGACATGAGAGCCATCCTTACCAAAGGTGCTACCAATGCCTGACATCACGTATTCGAGGATCATTCAAAGCTTAGCGACTTTATGATCATCACCCTTCAAAATACATTTGGGAAGGTCTTGGAGAAGATAGTCCTGTCAAGCTGCAAGAGTTTGTGGAAAGGGGGAAGCTTCTTCCAAGAGGCATGGGGAGCTACATGCCAGAAAAAGATACCTGGTCAAATGCAGCCACTTTTGCCTTTGACGTTTATGATGGGTTCCAGAGTAAACAGGAAACGATGGCGGCAGCGCTTGATCTCGAGGATGCGTAAATTAGAGTTCGCTATGATATTTTGATGACCGGACTGATAGAGAAGGATGTAAATTCCTGGTTGGTGAACTGGATAGCAGCCGTCCTGCATTCTCGTCGGGTTGCTCTCCGTCTGGGTGCATGGACCTCAGAGCCACATATTTTAATCCCGGGACTGCCACAGGGATCTGTAATCTCACCGGTGCTCTTTAAAGTGTATAAAAGGAAGATTGCAAACCTAGAATCACCAAGGGTTGGAAGGATACTAATATTTGCAAATGAATTTCTTGCATATAGGCAGGGGAGAGATAGGGAGCAAACAGCCCATGAGTTACAGGCGACAGTAGACAAAGTGATTGACTGGTGCACTGAAATGAGTGGTGTCATCCACCCGGAAAAGGCATCTGTTTTGTCGTGCTCTCTGGACAACAGGGTTGTGAGAGCTGATGTCCAAAGCCTCAGATAGATGGTAGAAGCGTCAACAGAGAGAACAAACTGAAGTATCTGAGAATCACATTTGACAGGAGTCTGTCCTTCAAGGAGCATGTAGAGACGGTTGTGACATGATCTCAAAAGGGAATCAGTGCACTTAAAACTATGGCTGCAATGGACACTGAGCAGATAATTCTCTTCACACTATATCAGCACTTGATTCCCCTGATTGATTGATTATGGACTAGGACTGCTCACTGCCTCAAAGTGTCAGCTGGTAAAATTAGAGCGCATACAGAACGAAGCTATGAGGGTCATTCTGGGATGATGCACCAGAGACACCCCATTAGCGTGTATGCGTTACATCCTTGGTCTGTCGACTGTTGCTGGTAGGCAGAAGGTGATGCAGGCGAAGGCATACCTCAGAGTGTAGCTGCAGACACAGATCACCCCATTGCATGAAGCACTGGGCGCAGTTAAGGGTCAGCGACTGATAAGAGGGAAATCATGGATGGCTCAGGCGAAGGATACGATCAAACAGGTGTCCCCTTGGAGAACATTAGGCGAGGAGAGGAGTGGGTCAGATTGCCAGCGGAGCAGTCAGACTTGTGCAGAGTTATAATCACATTGAACCGGAGTGCAGGGCATGGCCAGCAAGGGGCACGGAATTGAAAATCCAGCAATAATTCAGGATAATGCTCGCCCATGTGATGTGATTATCTACACAGATGGTTCGGTGTTGAGAAGTAGGAGAAGTGCCTGGGTATTCTTAGCAAAAGCTAATGGTCGACGTATGGTGCAGGAGAGCCTGGCGTATGATACCAAAACCTCTAGCTTAAGAATAGAGGTGGATCAGTGTAGCTTTCCGCTGGATGGAGAACACGATACATACACATCGTGATTGTAAATGACTCAGAAAGCATGCTGAGGGGCGTGATGACAGGCAGGCTTCGTGCAGAGTGGCTTGCTTCACTTCGGAGGTCACGGGTGGCAAGCATCACTTGGATCTTTTCTCCGGGGCATGCTGGTGTGCTGGGGAATGAACATACGGATATATTGGCTGGCTCGGAAAACTTTGTGGAGTATTGATGCATGACAAGGCAGACGTTTTTGCGACCTTGTGGGAGCTCGTGTACACCTCCGAGAAGCAAATGGATTCACCATAGTCTGGCAAGATTAAGGCAGCGAGGAGTGACGAGGGGATCTGGCCGACGCTCGACACTCAGAGGAAAGGGGAGACGGACATATAATCAGATTGCTACTGGTACTATTGGTGTTGGAACTCTTCGCTGGCTGCTGGGGATGGTGACGGAGCGCATATGGGAATGCCCCGAATGTTGTGATGTCAGTTCCTAAATCAATCAATCAATCAACCAATCACTCAAGGTACTGCCGAATCCCACTGCTGACCGGTCAGTAGAAGACGACCATATGACTTGAGCGGCCTGTGTGCAGGACTGCGAATACGACTGATAGCGTACCCACGCCTGCCGCTTCGCCGCTCGCCCATCGCAACAGGGCGTGAAGGCGATATATGACGTTGGATGAAGAATTACTTGCGCGATGAATTTGATTGAAGTGAGGAAGATTTGCGCAATTCGTCGACCTCACTCTCTCTCCTGAATCCATCTGAGTCCAGTGACAGGACAAGTCAAGACGACTGGAGACGAATACAGGTGCATTGGATTACCAGGGCGCTCTACGTGCCTTGCCTTGCTCATTACGTTCCACAACGCTTTGCAGGTAAACGCCGTCTTGCCGGTCGTATCATCAGTGATGTCATCCGCGCAGTCTGCCGAATCCTGTCTTCGCATGCCTTGTAGGCATACCTTAGTTCACCGCTTGGTTTGGCACCAAATCGGCTATCTACGCCTGGTTTAGCCAGCCTCTCACAGCTGTTGCCCCCCCCCCCCGGGGGTGGGATGATCACTGTCGCATGCTGACACCTACTAGGAGCCACAGGTGTGAGCTGGATGTCAGCCTTGGACCAGTGGGGATGGGTCCTAAAGAGGACATAAGAGTCATCCTTACCAAAGGTACTACAAATGCCTGACCCCTGACTACCTGCCCCTACCCCCCCCCCTGTAATACAATAGGAATATATAGACAATGTTCTGAATATTGTGTAGTAACATCTTTGCAGACATCAACACCAATTTTGTTACAGGTTTTCTGAGGGAATGCAAAGAATACAATAAACAGACATATGAAGCTCCATCAAACAATACATGACTATAACAGAAAACATACAGCATAACAGACACATAGTCACAAAATCACACATCCAATGCAACACACAAAATGAAACAACATACTTAACATAAGCTTTCCAACAATTTCTTTTTCCATTGTTAATTGAAAATCCACTAATGAACAATCCAAGCAATTTTTTTTTTTTTTTAATTCGCATATCCTTTTACAGGACATCGCTGTCAACAGCAGCATCTTTCAGCTGTCTGTTGATTTCTTGGCTAGATTACGCTCAGTAGTTTGCCATTGCTTTCTGAGCGGCCGGCTCAGTTATCCCGCAAGTCACCAGCGGGGGACGAACCGCTCCCAGTTCTCGCCCGCTACGAGACTCTGCGTGATAAACGGGATTACGGAGAAAGTGGTGTAACCCCTCGGCCAGAGAGACCGGCCCAAGCAATTTATATATATTTATATATTTATTATTATTTATTTATTATTGTTTACATTATATATATATAATTTTTATATATATTATATAATTTATTTTAAATTTTTTTTTTTTTTTTTTTTATATATATATAAACAACGGTATACAAAATGTGGTGCTATTAACATATGCAGAATCAGTACTTGAAGCACTTCGCTCAATGCACGGAATTCTGTAGCATCGGCGCAGATCCTGAGAAAAACTCCCGGTTTTACATCCTTTCACACAAATTACACGTAGGAGATGAACATATCCATCCCTAAGCGAAAAGTTTTTTTTTTTTTTTTCCCGCGTTTCCATCCTTTTTCAGGATATTGCGGTCAACACCAGCATCTTTCAGCTGTATGTTGATTCCTAGGCTATATTACGCTCATCAGCACGCCACGACTTTCTGAGCGACCGGCTCCATACTCTCATAAGTCACTTTTGCGATTCGAACCACTGCTAATTCTCGTCGCGTCACGTGATGAGAGTATTCGGGGTTAGCGGAGAAAGCTGCTAACTCCTCGGCCACGGAGCTGGTTACGCGAAAAGTTAGCGATCAGAAAAACAGCACAACCGTCCTTCGCCATCTTGCCGGAAGATTCCGCAATAGCCAGAAGCGGCACACACATGTGGCGATTTTAAAGGACACACATAACATGCCGAAAAGTCTGGAAACAGAAATGCTTCGTCTCACATGGCTTGCATCATAAATGTTGTGGACCCACGTAACACGTTGAGAAGCATGTAGGCAGAAATTATTCTTGTCAAATGGTATGCATCAATTCCAAAATGAAAGATAGACAACACAAGTTGGATGTGTTCTCCAAGGCATTATTGTATCGTGGGAGTCTTACAAGCGGACAACTTGGGCAGGTCTGCACCGCTTGTCGGGTTACTGGTGTTCGATAAGACATAGGTCATTGTGACCGTTTGTGATCATGCCAGTAGGAAGTGAAGATACAAGTAAATCGTCATGACCTGGAGAAAATGGTGCGGTATTGAGTGACCAGAGGATCTGGACGACACTCAACATTCCGAGGATATGTCAGACGGAAACATAACCAGACTGTAAATGGCACCATTAGTGCAGAGACTCATCGCTGGTTTCTGAAGATGGGGATGGAACGCATATGGGAGTGTCCCAAGTACTGTGAATCAACATAAACTCTACTCAAACGCTACTGTCATTCACAAGTAAGTGCATACAATACACAAACAAATGCAAATACACACATTCGCCTACACGCGCGCTCTCTCTCTCACACGCACATCATACACATACACACACTCACACACACACACTCTCTCTCTCTCTCTCTCTCTCACACACACACACACATACACATCACACATACACACACTCTCTCCCATGGGGAGAATCCAGCTATAATGACATTACACACACTACGTCAAGTGTACAATTATATTTGTGTTGTGAGTGAGTCAACGTTGATTCACAGAACAATGATAACAACTTATGATGTCGTTCATATTGATTGCAGTGAATCACAGGTGTTCTGTAGTATGACTCAACTGGCATATGATAAAGTAATATCATACCGAAATAATGACACACCCTCTCATGTGCACCGGCAGCACAGCGGTTCCCAAACTTGCATGCCCTTCCGGGAGAGGGGAAGGGGGAGGGTTGGTAAGGAGGCGCTAGGGTGTGACCGTGTATTGTAATCTCCATCGAGGCGGTAATTGTTCACTGATTTAGTCTCCACAGTGGTTACACACGCGACAAGAGAAGTGTTGTTTTTATTCCTATATGGATTCCAGCACTTTCTCGGCGCTGTAGTACTTGCTTTAAGCACAACGGTGACTACATCATAACAATGATATATGTGTTCTTTATTTGTTCAGAATATATTAACAAGAAACAAGAACAATAAAACGTGTCGTTTTCATTAGGTTTCCCATCGTATATATGAGGCATAGGGGCTACAACTTTACGATCAGGAGAGATAGACAGCCCAACGCTGACTGCTTTGGGCCAAAGAGTAAAAGATTCTGGGAGGAAAAAAACAAAATATGAATAAGGAGAGGAAACCTCACATCGTCCTTATAATAACAAGAACTGAGTACTCAGAAAGAAAAAAAGAAAGAAAACGTTACAGGATATTAAAGACAGCTGCTGAAATTGTTTATTACCCAGTCCAATCACTTAATTAAACCGTTAGACTGTAACACGAACATTGAGCGTATGAACTCAACTTACAAAGACTCAACAAACAAATAGGAACGACACAAAAACGTTTTATTTATCAAATTCTTCTACTTCATGCACAATTAATGTCCATACAAACATTGAAGTATCATTTAAGACAAACAATAAAGACAACTGCTGTCTTGAATCAAAAATCTAACAAATAATCAGAACTCTAGCCCCTATCTAGACCATGTCGGTCGGGTACACTAAGTACAACAACTGAATTACTGATCACCTACACTGAGTAGAAGATGACACCTTAATAAAAGAGACGTGACACTTAAACCAGATAATATGTAAGGTACTGCAACAAAAATTTTAATTTAATTTAAAACAACTAGTATTTACACCATGTTGAATGCTTTTACTTTCAAAGAGCAACGAAAGATGTACTCATGCTTGAATTATTAATATATGGTCTTTTAATAAGTCTTTACTTTTTTTTTCCTTTTAATATTTTAACATCTATTTTCGAGATTCATTGTAAATAATGACAAGTTTTTATCTCAGTTATTTAATATTTATATAATATATAATTATAAATATATAATAATAATAAAATTATAATATATATATATATATATATATATATATATATATATATATATATATATATATATATATATATATATATATATATATATATATATATATATTGACCTTACCAGCCACACTCGCCACCGCCATGGATCGTAGTTATTAAGACTTTTTGAAGCACAATGTACCAAACTATCGTCTGTGAAGACGGAATGGTGTCAATGAATGAATGAAACTCGCCTAGTAAACCAAAAACAGTCAGAAATGCTGAGGTTAATTGCTTTGTCCTGTAATGGACATGCAAGCTACTCGTTTTAAGTAAAGATAAATAATATATGACATGGTGAGCGTCTATGACTAATCCCACCATTATCTCCTACTTATTCTTTTCAATATTCACAAGTGATGTCAGAATAAATACTAAACATGAGCTATTATGGTCATATCAAGGTGTATTACGTTCACCCCTAACTCTTCACTATTAAATGCACATTAATTATAGCACCAGTGTATTACTGATTTATTATCAGAAATAATCGCATTCGCGTATCAACATAGGTAACCAGATCCCGCAAAGTTAATAGCACAGTGCATAAACTCGTAATACTAATGTAGGATCCGAATGTGTGTATACCAGACCCACACATGCTGTGAGCTGTCGCTTTATTAACCTGGTAGCGCCGTTTTCAGCCTTTTCTTTTACTGAATATCAATCATGGTACACAGCCAATGGTGCTATTGACAAATGCAAAATCAGTACTTGAGGCACTCAAGTCTGAGAAAGTTCCAGTATTAAGGACCCTTCTTTCTGAATTCGGCTGCCAGCGTAAGGTCATCATACAGTGGATACCATATCACTTTGGAGTATCCGTAAACAAGACAACTAATGAACTAGCTAACGTAGGAGCAACAGGAGAACAACCAGATATGCATGTTACAATCTACCAAAACAAAAGAAAGATAAAACCAATAAAAAACTCACCAACGCCACCTCAAGACGATTATCACTTTACGAAAACATCAGAACAAATCATTACTCTACGCCTCAGACAAAGACATAATAGATTACGCAACCATATGCATAGAAAATTGGATATTGACACAACTGCCATGAGTAGGCAGCAGGCAACAAGACTTTCCAAATACGACATATCTTGGCAAATTCTCTGGCCTAGAGAAACAACAATGAAAGATATATACTTTCGATCACTGAGTGAACTAAACAAGACAGTGAAGTTCATACAAGGGGCAACATTCCAGATATAGACACTACATTTCAAGATAAAAAAAAAATACCAAGAAGAATCGTTTGTTTTGTTTTCACTTCTGCTAAGGTAACTTAACAAGTGCAAGGAGCAAAAGTCCGGAAATCATCCGACCATCTTCGATCCGCTAACCCGGGTTAAGTGCGCGCCCGCGCGTGTTTGTTTGTGTGTGTGTGTGTTAAAAATGGGGGGGGGGGTATGTATACAGTCTTCTTATTTTGGTTTCTGTTTATGAAATGCATATGCACATCCAGAGTCACCATGGCAAAATGGTCAAGCCGTCTGACTCCGACTCCGAAGGTTGTGGGTACGATTCCGAATATGGTCCATTTTTTTCAAAGACTTCTGGGGGTCGTAACTGGAGGTACGCGGTTCGTGCTTTGTGCGACGCTTTCGGCATTTTTGCTGCGGAAAGAGACTTAGCCATATGGTATAAAAACTCGATGCAATGAAGTCGACCCGATCGAATTTTAAACGATTTTTTTTTTCATATGCACGCCTAACACCTTGAATAAAAGACTAACTCTACAAGAGACACAAGTAACTTCAGAAACCTCTAGACTGTTCCACTCTCCAGTACGACTATTTCCTATATGGTGGTGTACCCAATAGAGAAGTAAATACCTGGATGGCATGGCCACATGGCATAGTCGAGACAGAAACACGGAGCTGATCCACGACTCTGGTGATCGTATGAGATAGCAAAACATGATCGCCCACGCATATCGGCATGGCATATTATGGGATGGATGGTAACAAACTATCGTCTGTCAAGACGGCAAGCTGCAGTTAGTATAGTATGCATGGATATAATCGTGTATATAGTTTACACTATTTTCTTTTTCGCCGTTAATAAACTATCTCGTAAGAGTTGTTTATTGCCCACTTGACTTAATCTAATGGTGAGTTTTATTCTTGCTCTTGTTATTTCATTGTTTTCAATGTTGTTTTTGCTCTGTGCATGTTTATATGCACTGCTGAAATCTTCTTTCCAACTAGCAAGACTGTATTAGTGTTCTTTAAATTAGTAAAGACACTTCTTTGTGTTTAACTGTTATTATTACTAATACTAGCTCATGGTCACTACTACAATAAATCGTTAGTAAAGTGTGGGCTGTTGGTATGCGTTTTGTTTTTAACTTCTGCATTATTATATTTTAATGATAGCCTGTACACTTTGCTAGAGCATACAATTAAATCAACATTCAGAAAAGAAACATCAAGAAGGAACGATCATGTTAAATCAAACAATAATATAATTTATATCTGCAGTACGTTTTAAATGCCAGTAGGTCTCAAACCGGAAAGTCAAACTGCAATTGTTGTTTCACTATTCACATAATTGTACAGTACGACGTGCACGAAATCCTACATCGCCATGACCGCTTCCTTTAATTTGGTTAAAATTACCAGTAGTCAGTCTCTTAGCACGTAAACAGTGCTTGTTTCCCTCTAATCGCGCACGCTATGCACACGTTGTAAACAATTATTGCATTCTTGTATTTAGCTTGACATGTTCTGAAAGACCGACTGCAGGGATTCATTAAAAAATTAAGCTATTGGCAAATTACAAACATAAACAGCTAGGATCGGTTAAATAAGGCATATTCATATAATTACCGCGTGTAATAATAAAGCAAGTTTTATAAAAACACCAATATTGGGTCACATTTATACTACTTATATACAATATATCGTTCCTTGTTTTTAGAATACAATAAACAAATGCAGGAATAAATTATACAAGACATCATCCTTATATAAAACAATATATATATATATATATACATATATATCACTGCAACGTGTAACATTACTGCAGTTTTGTTACGAGGTAGTCGCGTTGACAGCTACTGAAATGTTTGCTTCAGAAAACATATCAAACATGGCTGACTCTGTAACTAGTTTCATTGGTATTGGGAATGAAGCAGCACAAATATGCAGCTTTGTATTATTTGCTGTATTGTGTTCAATAATTAGCATATTTGGCATTGTCACAAACATTATCAGTATTGTTTGTTTTGTAAACCAAGGTTTCAGGGACCCTGTCAACGTCAGCCTTCTGGGTACGACTACATATCATACATTATAATCATTGTTATATGTTTATGGAGGAATCCTAACATTGGAGCAACATGTTTGCACTATGCTATTACCAATCTGTTCAGCTGTCTATCTGTGTGTCTGTATGCAGCAGTTAGCACGCTTGCTTGCCGGACCAGTTGTGATGTTTATTTGAATACCCTTCCAGGAGGGGATGTTTTCAATGTCTTGAATTCTCATATCGACCAGCCTAAAATGGTTATCGGGAATTTCCTAGGCAGTGTAGAAGGCGAATGTCATAACGACATCACTACCATTTGAGTGACGAAAGATATTCAATTACGTGGTTAGCAGCATACATCCAAAATGAATCAAAGCGATAAAGAGGGTTCTATACGATTTTGTTTATAAAGCGATCGGATATTCTAAGGCACTCACATCAAACACAAAAATATATATTTGTGGAGAAAAGACGAACAGTTAAAAAGGTATACATGACTGAAGGGATCTTGAAGTTGATGGGCAACAGAAAACAACGGTATCTTCTTTGTTCTTCTTTCAAAGGAAGTGTATCACACCTATTTATTTACCTTACATGTCATTGTGCCAACGTTCAAATGTATTTGTACTAACAAAGAAGAATATTAAATATTGAGCACAACCCACCACTGGCAACGCTGATCGTATTCTGATATATCCCTGACCGGATCCGGAAACAAGCCCCGGATCACCGGCGCGTGAAGCGGGTGTGTAACCACGCGGCACACGTTGGACACACAGCACACCTTAGGTTCATACCAGAATACGATCAGCGTTGCCAGTGGTGGGTTGTGCTCAATATTTAAAATTCAAATCCCGAAATAACCAAATAAATCAATTTGATTATTGCTCATTGGATTTAGGAGGTCTGGTGTTCCTTGCCAGTGAGAAGTCCTGATCGTTTCGGGTCCACATCGATTGACGGACGTCAGTCGCGGCGATTGGGCAATCTTGAGCATAGCCTACGATGGGTGACGTTGTAATATTCTGTTATGATAATTTGGCTGTGTGTCCAACGTGTGCCGCGTGGTTACACACCCGCTTCACACGGCTGTGATCCGGGGCTTGTTTCCGGATCCGGTCAGGGATATGCACTACTGACGAGCTCAAACGAGGGCGAAACTCGAGTATAGTGCTTCTATATTGACGTAGATAGGCCTTAGGTTCATACCAGAATACGATCAGCGTTGCCAGTGGTGGGTTGTGCTCAATATTTGAAATTCAAATCCCGAAATAACCAAATAAATCAAAAGAAGAATATGATGAAACAAAGAAACGAATTGCGAGATGCGTGTGAAAAGGACTCGAGAAAATTAGTTATACGAGTACTGCAACAAAACTGAACTTACAACACGAAATACAATCCAGTTGACAGGTAGCCAAATAACAGTAAGCACATATTTTACTGATGATGATTAGGCCATTAAGCCATGTAGCTCTTTTCCTAAAATATTGTCTTCTTGATTAACAGGTTTGTCAGCATCTGACCTTGGCAGTCTTTTAACTTTGATTGTCATCTGCATCTTTATCACTTGTGAAGCTCCATCCATCCATCATGTGCCATGCCGGTAAGCGTGGGCGGTCATGTTCTGCCATCTCACTCGATCAACAGAGTCGTGGATGAGTTCCGTGTTTTTGTCTCGACCATGCCACAAGGCCAAGCCATCCAGATACTTGTTTCTAGGTCTTCCCCTTGGTCTGTTCCCCTCGATCTTACTACTTGTGAAGCTACAGGAATAGATCTGCCTTTTGAAAGTTACGACGTTGCGCACATGATATCCGGAACGCCACATTCTGCATTTACCCGAGTCAACAGTTACATCACAGCCATGATTACGTTGGAAAGATGTCTGAGCATAGCTTACCCTTTACAGGTTGAAGTTAATTTGACATTCTTATTTGATCTAAAGTATTAGTTCATATAAACACCACAGTTGCCCCCTCACTAGAAAGCTTCCCTACCAGCCCGGTTTTCTTGTGTTCATTTTATATTGAGGCTGATTTCCATAATCGATTTGGGCTCCCAATTAAGTCCAGTGTGGGCACTGGGAAGATGTATGAGCATAGCTTTGCATAGCATTTACTGTACTTTGTTGTAACGTTGTGTTGATTCTGGATGATATGTGAAGTCCATGTCAATCTTGATGTTGAAAAAACCTTTGAGTATTTAAGATGTAAAAAGTGTATAGAATTGTCGACTTAAGTTTGAGTGTGTGTATGTGTGTGTGTGTGTGTGTGTGTGTGTGTGTGTGTGTGTGTGTGCATGTATGTGTGTTTTGTGTGTGTGTTTGGTCACTAAGCTGTCCCGTACCCGGAAGCCGAGTCCGGTCAGTCTCCCCGTTAAATAGTTACCTATGATAACTGAGATTTCCTTAAAAAGGCCGAGCTCACTGAGTATAACTGACCCAGTGTTTGTTCTAGTGTTTTCACAAAGTCAGCCCTTGCTGTTTCTGCCTCTCAGTTTGTAGTATTTGTCTACTAGTCTGCTAAATGAAGTCTGCATTAAACTTTTTTTTATCTGACCATGACATTATGACACTCTCCCATGTGTTTCCAAAAAGTGCCTTTGTAATTTACACGTTTTTCCAGTCTACTGTCTATGTCATATAAAGTAAATTTGGAGGTTTTATTACTCACTTTTGGCCATCTCATTCATGCATACTCATTCTATGTCATGTTCGCAATAAAATGGCATATTCTCAGATACTAATCTCAATGACATAAACTAAATAATAAAGTCGGACATGATATATCAAACCCAACTGCCCTGGATCATCATGTAGACTGACCATCCGTTGCCTTCTGAGCGTAACATCTTCCTGGCATTAGCCACACATTCCCCGCGGAAACACTCAATCATTTCCTTACAACCTCACGCCGCGCGTGAGAACCCTATCACCCTTCCACAAATCATCTCGACTCTTGGTGAAGGTATGTTTCTTTGTTATTTATTTGATGAACACTCATTGTAACGTGCGTGGGTTTATGCCAAACTGGGGTGAATGTACTAGCCAAGAATTTTATAATAATATCAAGGGTAACTGGGTCAGAGAAGAATGAGACAGATGTTAGGTCAGAAAGGTGGAGAAGAAAATTACAAGACAATAGCTGAACCCAACACCGTGATTGTTAGAACACGTACGGGTCAAGAGGAAATCCCTAATTAGATGCAAAACGTGATAGTAGACTAAGGGACATCGGAAGTCTATAAATGCAATGTTGGAGGAATTTAGAATGTGGTTAAAAGGGGTTAAATTGTGTTTCTTGGGATGTCCCGGGAAGAGTGAATAAAAGAGAAGTCTGGGTAAATTAGGGGGAGTTGAGTTGTGGCGAGGTTAGGGGCAACTCCGAATGGTAATTTTCAGACAGTGAAGTGTGGGCTGAGTGAGAGAAACCAGCCAAGAGAGTGATATTCAGAATGAGTTGCTACTGAGGCTTAGCCAGTTATTGAGTTATTGGCCTACGTTCAGGGACCCTAGCGAGTTATTCGGAGTTCGGGCTCAGGAAGGAATCTCAGCCAGGCAGTCAATGAATTCTGACACGGGATATAGTCCGAGGCAATTAAGTCATATCAATAGGCCGGTCGTTGGTGTTGATGTATCTGTACTTAGATTACTTAGGGAAATAGTGTCATGTGTTTTTCATTATGCATCTGTGTCACTAATAAAATTATGTGCGCGGAATCTGAGATATCCAGTGTCTATAGCTGTGCATAAGTAAACCTGCACAGCGTGCATACAGACATAATATTGTAGAGTTAGTCTTTTATGCAAGGTGTTAGGCATGCATATTTTTTAAAAAAAAATCGTTTAAAATTCGACCGGGTCGACTTCATTGCATCGAGTTTTTATACCATATGGCTTAGTCTCTATCCGCAGCAATATTGCCGAAAGCGTCGCACAAATCACGAACCCCGTACCTCCAGTGACGACCCCCAGAAGTCTTTGAAAAATATGGACCATATTTGGAATCGAACCCACAACCTTCGGAGTTCGAGTCAGACGGCTTGACCATTTTGCCATGGTGACTCTGGATGTACATATGCATTTCATAAACAGAAACCAAAATAAGAAGACTGTATACATACCCACTCCACCCCCCCCCCCCTTTTTTTCACACACACACACACACACACACACATACACACACACACACACACACGCACGTGATCCCGGGTTAGTGGATCAAAGATGGTCGGGTGCTTGCTTGCTTGTGTTCGTTGGCTTGAGCTCGAACGAGAAGTCCTGTATGTCGGATGAAGGCATCCTATTGTCCAACATCAGTGTGATGTCATACAGGACCTGAGGTTTGCGTGAGTATCCGTTTTCCCATGTCTGGCTTATTGGTGTGCAGACTGGTGTTTCCTCGCCATAAGGCAGACACTCTCCGACTTCGGAGGAATCGGCGATCCTACTGACTTTAGCCAGGATCCCGAAGGGACCTGTTGCCCAGGACGCTCGACGAGGACGCGTCAGAAGGTCTTGGCCAGTATATAAGCCGGCCCTGGTGCCCTGGAAACACCTCTGCGTTCCAAAGATGGTCGGATGATCTGGGGACTTGTTCTCCTTGCACTTGTTAAGTTACCTTAGCAGAAGTGAATACAAAACAAAAGACTGTTCTTCTTTTTTTTTTTCTCTTGAAATTTATTGTCTATATCTGCAATAGTATCCCTTGTATGAACTTCACTGTCTTGTTTAGTTCACTCAGTGATCGAAAGAATATATTTTTCATTGTTGTTTCTCTAGGCCAGAGAATTTGCCAAGATATGTCGTATTTGGAAAGTCTTGTTGCCTGCTGCCTACTCATGGCAGTTGTGTCAATATCCAATGTTCGATGCATGTGGTTGCGTATTATATTATTATAGACTTAGAGTCATAGGGACAGAGCGATGAAGGCAAAATACACTATCACTCGTCATGGCGACTAAAACTGTCATACTTTACAGATACATATAATATCCAGGCATATTTGGACAGATTCAAGGTGTTAGTCATTCAAGACTCTTATCCTGACTTTTCCGTACAAATGCTTTCTAACTTTGGTGAGGGAAATGTGATCGTTTGCACCATATGGGTGTCTCATATAATCATTTAGACAATTAAGGAATTCTTATTTTGTTTCATGAATCAACTATGGTGATATAGCTTGAAATAGTTTACATTAAAAATATACAAGTGCCAAATGTTCTATGTTTTAAGTACGTTTTTCAATTAAAATACATAGTTTACAATAAAGATATACAATAGAAAAATTGTTCTCGGTATTACTAAGTATGTTGTTTCAATTAAAATATTAGGCACGTTCGTTTGAAACCTGTCCCAATGGCTTTATTACAAAAGCATGATAGAAACATTAACAGGTGTGGTATAATTTAACAAAGCATTCATTTTGAATGAATTATGCACCATGGTTTTGTCAGAAGAGCATTACAGAACAAGCATTATCGTGCAACAAAATCACACCGCGAGAAAGCATGCTAGGTTGTTTATTCTTGATTTCTTTTTGCAGCTTCTCTAGTGTCTGCAATAATGGGTAGAGTTGATGTTGACAAAAGGTTCTTTAATTTTTTTCCAAAAATAGCCCTTCATGGTAAAAAAATGCGCTCAGCATAACCTTACCAGCGGAAAGCTGTAACATGCATTTTTTTCTCATTTGGTGATCCAGCATGCTTCCATTGCATACTCTCTCTCTTTTGCTGCTTGTCTCAAAGTGGTGACAACATGATTCATCGCCTGCCACTATGCGGAAGATAAAAACAACACCCTCCTCTCTATAACGCAGCAAGTGGTTCAAACATCATCCCATGTGTTCCTCTTTTTGGTGGTAGGTCAAAATCCGTGGTACCCACTGTGAACACATCTTCCGATATTGCAGTTTCTTACGAACGGCCTTTTGAATTGTCCCAATTGACACATCAAAATCTTTTCGGTTGATCTGTGCAGCTTCATCGATTTTTGCGATGGTGTTTTCTGTTGCAACAATATGCGCTTGACTCGGCCGTCGAAGATATGTCGTGAACTGACGTCCTTTCTGAAAAATTCGTACCCAGTCTATCACTGTTGTCTTTGACACACATTTGTTACCGTACGCTGCCTGCATTCTTTGACGGATGTCCACTGGTCGACATCCTTCAAATGAAAGAAACGGAATCACCGCTCTTTGAGCTTCTTTGCACGAATTTTTTATCAACCCGGCCATTTCTCAACGGTCGGAAATAGAACCTATGCATTATGGGACGATAAGCACGTGCTGTTTTATTCACATGACTATGACATGATCATGTTCAACGTACGCAATTACGCGCGGTGCGGCACGAACGAATTTCAAATGAATGCCCCTTATACGCAGTTTACGGTGTGTATGATGGTTAAACTTCTTCGTTATTTTTTTTTCCTGGACGTTGTTGTATCACATAGCGCCCAGTATATATGTTCCTTTTAGAGATACACGTATTGCTGATTATCTTCTTTTAGCGATTCGTTTCGCCTGTTACTTGAAACATGATTTATATAAGTCGTGTATGTAAACTTGGATGTATGTGTATGTAACCATATGGTAAAATATTTAACAATGTCTGAATTAAGTAAGTTATTAAAGCGTTGAATATGAACATTTTATTTGGATGTAAAACTATTTTCTATTGAGTAAAGTATTTAGCGTTATATCCCAACACTAGTAAAAAAAAATGTGTTGCGTATCCCTTGCGGGACGTTGCAGTCCACACCCGCATTTTTCAGCTACTGTTGATGTACAAGGCAAGTGTTACGTTTAGTAGTTTGCCATTGCTTTCTGAACGGCCTGCTCCCATACCAGCAAGTTATAACACAAAGCGACATGGTCTGCAACACTGGTAACATATTTGAAAATGAGTATTTTAAGTACAGGTATTTAACCGTTTAAGTGCAATATGTAATAGTCATTCCAATCAATACAGTATTTAAGTGTTCTTTACAATACATGTAAAATTAAAACAATCATTAGCAACTAAGTGTTCTCTGCAAAAACGCACAATTGTAACACCCATTCTTAACTACGTGTATGCAACTTATGCAAATTCCAAGTGAAACAAAGTTATTTCCCTTTAGCAAAGTATTTTATACTAAAATGGAAAACGCGCGGATAGTGAATACATTTCCGAATTCAGAGAAAATAAAGTATTGGTTAGTGACCCAGTCGATCATTTTCGTTGATTCATTTTTTTTTTCCTTTCAATTCGGTCATATGATGGCTGTCTTGCAAACTTTCTGACTGGTTTTTATCCATTGTTGTCAGCGTGTTTACTATTTGTGGTCTATCTTATGCCATGTCTATAATGATTTTAACTGTCGGATGTTTTATCTAATCATCTTCTAGGTAATCACATAGCCTCTTGTCAAAGCAGAGATGTTTGCTATTGTTCGTCGATTTCTGTTTATTAATCTTGAAAATTATTATTATTATAACGTATATAAACATTGTAATGCCTAAATATATATTAAGTAATCTAAATATATTAAATTGTCGATCCGGCTTGCGTTGCAATAAATGTACGTCCCTTTAATGGAAACTTTGAAATCTTGATCGTAATAAGTCTTTGAAACACATCAGATGCAGTCATTCGTTTTAACATAAATAATGTGAAACATTGTAAATACGAATATGGATAAAATGTATGAACAATTAAAATCAAATGTAGCAATTAAATTGCAATTAAATATTTGCATGCGTTAGGTGCATTGAATCTAGTTTCAACGTTGTTTTGTCCAATGGTTCAAGTATGTGAAATATCCAGGCATACTTTACGATGGTTATTATCGATGTTGCGTGATTGACTTGTCAGAAATGGTTTTAACAATAACCTAAAGTCCTCTGTCTGAGTCTTTTTGAGACCTGTGAAGGTTATGTTGGGGTGTGGGGTTCCACTGGCTGATGTTTTCTTCTTCTTCATTATCGAGCTTAGCCTGTCGTCTAGTGACATCGTATGCTATACTGTATCGACTATCTCACTATTCGATCACCTTATTGCTGCAATCTGCAATATTTGTGATGTCGCTCAATAGTAATTAGGCGCATGGACTGACAGTGCTGCCGCTTTTACTCGATCATTAAAGTCACCCAAGCTATCTTGAGTATTTCTTTGTTGCCCCCAAATGCCCAGCAGACCACTTACTCGCCAATGTAGTCATTCTCGTTCGCCATTTTCTGGTATATTCCATCAATGATCGCTCCGATGTCTCTCACTAAAGAGGCCAGAAATCCATTTACACATCTTTTCTTGAATTTTAGGATCCTGTCTGGAATGCAAGCGGTATTGACTTTCTTAATGGAGATGTTATGGCCGCAACCACGCTGCCCTTTCTATGGAATTCCCTACACAAGTCGCAACAATTGTCTATGGGATACGTTACTCTGTTTGCGTAATCTTTCGACGCTTCGCGGCAGACAAAGGCATAAGAACAAATGAATAAAAGATAATAAGTACGAACATTAAAGATGCCACGCAATGGATGATAATTATACGATGAGCTGCTCGGCTGGTGTAACCTAGTGGCTAGACACAAGCCTGCCTAGCCGGAGTTCGTGGGTTCGATCCGCAGATAGACGAAGTCAAATTTCCATATAAAAATGTCCTGGTGGTCAGGCGCCAGCTTAAAGTTCGTAGCAAAGTTGTCTTAGAAAGCAAAGGCGGCCTGCATGATAAGACATCATCAATTATCGTGGTCTATAAAATAAAGAATCTAACACAGTATGCCAGATGCGCCGCGACAATACTATGTTTTGGTGTTTTTACAACTGTTTTATAGCAGCGAAGGGATACTGGTTTGTGAATGTTCAGGTTAACACAGTGATCCGATGTCATTTTCCAGAAGAGGCAGGACTGTTTCTTCCCCAGAAGGTACTGCAATTGGACCCACACAATCTAATAATTATAGTTGACAGATAATGTTCCGAATGTTCCTGGAAATGTATCGGAAAGAAAGGTAGGGGGAATGGGACTGGTCATACAACTCATATGCCGTGTCCTAGAAAATGTAAAGGTTTAACACATCCCACCTCTTCTGCAACACCTGTTTTGGATCTGCCTTTACCGGGACACAAATGAAAGTAATTTCTTATGTAACGTTTATCAAGCTAAATTGCAGAGGCCTTTAAAAGCCATCATCGCTTATAAATGTTGCCATCGCAATGTTAATATTCGGTTATGTCCATCCATCCATTATGTGCCATGCCGATAAACGTAAGTTGTCAAGCTATCCAGGTATGTACTTCTCGTTCTTCCCCTTGATCTCTTCCATTCTATCTTGCGAGTTGTCACCACGTTCTCTAAATTATTTCTTCTCATCCATGCATCCATCATGTGCCCTGCCGGTAAGCGTGGGCGGTCATGTTCTGCCATCTCACTCGATCACCAGAGTCGTGCATCAGCTCAGTGTTTCTGTCTCGATCATGCCACGAGGCCAAGCCATCCAGGTATTTGCTTCTAGGTCTTCCTCTTGGTCTGTTCCCTTCGATCTCACCAGTTGTCACCAAGTTCTCCAGATCATTTCTTCTCATAACATGCCCACACAATTGTGACTGTCTGCGTCTAATATCTCTAATCAGTTTACGATCTTCATTTGTTTCTTGAAGGACTTGTTCATTGGTATTTCTGGCTGTCCATTGTATTCTTTGCATTTTCCTCAGAAACCACATTTCTACAGCCATCAGATGTTTTTCAGCTTAACTGCTCATTGTCCAAGCTTCACATCCATATAAAAGTAAAGGTTCTATGTAGCACCTCAACACTCTTTTTCTCGTTTCAATTGACATCGTTTTATTGGTCAGTATGTTTTTCATCTTGCTAAAGGCTACTTTTGCCATGGCGATTTTTGTTCTAATCTCTTCAAGGCATCTCCCATCAGATGTTATTACTGTTCCGAGATAATTGTGCCTATTCACTTGTTGAAGAATATTCCCATTTGCTTGTATATTACATTGTGGTATTTCGTTCTTCCTAGTGACGACCATAATCTGTGTCTTTTTACAATTTAATTCTAACCCTCGTTGTTCATTGTGTGTAACAACCGCATCTACTAACTGTTGCAGATCCTGTTCATTGTCTGCAATCAAGACTGTATCGTCTGCATATCTAATGTTATTGATGCATCGTCCCCCAATGTTGATTTCTTCCATATCTTCAATATTTATGAAAATACTTTCACTGTACAGGGAAAACAGATCTGGAGTCATTACACATCCCTGTCTCACACCTCTCTTAATAGGCTGATATTGGCCTACTTCATTATCAACTCTTATGGCAGCTTGTTGTTTCGAATGTATGTTTTTTACAAGTCTAAGGTCTTTTTCATCAATTTGTAGATCTTCAAGCATCCTTATCATGTCGAAATGCCTCACTTTATCGAAAGCTTTTGTGTAGTCAATAAAGCAAAGGTGTAGATCTTTGTTTACTTCTATATATCATTCGATTACGGTTCTCAGTAAATACACATCCTTTCCTTCTACAAACCCACATTGTTCTTCTCCTATTTCAGGTTGTATTTTCCTCCTAATTCTTTGCATGATAATTCTTAGCAAAATCTTCGTGATGTTGATCACATTCCAAGGCTCCTGATTTCTTTGGGATTGCAATAAATACAGAGTTACATAATTCATGAGGTATATTTCCAGTATCACATATTGTATTAAGCAGACTGGTAACTTAACTTATTCCATATTCTTCTAAAGCATTAATCATTTCTGTTGTCACGCTGTCTGAACCGGGGGTCTTGCCAGATTTCATATGGTTAAGAGCATTTTGAACCTCCATCTTCAAAATTGCTGGTCCTTTATTATTATTTTGAACATCGTAGTGTTCGTCTCTGTTGTCGTCATAAAGGTTTTTCACTTAATCTGACCATACATGTAAGATCTGATCTTTTTCTATTATGACTCTTCCATCTTTTGTCTTTAGGCAGCCTGCTGATGTACTTGTTCTTTGATTAGTAAGTTCCTGAATTCTTTTGTGCATTAGTTTCGCATTTTTACTGTTGTGTTGTTTTTCAATTTCTCCGCAATTTTTCTCAAGCCATGTTTCTTTTGCCTCCCCACATAAGGTTCTGACTTTTCTGTGAATTTCTTCATATTTGGCAGGATTATTTTTGTTCTGTCTTCTTGTTTCCATTAGTTGTAAAATTTCTTCAGTCATCCATATCTTACGGCCCACTTTCTTTAATTTTGGAATAGTTTTTTCTGCTGCATAACTGATTGAATTCTTCAGCATTTCCCATTGATCATCTACATCTTGAAATAGGATCTCTAGATCAGACAATAAATCAAATTTGTTCTTTACTTCTATGTTAAAATTATCTTGTATTTCTTTGTCAGTTTTCAATTTGCACAAGTCATATTTAGGGTTTCCTGCTATATACTTGACTTTCTTTAACTTTACCCTAAATTTGCCTGTAATTAATCTGTGATCACTGTAACAGTCTGCATTTGGAACTGTTTGCACGACTGTTAACGCATTTCGAAACCTTATGTTAATCAGGATGTAATCTATCTGGTTTTTAATCCTGCTGTCTGGACTCCTCCATGTCCATAATCGTCTAGGATGTTGTGTAAACCAGGTGTTTCCTGCAACCATTTCTTGTACTTTTACCCATTTTTCAAGTCTTTCATTTCTCTCTCCCAAACCATGGTTGCCTACACTGCATCCATCGCCTTGCTTTCCTATGTTTGCGTTGAATTCACCCGTTATGATATTTATTTCTGATTTTTTGCACTTCTTCAAAGCAGACTCCATGTCATTATTAAATTCCTCTATACTTTCTTCACTGCATTCACTTGTTGGGGAATATACTTTAATGATATTTATTTTAAAAGGTCTTCCGTTTAATTTTACTAACAGAACTCTGTCTGACACAGCTTGATAACCTTTGACAGAATTTGATGTTTGCTTATCTAATATAATGGCTACACCTCTTTGCTGTTCTTCTCCCCCAGAGTAAATAATCTTATAATCCTCTCCTGTCCTTATCCCTGCCCCTTTCCATCTCGTTTACGATATTCCTAATAAGTTAATCTTCTCTCTCTCCATTTCTTGTTTGATGTTTTCTAATTTTTTATCTGCATTAATTGTTCTAACATTCCAAGTCCCTACTGTCAATGAAATTATTCTTTTTCACCTAGTAGCCTGTTGACGGTCTGGAGTCACCTGGTGCGCATGGCTATCCCTACCGGGTGAGGCTGCTCCTATGGAGCACCCATTTACGCCGTTTCTCTGATTATCGATAAGTCCACACAACGTGATTTTCTTGGCATCTATAAAGAAGGTAGTTTGCCATTGCTTTCCTTCCCAGCAGTGACCATACTAGTCAGTGACCGTAGCCATTGTCTCCTAAAAAAAAAGATCCTCTGTCTACCGTCGTGAAGGTGGAGACCATAACCTACAATTATCTGTCGGCTGCTCTACATCTTCATCCACCACCTGAACGCATGGCTTCACGTAACCCTGATCGGGGGGCTAAACGGGTACTCCACCTTGACCAAGGGTGTCCCGTAGGCTAGCGGAGGGAAGGAGGTGCCTTACATTGCCTTTGATAGGTTATACCCCTACCCCGCTACCCATAACATGCCCAAGAAAAATGACTCTCTACGTCAAATGTTTCTAATCAGTTTACGGTCTTCATTTATTCTTTAAAGAACTTGTTCATTGGTTTTTTTGTCTGTCCATGGTATGCTTAGCATTTTCGTCAGAAACCACATTTCCACAGCCATCAGTTGTTTTTCAGCATGGCTGCTCGTTGTCCACGCTTCACATCCATACAAAAGTATAGGTTCTATGTAGCACTTCAACACTCTTTTTCTCGTTTCAATTGATATCTTTTTATTGATTAGTAGGTTTTTCATCTTGCAACAGGCTATCTTCTTCAGGGCATCTCCCATCAGATGGTATGACTTCTTCCGAGATAACTGTACCGATTCACTTGTTTAAGAGTATGCCGATTTACTTGTGTATTGAGTTGTGGTATTTCCTTCTTCACAGTGACGACCAAAATCAGCCTTCTTACTATTCAGTTATAACCCCAGCTGTTCACTGTATGCCACAACTGCATCTACTAAATGTTGCAGGTCCTGTTCATTGTCTGCAATCAATACTGTATCATCTGCATATCTAATGTTATTGATGTATCGTCCACCAATGTTGATTCCTTCCATATCTTCTATATTTCTGAAAATATTTTCACTGTGCAGGGAAAACAGATTTGCAGACATTACACATCCCTGTCTCACACCTCTCTTAATAGGTTGATACTGACCTACTTCATTATCAATTCTGATGGCAGCTTGTTGTTTCCAATATACGTTTTTTTTTTTTTGGGTTATGTAAGATGTAAAATAATAATTCTTGATGAGCGAAGTAATAAAAACTACATTTGAAAGAATTAATTCAGAGTGTAATGTTAGTTAGGTAAACAGTAAGATATAGCTATTTAGTTGCAACATAATAAGTTACTATTAACCGTTTATATTATGTACTGTATATTTTCAGATAAAGTGTATCTTCACTCGAGACAGAACGACACTAATCATCTCCTGCATCTTTATAATTTTCCTTGGCAGCGCCGCTCCTATATACGTTGTCAACACATTGGAGATGACATTTTCTCAACGGAGAAATAGAACAATTTTTGGACTTGTCCATGCAGAAAACCAGGCTCAGGTAGAGAAGACGGCTATGTTAATAAACAACTTTCTTATTCCTTTGTGTGCTTTTGTAATCATAGTAATATGCACCACAATTCTTTGTGTCCAGCTGAAAGTGAAATCTAAATGGAGAGCAACAATTGTGACGGCGGTACAGGCAAATAGGGTTTCCAATAGAAGTGAGAAGGTGGCCAAAATGGTTGTACTTATTTCTTCATTGTATATCGTGTGTTTTATTCCTGCTACAATAATGATGCTTGCAGTTACATTTGAACCTGCTTTATTTATAAACGGAAAGTATGTAAATGTATTGCTTGCAACAGTTGGCATATGCTATTCACTGGAAAGCGTAAACTCCTCAGTGAATATATTCATTTACCACAACATGAGTAGTAAGTATAGAGATACGTTTGACAAGCTTTTCGGTAAAATAAAGTCATTATGATATGATATTATAGGGGAAAATGAACAAAAGGCATTGGACATATTGACTCACTTAAAGGAAAAAGCTCAACAGATGGGGCTGGTTATCAACCAAGATAAGACAGAATATATGGTAATTTCAAGAGAAGGAATGGCTAAAAACTCTGGCCACATACAAATAGATAATATGACCATTAAAAGAACGGAAACATACAAATACCTGGGTACAATCTTCAACTGCTCCAACATCATAAGGGAAGAAATACAAACTAGAATCAATTCTGGAAATAAGATATACTAAACACTACAACATCTACTAAAAACCAAATGCGTTATCTCGTAACACCAAAATCACAATATACAAAACACTGATCAGATCAGTTGTGCTGTATGGCTCTGAAACCTGGAGTACAAAGAAAGGAGACGAAGCCTTATTACAAACCTTTGAGAACACAGTTTTAAAACGCATCTTTGGACCCATTAGGGATACACAAAGTGGAGAGTGGAAAAGAAGAAGTAACAAAGACATTTATGATCTGATTAAGTCCCTGCTAATCACTGGTATCATGAAGGCTAATAGACTACAATGGCTGGGGCATATAGAAAGAATGGAAGTTAATAGGGAAACAAAACTCGGATACACTCAGGAAATACATGACCGTAGACCCCGAGGTAGACCAAGAAGACGGTGGAGAGATAATATATATACAGACCTACAAGCACTTGGAATCAACGAATGGCAAGAGAAGGTCAACCAGAGAGACGAATGGAGACGGATTGTATCTATAGCAAAGAACCTTAATGGCTCGGATTGCTGAAGAAGAAGAAGCAGAAGAAAGTCATTATAATCCCAGCGAAATCACATATTTAGACTAAGTGCTACATCACTGGCAATGGTGACGTTTGAATTATATAATTAGATGATCTAAATTCTTGATCTAGTTGTTTATGCCGAATATATTAAAAACTACACAGACTGGTTGTGAATGCCTGCTGCAGTTCGATTACGACAGGGTAACAAAATAGTCTGTATTATCAGAGTCATGTCATTTGGTGGGAATAATTGAGTTTTATTTTTCGAGCTGTAAAGATCAGATTTGGAGCAAAAGAAAGATGTTTTGTATGTGTCGCATACATCTTCTCAACGGTGTGTGTACATAACATACAATAAATGCATTTGCGGATGATCGAATATGCATGCTGCAGAGAGCAACTATTTCCCAATAAGGATGACGAAAATTGATCGTGACTTGATATTGATACTGTCGTGTTATCCTAGTTGGAAATATGTCTCCATGGTACAGATGAAGAGACTTGGCGCAGAGACAACGAAATCCTGGACAGCACCATTACATAATTAACAGGCTACAGCAGTGATCAAGGTATAGATATAAAAGAAGATAATAACAAACTTGACGACATTAAACTTAAACCACGTCAATAACAGAATGGTCAGTTATCCAGTAGGCCAGAAAGGCTTGGCAAACGGTTCTTTACTTTACGTGCATCCGAATTGTTAGTTTGAACAAATGGTCTGGAATAATGCATTTAATAAAACTCATTAGGTATATATATATATATATATATATATATATATATATATATATATATATATATATATATATATATATATATATATATATATATATATTGTTTGTTTGTTTTGGCAGTAAGCTTCCTGTTCTCCCAGACTCTTTTTGCTAACATGTTCATTGTTGTTGCTGCCTTGCCAATCCTGATGTTGATTTCCTGATCGAGGGATAATTTGCTATTTACCTCTGATCCTAGATATGTAAAATGGTCTACTATCTCCAGTTCGAAATCGTCAATAAAGATTGATGGTACACCATGCGCACCTTGTGACATAATCTGCGTCTTCTTTTTGTTAATTGTTAAACCAAATTCAGAACAAGCATTGGAGAATGCAGATAGTAGACGTTGTAGTTCTTCCTCAGAGTGGGTCCTAATCGCAGCATCATCCGCAAAAAGCAACTCTCTGATTAGTACCCTGCTAATTTTGGTCTTGGCTTTCAATCTCTGAGCATTATAGAGGCCACCATCTCAGCGTGAATGAATGTATATACCGTCATCCTGATCACGAAAGGCATATTTCAGTAGAAGTGAAAAGTATATCTCAAAAAGGGTGGGGGCTAGTACACAACCTTGCTTAACTCCACTCTTGATTTCAAACTCTTCTGAAGTTGAGCCATCAAACTTGATTATACCCTTCATGCCCGTGTGGAACGATTCCACAATGGACAGAAGAGTTGGTGGACAGCCAATCTTCTTTAGTGCTTTGAACAGACCCTTAGGCTGACCAAATCGTCCTGCCAGGGCAAACCTGCAAATCGGCAAACCAGTCCTGCCTCGTCTATCAAACCTGTGTGCTTAGTACTCTTCTTTATGGCAGTGAAACCTGGACAACTTACTTACGCCAAGAGAAACGTTTAAAAAGCTTTCATATGCGGTGTCTGCGAAGAATACTTGGTATTAAGTGGCAAGACAAAATCACAAATACTGAAGTATTTGAAAGATCAGGTTGTGTGACGGTGTATTCCATGCTCAGTCTTCGTAGACTTAGATGGATAGGACACGTTAGGAGGATGGATGATGGTAGAATACCAAAGGACATCTTTTTTGGTGAATTACAGACGGGTAGGAGATCTCAGGGTCGGCCTCTACTACGATACAAAGATGTGTGTAAGCGGGACATGATTGATACAAGCATTGATAAAGCACAATGGGAGCACGTCGTCGCTGAACGTGTTGCATGGAGGGCAACTATCAGAAATGGAATAAAGACAAAGGAGAAAACGATTGCAGATAAAGCACACACAGAGCGTGTGAGACGTAAGATGGTGCAAAATGGTGGAAATGACCATGTTTTCACATGCACCTACTGTGGGCAAACATTTGCAGCAAGAATTGACCTTACCAGCCACACTCGCCACCGCCATGGATCGTAGTTATTGCCATATGACAGTTATTAAGCCTTTTTGAAGCACAATGTACCAAACTATCGTCTGTCAAGACGGAAAGGTGCCAATGAAAAAAATATATATATATATATATAAAAATTTAAGTCCCCGCTAATCACTGGTATCATGAAGGCTAATAGACTACAATGGCTGGGGCATATAGAAAGAATGGAAGATAATAGGGAAACAAAACTCGCTTACACTCAGGAAATAAATGACCGTAGACCCCGAGGTAGACCAAGAAGGCGGTGGAGAGATAATACATGTACAGACCTACAAGCACTTGGAATCAACGTCTGGCAAGAGAAGGTCCACCAGAGAGACGAATGGAGACGGATTGTATTTGCAGCAAAGAACCTCAATGGCTCGGAAAGCTGAAGAAGAAGAATATATATATATATATATATATATATATATATATATATATATATATATATATATATGTGTGTGTGTGTGTGTGTGTGTGTGTCTGTGTGTGTGTGTCTATGTGTGTGTGTGTCGGTGAGAATCAGCAGTGGTTCGAATCGCATCGGTAACTTACGGGGTATGTGAGCCGGCCGCTCAGAAAGCAATGGCAAACTACTGAGCGTAATCTTGCCATGAAATACAGCTGAAAGATGCTGGTGTTGACAGCGATGTCCTGTAAAGGATATGCAAAAAAAAAAAAGTGTTACGATCTTGATTATAATTATGCCCACACTTTTTATTCGTTTGCACGTTTACCTGTTCATTATTTGTTTCATTTTGATAAGAAATATTTTAGGATTCCCACCTTCACGAGTCCTTCTCAGAAAGTGGAATTCCCGTTTTCCATCCCTCCATTTCCTCTACACCCTCTATTTTGTTCTGTGTAGTACCATAAAAATCTGAACTTGCCGGTCGGTTCTACAGAATCAAACATACTGTCAGTCTGCAGCCAAATTAAATCAAACCAGGACGTGGCACTGTCATTGTTGCATAATACTGAAAGATAGACTGAATCCCACGACTACACGAAAACTGGTTACTATTTTGTTCCACTGCCTGAACCCCAGCTCTGGTGTCCACATTATTTATCTTATTTCTCGCTCATGTATTCCTTGAATGTCCAGTATCAATTGGTTCTCCTGCCCTTTGCTCGATATTACTACCTAGTTCTCTTCCAATTCCCAATCCAAATCTTCTTCTTTAATTTTCCACCACTATGGCAATGTTCACAGCCTGAGCAAATTTTACACGATTTTCTCGCAATTAACTTAAATTTTACACCGTCTGAGTACAGTAAATCAAGGAAAATACCTGCCATCATTCTCTAGACTTCATCTCCCTGTATGTTGTAACCCAAAAGTGCCTCCTCAGCTAAATTTATAAGTCTATCACTGTATAAATGAACGCTTCCTCCTCTTTTTGTCTCGGGTGTCGCAAAACAAAAAAAAAATCATATTGTGAATCCGTGATCTACACATAATTGTGAGCCAGATTATTTAAAAATTCCTCCCATGTTTCTTGTACTTCTACTTCTAACTTTCTTCTAATGTTATCGGAAACTTGACTGCTGCTACTTTGATAAGATATCTACTTCTTTTCTTCGTCGTTAGCACACATCAGAAAAGCGTATTGTTCAATGTCCACCATCCACGTTTTGAATTTCTTCGCCGGTATATACAATGTTTCAATATCGGTAGCAATTCCCTGTTGTTTCAAAGACATATCTGATCTACCTATGACCTTCCCCATGTTTCCCAATATCGATCCCAGAGTAACTTTTTCTTGATTTATAATTTTATTTAATTATCTTACACATATACTTACCTGAGATATAATTATCTACTTCGTTATGACAATAGATGCGTCATCCTCACAGTTTGATTCATAATATGAAGTTCAGCGTGTACAACAACCGAATTGGGAATCCAATCGTTCGATTTTAGATTTGAAAATCCGGCATTCCGTCGCTCAATTTTAGGATTGAAACTCCCGCATCCAAACGCTCGACAGTAGGGGTGAAACTTCAGCATCCAGTCGCTAGTTTTTAGAGTTAAACCTTCCGTATACAATCGCTAGATTTTAGGGTTGAAACTTCGGCATCCAATCTCTCGATCTTAGGGTTCCAACTTCAGCATCCAATTGCTTTTAGGATTGAATCTCCGGCATCCAATCGTTAGATTTAAGGATTGAAACTATAGCATTTAATCGCTCGATTTTAGGGTTGAAACACCGGCATCCAATATCTCGATTTTAGGGCTTACACTGCGGCATCAAATTGCTTTTAGGGTTGAAACTTCGGCATCCAACGGCTCGATTTTATGAATCGAACAATCGTTCATACGCGGCTGGCAATTTCAAATAAAAGGTGTCAAAAGTCGTGCAAACGTCATATATTGATTATTTTAAACAGCGGTGAAACCTTTAAATTTGCGGCCTGTGATTCCAGACATCAGCTGAATGATAGGTCAACTCAAGGATCCCCAAGACGCTTTATCATGATATGACATTAATGATGTCCTCCAGGCAGAATATCAGATTCAACGACAACAGTTTTTTATTCATATCTTGAAATGGTTTTCTACGACAACTTCCAGTCGAGATCTTCAGACACGGCATAAAAATGAAAATAACTGTTCCAGTAATATGGTAGATGAGGAATATTTTCACAAAAACTCCAAGTTCGGATCCCGGTGGCAAGGCAAAATAAACGACTCTTCTTGTAACATGTCAGATGAGGAACCAACTTGGTGGAATTAAGCTAGCTACCTTTCGCAGTTCCCGCTAGCTTGGTTTGGCCCACTAGCCAATTTTAAAAGTGGTGATAGCATTATTGGCATTTGTAGGAATTGTTCTCCCCTCGTGGGCTGTATTTCATAAACGTTTACTGGGACGCAGAGGTGTTTCCAAGGCACCAGGGCCGGGTTATATACTGGCCAAGACCTACTGATGCGTCCTCCTCGAGCGTCCTGGGCAACAGGTCCCTTCGGGGTCCTGGCTAAAGTCAGTAGGATCGCCGATTCCTCGGAAGTCGGAGAGTGTCTGCCTGTACGGCGAGGAATAATCAGTCTGCATAAAAATAAGCCAGACATGGGACAACGGATACTCACGCAAACCTCAGGTCCTGTATGACATCACACTTATGTTGGACAACAGGATGCCTTCATCCGACATACAGGACTTTGCGTTGGAGCTCAAGCCAACAAATACAAACAAGCAAGCAAGCAGGCATAAACGTTTACTTTTATGTGTTCGGTGAACTTTGGAAATGTGAAGCAACTCAGGAATGAATTAAAAATGTTACTTTATCACTTCCATGGGAGGAAACCGGAACAGAGTTTAATACTTCATAGAGATATTTAGTGATTGTATCATGTCTTTTATTTATGCATTAAATTGAATGTGTAATTTCTGATATATCAACACCAGTATACATAACATCCACCCCCACCCATGTTATTCCATTATATTGTTGTAATGTCGTGCAAACGTCATATATTGATTATTTTAAACAGCGGTGAAACCTTTAAATTTGCGGCCTGTGATTCCAGACATCAGCTGAATGATAGGTCAACTCAAGGATCCCCAAGACGCTTTATCATGTTATGACATGTTATGGCGTTATTATTTTTTTGTCTTGTTGATCTGTTTGCGTTTTTGGTTGTGTGTTAAATGTAATAATGTTACATAATTTTACACCGTCTTTATTAGAGTAGAGCAGAAGGTGGACGTAAGACTACACGCGTCAAGTTATCCCGAGTGAGCTTCCTCCTCTCTTGTCTGTGGTGACCTTACTGGCGCTCATGACCCTCTACTGAGAACCTTTCTTACAGCTATATGAACCTTACTGTATAACCTGTCTTCACCCCTAGGGAGTCTTTTGAGTCATTTCAGGTTTTCTTTAGTAGTCGGTCCTATCGGATGGGGATATCCTTATCCCTATTCATAATCCACTTTGCCACAAAGCCTTGCGGATAGTTTATTCTGTGACTGCGTGTTGGTCATTACCTTTGTAGCGTTTCACTAGGAAATCTTCCATACTTGGCTATTGGTGGCATATGTCCGTCACAGTTCTCTAGTCAAGTTGGTCGTAACTGACAAATATGACCAACGTATCCGTTGCTGACTGCAAGATTGATCACAAAATGTGTGCTTATTCTTTTAAAAGCCATTTATAACATGTCCGTTCTTTCAAACAATTGCAGCGGTTAAAACTTTAATTTTCGAAACCAAATTATTTTGTTTTTGAACTCATTTCTTCAAAACTTATGTCTGCTTACAAACATTAAAAATGCAGACACAGTAGACAAAACATGCATTCATCTACTTAAAATGTGTGTACTGTATATTGATCAATATATGCGTATGTGTATGTACGCGCATGAATGCGTATGAGTGTATGTGTGAGTGTGTTTATGTGTGGCATGCGTGCGTGCGTGAGTGCGGCGTACGGATGTGCGAGTGTGTTGGATGCAACAGCCGATCAATACCAGTCCAAACTGCTAAATGCATGTACATTCAAGCTAATCAGTAAAGTCGTTTGTCAGCTAAATGTGTTTCACTTGTCTCGTGTGTCCTTTATAAACTATCTCAATGTGTGCATGCCAAATGATGTGATTCATGCCAAAAAAACTGATATTTACAGTCTTTGAAACCTTGTTTGGCACAGCCGATAATGGTGATCATGTTGGTGGCGATGCCATAGATGTTATTTAGTTGACACTGAACAACGTAAATAATCAATGTATATATTAACATTTCATGAACACTTATGATAACATTGTTTGTATATAAGTCTACCGTCGAGGATGCATGTCTTTTGAAAACATTCTAATCTTATTGAGAAGCTCTTCTTTATATACGTTCTATATATGTTCATATAACGAAATAGAAATAAACTGGTAACATTGTATGTTAAACCGAGAACAGTTGTGTCTTCTGTAAACGTATCTGTTTCGACAAGTGGTTCTCAACCTTTTTTGGCCCGTGCCCCCCTTCGCCATATATTCAGAGCGTCATTCACCCCCCCCCCACTTTTCATATTTCCTACCTAAAAATCCCCCCACCCCTACACAGTATACATAAAAATGCAAGGTAAATATGTTAAAACAGGTCTAGACATCCACATAAAACGTGATTTGTAGGTCTACTTACTTTATAAAATGAATTTTAGAAGGATGAGATGTGCATAACTGTAAAGTCTGAAGGGAAAAGCAATATCAAGTAATCTGTTCTTGTATTAACGCGATCTTGAAATGATCTTCATTCCCCCTTGGAAACCCTAAAACTCCCCCCTGGGGGGGGGGGGGGATTCCCCACCGGTTGAGAACCACTGGTTTAGACGAAACTAATGTATCCTGCATAGTTGAAAACTGCATACGGTTTCATTATGGTTAATAATTCATGTTGTTATGTTTTTTGTCCATCAAGAATGATGATGACCATGCATTTCATCCAGTGGGGTTGAAAGTATGGAGCCGTGAGTTCTAAGATGGCTGATAAGGCCTATTTTGGCTCGAAATGTTCTTTGACAATGTGGACAAAGAATGCTTGGCGTTTCTGGAGGAGGATTTCCTGCAGTGGTTATTCTGTTCTGTCTGTTTCTTCACAGCTCTTGCAGTCCTGGCTGCCTCACAAGTGACTGCATCCTTGCGTAATTATGCACGCCACGAATTTCGGTCTCTGGCTGCAGTCTACCAGGTGTCATGATGAATTCCAAAAGCATTCAATGAGATTTTCAGTGTCTTTGAAGCGTTTCCTCTAGCCACCTTGGGAGCGTTTACCACAACACAACTCACCGTAAAAAATTCGTTTACGGAGCCTGTGATCTGGCATGCGAGTCACGTGACCAGCCCAGCGAATCTGATTCTTCATTAGTAGAGTGTGGATACTGGGCACGGACGCTCTTTCTAGGACTTTAGTGTCTGGGATCTTGTCATATTTTTGTGGAAATATATTTGTGGAAAATGCTGACGGAGTTTTGTCATTTGATGGTGCGTTTAGCAAGTTATGAAGTGTGTGTAGTCGCTGTATAGTGATGCTAAATCGCCATCAAACAGCACTAGGGTACATCTCATCCATCTTATCAGATCCACGGCATCACACATCGACCTATGGCACCATGGTATATATATCTATAAGATTATGATCCATGGCACTATCTCAGCTGTGATCCGTGGCACTTAGGGACTAGCAGTGGACCAAACACCTGGTAAAGAGCCCTAAAAACGAGTCACGAAGATGATGATTTGACAGAAGTAACAGTTGCCAACGTAAATTCCAAGCCACGAATTATTATCCTATAAACAGAGTAGTAACCAACTCAAACTGTACGTATTACTAGAGAAATGTGAAGTTTATGCATGGTTTCAAAATGGTGAAGAAGAGGCCTGAGATTTCATGAAGAATTATAATTAGCTCTTTAGCACTTGTGTGAACTTGTGGACAGATATGGCAAAAATATATATTCATCAAAGTGTGCTAAATTAAATGTGGTATCAAGTATGATTGGAGAATTTGGTGACAACTGGTAAGATCGAGGGGAACAGACCAAGGGGAAGACCTAGAAGCAAGTACCTGGATGGCTTGGCCTTGTGGCATGGTCGAGACAGAAACACGGAGCTGATCCACGACTCTGGTGATCGGGTGAAATGGCAGAACATGACCGCACACGCTTACCGGCATGGCACATGATGGATGGATGGATCAAGTATGATAAATGTGACCATGTAAATTATATAAACAGTTAAATATGCCATGATTAAAGACAGTGTTGAGAAATTTAATAAACAGAACAGATTGTGCACACAGCACGAGAAAAATTATCAATTACAGAGAGTGAAAATGTGTCACATACCTACTGTGTCAACAAACAGATGTCTAACGCAAATAGTTGCTAGACAGTCAAGAGAATGAACAAGTATTTATTGTCAACGTGGGACACATGGAAACGACGACAGTCATCCAATGTCAACACAGCAGCAATTGACGAAGCAACACGGGAACAGTGTAGAATTATGAACTCACAGGATAGCAGTGATAAAACAATGTAAACATTGCTAGGAAGTGCGAACATTGTAAATACAGTGCTAAACTATAAGATTATTACATAGTTATGTGGACATTCTAAAACATTGTGAAATAAGAGACGTTATAGTTAGAAAACTCGCGAGAGCTACAAAACGGTGTGTAATTAAGAAGCGTGTGTATAGATTGTGCAGATATTTGATTGGTGACGATTCTACTTCAGCGTGTAACAGTTACGCTGCGTATAACAGTATAGTTCTACAACAATATAAATTAGCTACGAAATTGTGAACAATATTGACAAATATATTTACTTTAATTATGTGAAATATAGTATTAGTAAATTGAATATGTAAATATCGTAATGCTTGGTTATATAACGTGTTTAAATTTTTTTTGGATGCCAACAATACAATTAGTTAATGTTTATCGAAGGAACGATACTTAGAGTTAATTTTAAGCAAGGAAATTATTAATTTTTTTAAGTAGATTATATAGTAATGTGACAAATTGTTTGTTACTTAGTATGTTATAGCAATTGTGAATGTTATTTTTATGTGACAGTAAACTAACAAATATAAATATAATTAGTTGATAGTAGTAGTATATAATAATCGGAGTTCGGCCTACGTTAGAACAAAATCATAATTATAAAGAACTTATTATTTAGTATAATTAATTAGTATTTACGGGGGAAACTAATATATTAGGAAATATTATACGATGATAAGATTACATTAGTAATTAGTGAATTATACGGTATTACAGTTTACTTTTATGTTATTATAATTCATTTTCTTATGATGATGTTAACAAATTAACAATAACACATTGAGCGTGTAAGTATGAGCCCTGGCATGAATTGTTATAATTTTTTTTTTTTACAGCATGAACTTAAAACAAGCATGATTCGTTTGCATGCACAGTTATGTTAATTATCACAGCTAATGGTAAACATACAATTTTTATAAATATTATGAACAGCAAATTAGATAATCTAATTTATTATTGAGAATTTACAAAATTCTAGAAGTTAATTATAATATTAACAATAGATATTAATTTTTTTCTTTTAAATAAATATGGTAAAAATACATAAAAGATAATTAATAATCTGAACATAACATTCAAGATGTAGTAGATACTATTGGTTATTATATATTATTTATATTATCAGCACAAGCTGTATAGAAATAATAATTTAAAATGTATTCTGTTTGAGTTTTATTGTTGATATATTAATAGTGGAGACTGGGGAGAAATGGACATAGGGGAGAAATGGACCACCCCCTCTCTGGCCCCTGGCTGTGATGCAATGAAAGTGAAACCATAATAAGTTTGTTTTCCACATCAAACATAGTCCGAATTTTTCATTTGCCATCGACTTCCCGCACAGCTCGTTCCCACGCAAAGTTTGAAAAATTTTCTGCACTAAAGTTTCTTTTTCCAGTTCCAGACACCATCGTAAAGCAGACACATAGTCAGGAATCAGGACAAGGTAATTACGTTTATATCTTTATTTACTTGTTATTTAAGAGTTCATATAAAAAATATAGCATATAATATTAGATTTAAGAGACTTTATGGCTGAATAGTTTAATACATTGATGGGGGAGAAATGGACCGGTTCATTTCTCCCCATGGTTCATTTCTCCCCATAGAAGAAATTGACAAGACAGTCTGTTGTTATTAAAAGTGTTGAAGATTGCATTCGAATATCAGCATTATTGATTCTTTTTAATACTGGGGTCTAAATCTAGACCAATAAAACTGTTAACAAATTTGATTTCAGTGATTTATTAAAGATGCACGCCATTCGTGCTATGATCAGTATTTCTTTGCAAATGATAGGCCTACCATTCTAAATGTTATTTAATTCTGTCACTCTTTTGTTTCAGATGCCAAGATTGTACATCAGAAACACCAACAAGGGTCTCGTTACGGAGGAACGTATGAGAGAAGCTGTTAATGCTGTGAAAAATGGAATGAAAGTGAGGAAAGCTGCAAGGGAGTACGGCATTGCTCGCTCTACCCTCAATAACAATCTTACAAAAGACAGAGAAGGAAATGGTCTGCCTACTAGACTCGTACCAAATTATAGGCATAGCCTTGTTTTCACAGCTAAGCAAGAAGCTGATTTTGCTAGTTACTTGAAAGATTGTGCAAGAATGTTCCATGGACTCACAACTAAAAACGTTCGTATTTTGGCGTACGAGATGGCGAAAGTCAATAACATTGCACATCCTTTAACCTGGGATGAGTAAATGATGGCAGGGAATGACTGGCTTTGTGGATTTTTGCGACGGAATCCCGAGCTGACCATAAGGCAACCTGAGGCAACATCTCTGGCTAGAGCTACAGCTTTCAACAAACATAATATTTGCACCTTCTTCAACATTGTGAAGGAAACCATGACAAATCTAAATGTGAGTGGAGCTCAAATCTACAATTTGGATGAGTCAGGTATGACCACTGTACAGAAAGTGCCAAAAGTAATTGCCCCACGAGGAGTGAAGCAAATAGGCCAGGTGACATCCAGAGAAAGAGGAGAACTGGTCACAATATGTTGCATTGTGTCAGCTGCGAGTCATATTATCCCTCCAGTTTTTGTGTTTCCCAGAAAAATTTTTAAGAATTTTATGCTTGCTGGAGCACCTGAAGGTTCCCTTGGCCTTGTGAATGAATCAGGTTGGATGACCAGTGATAATTTCGTCAAAGTTATAAATCACTTCATTAAGCATTCAAGACATTGCAAAGACTTCCCTTTGATTTTGATATTGGACAATCACGATTCCCACATTTCATTTGAATCACTTGAACTGTGCAAGAAAAACAACATTCATGTGATCACGTTGCCACCACACACCTCATCTAAAACTCAGCCCTTGGACCGTTCAGTTTTTGGACCCATGAAGTCGGTCTACAACAATGCGTGTGATTCATGGATGATGAAAAATGTTGGGACACCACTGACAATCTATCAAGTTGCAAATCTAGGAGGCCACGCTTTTCTTAAAGCGGCAACTCCCATTAACATTCAATCAGGCTTTGCAGTGTCAGGTATTTGGCCCTTTAACGAAGATGTTTTTACAGAAGATGATTTTATGCCTTCAGAAATAACGAACAGGCCCATCAGCAAGGACAGTGAAAATGCCACTTTAGAAAGCAAAGAACAGACAGGATCAGCATCTCCACATTGTGGTACCAGCACAGATCAAACTGCACAAGAATTTCATGAAAATCAGAAAGAGTGTAATGTTGAGAACCTTGTAGATGACTTGCAGGAAATATCAGGGAGTCTTCAACATAAAGCTACTTCTTCCTTTACTTCGCCTCATGTTTTCAGAGGACTACCAAAAGCTGGTCCGCGAAAAGATTCAAATAATATGAGGAAAAGAGGAAAAACTATGCTGGCTACTTCTACGCCAGAAATGGATCGAATTAGGGAAAGAGCGGTGATGAAAGAAAAGGCAGCAAAAGTACCACCCAAAAAGGCAAAGAGACAGCTGCTGAAAGAACTTGATGTTGATTCAGATCCAGAAACTGACATTTCGTTTTGTGATGACACAGATTCTGATGTTTCATTTGGTGAAAATGAGGAGTGTACGGTTAGCTTGACTGGTGTGCGTGAGGTTTTTGAAGGCCAGTGTGTGCTATGTGAATATGGAACAAAGAAGACTTGTGTTTACTATGTAGGAATTGTAAGGGGAGACATTGATGATGATGGTGATGTTGAGGTAGAGTTCTTGCGCAAGAGTGAGAAGGTTGCTGGTAAATTTGTTAAGCCTAAGGTAGAAGATGTCGTCAGTGTCTCAATTACATGTATTAAAGCACAGCTTACTAGATCTACAATCACTGGAACCACTTCTAGGACCAAAGATGGCTATGTCTTCAAAGAAAGTCTTGCAGGCATAAATGTTCGATAAAACTTTATATTAGATTAATATATCATATTAAACTTTTTTACTGTCGCTTAAAATAATAAAAAAAACTGCAAATATCCTTTTAATGATTATATATTTCTTATAGCAATATGGATGAGTTGTTGACATTTTAGTCATGGTTTTGTTATGTTTCGATAAAATCTGTTCCGGTGTTGAGCAAAAATTGAAAACTACAAAATTGCTGGTCCATTTCTCCCCAGTCTCCCCTATTAATAATAAAGGATTTGGACTGTAAGTATGAACTTTATTATTTTATTCATTTGGTTATTACTTAAACTTCACATTAATATTGAGGTATGTTTTCGAATTTTTGCATGATTATGGCGTGACGTTATTATTTACTGTGTTTTATTGTTTGCATGATACTTTTTTTTTTTTACATTTATTATTATAAATTAATAATCTTTCAATGCATAAACTAACTATGTGTTTCTGTTTGCATGAGAATTATTAGCAGTTAATTTTTCTTTTTTACATAGTTTGATAATAAGGATCAACACCTGTTAGGTAATATGATTTCTGTTCGAGTCGGTGGATTCCTGCGTTGTTCTGGGGGTGATGTATTTTGTTGTTGTTGTAACATCTAAGTAGTGTGTGGAACACATTGCCACCTGAGCGATCGTTGGGGAGGCATCGGGTCGAGTTGAGATCAAATATAGTTAAGTCAGTAGATGTGTAATATTGGAGTTTGAAGTAAGTATTAGGAAACGAATTGGATGGGTCCAGTTCGTGTCAGGGAGATCTTAGCATTATATTGGCGGTTTTGTATTTCGGCTTTAACATCTGCCTTGTGTTCTGTGGGTACGGCACTGCCAGGTTGATTATGAGGATCACTGGTCGGGATCAAACCCTATGTGATTTTGTTACAATTTGGTAACGGAATTTGACTTATACTTATAAATAGGTCAGAGTTGTATGTATGAATCGTTGAGCACTAAGTGGTTTATGGTTGGGCCCGGCTGAAAGGGTACCACTATAGTGCATGACAATGCATGTAAATAACTCGTGTATCGTGGCATACTGAAATGTAAATATTTTGGTTTTCAGTGTTATATGTTATTAACTTGTATTCATTATGCCACGACGCCATACAAAAGGAGTTATAGATTTTGCAATTATCCCAGGAGGAGAATAGATGAAAGTTGGAAAGAATAAATATCTTACTGAATAAGATGATTATGGAATTATATACAGATTGATTAGTTATTAATTTAATGAGTAAAGATATTGGTTTTATGGTAGTCGTAAAATAAAAGATTATAAAATTATATTATAACTAATAATTATTATTATTATGAACACAGTACTATTATCATCATTGAATATTCATTATTGATGTTGTTGATGAATATTGTGAATTATATATTATAGTTTTATAGATATTGAAAATTAATGTAGGAATTGATATATATGTTACATTTATTAATGAATTATAAATGGTGATTTTTACTATTGGTTATATGTTATTAATTGTAGTAATTGATAGATATGAGTGAAATATTAACATTGAATATTTTATATTGATTTTTATTTTATTTATTATGTATTTGTTATTAGATTATTATAGAAATAAATTAACCAGATATTGTTGAATGATCATTTTATGATGTGATTACGTAGAAATTATATATAGTTAGAAAAGAAAATACAGCCAGCACTTCCAGAGATTATGGCACTATTGATCAACTCAATTCGAAGCAGCGGTCGGTGAGACAAGTGTTTCAAATTATGCCAGCAGCAACTATTTGCAAAGTAAGCTGAGTCCATAATACCAGAGTGAAATGGAAACAATGGCCAATGGTAAAACAAAAAAGGCAAAGTACATATTACAATGCTTAAAGAATGGGGAAAGTAAGAAACTCCCAGAATGTAGAAAGCCTACATAGAATATAAATAAGGAACGTGTATGGAGGATGTCCATGAACGTGTAGGATGGATATGAGACATCCATTGCACCCATTTCGATTCGATCTCCAGTATAAAACATAGGTAAGGACGTGTATGGAGGATGGTAGGAGGTCCATCCATTGCACCCATATTGATTAGACCTCAGTCCTCTGAATCGTAAAGGAGGCTGAGGGTACACGCATTTTTAAGCGGTTTCAATATAAATATTTATTTTCATTTTGGGATATAATTCTCGGAGATATCTGTAGGACAAGTCAGTGCGAAGTGTATGGATAACTATGCCGAAAATATTATTATGATTAAGGTTATATGGCCAGAGGTTCAAAAGTGAATCCACAAAGACAATCCTGATAGACTCAAGGCAAAGTGTGGAGCAAGTAGGATTGCATAATGGCATACAAGATGAAGTGAAGCTATGGCAGTTTAGTAGGGCCATGTTGATTGCTAACAACCGACAATATGCTGACGTGATTTAATTTAGCTGTATACCATATGTGTGAAATTAGTGGTTAAATTGAAATCATATTTAGAAACTTAGTTAATAGATTTCAGGGTAATGGAGATAGAATAAGAATACATACAAATTAAAGAAAGTTCTAATAAACAGAGATCTTGATAGATTAAGTTAACATGATATGCATGTAATGTTCAGTTGAAATAAAATATTCACAGATTTACGATTTTTCAGATCCCAGGATGGAAGTCCAGATGCAGACAAGATATATTAATTTAATTAGACATTAATGAGTTGTTATAAAATTGCTTGTGAGAGGAAAATATGTGTTACACACATTTTTCAAGCCCAACAAGAGGGGAATGCCATGACCTGAATTAGGTCATAGGTTATTGAGTACATGTAGTTTATAGTCGTGCACAGTTCAGTGACGATGGTCAGCAAGTGAACACCAGAACGTGAAAGGCGGGTACTGTGCACACAACGTGAAACACGTTGGAACTCGCTTCCTAACAGAAAGTGGGGGACAGACAAGTTAGTTTGCGTCGAGCCGTTGTCCAGTATGAACATAGTGAGATCCATCTAGAGTTATGGCCAAAATTGTGCCACTCTATCTTTATAAAATTGTATCGTGTTCGTGATGTCTATGAATTGTGGAACGATAGACATGAAATTGTGCTTAATATATTTGTGGAAAATTCTGACGGAGTTTTGTCATTTGATAGTGTGTTTAGCTAGTTATGAAGTGTGTGTAGTATTGAAACCACAGTTTATTAGTTTAAGTGAGTCAGAGGATGTGGCTCACAAACACCAACGTTCAATAACAGTTTATCAGTGTAAGTGAGTCAGAGTATGTGGCTCATTAACACCACGGTCAAGATCGGCAATCGAGGCATAATCACGAACTCTCAAATGCCCTGCGTGTGATAGATACTAAGAGCGATAGAATGGCTCTCCAGCGCATCATGCGTCACAGTTGTTCAAGGGTGTCAGCGCTACCTGTCATACACTATGCTACTATATATCATTCACTCATATTCCTTGTCGCTGTATAGTGATGCTAAATCGCCATCAAACAGCACTAGGCTACATCTCATCCATCTTATCAGATCCACGGCATCACACATCGACCTATGGCACCATGGTATATATATCTATAAGATTCTGATCCATGGCGTGGCATCCATTACGTGGAATTTCGAAGCAAAAGCTTGCTGAGTGGATATCGTCTCATTAACACGAAAAGGAACTCTTAGCTAGCGAATCCAATACGCATAAGTCCGAAGCGAAAAACTTGCTGAGTGGATGTTGTCTGCAGATTGACCGTTCCTGGTTTGCGTGAGGAGCGGCCGGCGGCGAACGAGAAATCCAGTTCGTAGAAGTAAGGAGTAGAGGCAGTCATGAGCAGGACGTGGCGATTCTTTGAGTGAGCCCAGTCTCAGGGCGCTATGTGCCGCTCTGCAATTGTGGAAGCATCCTTGGTTGGCGGGAAATGCCTATGTTCTGCCCTTGCTTTATCTTGATGGTTAACCGGGGAGTCTTTCACCGTTCCAACTTGACCAGCTGCGATGTGGACGACACCACACCAGTAAGAGTCTAATGTCCCTCGAAACCCCGGGAAGGCAAACCTGTAAAAACGCCCGCCGAAGACGGATGTGCCGGCCTTGGGGTGGCAAATAAACTTGGCAATTACGTCCGAGTGAAAAGTCCATAGTGCCCCGAACAGATCTGACAATTTTGTTTTCCAGGAACATTTCCGAACCGAAAGCTCGCTGAGTGGAGGTCGTCTGCAAACCGACCGTTCCTGGTCTGCGCGGGGACCGGCCTGTGGCGAACGAAATGCCCAATAAATGGAGGTTAGGAATTAAAACAGCCATATGCAGGACGTGGCGATTCTTTGGGCGAGCCCAGTACCAGAGCGCTATGTGTCGGCTCTGCAATTAAGGAAGCCTCATTTGATGGCGGATAACGCCCGTGGACTGCCCTTGCCTTCCTGTGAGAGCTGAGAGTGATGTCTTTGACAGTTCTAACTTAACCGGCAGGGATGTGGACGGAACCACAACTGTGAAAGTCCCCCAGGAATGCTAACCTGATTAAAAAACGCACGCTAAAGTCGGATGTGTTGGCCTTAGGGCTTTGGCCCAAAGGTGACTATCCAGACACCGCAATTTCGTCTGAAACGCACTCTGGATGAACGCAGAAGAAGAAGAAAAATAATGTGGTATGCGGGAAACGAATTGCGTCGGCAATCCCCTCGCCACAGAGCCGGTAGAGAGAGGTCAATTTATTATATATCCTTGTGTAATATTTTGTGTCTGTGTTAATCAAACAAGTGTACGTTGATCTAGTTTATATGTTAAACCCTCCATTACAATCTTTCTGACACATAAGTCCTATGTTTCTTAAGGCGATATGGCAGGGGATCGACATGGGTTCTGGAATAATCTCAAAACTGAGAGGGAAGACCAGGAGAACGTTCAATCAGATAGCGGTGGGGACGATTAGTAGTATGAGTCTTCACTGGCTGTTGAACGAATGGACAGAGCACAAATGGGAATCTCCTGAGTGCAGTAATGTAGTTTCCTAGCTCAAATCAACTCAAACCGAACAACAACAAAAAACATAAAAGGAATTGGCATTTCTTTGAGCTTATATCATTTTCGTAACAAGCAGCAGATATGTTGATTTATGATATGTATTAAGCTTTCTGAAAATTAAAACACACTTAAGAACACGATGCAAAATATCGAAGGGAATAATGTTTTACTGTTTATGTATTTAAATCAGCTTTATACACCGACAACACTATTTGAGTACAGTTTCTAATGTTGCATGTATAACTATTTCCTATTGATTTTTACAATCTATGTTCCCGCATACACGTATTTCACACCTGGACAAATACTATCATATTTTAGGTGAATTTCTTTAATTAATTGTTAAACTCTCGTGTTTATACACACACTCGCATAGTAAACATACATTTATAAATGCAGCTACATTCTTACTATAAGTTTGCGAAAGGCATCTCTGTACTTACGACTCATGTAGTAGTACAAAAATATATTCAATGATGAGTTTAAACCTTCCATTATAAAACCTAATCCTGAGAGCACTATTGCAAGATTTACATACTTCCCGCGATACGACAAAGATCGCTCGAATGCAAGTGCAACCATTATCATGTTTGAAGGAATAAAACAAACAATAAACATACAGGAAATCGTTACCACCATTTTTGCAACTCTCTGGTTACGACCAGACACTCTGTCAGCTTGCCCTGCACATGTCATCATTTTCCTCCATTTACTTTTCTTATACAATTGAAACGACAAAATCATGGTGCACATAAGTATTACCATAAAGGTGGCGAAAGGAATTATTATGTTGTTGATTAAAAAAGTAACAATTTCCACTATTGCTAGATTCTCTTTGCGCACAATTCCGAATAGAGTTTTGTTTCGTTCCGGGGAAAATGTCATTTCCAATCTGCTGCCCTCGTATACAGGAGCACCGCTGAAGAAGAACACAATGGAGATGCAGACGATAATTATTGTTGTTCTCTTTGGGGTAACAATACTTTTGATCTGAAATATAATAAAATTTCGTAAGTGTCTGGATCCCAAATTGTCGGTTGTATGTATCGTATATTAACAAAACAAATTGCTTGCAGGCGTGTTGTTTGTGTGTTCTGCTTAGGTACGAGTAGCAGTTGTTTGTTTCGCTGTGGAGATACCTGCCATGCAGAACAAGACATGTTATCTTTAAATAAACGAATCTGTGGTTCACAAATGATTTCCAATAAGTATATACTACGATTTTTTTTTGTTTCACATCCTTTACAGGACGTTGCAGTCAACACCAGCATTTTTTAGCTGCATTTGATGTACTAGGCAAGATTACACTCAGTAGTTTGCCATTGCTTTCTGAGCGACCGACTCACATACCCCATAAGTTACCAACGCGTCGAGAACTGCTACCGATTCTCGCGCAGGTTACGTTACTCATGAGACTATACGGGAATACGAAGAAAGACGTTAACATCTAGGCCAAGGAGACCGGCATATACTACTAATAGCAATGGATTATGCGCGCTTGCGTAGTTGACAGCGTAGCTGATAGCAAACAACCTTGGCAATGCAATGAGCTCGGCGAGGAAAAGAATGGGCACCTAGTCATGCGTTCAAACATGCCTATAAAATATTATTGCGCTATCATATCGCATAAATGTTTTGCGTATCCTTTTACAGGACTTAGCTGTCAACAGCAGCATCTTTCAGCTGTCTGTTGATCTCTTGGCAAGATTACGCTCAGTAGTTTGCCATTGCTTTCTGAGCGGCCGGCTCAGTATCCGCAAGTCACGAGCGGGGGTCGAACCACCTCAGTTCTCGCTCCGCTGCGAGACTCTGCGTGATAAACGGGATTACAGAGAGAAAGTGTTGTAACCCCACAGCCAGAGAGACCGGCATCATATCGCATACCCATAGAAAAACACCAATTTTATAGCAATGGATCCGAGTATTATGGGGCACTAACTGGAAGCAAAGGCTAGTAGAACCGCAGCCTACCATGCATTTCGTAAATGTTGATTCTGGAGGATACCACCCGTTCGTTACCGGAACGCGTAAGGGAAGCAAAATATGGTAATGCAATGTAGTATAACAGAGCATGTTATAAAGGAAATAATGGGAGGTCGGATAAGGGAGCGAAGATGTAGCGCCAGACATGTCTTTGGTTTTCTCCTATTTAGTGGAGGAAGCCAAAGAAGCACTGCACTAAGACGCACATCGTCTTCGTGGCAGCAATACGTCAGGATAACAACAAAAACATTGACAACAGCAGTTCGATTTCGATAGTGATGGAGTCAACACTCTTTCATTTTTAGATAGTCATTAAGCGTTAACGGAGGGTTACATCTTGTAGGTTAGTTCTAAATGGAAGAAGGGGACAATCTTTAGAATGTTAGTAGTTTTGAGAAACCGAATAGGAGCTAACTAGTTGTAAGATGTTTCAAGGGAAGGTTAGGAACGTTAAGTAAATTTTAAAAAAGAAAAATGCCAAGTTAAATAGCTTTTGTATAAGCAGCAATCGAATAAGCTCTATTTCATGAGTAGCTGATTAAGCCGGCCGACCCATTTACATGTGTGCGAAATTATATTCTCAATTGCCTTAAGCTCTGAATTAAAAATCATGGATGAATCCAGAAAAATGTGCAAAGTGCGTGTGTGTTGAAGATTCTTGGAATTGTGTGAGTTATACGTTCTTTATTAAAATTGTTAACTAGGTGTTAACAACGCGAAGTTTATCTCTACCACAACCACGGATCACAGCTTTAACTATTCTCAATGGACTGACACGGTTATAGTAGCCTAACATATTGTTGGTAAAAGACGACGAGGTAGGGCTTGACTGGGGCTGGCTCATGCTGAGTCACAAAATCCTACCAAACAAGAAGAATAGATATTGCCACATACCTTAGGAGCACTGCCGCTTCGTGGCTTAGAGGTTAGCGAATTCTCTCCGTAATCTCGTATACTCTCGTAGGTAACGTGATTACGGTGAGAATCAGCAGTGGTTCGAATCGCATCGGTAACTTACGGGGTATGTGAGCCGGCCGCTCAGAAAGCAATGGCAAACTACTGAGCGTAATCTTGCCAAGAAATCAAAATACAGCTGAAAGATGCTGGTGTTTACAGTGATGTCCTGTAAAGGCTATGCAAAAAATTGTATTTATTATTTAGGAGCATTAATTAAGTTAACTGCATGTCCTTTCACACAACCTTGCAAACAAGAAGAATAGATATTGCCACACACCTTAGGAGCATTAATTAAGTTAGTTGCATGTCCTTTCACAAACCTTGCAAACAACCGTACATTCATTGCCTACTTGTGATGTGGTAGTAAATCTTACTCTCACCATTTCGAACACTAGCAACAACCAAAATGTACCGGATATTGAAATATCTGATGCTAACTAAATTTGGTATGCTGAACTCGAAAATGGCATTAACAAATGTTTATTGGCTCTTGTTGTCTAGTCTATTTAATTAAGGTCAACACACACACACACACACACATACACATATATACATACATATGTGTGTGTGTGTGTATGTGTGTGTGTGTGTGTGTGCAACTGTCACAGTTGGTTAAAATTGGTCACTATTTTGCTTGGACGACATGGCGGATACACCAAGTACTGTTGCTTTCTCTGTGAGATTTTCTCTGTCGTGGATGAATTGACCATGCATCAGAAGCCATTGTTCAATCACGCAGTCATTGCAGCATTGCTGTAAGAGCGTTGAGAGCCCAGCACATGTAGACACCAGCAAGATTGCACATTAAGCTTGGTCTCATTAAAAAATGTGTCAAGGCAATGGGGATAATCGATGAGGCTTTCAAATACCTCATCGGAGAATTTTCAAGACTGAGTCAAGCTAAAATAAGAGAGGAGGTATCTGCAGGTAGCAAATTCGAAAACTTCTTCATGATGTGATGACGGTTTTCATTGCGTGTTGCATGGGAAGGAAAAAGCAGCATGGCTACCATATAAGTCAGCAATGGACAATTGTCTTGCAAACAACGGATAATTGCAATAAGATTTGAGAAAATCTCCTTCTAAATTATTAGCGTCTTGTCTGCAACATGTCTTTGAAAGTTCTTGTTCTGGATTATCATCTGTCAGTGATGAGCATGGTGAATTATTTCACCAGGAGATTGCTGCTGTGGAGACACTGTGTCAAGGCAATTAGAGCCCTTCAATGCTTGCTGATTACTATTGGACTGCGTCAAGTGACACCCTATCGATTGACTACAATAATTTCTTCCATCAACGACTGAATAATCACAGAATGTGCCTTTTTAAAACCGTATATGTACACTGTAAATACTGTTATTTATTTTTTTCTATCATTTTGTGTTGAAATATTAATTAATTGAGAATGTAACCACAATTTGTATACTTCTAAAGAAGAAAGATTAACTGCTCACCGAAAGAATTAAACAAGCATACATTATTAGAATTAATGTAATGTACATTTATCATTTAAAAAAGCCAGGGCCAATTGGTGAACTTTATTATGATATTTGAAATCAGCATGTCAAAATAAATAGTAAATAGTGTATTAAATTTCTGATTCAAATAACATTTTACAATTTCTTGACTAATGTAATCAGATTTTATGAGCTCGACTGTACCAATTCAGATTTAGGGACGTGAATTATGGACATTAACAAACAGGCGAGGATTTATGTTGAAGCTGTGAGGATGTGATTTTATAAAATATTTATTAGAGCATAGCGAATGAATAGAAGTGGAATTCAATCATCTTGAAAGAAGTTAAATCACAAAGAAAACTTGTTGATTGCACGAAAAGAGACATTCTTTAGACATATCATGAGTAGGGGAAGGTTAGTGTAGATCGTTACAACGGGACATTTGGAAGGCGAAGGGAAGGCAGGGGAGAGCAAATGAGTACATGTATTTATGTACTGAGTTCAGTAAATGCAATGATTTGTGAGCAACTTTAATCTAACCGTCATGCTTACACATAATTGGTAACGTAGTGCATGTTACTATTTTAAAACCAATCGGCACTCGCGTTTTCATATTGGCCATATCACAATGTCCGCCATTTATTTTTAGGAAATGCCGTTTAGCCTGCACGAGCTTGGCATACCTGGTATTTCCCGACTTTAAGAGTAATTCCAGTTGTCAATGACAACCATAACAAAAAGCAATTGAGCTAATCACTACGCCATTTTCTTAGATGTTTTGTTTATTTTTTTGTGTAGTGTTTTTTTCTTTCGTTCGGTCGCTTTGAACTCAAGTGTATTCCATACACGTCGTGTTATTTCCAGTGCATTGCACTGATTTTTGTTTGGGGATTTGCTTTCCCTATTATCAGTGTCTCTGGGACGCATAGGTGTTTCCAAGGCACCAGGGCCGGGTTATATACTGGCCAAGACCTATTGACGAGTCCTCGTCGAGCGTCCTGGGCAACAGATCCCTTCGGGGTCCTGGCTAAAGTCAATAGGATAGCCGAATCCTCCGATGTCGGAGAGTGTCTGCCTGTACGGCGAGGAACCACCAGCCTGCACACCAATAAGCCAGACATGGGACAACGGATACTCACGCAAACCTCAGGTCCTGTATGACATCACACTGATGTTGGACAACAGGATGTCTTCATCCGACATACAGGACTTCGCGTTGGAGCTCAAGCCAACGAACACAAGCAAGCAAGCAAGCAACAGCGTCTCTCGCCATCATGCAAACCCACTCCGAATTTTGAGGTACTAGCTTGTAAATACGCATATGTATACTTTTACAGAAGACATTATGGATAATACATTTTTAGTTTTTCGATTGGGTTACGGACGCAGTTCGTAATCCCGCATAAAGCTTTCGAAACGCAACGGCGAGGGATTTGGCAGCAGACCGTCATGCGTTGGTATTTTTTTTTTAATAAAATTAGTCGGGTGCCGGTCGTTCAGGAAGCAATGGCAAACTACTGAACGTAAACATGCCCAGGAATCACGAACAGCCAAAAATGCTGGGGTTGGCTGCTACGCTCTATAAAGGATATGAAACTTAACTAACTAACCTTCAAAGGCGCGGCTATGCTCAAACATCTCTCCAGTGTAATGATCGCTGTGATACAACTGCTTACTCTGATGAACGCCAAATGCGGTATTGCTGATACAAGGTACAAAACGCCCATGCAGTCGAAAGGTAAATCTGCAGCAAGGACTGCCGGAGTTAGAGAAAAGCAGGTCCAGACCATCATGATAAGACTGCCCATATCCGACACTGATAAACCTGAAAATGATTGCAATATATCATCAGTCGTGCTAGTGGTTAGTAACAACAAATCGGTAAAACTGTAACGCTTGATCGAGCTCTCAGCATTAAGAGACATTTCGGGACTGGTTCTGTTCTGGGTTCTACAGTAATTAGTCACACTACACGTGTTCCTGGAAAGTATTTGGGCAACTCAGGACTTGGATACATTAGCAGTGATTTACGAACCGATTCTTGTGGGGCACTTTGGAGTAACATTTATATTATATTGTGTGTGTGTGTGTTTTTAAAATTTTAAATATGCTTTTGAACGACTATCACTTGTGTTGATTTATAACCTTTTAAAATTTCCAAATTCGCCATGGCTCACACATACATGGATTTTCAGCTAAACAAATGGTATACAATAAACGACAGGCATCTGCATCAGGAAAAAAAAAAGCTCTCAGTATCAGAGGTTCACATCCAATCGGTGCAAACCGAGTTAAGCAACACAGTAAAGCATATGGACACACACGGATATTAATATTCGCGCTCTCTCTCTCTCTCTCTCTCTCTCTCTCTCTCTCTCTCTCTCTTTCTCTCTCTCTCTGTGATGCCTACATAACATAAGGGATACATAGGGCAGTTTGTAGGCCTTCAAACAACGATCCCGCTTCTCACACACAAACACACAAGTACGCACACGTACGCACTCACAGACACACACACACATACTATACACACACACACACACACACACGGGTTTAACATGCTAGTGGTACAAGTGAGTAAAAGTATGTAAGAGTTGAACTACTGGACTTCACGTGGCGGAACTGTTTTAATTTTAAATAATAGGAAGAGGGGCGGTGGCGAGTCTCTGGTGCAGTAAAAATTAAATTCAGAATGCCCTTGATATATATATATATATATATATATATATATATATATATATATATATATATATATATATATATATATGTGTGTGTGTGTGTACGTGCATACATGTACATACATGCATGTACATGCATACATATTTAAACTAGAGTAAGACCACAGTTTACTTTAGTAAAGGATAGGTTCTGAAGACGGAGAATTACGATGCCTCGCAGTTACGCCATGAAATATGTCGATTACTGCAACACGTTATGGTGCTCACCCTGCTATATACCCCCAGGCAGGTGCAGTACCGGGACCTATGCCTCGAAAGGGTCCAACCAAACCGACTGGAGGTCGTTCTCAGACATCCTTTGGAGAGAGGTAACCTGGAATAGAGAGTCTGGTCGTCCATAACTAAGAATGGAAACAATGGGCTGGAATGCGGAGGGAGTCAGCAAAAAGACTATTGGACTAGAAAACATATTGAATAAAAAAAACAAGTAAGCGTATACTACTTGCAAGAAGCTCTCCTCAATGAAAACATGGCCTCACAATGAGAGGATTACAATGTTATGAATCTGACGGTAAGGAACGGCGAAAGGATGGGCGACTCACCCTTGTAAAGAATAACATAACTTCTTCGAAAAATTAAGTTTACATGGAAGGGACCCAGTATCAGGCACTGAAACTTAAGACACACAATACATCTGATAAATTACTACTGTCCAAGTGACCGCCAACAAGCACTGAACACACTAACACTGCAATAACAAAGCATTGTGTACGGCGATTGCAACAGCCACTCACAGAGCTGGGGCTATCATCAAATGGACCAGAGAGGACAGAGACTGGAAGGCTCGCAGGATGAGAATATGTTTATCTTGATTAACACGCTGTCTGACCCACACATCTTCTACTCGAGGTCATGGCACACTACAACTACTCACACGATCTGGAGTGGAACATCACACGAAATGTTGAAAAACAACTTAGTGGTAGTGACCATGGGAAGTATTTCTAACTGTAGACAATGAACATGTAAGTGAAAGCAGCAGCTTCTCGAGGTGGAATTACAAGAAAGCGGATTGGACAATGTACAATGATCTCATCAGCATATTGGTTAGAAATCTGAACACATACACAGACATAAATAAAATAGTTGAATTGCGCAGTACAGGGGGCACAAGAAACAGTACCAAGAGGAGCTAGTAAACAATACAAACCATACTTGAGTAGTGAACTAGAACAGTTGCATAATGATGTGGAAGTATGTAGTAAGCAAGCAGAAGCCAAATTTCAAAGCGACCAGATGCAGGCTAGACGGAAATGCTGGTAGGAAAAATGGAGTCACTCAACTTGTAAAGAGACACTAGAAAGTTGTGGAAGCTCGTAAAAGAGCTCAACGATGAGGAACAGGAAGAAACTCAATGACTGCATTACATAAAGACGGAAACATCTTAACAGGAAAGCAACCAGCAGGCCATAATGCGGACTCATTTGCACACGATGACAGCATCGAAATTAGTCCAGAGAAATAAGAAGAGATTTGATAGAAATAGCAACAATTAGGATATAATAAAATAGTGCATGAGGCTCTGGAATCATATATCAAAATCAGCGAACTGGAGCTAGCAATATCAAAACTCATAATGAAAGTCACCAGGAGCCGACGGTATCTCCAATGGCATGGTCGCGTTCGCAGGAACAATGGCCAAATCAAAGCTGCTGCAGATCTTCAATAACTGCTGAACTTTATGCAGCGAACCACAAATCTGGATAAAAACAACCTGACACCCCTCCTAAAATTAGGGAAAGACAGTTCAAGAGCCTCCAGTTTCAGACCAGTTAGCCTCAGCAGATGTCTCTGCAAAACAATGGGAATAACCTTCAAGCACAGACTGCAGAGGTACATTGAAAGTGAAAACAACATTATGCCTCAGCAGGCTGGCTTTAGGCTGTGTTACTCTATGGAAGATAAGACAACCTCTCAGGAAAATGAGGATACATTCCAAGAGAAGACACTGCTGCCTGCAGCATGAATAGAAACTGAGACACTATAAAGTCAGTGGAAGAATGTACAGATGGGTGAACGCATATTTGCACAACAGAAGAGCCTGAGTACAGCTAGACGGACTCAACAGAAAGATAATACTACAGCGTCACGGTGTTCCCAAGGGTGGTATCCTGTCCCTCACACTTTTACATATCATCACCGATGATATTATTGCTAAACTACCACATGGAGTTAAAGTTCCAATGTATGTTGATGACCTGTCCTATGGAGCACAAGTGAACATACATCAGTGGCACTCACATCGCTACAAAGAACTGTAAATGCATTAGTTGCAAGGGCAAATATATAATGTGTCAGCATAAACACTGCCAAGTTTAATTTACTCAGTTTACTCAATTTACTACCTCTCTCTCTCTCTCTCTCTCTCTCTCTCTCTCTCTCTCTCTCTCTCTCACTCTCTCTCTCTCTCTCTCCCGAAATAGGGTCAACTGTATGGTGTTCATCATCACAAACCACTCTACAAGAGCTGGACAAGGTGCACAATCAAGCACTTAGAGTCAGCATGGAAGGAATGAGATCCACCTATAGTGGAGATGAACAAGATGGTAAGGACACAAACACTGTAGGGAGCAGATATACGAAAACGATAATACAAGCAGAAGAGTTCTTCAGCATGCCCGGCCAACATATGAAGAACATATTTAAACGCATAACTGTGGAGCTGTTAAAACAATGTTTTATTCACCAGGTCAAATCACTGAGAACTCATTGATCTGCCCCAGTTAGTATCCCCATAAAAATCTATTCCAGAACGAACTCCATGGACAGAGAAAATAGAATATTATTTAGAATAGAATACTAGACAAAAGTGAAAGGAATATTTGACAAGGAAGAAACGAACATTGAACAACGCTGAACAGCCATTCTCAGCTTTCTTTATGACGAATACCCACAGGTCATCTGAATCCGAGTCTACACAGATGGGTCAGTACGAAATGATGTTCGATCTGGAGGAGCGGGAGTGTACATAGAATACACAAATAATACAAATGACTCGGTCAGAGTACCACCAGGAAAGCACTGCCATAAATATTATACAGAAATCCAAGGAATCAAGACAGCAACAGATAAATTACTAAATATTAACCATAGTGTCTGTGGTGCCATTGACATGTGCAAAATCAGTACTTGAGTCGATCCTGTCGAGGAAATAGCCCTTACTAAGGACACTACTCTCTGAACTTGGCAGCCATCGTAAGGTAACCATAAAGTGGATACCATCTCACTTTGGAGTACCCGAAAATAAGAAAGCTGATGGATAGCTGAAGAAGGAGCAAAAGTAGAAACCCTGATCTACCTGTTACATACCACCAAAAGTAAGTAACTTTTAATACAATTAGTCAGAAAGCCATCAAAATCTACTCAAGGCAACTACCACCTTATGGAAAGACCATAAGCATTCATTATTCTGCACCTCAGAACATGACACAATAGATTACGCAACCAAATGTATACACAATTTAAGATTGGCTAATAAGCCAAGTGCACATGTGAATTTGGCGCCGCAGACAGCAGATCACATACTCATTGACTGCCCAACTGCCCATAATACGATGTATCTAGGCAAACATTCTGGCCTAGAGAAACAACAGTGGAAGATACACTATGTTGACAACTGTGTGAGCTACAAACAAAAACCCCCTTATATTCAAACAAGGGAGAACAGTACAGTTATAGACACAAGAGACAATATTACAATTATAGGCACATTTCATACAAGAGACACCATTACCGTTTATACGTATTTCATACAAGGTACATCATTATAGTTGCCGACACATTTCAGACAAGAGACCAATATTACAGTTAGACACAGCTCATATAAGAGCCAATATTACAGTTATAGACAGATTTCAAACAAGAGACAACATTTGAGTTATAGACACACTTCATACAAAAGACAACATTACCGTTACAGACACATGTTATACACGAGACGACAGTACAGTTATAGATACGTTTCATACAAGAGACAACATTACAGTTATAGACACATGTTATACACGAGACCACATTACAGTTATAGGAACCATTTCAAACTATATACAACATTACAGTTATAGACACATTTCATAAAGAGACAACATTACAGTTATGGCCACATTTCATACAAGAGACAACATTACAGATATAGACACATGTCATACAAGAGACAACATTACAGATATAGACACATGTCATACAAGTAGCAACATTACAGTTATATACACATGTCAAGCGTAGGAAAGAAGAAGAAGACTCCGTGTGCGCCCGAGATTATGACATTATCAGCGCAGTTACCTATCCATTACACTAGTGCGCAATTGTCATGAGATGGCTGGCAGGTGTCGCTCCTAATGGATTAAACGACAGAAACAGTTGTGGTGAGAAGTTGACGCTCCTGTAATTTTCAAAGGACAGCGATCGTTACTTTAAACACTAGCCGTACTTAGTGGAGACGGAAGCGAAGTCCCGTGGGGAACGGAGGATTGTCGACCGGAAAAGTTCAAAGACCAGAGTTCGTATTCGAAGTAACGGAGAAGTAGGTCGCATGACCACGGGAACACTCGTCGAGATGAACGGAGAATCACCGATGCCCAGAAAGATCGTTTATCTCCAGTAAGTTCGGAGCATGATCAAACAGTTGGATCGCATTGAAATACTGAGAACGGAGCCCTTTGAACAAAGGGAAAACAACGATATACCGTGAGATCGTCTTTGTCAAAGAAGGTGGTCAGTACGGTTGTACGGAGATCAAACGACCAGGAAAAAGAACAGAGGCTGATGGGTTAAGGGAAAAACTAGTGACGTAGTTCACGCAAATAAATGTGGACTGAAAGAAGTTTTAAAATCAGTTGAAGATTGCATTTAAGACCGGCGGGTGTGGATTTAATTCAGTGCCGTAATAGAAAAATTATCACGGAGTCTAGGTTGTGTAAAGACAACCAGCCCTGTCCCTTCATGGGAATTAAATGATTTACTTCTAGACCTGAATAAGATTAAATAAGGTGATTATAGATGGAGGTAGATTAGAACTCTAGCATAGTGAACTTGTGTGTCACCGTAGTATAGAGTGTCGACCGCATTAGGCTGAATAGTGATTTAAGCTGAAGCGAGTGATGTGTAAGTGCCCTCGGAAGGATAAGTCTACAATAGGATTGATGTGTTTTCTTTAAGGTTTCTTTCTTTTACCTGGTATAGGGTAGAGTGCTGAACTACTCTGTCTTATACAAGAATATAGCTCTAGTATGATCTATAGAGGTTACTTACTGAATATAGCCTATTACCTACATTCACATATCATAGGTCGGAGTTGAGTTTCTCTCACAGGCTGTTGTTTTACTCAACAGGTTCCCCGCACTTAAAATAGAAGGTTGTTACAAATCTGAACAGAGGAAATTGGACATACTCTCGTGAAGAAAATAAAGGATCTCAAATTGTAAAACCTGTTTAACAAGACGGTCAGTCAAATGTGGAGTTAAAAGGAACACTAACTGCATCACTCTACGTGAGATGCTCAATGAAGGTATTCAATACCAATAGCAAATGACGAACAGAAATATTTACTATAAACCATACGTAAAGGAAAAAACGTGCATTAACATTTTTCCATGAGTGTCAAACTGCAGTGTATAAACTATATGTGGTTGAATAGGTGTTTATCTTCTTTAATACAATGAATATATTACAGACCGTTATATCGTGTGTGTGAAGAACTAAAGGACCATAAGTAAGTGAAGCAAACATTGATGATCAGATATTCATTGAACTATAATAATTTCCCATTGAACGGATTTATACATGTGATGTGAATGACAAAAACTAACAAAAATAAATCCGTGGATACTATATTATTTACGAGTTTCCAGAACAGAGTGGGAATAAAATCAGCATCAGGCAGAAAGACAACCCTTGGTGAGCTATTTCCTGCTATGTGAATGGTGACGTCGAATGGCTGTATAATGAGGATGTCACACGTCGTTCTTGATGATAATATCAATGTTCTTGATGATCTTTGCTTGATATTGTCGTGTGATGGTCGTTGTATAGGTAACGATGTTCATGGTGTGTCAATTGAGCTATCTAACTGTCTCTTAATCCAACTCACCCCAGAAGTGCACCTTCACCAGTCATGAAACAAGATTGAGTTGGCGCACATAATCATTTATCCCAGAAATAAGACGGACAGACGGAACATGTTTATACATCCAGAAAATAATGTAATCCATAGAATATAAATATCCTCCTCACAATTTAACCAGCACACATCAATGCTTTCTCACGGCCGGCTTCTTATCAAATCCACAAGACAGGTAATCCAGCTACTATCCACGGCTGGATCTCCCACAATACAACCCACACATTGGGTTGGAGCCACTGCTCAACTATGCAACCCACTTTGGGTTTAGGCCTGTCTTCACCACTCGGAGAACAACACAACACCGTTGTCCGTGGACTACCGACTCCTTCGGTATCTCAAACTCAACTCCCTGAAGTCCCTTGACTTCACACACAAAATACACTATCTCTCTCCCCATCCGCCCTAGGGGTTTTTCCTCTACCCTCACTATTTTATTTCTCATGACTGGTTGTTTTCTCATAGCCAGGTCAGTCACTTTACTGTCTCCCACTCTCATCTCCATTCTTCCTCATGCCCGGTCACTCACCTCAATGTCAATGACCCAGGCTTATGTCAGAGGACAAACTCTGATGCTGATCCTAGACTATATTCTGACACACATTCAAGATAGATCACATCACATATATTCATACCCATACATCGCACACTCAACTGACACTTTTCTGCAATAAATGTTTTATCATTTTGTTCGAAACCTGTGTTAGTGGAGGTATGTGCTGAAGGAACGTGAAGAGGGGTATTGTCTGTTGAAGAGAGAGAGAGAGGGGGGGGGGGGAGAGAGAGAGAGAGAGAGAGAGAGAGAGAGAGAGAGAGAGAGAGAGAGAGAGTGATAAAAAGACTTTTAAATTTTTAAAAATTTTTTTTTTTTTGTTTTAATGTTTCAGCTTCTTGAACTAAACGTAAGTCCATTCCTCCTTAGTTGGGTCGCTGCAGCCCTCTACCAACGGAAAGTAGTTTTTAGATGTGGCAGTTGGACTTCGGAACCAACAACAATATATCCTGGCCTACCACAGGGATCACCATTATCTCCGGTACTGTTCAACGCCTACACAGTGAGAATCACCAGTGAGCAGATCACTGGACCTGGCAGGACATTGTCGTATGCCGATGATGTTTTAGTGTATCGTCAGGGTAAGGATAGAGAGGAGGTTGCTGTGGAACTACAAACCGAACTCAATCGCATAAGTACTTGGTGTGATGAAGCTGGGGCAATGGTCAACCCAACAAAGGCAACAGTGACTTGGTTCTCGTTGAATAATCATATTGTCAACAACCCAACACCAACTGTAATGCTGTGTTCAGAGACGGTGGAAAGAACGCAGGCAATGAAATACCTGGGGATACGGTTTGATCGAAGCCTTGCTTATAATGTGCACATAGACCAGGTGATAACAAAGGCCAAGCGGGGTTTGGCAGCGATGCGGGTGATGGCGGCAGCAAACTGTGAGCAGCGCCATCTATGTCTTCTGTACGAGGGGCTGGTCATGTCTGTTTTGGAGTATGCAATGGCAATCCATTGCCATAAGCAGATATAAGCAGATAGAAAGGATGGAAAGGATACAGAATGAAGCTATGCGCATTATTCTTGGATGTACAAGAGATACAGCATGCAGGGCGATGCGCTACCTTCTTGATTTTCCAACCATTGAAGAGAGAATACAAGTTTGCAGGGCATGCGCCTACCTCAGAATTAACGCAAACACTCAGCATCCACTGCATAGTGAAATTAGGAAGGTGAAGGGCAGCAGGTTAAAAAGAGGACGGTCGTGGATGGGTCAAGCCGAAGACATTCTTCAACAGGTGTGTTCACTTGAGGACTTAGAACCTGGCGAGGAGTGGGTGCAAGTGCCAACAGACTTCTGCACATCCTTTTCAGTTTGCATCCAACTAGATAGAAAATGCAGACAAGAAAATCCGGCTGCTGTTGAGGCTGAAGTACAAGCGTTGATTTTCGAGAATTTGCTAGACGGTGACGCGGTCATCTACACAGATGGGTCGGTCGTCCGACATGTGAGAAGCTCATGGGCCTTTACAGCTCGGGCCGGAGGGAGAATTGTGAAGGAGGACTCTGGTGCTTTCACTGAAACCACAAGTAGCCTGACCATGGAAGTCATGGCAGTAAGTAAAGCAATAACATGGCTCGAGACACAGACATTCACTAGGGCTTGTTTCCTTAGCGACTCAATGAACATGATCAAGAGGATAGAGGAGGGGTCGATCCGAAGAGAATGGCTGCTGCCTCTGAAGCGGTCTCGGCTGGCAAAGATTAGTTTCATCTTCGTGCCAGGTCATGCGGGAGTACAAGGAAATGAGCGGGCTGACAAGCTCGCAGGTGAGGCTACTGTGGAGAGCGGACGCGCCATGGACCAGGCTGACATTCTCAATTCTCTACGAGAAGTGAGACTTTTGCGAGAACCAAGTGATGACTGTGAATCTACAACAATGGCCAGACTGCAGGAGCAGCAAATTAAAAGATGGGTGGCCAAACAAGAACACTACGCAGGAAGCCAAAGAAGATTGAGAAACCAACACAGAACTGGCGTCGTTAGCCGCTACACGCTGCGGGATTTACTGAGGAGGGGATCCGAGCACTTATGGACTGAATGGTTCGATGTGCAACGAGGATGATCTGTCGACTAACTAACTAACTAACTAACTAAGACTTTTAAATAACAAGGGAGGTGTGTAGACAAAAGTCCACCAGCAGAGAAAAACTTAGAAAAGGATAATTAACAGGTGTGCTTGTTGATTCCACTTTCCCCCCAGGGAAGACAAGCGACAGCAATTACCAACATAATAAAAACGATTAAGTAGATTTATTATGCACCAATCTGTTTCAGGCTAATATTCTTAAGTATTCATCAATGTATGCGTGTGTGTATACGGGTGATAGAATGCAATACCTATTAGTACTAACCTAGACAAGAGCAAATGTATGTATATTCTGCGTAAGAGGTGTAGTGTATTGCAAGATACATGATTTTCATTTGCCAGATGTGTGTTGTTTGTATAATATAAATTGTTTATATAATGTGAGGTGTTTATATAACGTGTATTGTAATTGTGTAACTCGTACCAAGGAAACTGATGTTTACTGAGTCATTGAAGCCTTGTTTGACAAAGCAGATGATGTTGATAATGTTAGTGACGATGCCAAAGATGTTAATGATCTGGCATAGAACAGCGTAAACAATCCATGCGTATATTAACATTGCATTATCACTTATGATAAAAATGTCTGTATAAAAGTCTCCCGCCGGAGATGTACTTTCGTTTGAAACCATTGTAGCCTCATTGAAATCTCATCTTTATAAATGTTCTGAATAATACTAAAGGACTAAAAACACACACACGGGCACATCTTTATGTACAACATAGTACAGCTGTGTATTCGGCAAACCAAAACTGCCCTTTCAGATACTAAAGTGTGTTTTATTTAACGACTGAAAACACTATAAGTATTTATTCTTTTTGTATTGCAATATCATATAATATATAAAAATATAAAAGGGATATTTTCAGGCGTATTTTATTCTGGCCCCTTATTTTAATTTTCACTTTATATTTCCAATCTTAGATTGGCTGAAGTTAATATATAGTTGTCGTCTGTGAGTAGTCAAAACTCTGGAATTAAAAATAAATGTCCGTACTCTAAAGAATAAAGCAAATTACTATGCCACGCATAATCAATTATTCGTGACATATTAAAATGTTATATAATTTGCACAAACAAACCGGCGGTGCATATACTAAACATGTATAAATTAGTATTCTGAAGGCCGGTGATGCTCTTATTGCCATCTTAAAACCATCACCGTTGACACTAACACTACATCACATCAAACATCGAGGGTAACATAATCTGTTTGTGTATTAGTGCAACATTGATAATTCTAGACTGTAGAGTCGATAACATAATTTCAGCGTGCAGACTCACGCCAGTAGGTGTACCTGTCAACTGACCAATGGGCTACTGGAAGCATACAGGGGGCTATAATTCCCTAACTCTCTGTTGGCTATTAAACGACCATTTCCCATTCTGTATGTATACAAAATTCACGAAGTTCAGGCACGTTATAGTCCGGACAGAGAAACCAGAAACCATAACTTCAACATGAGAGCGATAATAAAGAAATGCAGTGAGTAAAGTTTAGATCTGCATACATGTTTCGTAAACTACAATAAAGGCCTTCGATTGTATACAATGACAGCAATTATGAAACATTATGCGCATTAACAAAACTAATAATAATAATAATAATAATAATAATAATAATAATAATAATAATAATAATAATAATAATAACGTGCCTCAAAGTTGCCTCAAAGCCTCAAATTTCCTGTTATAGATCTGTGATTAGACATTTTGTATAACGGAAGCAAGGAGAAGCAGTTGGCGAATATTTCGTTCACTGTAATAAGCGACTAGCCCCAGGCTTCGAAGCCGTGATCATGAATGACACCACCCGCGTATTTCTATATCAACTTTGCCAGCTCGCCCGTCTGTCATGTGCTATACGGATTGACAATGACACATACAGTAATTGCACATATCACAAACTTTTAATATCTTGGCTGCGTTACCAACCATATGTTGACACTATTGAAAAGAAATTGGGAGAACATGCTTGTTTCCCGCGGCAAGATAACGATGTAGGTCATGGACCATTTGAGGATCACCAAGGAAGGAAATTTGAATATTTGAAACGAAATTATATGAAGTACTTCTTAGATTAAAGTGTGTCAAAAATAGTGAAATATGCTCACAAATCTACAGGAACTGAGCATACGCAATCCTGCATCACATTAATGGAAAAAAGCGTAGGCTGAACGTTTGTCACCTCACAGTGATTTCGTCAGGTCACATTGTTGTTGTCCCGTAACAATGATTTTGTCACGTCACAGTGAATTTGAAAATGTAACGATGTAAGACAACACCCCATGAAGACGACGCATATATTAAAATAACAGAACACCAAAGTTGGAAAAACGACTTTGACGAAAATTTGGAGAGAAATCGCAAGAGGCAGAGGTGTTAGCACAGTAATGTTAATATGTTAGTCAGCGATCCAGAGAGCGACCTGCTGGATAGGGTCTGGTGCATGCTGTGTGTTTGTTTGTGTCTGGTCTGTGTGGTTGGAGGGAGGGTGTGTGTGTGTGTGCGTATGCGTGTGTTGCCGTGTGAGTATGTGTGCGTTTGTGTGCGTGTGTGTGTGTTTAACGATATGAATGTTTGAATGTCTGAACATTTTACTTGTTGGTCGTGTTATGCAGAGATTACCCATAGAGCATCTCAGATTGTCAGTGTGTATTAGATCAATCACGTCCGGAATTAAAACAAAAACTCCGATGAACGCAGATGAAGAAGTATAATGATTTACACCACGAAGATTTTGCTACGAATTATCATACAAAGAGTAAGGAAGAAAATACAACCTGAAATAGGGGGAGAATTATGTGGGTGTGTAAAAGGAAAGGGTACAGTAAATGCTGTGTATATGCTGCGATCAGTTATTGAACGTTCTATAGAAGTAAACAAAGATGTACATCTTTGCTTTATTGACTGCACAAAGGCTTTCGATAGAGTATTTAAAAAACAAAAATTGTGTTGCGTATCCCTTACGGGACGTTGCGGTCAACACCAGCATGTTCAGCTGCTGTTGATGTACTAGGCAAGTGTTACGTTCAGTAGTTTGCCATTGTTTCTGAACGACAGGCCCCTATACCTTTTTTCGAAAAAACCAGCACCGCCGTGTTTCGAACCCGGGTATACGGGATAAAGATGCTTGCAGATCTGTAAATTGATTGGAACGACACTAGACTTATAAAAACATACAGGAAACAAGCTGATAATGAAGTGGGTCAATATTAACCTATTAAGAAGGTTGTTAGGCAGGGATGTGTAATGTCTCCAGATCTTTTTTCCCTGTACAGTGAAAACATTTTTCAGAAATGTAGAAGATATAAATGGAGTCAGTATTGGAGGACGAAACATCAATAACATTAGATATGCAGATGATACAGTATTGATTGCAGACAATGAGCAGGATCTGCAACAATTAGTAGATGCGGTTGTTGCACACCATGCAAAACTGGAATTATAATTAAATTGTAAAAAAAACACAGATTAAGGTCGTCATTAGGAAGAACGAAATACCACAGTGTAATATACACGTAAATAGGAATACTTTTCAACAAGTGAATCGGTACAATTATCTCAGAAAAGTCATAACATCTGATGGGAGATGCCTTGACGAGATTAGAACAAGAATGGCGATGGCGAAAGTAGCTTTTAGCAAGATGAAAAACATACTTACCAGTAAAAAGATGTCAATTGAAACGAGAAAAAGAGTTAGTTAGTTAGTTAGTTAGTTAGTCGCGGTTCCAACTTCACGGCAACGGGTCGTCCCCATATTGCTCCGTTCCTGTGCCAGTGAATATCACACAAAATGCTCCTCACTGCCCTATGTGAACAATGGAATAGACAGAAGTGTCGGCAAGCCAACAGCCCACACAGGTACACTGTGCATAAAGCCGCCGCCAGAATGCAAACACAAAAGTCTTCCACAAAAAATACAGTTCATCGTTGATGGAAACGGCAGTCACCAGAAAGACTTCATTGACCCGGGTTTTATCCCACATGGCTTGGTCTCTTTCCGCAGGGCGACCCACCGAAAGCGCCGCACAAAGCACGAACTCCGTAGCTACAGCGCTGACTCCCAGGAGTCTCCCGAAAAAAGCACTCGTGAACCGAAAAGGCAAACTAGTCAATCCAGCAACAGCCGGCCGCCATCGTTCCGAACACGCAGTTCACGCTAAAAACAACCGCGGACCGATGCAAAAGCATTCCACACGAAATTCACAGCTCACAGTGTCGCGCCACGCACTCACTCAGTAGCAGGGCGACGGAACCATAGCCTCCTTAGTCGCCTCTTACGACGTGCATGGTAGGCAACAAAAAAGAAAGAAAAGAGAAAAAGAGTGTTGATGTGCTACATAGAGCCTGTTCTTTTTTATGCATGTGAAACCTGGACAATGAGCAGTCAACCTGAAAAACATCTAATGGCTGCAGAAACGTGGTTTGTGAGGAGAATGCAAAGAATTCAATGGACAGACAGAAAAAAACAATGACCAAGTGCTACAGGACACAAATGAAAATTGTAAATTGATTAGATAAAGTAGACGTAGACAGTCAAAATTTGTTGGACATGTTATGAGAAGAAATGAATTGGAGAACTTGGTGACAACTGGCAAGATCGTAGGAAACAGACCAAGGGGAAGACCGAGCACTAAATACGTGGATGGCTTGGCCACATGGTATGGTCGAGACAGGAACACTGAGCTGATCCACGACTCTGGTGATCGAGTGAAATGGCGAGTCATGACCGCCCACGCTTTCCGGCATGGCACATGACTGATTGATTGATGGGTGTGTATTCATTTTTTTTTTTTGTTATTATGGAACGTTGGCATGTTTCGAACGCGTTTACTGTGCCAAGGAGTAAAAAAAAAAAGCTAATCTTCTATGACTACTCTTTGCTATTCTATTAGTGTTGCTATTTCTTAATTCTTTCAGCTCTGATTATTTTTTTTCTTTCTTCAAAACAATGCAATTTCCTGCATCTTCATTTCACAAAGCATGTTAGACTGAAAACCGTCGTAAACGAAGCATCACGTAGGCAACTATAAAATATGTGAAGTATCCATTTTGTGGCCGACGATCAGTATTTGGTATATTTAGCTATCCCCCATGTTTTAGTTCAATCGAAACTCATTGTGTAATGTAGTTAATAGCAATAATATCGTCTTTACATTCCTGGAATGTTATTGGTGCCTGTTTCTTTGGAAGAAAGTGAGTCTGAAACCAAATTCCCTGAGCCTTTTATAGTGTTTATACAGGTCTTCTTTGACCGTTGTAAGCTGTTTCTACGTGTGGTCTCAGGTCTATACCGATAATTGTGTGTGATTATTTACACGATATCTAAATCATATTGTAACGAATATATCTTTAAGTGGTTTAAACATAGTCACAAATGTAAGACCCTGAATATAGAAAAAAAAACGTAAGTTGCATATCCTTTACGGGACATAGCAGTCGACTCTCCAGCATGTTTAGCTGTTTTTGATGTATTGGTAAGTTTACGTTTAGTAATTTTCCATTTCTTTCTGATTAACCGGCACTCATACCATTTTCCAAAACCAACGCAAGTCTGCTACCAAATCGGCTGCAGCTTTATTTCGACCGCGTTATGCAGGATTACGAATTGCGTCCGTAGCCTCTTCGCCACGGATTTATTATAATACTTGTCATGAATATGTGCAGTATGATCGTTACTTTACTGTGTGAAACCCAGAGTATTATTATCTCAATGTTAATACTGTTTCGATCACGTCCCACAGTGTCAGTACCATAGTGTCACATGATTATGCTGTAATTATTTCCAGGTGTATTATTTTCGGACGCGGACAGTCTCATCACGAAGGTCTGGACCCCTTCAGGCTGTGATGCAGATGGACCATTTAAGAGCGTGGAAGTCATATACCTTATAGCAGCAACGCCACATCTCGCATGCTCCAGAGTGACCATTTGTATCACCGATGTTATTACACCGGACAGATGTTTGAGCAGAGCTGCTTCTTTAAAGGTTAGAACGACTCTCAATCATAGCGTTGCTATTCCTTTCCAGAATGTCACCCTCAAAACGGTTCAAAGACAAGATTATAGATTCTTTGTTAATTATCCTGCCCAATGAATTTTCATTGCCATTGTGTTTTTCTATGCCTTGTATCCATCTTCGTACTGGTCGGTAACCGTCTCTTCTTTCAGCACCATTCTTTTATCATCATTGTAACGTTTAATATGACCAACGTATGTAAGTTTCCAAAGTATATTGCTTATATTGCGCCATTTTATTTTTTCATGATCAGCTATGATCAGAGAGGCATTGGGGAACATCGTGACAACTGGAAGGATCGAGGGGAAGAGAGGCAGAGGCAGACCAAGTGAAATTATGCTGGACGGATTGAGATGGTGGCGTGGAAGAATATCATCAGCAGAGTTGATCCATAACACCAAAGACCGAGATCTGTGGAGAGCCATGAACGCCTACGCCAGACGACAGGACACATGATGATGATGATGATGATGATCAGCTCATTGTTTTACGAGCACAATAGCCGTGCGAATCGCCTTTTGGGAAGCATGTTTCAAAGATCTTTCTGTTATATGCGTGTTCAAAATCCTCTCAAATGGTTGACAGAAAAGATGCATGTTCTCAATCAGTGCACTTTAATGTATTGGCTGGTGTTTTGCTGTATGCTCCTAATACGGTTTAACCTTTGCAGTGAGATAAATATGCAGGGGTAAACCACAATTGAATAACATGGAAAAAATATACCCAAAATATGCAAGAAAGAGCTGAACTCAAAGTGGAACAACAGTTAATTAACGTACAATTTGGCTTCCGGAAATTTAAACGTTGCACAAAAGCACTATTTACACTAAGACAAAAAATGTGGAAAAAAGTAATATGAATTCAGTGACCAGAAAAATTTTATTTTGTAGTCAGGAAAATGTTTCCGATTGACAAGCTAGATATAAATTATGGACCACCCTTGGAGACGATGAGAAACGAAGTCAATTACTAGATAAAATCACAGCTAATGTGCAGTAAGAACACAAGAATGCATATCAGCTATGTTTACATTCAGCAAAGGAGTGAGACAGAGATGGGTGCTCGTACCCGTGAAATTTAATGTCTATGTATGTAAAATATCCACAGAAGCAATCCTTGATAGAGGAGATTAAGACAATGTCGCACTCTTTACTTCAGATGAAACAACAGATCCAAACTCAATACATGAGCTTATATTTGCAGACGATCAGTGCTTCTATTACAATGATGAGGGCAGACAGCAAAATCATATCAATAAGCGGAGTTTAACATGCTGCAAATACAATATGAATACACATACAAACGAAACTGAAAAATCAGTACCGCTGAAACGAGTTACAGAATGTCAATATCTAGAAAGTGTGATCACAGAAGATGTCAGAATAGACTGAGAAATAGAAATCATATATCAAAAAGCAAGTGCGCTTATATATGGACTATCACCCATACCGACGTTCCAAATATACCCATGTCCACAAAACGATAGATAATTAATAGCATATTAACACTAACCCTAAGCTACCAATGTAAAACTAAGATATAATCCAAATTGCACTAGGCAAAAATCAACATCAACAAGAAGAGATGCACGAAGGCTGTCTAATGAGATAACCGACACTCATTCATCATTGGCACCTTGCCGTCTTGACAGACGATAGTTTGTTACATTGTACATCAAAAAGGCATAATAATTACAATCCATGGAGGTAGAGAATGTGACTGACAAGGCCAATTCGCGCTGTAAATGTTCGTCCACAGTGGATGCATGTGAACACGTGGTCATTTCCACTATCATGCACCATCTTACATCTCGCACTCTCAGTGTATTACTTATCTGCAAGTATTTTCTCCTTTGTATTTATTAAGTTTCTGATATTTGCCTTTCATGCAACACGTTCAGCGGCGAATTGCTCCCAATGTGCATTATCAATGGCTGTGTCATTCATTCCCTCTTACACACATCTTTGTATCGTAGCAGACGTAAATCGTAGCCGACCATGAGATCTCTTACCCATCTGTAAGTCACAAAAAAGAAGTCATGTGTATTCTACAATCATCCATCCTCCTAACGTGTCCTATCCATCTAAGTCTACGAAGACTGAGCATGGAATACACCGTCACACAACCGGATCTTTCCAATACTTCAGTATTTGTGATTTTGTCTTGCCACTTAATACCGAGTATTCTTCGCAGACACAGCATATGAAAGATCTATAAACGTTTGTCTTGGTTTGAGTAAGTTGACCAGGCTTCACTGCCATAAAGAAGAGTACAACGGACACATGCTTGATAGACAAGGACTTTTGTTTTGGCAGTAGGTTTCCTGTTTTCTTAGACTTGTTTTGTTAACCTGTTCATTGTTGTTGCTGCCTTACCAATCCTGATGTTGATTTCCTGATCTAGGCATAATTTGCTATTTACCTCTGATCCTTGATATGTAAAATTGTCTACTATTTCCAGTTCGGCGTCGTCAATAAAGATTGATGGTACCCCATGTTCCCCTTGTGACATAAGCTGTGCATTCATTTTGCTAATTGTTAAACCAAATTCAGAAAAAAATGATTGGAGAATTCTGAGAGTAGACGGTGTAATTCTTTATCAGATTGCGTCGTAATTGTAGCATCATCTTAAAAAAATCAGATCTCTGATCACCACAATCCTAATGTTGGTCTTGGCTTTCAATCTCTGGGCAGTGTAGAGTCCGCCATATGAGCGCGAGTGAATGTATACACCACAGTCCTGATCACGAAAGGCATAGTTCAGTAGAAGTGAAACGTATATTCCAAAGAGGGTGGGATCTAGTACACAACCTTGCTTAACTCCACTCTTGATTTGAAACTCTTTTGAATTTGCACCATCACACTTGATTATACCTTTCATGCACTTTTGGGATGATTCCACAATGGACAGAAGCGTGAGGACATCATCCGCTAGTTTTGTCTCACTCGAGTAAAGCTCCAAATAGTGCTCTACCCATCTATCCACCTGCTGTTACTTATCAGTGATGATTTCTCCCGTCAATTCTTTCAGTGGTGTACTTCTTTTGATCATTGGACCACTGGCTTTCTTTATCCCTTCATACAAGCTTTTGGCGTTTCCCTTATCACTTGCATTTTGAATGGACTCACATAACTTGATCCAATATTCATTTACACACTGCCTTTTGCACGTCCTTCCTAGCTTGCTTCAGTTCACTGAGAGTGTTAGGCATTGTTCTTTTCTTGTTCCTTAAGAGGGATATCTTCTTTTTTATCAATCAAGGGCTGCAGTGCCTTGCTGTTTTCCGGAAAACAGTCCTGCCTCTTATGATTCACAGTTCCTTAAACACCGACCGCTGCTTTATAAAGAGTGTCATTAAGTTTACCCAACTTTTCACTTGCTGTAACATTTTCTGTTGTATCAGTGAAAGTGTCTTCAAGTTGCTTTTGGAACTCAAAGCACTTATCAGGATCTTGGGTGTTAATAATATTGATCCTGGGACCATATTTGTGCTTAGCTGTGTAGATTCTCTTTGGTCTCATTCTAACACTTGCAACAACCAGAGAATGATCCGTATCATAGTCAGCACTGTGGTGACTTTGAGTTAATCATGTTTGGTTCAGATGCTGTCTCCGTGTGCTGATGCCAATGGCCGGATCTTGGATGTTTCCATGTGACCTAATGAGCCATTTTATTCTTAAATAAAAAGAGTTTGTAATACAGAGGTCATTTCTGGTGCAATGCTTCAGCAGCCTTTGCCAATTTTCATTCATGCGACCGATGTTGTATTTTCCAAGGCACATTGGCCATGAACTCCAGTCCTAGCCCACACGAGCAATGAAATTAACGAGCATATACATGTAGTTGGATTTTGGAACTGCCTTGATCACAGAGTTTAATTCCTCGTAGAAAGAATCCTTCACATCATCAGAGGAAGTGAGTGTCGGTGCATACGCAGTGATAGTGGTGGCAAAACCACAAGCGTTTGCAAAGAGCAGTGATAATAGTCTTTCATTACTTCCAGCCGGAATTTCAGTCATTCCCAGTAGCAAATTCTTAACTGAAAAGCCTATACCATGTTGCCTATTTTCTGCCTACCCTCTATCCTTCCAAGAAAAGGTGTAATTGCTTTCCCTGAGTGACCCTTCCTCAGCGAGGCGAGTCTCCTGCAGGCCAGCAATATCAATATAAAGACAACTGAGATCGGCTTCAATCACAGCCGATTTTCTCACATCGTCAATATTCATCATGTCAGTGGAAAGTCACGGATACATGATTCTTACGTTCCAGGTTGCAAGCCGTAGCTTGGGGTTTCTATTTTTCTTTACGTAGTGCCAGGTGCATTGGTTTTACAGCCTGCGAATCAGAATTTGTCCTATCCCCAAGCATCCGTAGAAGCACGGAGTCTCTGTGGCAAAGTAATCAAGCCGACGACCTCGCGCTCCAAAGGTTGTGGGTTCGATTCCGGGACACGTCTTTCAGTTAACAGGTGCATTTTTCCCGGAGACTTCTGGGGGTCGTCGCCAGAGCTACGGAGTTCGTGCTTTGTGCGATGCTTTCGGTGGGTCATCCTCCCGAAAGAGACCGAGCCATATAGGATAAAACCCGGGGCAATTAAGTCAATACTCTCGACTTTTAAGACTTTTTATTTAAAGACCCATTGAAGCAGGAAGTCTGTGGCAGATAAGCAACCAGTTGGCAGGATGCTGCCCAGCTTGATGTTGGCGGTAGTTGATCTGTGACACCTATACGTGTCTCCCACCGTCAGAGGCAACTCTTGGCGCCCCATGTCTACGCCAGATGACAATGACTTATAACCCGTAACTGCTACCTCTCGCTTTGATTCCGAGACAAGTTAAGACCAGGGATGTAGTTATATCTTTCCATAGCACAAAGCATGGGCTAAAGAATTGAGATCATGTGTTGTACATGCAGCGTGATCTCTCTCTCTCTCTCTCTCTCTCTCTCTCTCTCTCTCTCTCTCTCTCTCTCTCTCTCTCTCTCTCTTTCTCTCTCGGCCTGCCTAGTTCCCTCCAGAAGAAAGGTAACACCATTACACCTGGAACAAAACAAGCTGCAGAAGCTGCCGGATCAGCAAAACAATTTTCTAACTGTCCGCCTGTCGGAGCTTCGATCCTAGACCAGCTGCCAACCAAGGCTTAGGGCCTGGTCTGCGCTGCCAAGACATTTTGCATTTAGGTTGCATTCCCTCGCACCAGGATAAGGCTTGTACCCTCCCAATTGCGTTCTGCCGCCCGAAGCTGTTGGCACAATGTGGGGTGTGGTAAGCGCCGCCAAACATTCGGCGCTAACAGAAAGCAGGTAGTACCTTCTTCTGCCATACCGACACACAGACTATAGAATTATGGTATCAGACAGACAGTGAGATTAACGTCGTGTACCATATATATTAAAAGGCAGAAGATCAGATGGTTCGGACAGATCGTTAGAATGCAACAACATGAACTACCAGCACTGGTGCTACGTCAAAGACGATCGTATGAGAGAGCAAAAGATCGCCAAAGAAGAAAATGGATTGACGACATAAAAAAAAAGTTTACAAACACGAAATAAAAACGACAATATTCATATTCCAATTTATTGGGCGCTGGAAATTATTCCTCCCCATAAAGCTTGACTGCAAAATTCAAATATGATGATGATGATGTTTATGTATGAATGCAGGGGGTTCTATAAATGTTTTGTTTTTAGAGCTGTTTTAGATTTTAACACATAACACATGATGGATATGGACGCTGGTACCACTCCTACCCAGATAGTGCTGTTGATATGTTCACAACATTGTGGTTTTGCTTTCTTCAGACTTTGTTTCGTTCATTTTATTTCCTCTAATATGTGTTCTGCTTATGTATATTAGTTTTCGTGTACATTATCTGGGTTCTTAGTCGTATTTTGGTACATTGCTATTATGCATTACACATTAAAACATTCTAATCTGTTTAACCTGTATGCTGAAAATATAATGAGAAATCTAAGAGACGATATAAACAGGGAGCTATATGATGCCCTAAATATCGGTGGTCATGACATACCAGAGAATCGGCATGCTGATGATACAATATTGCTATCCACAACACAGAATGGATTAGAAAACCTAATAGCCTCAACTCATTTGAGTAGTGAAAATCACAACTTATATCTTAACATGGGCAAAAACAAAGATAATGCATACAGATAAAACTACTATGGAGAAAGAAATATATGTTAATGAGGAAAAATTGGAATTGGTGGACAATTTTGAATATCTTGGGTCATTGATTACCAACAACGGTGACACAATGAAATAAATTAAACGACGACTATCAATTCCTCTTCAAAGACTAAAACAACTGCATAAATCATGGAGTGGGACAAATAGAACAACACAAATTAGATTTTTAAGAGCATGCATCATTCCCATTCCAACATACGCCTGTGAAACATGGACACTTACTAAACAAGCTGAACAGCGCATACATGCCTTTGAATATAAATGTTATAGACGAGTTCTAAGAATATCTTGGGTAAAGAAAAGAACAAATGCGTCCATACTTCAAGAGCTGAATATTGAAGAAGGTTGGCTATTAAAGACGATAAAACAAAGACAATTGAAATATTTTGACCACTTGAAACGTCACGAAAGTTTGGAGAGAACAATATTGGGAAGAGAGGAAGAGAAAGGCCAAAGAGAAGATGGGTGCAGGATGTGGCGGATGATCTCCAGATGGGTGTATCGGCCGCAGGACATCTTGCTTATGATCCATAGGTTTTTCGCGAGGTTATTATGGGAGCGAGGTTCTGTAAAGGACACGCTACTGAATGAATGAATGAATCTGTCTTTATTTTTTTTTTTACTATATTGCCGCCGATTTAAAGAATTACATGCCGTGATCGTCGCCTATTAATGTTGTGATATCCTTGAACACATCTCCATCTGTTCCTAGCTCCTGGATATGTTCTGTTGGCAAATCTGATTATACTCTTGTAGTTTGTGCATGTGGGATTTGTTATTCCCCTCTCTGTTTGTATTCATTCTCTTTGTTCTTCTATCGACTACCAGTAGTAGGAGTAGCAGCTGTAGTAATAATAGTACCAGTAGAAGCAATAGTGGTAGTAGTAGTAGTAGTAGTAGTAGTAGTAGTAGTAGTAGTAGTAGTAGTATTAAAGATAGTAGTAGTAGTAGTAGCAGTAGCAGCAGCAGCAGTAGTCGCAGTAGTAATAGTTGTAGCAGCAGCAGTAGTAGTAGTAGTAGTAGTAGTAGTAGTAGTAGTAGTAGTAGTAGTAGTAGTATTAGTAGTATTAGTAGTAGTAGCAGTATTAGTAGTAGTAGTAGTAGTAGTAGTAGTAGTAGTAGTAGTAGCAGTATTAGTAGTAGTAGTAGTAGTAGTAGTAGTAGTAGTAGTAGTAGTAGTAGTAGTAGTAGTAGTAGTAGTAGTAGTAGTAGTAGCAGTAGTAGTGGTTGTTGTTGTTGTTGCAGCAGTAACCAGAAGCTTATATCTCAGTCCATGAAATAGCATTACTTATAAATACACAAGGTAATGACATGCATATACATTATGGCTATCAGATGCATAGTTTATTGAGGGGAGAAATAAATTGAGCATTTTCATTCATGTACCCATCGTTTACGGTCTCCGTTGATAGCTGTATCATTGCTGGAAAGAACACATTCCTTCACTAAACGATAGCATGTGCAAATCCATACCAGTGATCTTTTACCAATAAAACACATAGCTATTCACAAATAGCTAAGGAGATTCACTGAAAAAGAGTTACTAATTAAAAACTATTATGTTATATAGCTGCCATAGACAAGACACTATTGAGATGCATGCACTTATGTATTATGTTTCAGATCAAAGGTGTTGCCATCCCTAAGAGTGTAACAGTAATCATCATCTGTATACCAGCTGTATTGTTATTCAGCGCTGCCCATGTTTACATTGCCAACAGATTTCAAATGACGTTTATCAGAGCAAGAAATAAATATATTTGTGTAGTAGTGTTTAAAAAGTACAGTCATTATGTGCATATAAATTTTTCAATGAGAAACGTGTTAATTGTTTTCGTCAGTTTTTGGTGATACTTTCACTCACCAATGTTCAACCATGTCACTTGTTAAACAAATGCCAATGAAGTACAGCGCTGCCAATGAAGATAAGATGAACGAGTGCCTCGTTGTAACTAGAACGTTGCAACACTGCTAGGCAGAACTTCCTCTGTGTGTATTGTTTGTTCCTCCCCCACCCCCTTTTTTCTTCTTTTATAACCATCATTATAATTACACTGGAACTGTACCGTTATAGGAACGTATTTAAACAGTGTGAAAGCACAGAAGGGATTAGGAAATATATGAAAGTTATACACGCAATAATGACTGCATTTATTTACTACCACGTCAGTCGTAATTACTGAGATACATTTCTCAAACTTGTAGAAAGAGTATATAATGATACACAAATGCATTTTAGATACAATATAATATCAGGATATACCTGACTAGTACCTTATTCAAAGGAAAATATTTAGTGAGGTCTTAGTCAGTAATATACATGTGTTTGTTGTTATTCTGTGTCCGCAGTAGCTGATAATACATTGTGTTACATTGTATATTGTAATATCATTTTGCAGTCAACATCGTTCTCATCCTTTTAAAAATGATTATAATAGTGTTAAAAAATTAATATGTGCAATGTCATTGTAAGTATATGTTCCGTATTGATAGAGAGTGGTATGTTCAGCGTCCCCGTCGTCGCATAAGCCACAAACTGCAGGTGTTGCAAGCGCAGCTTACATGTGTTTAAATTGTAACAAATAATTGTCAACAATTAGTCATCATTTCATCATTAAACATTCTACAACGACCGTGTGGCTTCTAGTAGAGTTACCCGGCAGAGAAAACAACAGTCCTTCGGATTTAATGCAGCTTGACCTAAATGGGATTCCTTCACGACAGACATAATATGGTTCATAAATCGGTGAGCCATTCACTGCTTTACACGTAGTGACTTATATTAAACGACATGCCATTTGAGTTTGCTCGCTGAAAGAAAACGTGCCAGATGGATTAATAAAAGGGAAAATACAACTTTTGCTCCTGTAATATATACTTAATACTTACTACTAAGAGGCATATGAAAAGTAAAGTTCATTGCAAACAATTCCATCAGTTATAGGTTGCTGCTGAAAATTACACAAAATAAATATCACACTAGTCAGTTAGTTATCCGCGGTTCCAACTTCACGGCAAAGGGTCGCCCCATTACTCTCCGTTCCAGTACCAGTGAATATCGCACTTAATTCTTATCACTGCCCCATGTTAAAAGTGGAACAGACAGGAGTCTTGACAAACCAACAGCCCGCACAGGTATGTTATGCATAGTGCCGCTGCCTGAATGCCAATACAATTGTCCGCCATGAAAAATATATTTCATCGTCGATGGAAGCGGCAGTCAATAGAAAACCATCAGCCACACATTACTGCCTAAGGCAACCCATTTAGTGCTACAAACAACAGCTTACTATAAATACCACATTGTTATATAAGAGTAAATGAGACCATTCTTAAACAAGTGAGTCCGTACAACTGTCTCTGGGCAGTTATAACATCTGATGGGAGGTGCCCTGAAGAGATAGGAATAAAAATCGCTTATGCGAATGTAGCACTTTGCAATATAGAAAACATACTGCCCAATAAAACTAGCCACTTTAATAACTTCTTCTAAATTGCTTTTTAATTATATAACCTGCAAGGGAGTCTTCGTGGCTAAGTGGTCAAGCCGTTTAACTCGGGTTCCGAAGTTTGTGGGTTCGATTCCGGGGCGTGTCCTTCATTTCACGAGTTAAATTTTTCGGAGACTCCGTGGGTCGTCGCTAGAGCTACGGAGTTCGTGCTTTTTGCGACGCTTTCCGCACTGCGAAAAGAGACCGAGCCATATGAGATAAAACCCGGTGCAATGAAGTCGACCCAGTCGACTTATAAGCGACCTGAGTAGTTGGATATCTCTTGAAAAAAGAAAATCCAACGGTACCTTATTCAAGTATGTAGGTCAATTGTAAGCCGAAATATTAATGTTTGTGTGTAAGTTTATCCTTTAAAAGGGACTTATAGAAGAAAAACGCTTTTGACCTTTCACTTTTGGTGACCCTACCTACACACTCACACAACTATCGGTTTACACTGTCGCCAAGGGAGATTAACACTGCTGCCTGTCTAACCCAAGGAAAAATAGCTCTGCCGGTTTATATATACACCACGCACACAGATATATACATCACGTCATATGTGTGACATCAGACCGCGCGTGACCTGCACGCGAATCTTGTCAGCCAGCGTAGATAGATGCATTTTGATAACAGATAATCAGTTGGAAAGATGAAAAATTAACAATGATCTGGTCCATGTAGAGTGATGAAAAATTAAATATACATACAATAATGGGTGCTGAATGTAAACATGCATTCATTATCATTGTAGTTGCTCTTAATATTCCATAATCATCATCTTCCACTTCTGCCGTCAAGCGCCGTGGGGAGGAATAATTTGCGTTCCAGCACTCTGTGGGCGGCACTGGATATTGTCATTCCGTATGGTTGTACAATGTCTTTGATGTAGTCAATCCATTTTCTTCTTGGACGTCCTGTGGTCTCGTCGCAGATGATCTTTGATGGAAGGCCAGTAATGGTAGTTACTGATGTTGCATTCTAACGACATGGCCAGAACACTAGAACTTCTGTCTTTTAATAAATGTGGCACAAGGTGTTGATCCCACAGTCTGTCTGATAATAGCATTTTTTACTCGGTCTCGGATTTTTAAGATGGCAGCTCTCCTCAGGCATCTCATTTCGCAGGTGTTGATTTTGCGAAGGTGTAATTTGGTAAGAGTCCAGGTCTGAGATTGGTAGCAAAGGGTTGGTGTGAATATGCTGTTTATTATCTGTCGTTTTGCGAGCATGGGTATATTTGGATGTTTCAGTAAGGGTGATAGTCGTTATGTAAGTACACTAGCTTTTTGACATCTGATTTCAATTTCTCTGTCTAATCTGCCATCTTCTGTGATCATACTTCCGAGATTCTTGAATTCTTTAACTTGTTTCAGAGTTGTGCTATTTATCTGTATACTTAGTGGGCCCGGCGATCTGCTAACTCGCATTACTTCTGTTTTGGCTGTATTTATGATCATATTGTATCTCCTGCATGTTGAACTCAGATTATTAATATGATTTTGCAGTCTGCCCTCGTCAATATAAAACAGGCACTGATCGTCTGCAAATAGAAGTTCATTTATTCCCTGTGGGCCAGTTGTTTCATCTGAAGTAAAGAGTTCTAAATTTTCTGAATCTGTTCTGTCGAGACTTGCTTCTTTGGAAATTCTGTCTATGTAGATATTAAATAGCAGAGGAGAGAGCACACATCACTGTCTCACTCATGTATTGACTGTGAACATATCTGATATACCTTCTTGTGTTCTTACTGCACTTCGACTAGAGTGGTACATGGCTATGATGTTTTCTAGCAGTTGCCCTTGTATCCCATAGTCTTCAAGGATGGTCCATAATTTGTATCTGTCTACTCTATCGAAAGCCTTTTCCTGATCTACAATAATATTACGTAACAATATTAAATGTTCCTAGCTGGAGTAAAACTGCCATATCCGGCCATTGAAATGCCGTGTTACAGCATGCGATCTTCATAACGTCTGTGTGACATTTATAGCGAACTTAAACGGTCTAAAATTACAAAATACACATAACAATGGATGATAAATTTAATAATGCATAGTATAACAATGTAATACGTCTCTCAAAACGGTATTTACGGGTTTACTAATCATTTAGAATAGGCAGCCTTGTTCTCCGGTATAATAAGGGTTTCCGACTTGCCAGAAATGCAGAACGCAGAACGGGGTGGGGAAATCTACATATGAAGTAATCCGTGTCTGTTTTAACTCGATCTTGAAATAATCGTGGAATATTCCTGTAAATATACGGCAAAATGAACAGTAGTACCTAAATAAAACTATGTTAAATGCAACGAGAAAAGAGTATTAAAGTGCTACTTGTACCTGTACGTTTGTATGGGTCTGAGACGCGGACAATCAGCAGGAAAATTGGAGGAAAAAAAACCAAAAAAACAAAAATCTAATGGTAGTTGAAATGTGGTGTATGATAAACATTTGAATAGTACGATGGGTAGAATGGGGGGAAAATGAGCAGGTCCTACAAAAAGCAGATAAAAACCGTAATCTAGAGAAATTATACGTAGACAGACAACATTGTTTGGACACGTTATGTGAAGAAATAACTATAGAACTGTGTGACATACGTATTTACCTTGGCGGCGTACGTACGTTGTACCTACCTATCTACGTACCTGTATACCTACTTGCATCTTTTATCTCTGTGTGTGTATGTTTGACTTTGTCTGTTTGTGCTTGTATACCTATACATGTGTGTTTGTGTGTGTGTGAGTGTGTTGCTGTATTCTTGTCTGTGTGTATGACCGTGTATGTATGTGTGTGTCTTTGTGTGTATGTGTATGTATTTATGTATTTGCGTGTCTGTATGAGTGTCATGTATATGTGGCTGTGTATATGTCTGTGCAAGTGTGTGTATGTGTGTGTGTGTGTGTGAGAGAGAGAGACAGAGAGAGAGAAAGAGAGAGAGAGAGAGAGAGAGAGAGAGAGAGAGAGAGAGAGAGAGAGAGAGAGAGAGAGAGAGTAAGTGTATGTGAGTTTGATATTTGGCTCTGGGCACTCACAATGTTCAAAGATTGTGAGTTAACCTGTCAATGAAAGATATCCTGATCACAATGATTTCTTTGCAGTGTGTGGTGTATTCATCGAAAATGTAAAAAAGTCCAAGAAAAAGGCAGCACATTGCAAGGTGAATAATAATCTCTACAATGAATATCTGACAAAAGAAGTGAGGTTACGAGTTCTTAACAGCTATATTATATCAATCCCGATGAATAGAAGCGAGTCATGGACAATTAACAGACACGAGAGTACTATGTAGAAGCTGCGGAGATATGTTGTTACAGAAGAATGGCGATATCACCGTTATAGATATGCACTGATAAAAATAGATATGCATACATTTTGAAAGAGGTGAACTTTCACAGAGCACGCGTTACTCGGGTCCCTAGAAGGCAGTCCACAATGATTGGATATGTCATGAAAGAGATAAGTTGGCTTAATTTGTCTCAACACGAATGTATGTTGAAGGGGCGGAGACAAGAGAAAAGATGATGTACGTCAATGCAGGAGTATGGTGCATGTCGTCGTTGTTATGTTGAGCATATCTTCCCGTGATCTACCTTCTTGTTATCGTCGCTGACTGAAACCGTCTCTCAAAATGATTGTTGTATATGTTAGTGTTACAGATGCACGGATAATGTGTATTCGTATTGTTAATTCTTGATTGGACATGTAGATTGAGGTATGAAAATAGAAATGGAAAATAGATCTCCCAAATCCTTGTGGCCGACTACTAAAGGAAAACCAGAAATGTCTCGAAAGTCTCCCTACTTATGGAACAGAGGGCTCTGGAAAGTTTCCACTAGGTATAAAGTAAAGTTTTCCAGCAGAACGAACGAACAAACGAACAAACTTTATTTTCGAAGGGTAACAAATTGGGCACGCAGGCCCGTCTTACATTCGGCCCTTCCAATCACTCATCTTTCGTTCATCAGTGCATAGTGCATTCACATAGAAAATAAACATTGTCACATGAATGTTGTAAGCATAAACAATGCATGCTACCATGTTATGAGACAAATCCCCCACCCACCCACCCCTATCCACCCCCTATCCATCCGTGACCCCACACTCACAGCCACCACCCAACCACACACATACCCACAGGCACATACATGACTCCATCCATCCACCAATCCCCCAACTCACACATCCCAAACATACCCCCACATACATCATCTCCCTACCCACACACACACATCTCCCACCCACCACACATCCCCCATCACACATCCCCCACCCACCTACACACCCAGGCACACATGCATGCACCAACCGATACATATTCACCCACACATCCCCCCACCTTCACACATCTCCCACCCACAGGCACACATCCTCCACCCATCCCATAACCTACCAACACTCACCCAACCACATATCCTCCACCACCCACCCACACACCCCCAAACATTCAGCCAAACACACATCCCCCAACCACATTTCCAACACCCACACACACATATTCCCGCCAACTCACATTTCCTGCACTTACCCACACACAAAACCCGCACCCATCCACACATCCCCCACTTGCACACATATCACCCACCACACAATCTCCCCCACTTGCACACATATCACCCACCACACAATCTCCCCCACCCACACATCCCGCACCCACACACACACATCCCCTCCCACCCACAACCTACACAAACTCACCCTCCCACACATCCTCCACCCACCAACTTGCCAACCATCCCACCCCGATCTCCAAACCCCAATCACAATTCCCTTAACTACACATCTCACCACCCATACAATCACACACACACACACACACACACACACACACATCTCCCCAACCATATACACATCCTCACCCATCAACACATTCCTCATCCAAAAACACACACCAACCACCCACACACATCCCACCACCCACATATACCCCATCCACACACATCCGTCTTCCCACCCACACACACACACACACATCCCCACCCATATACTCATATCTCATACACATCCACCCACTCACATACTCATCCATCAACCATTCACACCCACGCATCACCCACCCTCCTATCAACACATGCATCTCTCATCTAACCTCCCACCCACACACACCGAAACCACCCAGCCAAACACACATCCCACATCCTCACATACATCCTTCATCCACCCGCACATCCCACACCTGACACATCCTACACAAATCCCCACCCATAAACGCATCCCCCACACACACATCCCCTCACATGCATACCCCATACACAACCCCGCCCACACATCTCTCACCCACACACATAAATCTCCCCACCCACCCACATATCTTCCACTTACAAACATCCTCACCGCCCACATATACATCCTCCACCCACTCACATTTATCCCATATACACTCACACACTCAGAACCACACAGACATATCCCATTCACAGACACACCCCCACATCCATCCCCCACACCCATCCGCAACCCACACACATCGTCCACACACCCATTCACCCACCTAAATACACATTCCCTACCCACACCCCCAACCAACCAACACCCACATACTTCCAACCATCCTCCCAAATATCCCCACCCTCACACACATCCCTCACACACATACATCCCCACCGACCACACATCCCTTCACCCATCGACACATGACGCATCAACCCATATACATTCCCCACACACAACCCCTCCACACATATATTAATGTGAACCAGCAGTATGGCAAGTGGGGGATCGTTTTTCCGGGAATGCCAACAACTTTCTGCAACCATCAGCCACTTAACTTGCACCTGCCAGGAATACATCACATCCCCAAGTCAAAATAATTTTGTGTAAGGAGTTCTGTGTTTATTTTGTACGTAATGGATATTGTTTCTGCCACCAATCTTCCGACAGTCAGGACATAACGAACATTATCAATATAATAACTGTAATAATCCTACAGTACACATATAATTCTGTCTGACTCAATGAACTGTACAAACAAGAGCAAATTGGAGCCTTAAATTGAAAGTGACGGACGAAACAGACTCCTGGCTTTAAATTATAAACATCATTGTTTAATGGTTACAACGTACACCGTTTGCTTCGAAAATTCCTACAATTCAAAAAGAGATCTTTCGGCTGTACGACTTTTTAGTTTACTGTAACTTAAAATTCCGAAACGGAGCAGAAATATGTGAAATAAACCACTGATCATTTTGTGGCACTAAAAGGGCGGACTGCCATCTCAGGAAATACATCGTGCTCACAGATGGGATCACGGTAGCGAAAGAGTTAAGAGCCTGTGGCACCAGGCTGAGCTTAAGAACATTTGATATGGATATGTATTAGTAGATGACACACCTGGTTTTCTAACTATCAGCCATTTGTTCTATTCGTCCGCAGACGACCTTCTGTCCATCTACAAGTGCTCGTCTCGCTGCTCTATATGAAATATGTCTAGTTTCTCTGCCTGCAGGTTCGTTACTTTTGTGGCGATATCTTGTATCTATTTCTGTTATTGTAACTCCAGCCATTATCTTTATGCCAACTCTGATCCATAGCCACGCCAATGTTTCACTGCTAAAATTTGCACTGCCTTCTCGGTACCATGTCCCCGCAAGTCCCCTGTTGCTATTCTGATCGCTATGTGACGTTTTAGTTGTTTCCAACGCGTCCCTTAGTTTTTATCGTATTTTGGCGTCGAGGATTTCTCTCTAATTTATATGACGTCATTTCGTTTGCACTCACTATATGGCAGGGATTAAACACGGGTCTCCCGAAGGAGAGTCCGGTGTTCTAGCCACTCGGCCAGCCGCTCCTCGGTTTATCATCATCTGCACAATTCACCTCGATTCGTGTACTGGCTACATACATAGCATTTTTCTCACTTATCACATTTTCTGCAACTTCATGCTTCTGAGATTGTCTGCTAATTGCCCGCGTTTCACAAGCATACAACTTTATATGCTCCATAGCATATAGCAATTGTGCGTTATTGCAGCAAATGAAATCTTCGTATGTGTGTTCTAAATGCAGGCGTTATTTGTCCATGTTGCACTGGGTTGTTTGTGTTATGGCAAAACTTATAATCTACACATGGCTTCTTCCGTAGATATTGTTATTAATGTAGAGTCGCCTCAAGTCTACAGTGTTTCCTAATAATTTGAAAATCTTAAATCAATTTCATAATGACTGCTAGTCTGATTGTACTTAAATACCCGAGTCATCGAATCAGAAAGAACACTTCATGTTCAATCAATCAATCATGTGCCATGCCGGAAAGCGTGGGCGGTCATGACTCGCCATTTCACTCGATCACCAGTGTCGTGGATCAGTTCAGTGTTCCTGTCTCGTCCATGCCATGTTGCCAAACCATCCAGGTATTTTCCTCTCGGTCTTCCTTTTAGTCTGTTCCCTTCGATCTTGCCAGTTGTCACCAAGTTCTCCAATCCATTTCTTCTCATAACATGTTCAAAAAATTGTGACTGTCTACGTCTAACTTCTCTAATCAGTTTACGATTTTCATTTCTCTCCTGTAGTTTGGTTTTTCTATCTGTCCATGGTATTCTTTACATTTTCCTCAGAACCCACATTTCTGGAGCCATTAGATGTTTATGTAGCTTGACTGCACATTGTCCAAGTTTCACATCCATACAAAAGAACAGGCTCTATGTATCCCCTCAACACTCTTTTTCTCGTTTAAATTGACATCTTTTTACTGGTCAGAATGATTTCATCTTGCTAAAGGTTACTTTCGCCATGGCGATTCTTGTTCTAATCTCTTCAAGGCATCTCCCATCAGATGTTTTGACTGTTCCGAGATAATTGTACCGATTCACTTGTTGAAGAATATTCCCATTTACTTGTATCTTACATTGTGGTACTTCGTTCTTCCTAGTGACGACCATAAACTGTGTCTTCTTACAATTTAATTAAAACCCCAGCTCCTCACTGTGGACAACAACCGCATCTACTAATTGTTGCAGGTCTTGTGCATTGTCTGCAATCAATACTGTATCATCTGCATATCTAATGTTATTGATGTTTCGTCCTCCAATGCTGATTCCATTTATATCTTCTACATTCCTGAAAATATTTTCACTGTATAGGGAAAGAAGATCTGGAGACATTACGCATCCCTGCCTAACACTTCATGCACAGCTGTTTTTTTCCCCCAATATTGTATGTCAGATTTTGTACGGTTTAACTCGGTTATCCTGTGTCTAACGAGATTCTACCAATTACATCCTTATCCGGCAGTGTTTGGTCATATTACATAACACTGAGGCATAGTATTAAGTTATCTGTGCACACACAACTAAATTACCTCCATGTAATGACAACACCACATGTTTATTTCAATATGTTTACTGAATATTTACGGATATCTTCCATTTCTAGATGTCATTCCATATCCACCGGCTCCTGAATAATGTTTTGTTAAAGCGCGCACCGAATTAAAAAAGGAAACGTTATTAGTATATACATTGATGTGCTTCTAATATATGATAGCGTGGTCGCACATGGTAACTTGAGTAACTACGAAATAACAGGTTCAGAGTTAAATGTATCTATGATGCTTATGTCTGTGTCTGGTGATTGCTTTTCATGAAGACGTTATTTTTGCTTCTGACCGTTTATTTCAGTTATTTGCCTTATTAAGATTGAATATTTCAGCATTTTTTGCTATCTTTTAATCAAATAGGGTTTCACAACTATGAAACTTCAAGAACATTGGCTTGTTTTTGTTTCTTACACTTCAGAATCTGTATTTAATAATTCATTATGGTAGTCAAGACTGTTGAGATGAGCTTGAGGGTGCCATAGCAAGCCATCAATCAAATGCATATGGATCATGCGACCTTGATGTTTAAAACAACAAAGAAGACCACAGAAAATACACCTAGGCAGCATCATTTTCACTACCACCCAAAATCATGGGAGGTAATTATCGCCAGATAATCGATATTTTCATTGTTACCATGACGCTAACAGAATATACGACACTAAAGCATCGTTCCAGTGTAACCATTACTGTGATAAAGCCGCTGGCTCGGGGAAAGCAAAACGTGCCTGTATCGACACTACGTAAGTGATGACTAGGCTCTTAAAAGCAAAAAAAGTGGGCGTAAAAGACTAGCTTATCCAAACCATCATGATAAGATTGTCTGCATCAGAGACTGACAGGCCTGGCGAGATAGAAGACATATGGCATCCGTTTGTGAGGAGGATTTGAGTAAAGTTAAAATCAGTTAATGTGTACAGACATTATGAATAGAACAGCTATAATTATCAGCCGTTGTGAAACATGTGAGTACAATATCAAGTGTCGTCTCCACAATGTAGGCTAACTGCAATGAATCTTCAACACTATATCTCGCCTTGATTGTATAGAAAAACATTTTGTCGGACTCATGACTGTATCTGTCCACTTGTAGCGTTGTCTACCTCTTTCTCTCTTGCTTTCAACTGTACACTCTATTAGTAATGTATAACAGTGATATGTCTTTTAATTAATGTAAATGGCATATCTCACTTGCCTCTTCTTAAACGTCGTCCATGTCTTTTGCTGTAAATAAAGATACTGATAGTGCTGGAAGTTCTTTGCAGGACCTTGCGATCAACCCCAGGACGGTGTTCTAGGTAATTTTACGTTCAGCATTTTGCCATTGCTTGATGAACGAGACGTGAACATATGTCTAAATGAATGGTTTATAGAATGAACCCACTACTCAGATATCAGCGCACATGAAATTTAAGAGTGAACGATATCAACCTGTCGGTCACGCTGACCTCTACTTGCGCTGACACATACATTGTAGTTCTTGTTAAGCGACAATTTGGGTCACCAAGCTGCAGTTGGCATGATATCGGTTATTAGTGGAAGGGAGCGGACAGACAAACATGAAATTTCTTTCGACAAAAGTCTCCACTCAGGGAGCATGCTGGGGAGGGTGAGGACGGCGCGCTTCGTGCAGAGTGGCTTGCTTCCCTTCGGGAGTCGCGGGTGGCGGGCGTCGCATGGATCTTTTCTCCGGGGTGTGCCGGAGTGCTGGGGAGTGGGCAGGCGGACGGATTGGCTGGATCGGCAGGTCTTGGTGGCGTGTTGATACGTGGCGGGGCGGACGCGGTTGCGGTCTTGTGGGAGCGCGAGTGCAGCTCGGGGGAGCAGGTGGGTCACCGTGGTCTGGCGGGAATGAGCCGGCGGGGAGTGGCGTCTGATTTCCAGATTGCTACTGGAACTGTTGGTGTTGGAACTCTTCGCTGGCTGCTGATGATGGGGACGGAGCGCTTATGGGAATGTCCCGAGTGCTGTGATGTCGGTTCCTAAATCGATCGATCAATCAATCAATCAATAAATCAATCGACAAACGTCGTTTATTTGGTTGCTTTGTAAGGTTGGCATCATGACGACAAAAACAACCACGAGTATTTTCTACACAATGAAAGTAACAAGGTGCTCAGTGATTGTTTATTATATTAATTTAAAAAAAATGTATATCCAGATTGCTTATAAAGTAGCATTTGGAGATGATGGAGATGCATACAACGTTCACGCCTGGCCTTATATAGAGATTACATGTTTTACCAATCCATAGACAGTATTTGGTGTTGAAATAACATTACTACTAACATATGTTTTTATTTGAGGGTATATTTGTTGCCAGTAAATATCATCCGAAACGTGTCTCTATATTTTGAACTCATATGGTGGTAAATAAAGATATTCACTGATGAGTTGATGCTTTCCATTATATAAATGAATCCACTCATTACCAATGAAGCATTCATATATTTGCCGTTAAGCGACAAGCCGGGTTCAAATGCAACCGCCAACATTATAAAGGTAATTGGAGCAAGGCAACAAATAAATAAAGTAGACATTCTGACTACCATTTTTGACACCTTCAAGTTACGGCTAGATATTCTGTCTGCCTGCACGTCGCTGGTTGTTCTTTGTCTCCATGCAGTGCTCCTGCGTAGCTGGACTGACAGGATGACTGTGCTGATAGCAACGATTAAAAAAGCACAAACAGGAATGAAAAAGTTGTTAACTGCAAAAGTAATCTTCTCGACTTGCTCTTTATCTTCTCTGAAAGTAAGTCCAACAATGGTTTTGTTTTTTAAGTGTGAAAACTTTATACCCAGTATGTTGACAACGTATATGGGCGTTGCGCTGAATATGAAGATGGTGAAGATACACACGGTTATCACACCTGCTCTGTATGGGGTGATTATATGCTTTACCTGTATAAATAAAAAGAACAATAATAGTTTGCGTTTAGTTGACACATCAACGCATTTATCACTATATATGGTGAATGCTGCTGTCATTGTTCGTAAATAGAGTTTAATATTATTGTTGATGCTCCTTGTACCGGCGAATGTGAAAAAGAAATATCGAAAGCGATTCACAATCCCGCATACAACACTAGAGATTAGCTGCAAGCGATTTGGAAGCAGACGATCATGTGCTGATATTAATAGGTATGATCGTCGGTAGTTCAGAAAGCAATGACAAACTACTGAACAATATCTTGACTACTACATCACATGTCAAAAGAAATGCAGGGTTGATTGTGATGTCAGCGAATGACTGGCAAGTAACTTAACTTTAACCGCGTGATTGTGTCCCGAATCCCCTTTCTTTGGCAAAGCTTTTTTTTTTTTTTTTTATATTTGCCTGACCTTAAGTCTCACCTGCGATAAATGTATAACAGGCAATTTAAGTCTAATTACAGGCGAAAAGTATGACATTGAACAATCTGGTGCTAAGGGATCAAGAAATATAGGGTTAGTATTATGGCCCCGTGCTCAGATGATGGGTTTTGCAATGCTCAGAGTTTGGCGGCCAACACCAAAATATGAAGGGTACTGATCTGAGAGTTGCTTTTTGAAGATGCTGCTGCAGTTACCACAAACTCTGCGGAAGAATTACAACGTCTATTATCTGCATTCTCCAATGCTTGTTCTGAAATTGGTTTAACAATTATCAAAAAGAATACTACCAGAAATGTGTGGTTTGAAATGGGATTATGCAGTTATAAGTCAAACTTAAGAAATTAATTTTTAAACTACTATTACGAATCAATAGCGAAATATCTACTGCTATATATGAGTTGAGTTGAGCTAAGAACCGACATCGCTGCAATCAGGACATTCCCATACGCGCTCCATCCCCTCGTTCAACAACCAGCGGAGAGACACACTACTAATGGTTCCAATTGCGATCTGATTGGAAGTTCTCCTGGCCTTCACTCTCAGTTTTGAAATTCTTCCAGAAACCCTGCCGATCCTCCACAATCTCATTCGTTCCACATACGGTTTCTCAATCTGTTCTGCTAAATATTATTGCATGGCAAGAAGGTGTTTGGTAGTGTGCACTAAGATTTCACGGAGTAGCCCACTCTTGCATGTAACACGAAGTGATTCGTGTTTAATGAGAGTAAGTGACACTCCGGGCAAGGTCCATAGGTGTTTCGATGTCCTCCATAACATGTTCATCACCGTATGTCAAGTGATCGTACCAGTTAATATTGGTTAATCTAATAGATTGTACTCTTAAAAAAGGTTAATATCTGGCAGCTCAAAGTTTCGCTTGCCAAATCCTTCCTTTGGACAAGGAAGCAGATTCCTGTGTGTCCTTAAAGTCAACTGTTGGTCCAGCATCTCATATATCGTTGATGATGGCTGGCCCATCCATAGTTATTCCCACTTTGTTGGTTAAACGATCAGCTCGCTCAATGCCCTCCAGGGCTGAGTGCTCCGGTACATAGACGAAAGATGGCTGAACCGAGCCAACCTGTATTTTCATAGCAACCCTGCTTGTTGTCAAGTGCTTTCTTGACAGATTTGCACCTTGAGATTATGCGTACATGGTTGGTGACAATGCCTAGGGTTGTTAAAGCCGTCGTAATTCACTTCATCGCGCATAAACAAAATGGCGACTGTACTTACGGAGTGTACAACCAAATAGCAACATGCTGTTGTGCGTTTTCTTTTTGTGTGTGGGCAAAAGGACTGCCTGCAAAGGACATTCATAAGGAAATGCTTCCTGTTTATACTGACAAATGTTTGTCCCGTAAAGCGGTGTTCAGCTGGGTAGAACATTTTTCTCAAGGATCCTCTAAAATTGTTGATGAAATCCGATCAAGGTTACGCCATCAGCAGGTAAGGTTATTCTGACGGTGTTCTAGGGTTGTCAAGTAGAGCTTTTCACCAATTTCAAGAAGAAACGTGACAATGTGAATTATGAATCGTGCGAAATTCTGTCACTAGTGGATTAGAGACACTATCCTCACACTGGAAACTCTCTATTGTACCACGCACTAACTAGCCATACTATTTTCCAGCCCGTTTTGGAAAGTTTACATTTAGTAATTTGCCATTGCTTTCCGAACGACCGTACCTCAAACCATTTTCATTTTAAAAAAATCAAACGCAAGACAGTCTGCTGCCATATCGCCCACAGTTGTATTTGGAACGCGGTATGCTGTATTATGAACAGCATCCGTATCTACTTCGCTACGTAACAGGTAGTCTGTCACAGACCAAGCACCGTTCGCAAATAAATCCTTGTCTTCATATCAAGATTTCTCGAGCCAATGGTTAAGTCTCCCTACTGCACATCTACTAATGTATTCCGCTCCCTGTCTAGGTGGTGGCTGACTTACTAACGCAGCGACTGGCAGTCACTATCCAGCAGCCAGAGAAATATGTTTTCTGTTTCCTTTCCTAACGGTCCGGTCTCTCTGGCCGAGGGGTTACAACACTTTCTCCGTAATCCCGTTTATCACGCAGAGTCTCGTAGCGGGAGAAAACTGGGAGCGGTTCGTCCCCCGCTGGTGACTTGCGGGATAACTGAGCCGGCCGCTCAGAAAGCAATGGCAAACTACTCAGCGTAATCTTGCCAAGAGATTCCACAGACAGCTGAAAGATGCTGCTGTTGACAGCTAAGTCCTGTAAAAAGGATATGCGAAATTTAAAAAAAATAAAAAATTTTCCTAACGGTGCGTATATGGAATCGAAACATGGGTATTTGACATTTCTGGCTCATCTCTGGATAGACAAGTTGGCAAGAAGGAAAACGGTCTTTTCTTTCATATTATATTTTCGGCCTAAAATATCCGGAGATTCATCCAACAAAATTCTTAAAAGGCAAATGTGTTTGTAACTAACACACAACAGTGGCAATATACTCATTTTTATTGTTATGCAAATCTTAACAAATTAAAACATGACCTTTAAAGGGGCCACGATACTCAAGCATCTTTCCAGGGTAATGGTAGCTGTGATACAACTGCTCACCCTGGTGAAGGCAAAATGTGGCATCGCAGATACTAGGTAAGCAACGTCTAAGCTTTCAAATGGCAAATCGGCCCCAATAAAAGCAGGTGTGAATGAGATGCATGTCCAAACCATTGTTAGAAGACTGCCTAAATCAGCGATTGAGAGACCTGGAAATACAAATGTGAAAGAGTTACGAAGAAGACATGTCTCTTCAATACATAACAAGGGGAACATATTTCACACTGAAGCTTTCCTAGCAATGGTCAATGGTACAACTGATACTAGAACACGTTTACGTCTGCTTGTCACAATCTATTTACCGGTTTTAATTCATACCAGCTCTATATGCCGAAATATCCCTCTTCTAGAATGTTATAGGAATCCACGGGAGTATAGAGGCTAGACAAGTCTTTTGACGGGAGGTCATAGGTTCAATACGCAACTGGGAGAATTCGGATTTTTAAAGAATGACCTTCGCACCTACGTCAATCCAGCCTAAAATTAGTACGAAACATTTCTTGGGAAGAAAACACGGCCAATGAGATACTGATCTTATCACTCACCGAGTGTTTGATCAGTCAATAAAAGTATGTATCTAGCACCGACTTGACCAAGTATCACATATCACAATAACTTCTATCTACGACCCAAGGACACCTCCAATGCACGCATCATGAGAAATGATGGATGAGAGTTGCCTGGCAAAATGCAAGGATCAAGTTGCTGCAACAATTGGCTTACACTGTCGCCCGTTGCAATTCATTACGTGGTGATACGACCAGTTAGTAACGGACTATGTGAAGGGGGTGACTATTTCTAACATCGTGCCAAGCAAGGGTATGTGTAATGGGGGTGACTTTTTTACTATGGTAATACGGACAGTTAGTTATAAGTTGTATACAGGAGGTGACAATTTCATGGAATAACTTAAAGGTAGAGAACATGTCTACGACACTGTACATCTTTAGTGTTCCATCTAAAGTCACCGAAACATAAATACATTCGTAACACAACATATACAACTAGTATACTTGTTGGGAATTATAAAGCCCGTTAATGGTTCTACAGAGGGTGGGGGTAATTGGTCGGGTTCTTCCCCTTCTTCTAGAGTTAGTTCTCTCAAATTTAAGCGACAGACGAGTCATGTCGTCATCAGTTTCTTATAGCTCTTCTTCTTTTTCCCCATACAGTTATGAATGTAGTGTTGTCTCTATGGTTCAGTACTCCCTCCTTCGCTGGTCCTAGATAGTTGCATATCCTTTACATGACATTACAGTCAACACCATAATTTTGTTGTTGTTGCTGTTGTGATCTCTTGGCAAGTTTACGTTCAGTAGTTTGCCATAGCTTTCTTAATGACCAGCACCCATACCACTTCGTAAAATCCAAAACAAGGCTGTGTTTCGTACGCACTTATACGGGATTATGAACTGCGTCCGTAACCTATTCGAAACGGAGCCGGCTAGCTGGCTGTACTGTGAGACAGGTATTTAGAACATGCTATATAGTTGGATCTAGCTGTCCGTATGAGCATAGTGTTGAGTCACTCAGAGAAAACCTATACATATGCTTGTTATGTCTGTTATGTCCAGTTTGAAGCTATAAATCGCCATGTCTAAGCTTTAAAGATAATACTCGCTTTTCTGGTTCTGCTTTTTATTATTTTATTTTGTTTTTGTTAAATTTAGTCCCATTTGTTTTTCGCTCGCTCACTTTGAACTCAAGCGTAGTCCGTACACACTATTTATAGCAGTGATGGACTGAATTTTGCGTGTGGGTTAGCGTTCCCTTTTAACAGTGTCCCTCGTCATCATGCGAATCTACTCCGACTTTACAGATACTTCTAATTTACGCCCCCAAGTAGGTGTAGCTGCCCGATTGCCATATAGCGTACATACGGAATGACGTCATAGAAAGTATGTAGAAATCCTATAAGCCGAAAACCCCACAGAGAAACTAGGAGACAAGTTGTCAACAGCGAAAACGTCATACTGACGTCGATTAACAACAAACAGACTGTCAGGGACGATCGAAGAAGAAAGCAGGACCATTTTGATCCTGGAGCAAGTTAGCGCGGCTAGGGACTTGTTGGCATTTATCAATGGCTATAAAGATAACAACAGATGGAAGAATGTTGTAGAGGATCGATAGCGCCACATATTAAGAAACTGCGGTCAGGAACCTAGACATAATCTATGCAGCAGCGAAGCCAGACTGAGTGAATGGAAAGAAGGATGTATACGGTAGTATAGAAGCAATGGCGAACACTTTGTGAAGAACAGGTTTGATTGTATTTAGAATATGTATTCTTGTAACAATAACTTAAATGCCCGCTTGGCAATAACAGGCAATTTAAGGAGAAGAAGAAGAAGAAGAAGAAGAAGAAGAAGAAGAAGAAGAAGAAGAAGAAGAAGAAAGAAGAAGAAGAAGAAGAAGAAGAAGAAGAAGAAGAAGAAGAAGAAGAAGAAGAAGAAGAAGAAGAAGAAGAAGAAAAAGAAGAAGATGAAAAAGAAGAAGAAGAAGAAGAAGAAGAAGAAGAAGAAGAAGAAGAAGAAGAAGAAGAAGAAGAAGAAGAAGAAGAAGAAGAAGAAGAAGAAGAAGAAGAAGAAGAAGAAGAAGAAGAAGAAGAAGAAGAAGAAGAAGAAGAAGAAGAAGAAGAAGAAGAAGAAGAAGAAGAAGAAGAAGAAGAAGAAGAAGAAGAAGAAGAAGAAGAAGAAGAAGAAGAAGAAGAAGAAATAGAAGAAGAAGAAGAAGGAGAAGAAGAAGAAGAAGAAGAAGAAGAAGAAGAAGAAGAAGAAGAAGAAGAAGAAGAAGAAGAAGAAGAAGAAGAAGAAGAAGAAGAAGAAGAAGAAGAAGAAGAAGAAGAAGAAGAAGAAGAAGAAGAAGAAGAAGAAGAAGAAGAAGAAGAAGAAGAAGAAGAAGAAGAAGAAGAAGAAGAAGAAGAAGAAGAAGAAGAAGAAGAAGAAGAAGAAGAAGAAGAAGAAGAAGAAGAAGAAGAAGAAGAAGAAGAAGAAGAAGAAGAAGAAGAAGAAGAAGAAGAAGATGAAGAAGAAGAAGAAGAAGAAGAAGAAGAAGAAGAAGAAGAAGAAGAAGAAAAGAAGAAGAAGAAGAAGAAGAAGAAGAAGAAGAAGAAGAAGAAGAAGAAGAAGAAGAAGAAGAAGAAGAAGAAGAAGAAGAGAAGAAGAAGAAGAAGAAGAAGAAGAAGAAGAAGAGAAGAAGAAGAAGAAGAAGAAGAAGAAGAAGAAGAAGAAGAAGAAAAGAAGAAGAAGAAGAAGAAGAAGAAGGAAGAGAAGAAGACAAAACCAATGCTATTACTTAAACAGATCTTCAAAGATATGTCTTAATATGTCATTGGGACATTGCCGTCTTGACAGACGATAGTTTGTGCTTTAAAAAGGCATAATAATCTTTACCTATAAGGAATGGAGTTATTGCCTCTCCATAGCACAAATCCTGGGCTAAAATATAGAGATCATGTGTTGCCCATGCAGCATGATCCCTCTCTCGGCCTGTCTAGTTCACTCCACAGGAAAGGTAACACCTCTACATCTGGAACAATACAAGCAGCAGAAGCTGCCGGATCAGCAAAGCAATGCTCTAACTGTCGGCCTGTCGGAGCTTCGATCCTAGACCAGCCGCCAACCAAGACTTAGGGCCTGGTCTGCCCTACCATGACATTTGTCTTTAGGTTGCATTTCCTCGCACCAGGGTAAGGCTTGTACCCTTCCAATTGCGCTCTTCCGCCCGAAGCCGTTGGCACAATGTGGGGTGTCGGGTTTGGTAAGCGCCGCCCAACGTTCGGCGTAA
>OY992881.1:107716574-107883825 GCA_963921405.1 Cepaea hortensis | reverse complement strand
CCCAACGTTCGGCGTAAACAGAAGCAGGTAGTACCGTCTAATGTTATACGGTAGCTCAGTCATATCTGATTAAGACCTGACACCACTTAATATGTACTTTTTAATGTATGTCTATGACGGAATGCTCGACTACTGTTCTAGCTGTCATATATTCAAATACACAACGGGAGATATATATGTACTTTTTTTAAAAATTATTGTCATTGGCTCCCAGTTCTGTCAAGCTTAAAATGGGTAACAGAAAAATGTATTGGGAAGTAATCGCTGCCAACCGAGGGCCGAGCTGTACAATTATGGGTCTTGCACCGCATACCCAATGCGTGTTTAAAAAAAAAAAGTTTGTTGCGTATCCCTCCAGCAATTTCAGCTGCTGTTGATGTACTAGGCAAGTGTTACGTTCAGTAGTTTGCCATTGCTTTCTGAACGACTGGCCCCTATGCCTTTTTCGAAAAAAACCAGCACCGCTGTGTTTCGAACCCGGGTATACGGGTCCACAAACCGCGTTCGCAAGCCCTTAGCCACAGAGACCGGTAATGAGTGTAAACATGATCCAAATTATATTCAGGCAGGTGTATACTTTTTTTTTCAAGGCAAACCTAGCGTTCGCAAAATAGGATTGAAAAAAAAAAAAAAATAAACAGCTTTTTATATAAGCTAATCAGAGACTAATAATAGCTGCATGTGCACTATCTGTGTTCTTTCACGAAAGAAAGAATGTCTACTGACTCACGATTGCAACTTAATATGTAAACATTAACGTAACTCCTAGCACCCAAGACATCCTTTCATCACGTTCTAAGAAGTCTTTAGGGAAAATACCATTTCCAAAACGAAGATTTATTTCTGGTTTTGGCTACATTTGTGGATTTAAAGAGCCTCTAATCTATAGAATGCTGGACTGTAGGAAGACACAGATTATGGTGGTCACTAGGAAGAACGAAATACCACAATTTAATATACAAGTAAATGGGGATATCCATGAACAAGTGAATCGGTACAATTATCTCGGAACAGTCATAACAGCTGATGGGAGATGCCTTGAAGAGATTAAAATAAGAATCGTAAACTGATTAGAGACATTATTTATAGGCATGTTATGAGAAGAAATAAATCGGAAAACATGATGACAACTGGCAAGATCGAGGGGAGGAGAACAAGGGAAAGACATAGAAGTGGATGGCTTGACCATGTGGCATGGTCGAGACAAGACCCTGAGCTGCTCCACAACTCTGGTGATCGATTGAAATTGCTAATCATGACCACCCACGCTTATCAGTACGGCAATGATGGATGGAGACTTAACAGACCACAGACAATGGCCGTGTAGCCGTATTCTTATAGTCATATCACCGTCGTCTATCCCCTACCCAAGACGTGGGTCGTAAGAGTGCCGTGGTGAAAGCATCAGCAGCTTCCTTTTGCTCTATGTCCTCAGCAATGTGCAATTCATCAGTGTTATCACCCTTATATTGTCTACACATATCAGAAAAAATAAATGGAATGTTGTATACAATAACACGTTTTATGTGTAGCTTTACACGCATAGAAAGTAATCAATAATTTTCAACACAGGGAAATGTTTACACCATATAAATCAAACAGTTTGTATTAGTTTTAATGACCTACCTAAGAGATTGACATTGATAGAATCTTTGAACCCCTGCTTTACAAAACATAAGATGTTGATACTGTTTGTAAAGATGCCAAAGATATTAATCAGCTGACATAAGACAGTGTACAAGATGTACGTGCAGATATCTGTTGTTTTGTTGTCTAGAATAAACCGTAGTGTGTATTCTACTAGTTGCGATTTATTTAAACTGTGTGACATGTTAAGCTAGTTTAAAGTATGTTTGAATATGTCTTATATAGGCGTTTGCCATTTATACAAAGATGACTGGCTTATTGTGGATCTGTTTTCTTTTATTTGATAAGTGTAATGTTAAATCTGCTTTAATGCATTATTTGTGACAAACCTTAATCATTCTCATAAGATAGACGCACCAGTGTGGTAACTTATGAACTAAATTTTGATATTCAGGTCGATTGGGTAACACTACAAAATATAACAGTAAATTATGAGGACATATAACGAAATTTAAACTTGACAAGACAAATCATTGCTATTTTTACAAAGTTAACATTGCGTAAAAAAAAATGATAACATGTCATAAGAGAACATATATTAACAATACAATGATATAATAAAATATATATTGAACATATGCCATAAGCTAAATTTAGTGGATAGACGTATACAATTATTAAGTTTGGGAGTCAATATTGAGAAACGTGGATTGTATTTACGTAAATAATGTTCTCAACCAGATAGTCAGTGTCGTGATGCTGTTAATGAGGCGATGTTGAAGCACATATTCACTATATTGATTACTTATTTATGAAAAGAGACACCGATATCATTTTAATACTCTATATTTTTAGAGGTAATAATCCCATATGCATCTTCTCTAATGCAGCGTTTTATAAACATATGATATTTGACGCATAGATTGACACACTAATCACTGCGTTTTACTATTATGCATTACTAGGTTTTGACATTAGTCTCAATATAACAAGAGCTGAACGCTTACTTATCGGTCCGGTTGTAACAAGAGCTGAACGCTTACTTATCGGTCCGGTTGTAACAAGGCGGACCAGGGCATATCTTAGCAAAGTGGAGAACGGGACAATATGCCATTGAAATAGTTGTAGGAACAGATTGTAATGGACCAACCGTTCTATCACATAATGACCTTAAAGCCATATGATCGTTTAGTGCGGCATAGTCTATGCCGTTATGCTTCATTTTTTCCCGATAAATTGACTTCCATATCGAGACTGATATCTGGACTGTCGTTGTACTTCATTTGTTCCCGTTAAATTGACTTCCATATCGAGACTGATATTTGGACTGTCGGTATCTCAACTTTAATGAATTAAAAGAAATCACATACATTTCTTCCCTATCGATTTGATTGAAATATGATTTCAACAACAACATCATGCTGCCTGTCAGGGTCCAGTATGTAAGCAATAGTGTAATTGCCTGTATGTAAGCAAGAGTCAGTGTAAGCAATAGCTGAGGTCAAGGGCAGTAGGAGACACCACGGCTTGGCTAACGGACGGTCAGGCAAGAAGCCCGTGGACAGACCCACGTGATGTGGGAAGGTCAAGGAGGACGGGTGGAGTGTGTGTGAGACAGCGGATAGAGAAGGACGTGTGGAGAATAGCGAGTGATAGAACGATCGAACGAGTGTGTTGTGACGGATAGATGAGATGAACGTTGTATATTGATATTCAAGGAATGTCCTAACTGTGATATGTGCGGGATGATGTGAGACTGTGATTGCGAATGGTCATACGGGCGACAGTGTAAATATCGCCCATGTGGACATGAGCGAGCGTTTGGCTGCCTGTGTAGCATGATTGCTTAATCGTGAAGTGAGACCATATTGTTACCCTGTAGTATAATGTAATAAAGGTTGTTCAGGAGACAGCTCCTGCGAGTTTCCGATTGCAGTCATGTGTTATTAGGATATGTGTCGTGGACGTTGTAGTTTGCCTGTCCAAGTCCAGTGAGCTAGAAGGAGAAGATAGTTAGGACTCTGACAGGTACAATGGTGTCAGAAGTACACACGAACCACATACCCAAGTAAAATGCATAAAAGAACGCTACTTATTTAAAGAAGAAGATCTATTGCATAAGATCTATAAGAAAAGAATAAGAAATTGTAAATCAGATATTTGTTAATAAAATCAGAACGAAAATAACGTCATTACTTTCCACAGCAGGTTTCAATTCTACAAAGCGACCAACGTAACCAGAAGAGGTCAACCGTAACCAGCACGAGAATCATGTTCCTGTACATCAAGCGTACAATAATACTCCACAAGCAAGAAATGAAATGAACAAAACCTACAGACTGTCGTTAGGAAAACTAACATTCCATGAGGGATACATTAATGACACGGTATGCACATGTGTACTCGACACAGGGTCCTGTCTTATCGGTCTTCGTAAGACCCTAGCTGATCTTAAAGACTACCTAGATGAGTACATCTATTGCAGAACTGTTTCAGGAACAATAGAAAAATATCATATGGCATGGGCCAATATAAAATCACCTTTCCTATCAGGCAGAGTAACTTGCGCATTATTAGACAATCCATGCTGCGATTTATTAATTGGAAATGCATTAAATGTAATAGACCACACAGAGTCCAAAACCCAAACATGGCAGGAAGTTAACACCACAACAAACACCGCCTTAACCACACCACTCATCATACAACAACATGATGAACAGACCAAAGTACCACACCAGACCAACTTAACTACCATCTCACAACAAGAAAAAACAGAAACTGGTGTTTATCCACAAAGAAAAGAAGGTACAGATAACAAGCATTTCACAAGTGCGGGAAAAGATCACAAATCATCATGGTACATGCTATACCTCCTGTTAACTACACACATGCCCAAGTGCACACAATGGATAATTCTACTCGCACTACTCATTGTAACTGCAAAACAAATGACTTCACTAACAGTTTTATTCACACATCATCATGACGTAACACAGATGATATTACTCATGACAAACCAGCTAACTTGGATACTTACATCATTACTGGTGAACCAAAGTTTGTTGTTACCACTGATAAGCACTATGTCAAATCAACTCATACACATACTTAGGCTGAACAATGTAAATCATCAGTCGGTGGAATTACTGACAAAAACCAGCAACAAAGTACCCTACACACTTTGGAAAATATACACAAATTGCATAGCAGAGTACAAACATGTACGATTACATTTCAAAACTATACATGGTGTATTATTATTATTATTTGAACTATTGGATGTATACACACATGTACGAGTGCAGGTTTGGAGATAGCACTCAAAATTATATCAACATTAAATTTGTAAATCCCCACCCGTCGGAACATTAATTTTAACCTTAACCCACTTTATATCCTTAGATCGAGTAACTCCAGAATTGCCTTGTCTACTGTACGACTCCAGCGCTATGATACTAGCACACTCCATTGTGTATACCAACACAAAAGTTCCATCAACGGGAAAGTTTTCATCGACAGAACAGTAAGACTCAACAGTTGATTTCAAGTATCTAACAGTAAGCTATACCCATATTGACTGTGTTTCAAACGAGTATCTACAGAGTCCACATTTTGAAATCGACCAACAACGACAAGAACTTCACAAGTACAGACATCCATTCCCAGGGACCAGTTTAATGAACCAGATGCCAACCTACTAACTATGGCAAAAACAGTCACATACAGACGCACCATAGCCACACTCATAAGTAAGGCCACCGAACTTAAAACATTAATACATATTTTACACGTGGGAACTCCAATGATTTTACAGAACGGACTTACAAATTGTCCAAACTTGGTGCAAAGTCGTAACACTATACAGAAGAAAGGACAATATCAGAATATACAGAGTACGTCAATAATCGGTTGAGAAGGAAGAAACGCCAAATATGCGAGAACCGCAATGAACATTCAACACCGGTAATTTAAGTACGTGTGCATAATTTTCACAGGACAAGAACATTATCCTATAAGTGCATAAAGGCAGGGACGATGAACATTTTATTGTAAATTTATTAATTGCATGACATCCAATGTTTAATTTTATTAGTATAGTAGTGTGTATTGTTAGAATGTGATAGTTACAGACAAGCGTAAGTACAGCTGTGAAAGGTATAAAGTGTAATGCTGAGAATCAACGCCTGGCAATCCCAATACGCGAGTTTTACCAAACTTGCCTTCGCGTGTGGTGGATAGCCCGACGAATGACGCTTAGCAATAGTGTTACAAAACTAATACCACAATATTGTAACAAGAAGGAACATACCAACAGGGACATACCAACAAAAGAGATTAATAATAACTCTCCAAAACAGTAAACGAGGTATGCCCGAAAAGGGAAACAACTCACGGTCTGACATAAGATGAGGTAAGAGGGACTATTACATACATGAAGTATATTCGAACCATGACCACAACAGTGACATAGCGTGCTCATAAGGAATCGATTGGGGTGCATTAAATAGAGACGAGGGGGACCACGTCTGAATAGAGAGAAAATCTAAGAATGCTGTAAGAGGAAGTTGTAGCCTTATTTCAGGCGTGAATCAATGGAGAATCCTTAAACCAGCATAGCCACAATAACTATGAGATGATAATACACAGCGAATCGATTGGGAAACATGAACAGAATGTAATGTCACGGAGTGAGGATTGAAGAATATAACGAGGTATGGCAAGTAGACCCAACCAGAACATTTGCCAGACCACGACAAAACGTTGAGAGAAACCTCAGTACTGGAAAAGAGAGAACAATAGTTATAGTTGATCTCGGAAAAGACCAGAATAAAAAGGTACGCACGCGTATACTGATGATCATACAGTCCCCTGACAAGGTTAAAAAGATGTATCAAGAACAACAACAGAATGTGTCACATTTCCAAGAGAAAGTGCCACATTGTTTGTGCGGGGGGAGAGTGTCAGGGTCCAGTATGTAAGCAATAGTGTAATTGCCTGTATGTAAGCAAGAGTCAGTATAAGCAATAGCAGAGGTCAAGGGCAGTAGGAGACACCACGGCTTGGCTAACGGACGGTCAGGCAAGAAGCCCGTGGACAGACCCACGTGATGTGGGAAGGTCAAGGAGGACGGGTGGAGTGTGTGTGAGACAGCGGATAGAGACGGACGTGTGGAGAATAGCGAGTGATAGAACGATCGAACGAGAGTGTTGTGACGGATAGATGAGATGAACGTTGTGTATTGATATTCGAGGAATGTCCTAACTGTGATATGTGCGGGATGATGTGAGACTGTGATTGCGAATGGTCATACGGGCGACAGTGTAAATATCGCCCATGTGGACGTGAGCGAGCGTTTGGCTGCCTGTGTAGCATGATTGCTTAATCGTGAAGTGAGACCATATTGTTACCCTGTAGTATAATGTAATAAAGGTTGTTCAGGAGACAGCTCCTGCGAGTTTCCGATTGCAGTCATTGTTATTAGTATATGTGTCGTGGACGTTGTAGTTTGCCTGTCCAAGTCCAGTGAGCTAGAAGGAGAAGATAGTTAGGACTCTGACACTGCCTACATTGATACGTGAATATCCCCCAACGAAATAAACTTCAACGAATCAATTTGCCTTCAGCCATCTAGTAAAAAGTAAAAACATACTACTTCTTCGTTAATAGCATACACTGCTAGGTAATCAAGTGAAGAAAAACTTCGTACTTCTGCACAATTAAACACATTTTACTCTGTTCTTCTTCTGGACAAAATCTTCTCTGATCCGCTCTGATGTTCAGCGACAATACTTTCCATTTGGTATCCTTTCTCTAACTGTTCTATGTTCAGTCTTTCTAGTTGGCATCCCTAGTCTAACTATTTTTTTTTCCCGCGTTTCCATCCTGTTTCAGGATATTGCGGTCAACACCAGCATCTTTCAGCTGTATGTTGATTCCTAGGCTAGATTACGCTCATCAGCACGCCACGACTTTCTGAGCGACCGGCTCCATACTCTCATAAGTCACTTTTGCGATTCGAACCACTGCTAATTTTCGTCGCGTCACGTGATAGTCTAACTATCCTGTTGTTAATTCCTATCATCCCGTCTGGTGAAATCTTTTCATCCTTAGAGACAACACATAAATATGTACATAAAAGTTGTATTTGTCTATCTTTTCATTCCTTTTGAGATCCATACTTTCCTTGTGAAATGAGACGTTCTGAAATTGCCTGGGTGTTTCGTTGCATTATGCAAATAATACTGTATCATCCGCATATATAATGTTAATGATGTTAAATTTCCCAATGGTGATTCCTCTCTTATTTTTTTAATTTTTGCAAATATTTCACTGTATAGAAAAACAGATCTGGCGACATTACACATTCTGTTGAATCATCTCTTAATAGGCTGCTATGGACGTGCTTCATTATCAATCTTTATTCCAGATTGTTGTTTATAATATACATACAGTGTACAGTGAAAATATTTTCAGAAATGTAGAAGATAAAAATGGAATCAGCATTGTAGGACGAAACATCAATAACATTAGATATGCAGATGATAAAATATTGATTGCAGACAGTGCGCAGGATCTGCATCAATTAGTAGATGCGGTTGTTGCACACAGTAGGCAGCTGGTGTTAGAATTAAATTGTAAAATGACACAGGTTATGATCGTCAAAGGAAGAACGAAGTACCACAATGTAATATACAAGTACATGGGAATATTCTTCAACACATGAATCGATACAATTATCTCGGAACAGTAATAACAAACGAACGAACGAACGAACGAACAAACTTTATTTTAAAAGGGTAACAAATTGGGCACGCAGGCCCGTCTTACATTCGGTCCTTTCGATCACTCATCTTTCATTCATCAAATCTGCATGTTACATTTACATAGGGAAAAAAACATTGTCAAATGGATTTTGTGGACATAAATAATGCATATTACGCATGGTATATTCACATGGGGAAAAAAACATTGTCAAATGAAAGTTGTAAACATAAACAGTGCATATTGCAATGTTGTGAGACACATCCCCCATCCACCCTCACACCCCGCAGCCACCCACACATCCCTCAGCCACCCACACATCCCCCACCCACCACACCCCAACCCACCCACACATACCTCCACGCACTCACACAGACTCAGGCAAACATACATGCCACCACCCTGACATCTGATGGGAGATGCCTTGAAGAGATTAGAAGAAGAATCGCCATGGCGAAAGTAGCCTTTAGCAAGATGAAAAACATTCTGACCAATAAAAAGATGTCAATTAAAACGAGATAAAGAGTGCTGAGGGGATACATAGAGCCTGTTCTTTTGTATGGATGTGAAACGTAGACAATGTACAGTCAAGCTGAAAAACATCTGATGTCTGCAGAAATGTGGTTTCTGAGGAAATTGCATAGAATACAATAGACAGACGGAAAACCCAATGAATACCATGGACAGACAGAAAAACCAATGACCAAGTACTACAGGAGACAAATGAAACTCGTACATTGATTAGAGAAATTAGACATAGACAGTCAACATTTTTTGGACATGTTATGAGAAGAAATGCATCGGAAAACTTGGTGACAACTGGCAATATCGAAGGGAACAGACCAAGAGGAAGATCGAGAGGAAAATACCTGGATGGCTTGGCCACATGGTATGGACGAGACAGGAACACTGAGCTGATCCACGACTCTGGTAATCGAGTGAAATGGCGAGTCATGACCGCCTACGCTTTCCGGCATGGCACATCATATATATGCCGGCTCCCTGGCCGAGGGGTTAGCAGCTTTCTCCGTAACCCCGAATACTCTCCTGGTTGACTGTGAGTGTACGAGAACTGGAAGCGGTTCGAGTCGCACCAGTGACTTATGAGTGTATGGAGCCGGCCGCTCAGAAAGTCGTGGCGTGCAGATGAGCGTAATCTAACCTAGGAATCAATATACAGCTGAAAGATGATGATGTTGACCGCAATATCCTGAAACAGGATTGAAACGTGGAAAAAAAAAAATTCCAGGATCTGACTGGGACTATCTGCATGGGGCTACTATCGATAAACGTTTATAGCCATACTTCTCGTGTCCAACAGGGGATGATTTATTCTTTCCTTCTTCTCCAGTCAGCACCCTGGTCATCTCGCAGCACATGAGTATATCATGGTTACTCGATCATACGTCATACACCTCACCCACTCGAACTCCAGTTAACTCGAACAAGAGTGAACACAAAGACTGTTATAAGTTTCCTACGTATAATCTACACAATCACATGTCACATTAACAAATATACAATCACTTATTCGGCAGTCACATCACGTTACACTACATCACAATCTAGAAGCGTGGCTCAATGTAGAGACATAACGCTGTATACTTTTCACCATGTCAAAACCGGACGATGAATCAACGCAGACTAACTTGTCCCGAGCTCACTTCCTATCACCTGGGAAGTGAGCTCCAACGTTTTCACGTTGTGTGGAAAGCCCCTGCTTTCCACGTTCTCGTGTTCAATACTGAACACAGTCGTAACCTTATACTCTCTGACCCAGACTATAACTGAACCATGCCATGACGTCGTCAGGCTCATGGCAAATAATATATATATATATATATATATATATATATATATATGAGGTCTTCCCATCACTTTGTAGATCTGCAGTCATCTTCGTCAAGTTAACATGTCTTACCTTTTCGAAAACCTTTGTAAAGTAAAATAAAGTAAAAGATAGAGCAAAGGTGTAGGTCTTTGTATCTATAGAACGTTCAATTAATATTCCTAACACGTACACACCCTGTACTGTACTTATGCCTTCTTCGAACCCACATTGCTCCCCCGATGTGTCTCCACCTTGACGTGGTGGGGGAGCTTGCGTGTCCCATAGACCCGATTTGCTTGCCGATGGGTGAAAAATTACATATCGGACAGCTTATGGGATAGAGACCAGACTAAGAGAGACACAACCTGCTGCTCTGCAGGCATAGACTGAGGATAGCAGTCAAAATTTAAATGAGGTGCACAAAGGCAGAATTTCTTGGTCCGGACAAAACTTTTAAGGCTCCCTGTCGAGGGCTGTGGCTGAACGCCTCTAAGCCACACACCCTCGGATCTTAGGGCCAGGCTGATACCCGTCTACCGGAAAATAGAAACATGATACTGAGCAAGCTACATGCTCAGGTCTGATACATGTTCGAAGGCTCCCAGCTGGGGGATATGAGAGATTCCCGGATGAAGGGGCCTGGCCGTTTCCCGTTCACTACTGCACGAAGGTAAGGTGCTGAGCCGGCAGCACATGTAGCCTACCTCGTGAGCGAGTACAAAAAAGTCAGAAAAGTGCCCCAGTCGAAGGGTTACAGAAACTGTCTGTATCTAACTCATAGAGAGTGTAGACAAAAGTGGAATAATGTCTAATCAACGCAAAATGGAACGCACGGCGAGCGAACCTATTGCGTGGTCTGAAGTCACAAGCAAAAGCTTACCGAGTGGATGTCACTCGCAGTCTGACCGCTCCTGGTGTGTGATTGAGCGATCAGTGGCAAGTGGGATGCCCAACACATGGAAGTGAGGAACTAAAGCAGCCATGAGCAGGACGTGGAAACTCCTTGGGTGAGCCCAGTCTCAGAGCAATATGTGCCGGCTCTGCAATTATGGAAGCCTCCTTGGATAGCGAGATAATGCCCATGGTCTGCCCCTGCCTTCCCTTGAGGGCAGACCACGATATCGTTGATCGTTCTATCTTGACCAGCTGAGATGTGGGTGACATTACAACAGTCTAACGTGTCTCGAAACCAGAGGAAGGCTAACCTCACTAAAAAATGCCCGCCGGAAGTCGGAAGTGTCGTCCTACGGGTGGCAAACTAAAAATTGACACTACGCATTTACGTCCGAGTGAAATGTCTCGTCCGAATGTCTCCCGTGCTAGGAACAGCTCTGACTACCTAGTTTCCGAATGCCGCTCTTGTTCGGAACAGCTCTGACTAGGTAGTTTTCCGAATGTCCGCCGTGCCTGGAACAGCTCTGATGGGTACAGGGACAAGCACATGTCCGAAAACTCGCTTAGTGGAAACCAACCGCAGAGCTGACTGGTTTGTGCAGGAACGGCCCAGGGCGAGCGAAATGCCCAATATATTGAAGTGAGGAATTAAAACAGCCATGAGCAGGACGTGACGATTCCCTCGGTAAACCCAGCACCAGAGCGTTATGTGCCGGCTCTGCAATTATGGAAGCCACCCAGGATGGCGGAAAATGCTATGGACTGTCCCTGCCTTCACTTGAGGGATGACCGTGTAGTCTTCGACTGTTCCAACTAGACCAGCTGAGATGTGGACGGTACCACAAAAGTGAGAGTCTCCCAGGATTGCTAACCTGGTCAAAAATGCACGCTAAAGTCGGATGTGTTGGCCTGAGGGTTTCGACCCGAGGGTGCCTAACCAGACACACCGCAATCACATCTGAAAAAATCACTCCGGATGAACGCAAAGAAGAAGAAGAAGAACCCACATTGTTCTTTGCTTAGTTCGGATTGTATTTTTTTTCACAACTTTTCATGATGATGATTAGATAAATCTTCATGATGTGACTGAATGTACTAATTGTGTTCGATGCTGATCACATTACACGGCCCCTGAATACTTCGGGATTGCAATAAATATAGAATTACATAATTCAGAAGGTGCACCTCCATTATCATTAATTGTGTCCAGGAGTCTGGTGAATATGTCTTTTCCATATTCTTATAAGGCATTAATAATTTATGTTGCAAGGTTGTCTGGACTTGGGGTCTTGTCAGATTTCATATGGCTGAGAGCATTATGAATTCTCATCTTGAAAATGGACGGTGCTTCTGTATTATTCCGGAAATTATACTGCTCTTCTCTTGTATCATCATCAATGTCTTTCACATAATATGACCTAGCATGTAAACTCTGATCATTTTTCTATTATGATTATGCCATCTATGGTTGTTAGGCAACTCGTTGATATGTGTGTGTGTGTGTGTGTGTGTGTGTGTGTGTGCGTGGGTGCGTGCGTGCGTGCGTGCCTGCGTGTGTGTGTGTGTGTGTGTGTGTGTGTGTGTGTGTGTGATTGCGTTTTGTTAGTCATTAATTCTTCTGTGCATTAATTTAGTATTTAGGGTGTTGTGTTGGTTTTCAGTTTCTGGAGGTGATTGTCATCATTAGGAGGTGAGTTAAGTTGAATGTTGTAAATGAATGTTTGCGGGTGTCTCAATACTGCAGTAACTTTGAAACATAGTCAAGGTGTCGATCTCCGCTCCCTTGAAATGATGATATACAGGTATACAGACGTGGGTTGACTTTCACTTCCAGACGACACAGTCATCAACACAGCCAATTCACAGTAGTTGTCTCACGATGCTGACCAATCCTGCATTAAGATCACATTGATAGTACATTTGGTGGTCGTTTAATTCAGTTTGAACGACCAAATTGTAGAATCCTGCAATATGCAATAGAGAATCCAGTGAGTACTTCCAGCCATAACCAGACTCTCATCCTCACCTACCATCCACTAGTATTCAACACAAAATATCCGTCAGATCGAAACGAACAAATCAACAGACCATCTGCCACAACCAGAAGCATTACCTATGAAAAGTGATAGCTTTCCCAGAACGATCCAAGACACATAACATGTGGCCTTCAATAGGAATCCCACATAGAATTGAAACCATACACATTCATCATTCCTTGAGAACAAGTCATCATAGTATCTTATACCCAAAATAAGGACAACCGATACCAAAGTAACCAAAGGAAATAAAGAATATGGAAAGCTTCCGCTACGGCACACCACAGGATGAGAAGATTAATTTCACTAAACTCCCAGATAATGGAGTCAATCGATTTGTATTCGCCCGTAGAGTTAGAATGCAAGTGGGTTCTTACGATAGTCTACCTCTTACAAGCTTCCGTATCCAAAATAGCACAAGAAAACTAATGGAACATAATGTTGAAAGACCTACAGCCATTCTTCCACCCGGCCTAACTATCAGTTGAACTACCAGAGCAGAAACGACATGCCAGCACTTTCATTTAGGCCTTCATTCACAAGAAAAAGGAATTTAGATCTTCATAACAACCTAGAATGATAGATTATATGCTTACCAAACAAACAGATCGAAAACTCCTAAATGGGAGTGGTCAATCTTCCAGACAAAGAATATACTAAGATTTTACAGATAACACAGTCCATTCATTCTCGGGCCTGACCAAAAAGCAACTGACAATTGTTAGCAGCCTAACTTATAACTGTGGCATCACACATACCGTGTTTAGTCAGCGCGCAGTGAAGGAGAGAAAACTGGAGATGCCCTATCCCAGCAAGATGCACACTAGTGGAAAGAAAGACATGACAGCACACGATAGGTATAGCAATGTAATAATTATACTTTATGGTGTGTGTCCATCAAAAATGATGATGACTATTCATTTCATTCAGTGAGGTTGAAAGTTTGGAGCCTTGAGTTATAAGATGACTGGTAAAGCCTATTTTGGTTTTTGAAATGTGCTTTGACAATGTGGCAAAGAATTCTTGACGTTCCAGGAGGAAGATCTCCTGCAGTGGTTTAATTTTTTTTTCCCCAGTCTCTTTTCACAGCTCTTGCGGTCCTGTTTGCTTCACTTGTGTCTGCACCCTTGCATAATGATGTACGAATTTACGAATGTATGTCTTGGTATCATTTTTTTCAAGTGTCGTGATACTTTCCAAAAGCTTTTAGTGAGATCTTCAGAATGTCTGTAAAGTGTTTCCTCTGGCCGCCTTGTGAGCGTTTACCACAGCGCAGCTCACCGTAAAAGATTCATTTAGGGGGCATGTGAACTGGCTCGTGACCAGCTCGTCGAATCCGAATCTTCATTTATTCTAATTTATAAAATAAATTTACATCTGGTTTGTTATTAATCATAAAAGAATATCAGCATTATCCCTGGTAGACGATGTTACAGCGGCAATGTCTGGATGAATGTGATTCAGCATACTCGAGAGTGGCTGATTCTGTGACACATTTGTTGTTGTTTCTGGTGTAGCCATTGCATCGTGTAAAGTACTAAAGTCGAGATGACCATCACCATTTCACCGGATATTAAACCACCTGGTCTCTCTCAGCAGCAGGTCAAGCCGCTTTCCGAGAGCATGGCAAAAAAAACGAAATTCGTATCTCCAGTTATGTCGCTCCAGGAGTCTCCGGACAAATAGAAAAATTTCCTTATTGCTGAACGTGGCCGTCCGTTGAACAACACCACGAACTCGACAGAGCGAGGTAGAAAACATGTTAAAACGGAGACGCTATTATTATTATTATTATTTATTTTTTTTTAGCATATCCTTTATACAGGACTTAGCTGTCAACACCAGCATCTTACAGCTGTATGTTGATCTCTTGGCAAGATTACGCTCAGTAGTTTGCCATTGCTTAATTATTATTATGTCAACTAAATTAAATTATAAGAGATAACAATTATATGGTTAGAATTAACAATTGTTCACACATGTTATAGAGTTTCAGTTTAGGGGGCTGAGTGGTCTCGTGGTATGGTGTCCGCCCCGAGTGTTAGAGGTCCTGGGTTCAAGCCCCGGTGAAGCCTGGATTTTTCCACGTAGACTTCTAGTTACAAAATGTCCCCTGCTCTATGGGTAGTGAGATCGGACGTCAGTGTGTATTGTTGCGCACGTAAAAAATCCCTTAGCAGTTGGAAATTAAAAAAGAATAGCCTAACTGCGCTGACCGGGCAAAATTTCGAGTTAAAACTCTACTCAAAATATTTCAGGACCATCGCCGGTGCTACGGAGTTCGTGCACTGAGCTGAGGTTCTCCATATTCAACCTTGAGTTAGGAGGAGAACGGAGCACTTATGGATTACACCCGTGTGCCGTGATGTTGATCCATCGACTATACAAACATAGAGTTCAGTTGTTCAGTTAAGATGAGTCAAAAACCGACTTCACGGCATTCGGGGCATTCTGTCATTTTCTTCCAGAACGAGCGAAATGTAGCCAAACTAATGGTACCAGTTACATTCTGATTATGTGTTCGTCTGGCGTTTCTTTGAAGGACTAAGTGTCGGTCAAATCCGATGATGACTCGCTGCTGTATCATTCTCCCCTTGCAGTGGTTGCGTAACTGTTCTTGCACAATATACCCACGGTTTCACAGGGTTCTAATGCACCGTGGTTGTCTAACACGGTGCATTAACAATATTCCACAATACATCACATGTCGATATTTATGTTATCAGAAGCGACTTTTAACAGAATGTGAGTGTTGCACTTTGAGAATCACACGTCTAAGAACATATACGAACACTCTCGTCGAAAATGTGAGCAACTACTTGTAATGACAAGCCAATAGGATAACCACAGTTAATTCCCTTGACTTCAAGCGTGAATGTCACCGGCTCCTGGTGTGGTGTCTTTTGCTTTCTTAAATACTTTTCTGATATATTCCAACTGAATCATATCTTCACAGTCTGCTTTCTTTATGTTGCATATCCCTTACAGGACGTTGCAGTAAGCACCAGCATTTTTACCAAGTTACCAGAGCGGCGCGATCCGCTGCCGAATCTCGCGCAACTGTTTTCCCCACGGTGATATACGGGATTACAAACAACGTCGTTAACCCCTTAGCCAGAGAGACTGGCATCTGCACAGTAGGTATCTTTAATTGTACCTTATATATCCTCTCTAACTGATTCTCTGAGGCCCTCATCATTCTGATCTGTCATAATCATCATCATCATCATCATCATCATCATCATCATCATCATCATCATCATCATCATCATCATCCACTTCTGCCGTCAAGCGTCGTGGGGAGGAATAATTTGCGCTCCAGCGACCGGTGGGCGGCGCTTGATAGTGTCATTCCGTGTGATTGTACAATATCTTTGATGTCGTCGATCCATTTTCTTCTTGGACGTCCTCTTGGTCTCGTCGCAGATGATCTTAGATGTAAGGCCAGTGATGGTAGTTGTTGGTGTTGCATTCTAACGACATGGCCAAACCACTTGATTTTCGGTCTTTCAATAAATGTGGCACAAGGTGTTGATCCCACTGTCTGTCTGAAAACAGCATTTCCTACTGGGTCTCGGATTGTTAAGTTGGCAGCTCTCCTCAGGCATCTCATCTCGCAGGTGTTAAGTTTGCGAGAGTGTGATTTGGATAAAGTCCAAGTTTGAGATTGTAAGCATAGGGTTGGTATAAATATACTGTTTATTATCTGCCGTTTTGCGGACATGGGTATATTTGGATGTTTCAGTAAGGGTGATAGTTGATATGTAAGTGCACTAGCTTTTTGACATCTGATTTCGATTTCGCTGTCCAATCTGTCATCTTCTGTGATCATGCTTCCAAGATATTTGAATTCTTTAACTTATTTCAGAGTTGTGCTATTTATCTGTTTACTTAGTGGGCCCGGCGATCTGCTAACTTGCATTACTTCGGATTTTGCTGTATTTATACTCATGTCACAGGAGGAAGAATATCAAGGACAGGAAGATGTAATCTCCTATACTTAGATGCACAGAGACAAAGAAGCGCAACACTGACTTTTCATGGGCCAGAGAAGAAAAGGACAATAAGAAGAAATAGAGAAAGCGCACTGTATATATTCTCCTCAGTTAACAAGAAAAGGGGTAGAGTTAGACAGAAGATTCCAGGAGTTCTTTGGGCGGAGGATATACTGTTGTATACCCCAGACAGAAGATTACACTGCTGGACTGTAACAGGATCAATGAGTTTACACAACAAACTACAGACTAAACAAAACAAATTAAGAACAACAAAATTGTATTGACAGAACTGCATGATTCAGTGACAAACAGACATCCTGACATGTCACTCAACTGACATATACAGAAATGGGAACATATGTTCCCACAGTGGATATCACTCACTGCTGCCTAACATCGCTATGCTCCTGACTAGGTACCCATCTCTACAAACCAACAAGGACATGGCAACAACAGAGCCTCAACGTAAACAACAACGGTAACAGCAGGTATGGTCTCTCTATTGTAATCATCTCAGGACTCATGGACAGTCGGTACATACAGAAATAAGAATCTGAATCCCACAGTTAGAGATAACTGATGCCTAGCACTGACTACAGGGGCAGTCTCTGAATGACAGTTAAGCCTCAACCATGTTCAGTTGAGTCAAAGGGCACCCTCAATACCCACACAAGACACCCGCATCACATAGGTCGACTGGGACCAGATACAGCAAAGAGCCATAACATAATAAAAGAATAACAAAACTATAACCCTAAAAGCAGAGATATAGTGGCATAAACAGGTCTACGAATGGAAGTGTGAGTGGCCTAAACGACATTAACCAGAGCTGGGGCTCAAGTTTGCTCTACAAACAACCATGGCCAAGGGTCACTATCATGAGTGGGCTTACACATTGCCAGTCATTTTGATGGATTTCCTCGGTCCTTGTGTGTGGACCACACAAGCCAGTCTTGGTTAAACCTAGAGGCATTGGTGACTCCCTGGTCTGGTCCAGTGACTGGGGAGGGCTGGTTAAAGCCTCCCTATTTTATACTAGAGCGATCTAAATAATCGCTCCTTCGGCCACGGTTGCCTGGTTTGGAGAGACAGGGAAACTGACACGCACCTCTATTTATCAGTGTTTTCTGAGCAGCTTCCCGTCATACCCTAGGGCACTGCGAGGGACGCCGGTATTGGTAGCATCATCAACATCATGTGTCGCGTCAGGCTATCACACTCATATTTTATCTGCTGCATGTTGAACTCAGATTATTAATATGACTTTGTAGTCTGCCCTAATCACTGTAAAACTGGCACTGATCGTCTCCAAATAGAATTCCATTTATTTTCTGTGGATCAGTTGCTTCATCTGGAGTAAAATGTTCTAAATTTTCAGAATCTGTTCTGTCAAGACTTGCTTCTTTGCATATTCTGTCCATGTAGATATTAAATAGCAGAGGAGAGAGCACACATCCATGTCTAACTCCTGTATTGACTATGAACATATCTGATATTCCTTCTTGTATTCTTACTGCACTTCGGCTCGAGTGGGTACATGGCTATGCTGTTTTCTAGCAATTGCCCTTGTATCCCATAGTCTTCAAGAACGGTCCATAATTTGTATCTGTCTACTCTATCGAAATCCTGTTCCTGATCTACAAACACAATATTCTTCTGGTCACTATATTCTTTATTTTTTCTCATATATGTCTAAGTGTACTTTGCTTAACTGTTGTTCAACTATCGGTCTAACTCTTTGTTCCAATAGTTTTGCGTACATTTTCCCTACATTTTCTCAGGAGTGACATACCTATGTATGTTTCGCACTCTCTCATATTGCCTTTCGTTTTCCATATTGGTGCTATTATTGTCTGTTGTCAATCGTCTGGGAATTTTCTTTCTTCCCATGCTATATTTAAAAAAAGTCTTGTTAGTCATTTAACTCCTGTTTTCCCACAGATCTGAATAGCTTCTGTGGTTATTCCATCAGGATACGGTGATATCTTTTAGGACTTTTCTGTACAACTGCTTTGACTTCTGCAGGTATGAAATTTGGTTCGTGTTGTCAGTGGCTTTTAGGCACAAAGGTAAGGTCTTCTATGCCGTGTGTGGGGGTTAAGTAGTTCTTGAAAGTATTCTGCCCACCTTGCTAGTCTTTTTTTTTTGTGTGTGGATTAAATATTGGTATACCTCATTTTGCTGATTACTGATCTGTCTGTGCTGTAAATATCGGCAGAAAAGCTTCACTTTTCTCGTTGTCCATTGTCAAAGGCGAACCACTATCTCTGTCAAATGTTATATCTCAGATTTGACAGAAAATTACGTGAACATAAATGTGATTTGTTTGTGTTATTCATTGCTAGAAAACAGCTCTCTTTCTTTCTCTCTCGTTGACGTCTGTCTATTTAAAACTTAAGTACGGCTATGTGGCTAATGTGAGGCCTGATAGTGACTTCGAGAAAGCGGTATACTTTTGCTTAAACGCTCCTAGTGGCAAAGTATATAGCATTTATTTGGAATAGCACAGCAAGCCGGCATTGTTTCATTAGCCGGCAAGCTTATACAAATAATAACAATGCTAATAACAATGCCAATAATAATAATAATAATAATAATAATAATAATTTTTTATTTTTTATTTATTTTTTTTTTTTTCCGCTTGTCCATCCTGTTTCAGGATATTGCGGTCAACACCAGCATCTTTCAGCTCTATGTTGATTTCTAGGCTAGATTACGCTCATCAGCACGCCACGACTTTCTGAGCGACCGGCTCCATACTCTCATAAGTCACTTTTGCGATTCGAACCACTGCTAATTCTTGTCGCGTCACGTGACGAGAGTATTCGGGGTTAGCGGAGAAAGCTGCTAACTCCTCGGCCATGGAGCCGGCATAATAATAATAATAATAATAATAATAATAATAATAATAATAATAACAACAACAAGAACAATAACAACAATAATAATAATAATAATAATAAAAATGAGGCTCAGCATGTGTTGCCAGCAAGAAAAATCGCATATTGTCTACAGCCAGATCTTCCAGAAAAACAGTGCTCCATGCACTGAAATTGAGTGAAAATCTCTGAAGTTTAAAAAATAGTTTTCATGCACAACCATTTTTAAAGCGTCGTGCTAATATGGTCAGTTCATCTTATGTATTGAAATTCTGCCTCAATGTGTCCAAGTACTCCTATCTCAAAAACATCTTCCTGACGACCACAGTTTGTAGCTCCAGCATGCTTTAATCAATCTGAGAAAACAACATACACTTTTACAGACTGGAAACATCGATCAAATGCCTCTTTCTTTCGATATGCCAGACGGCATGGTGTAGTCTTGAGGCATATACACCTGTCCCACACATACAACTGGACACGAACATTATAATCTCACTGTTACAGTAGCATGCACTGAATATAGAGGAATGTTGCCTTTTTGGAAAATAGTAAAGTACTAAACACTCTATGAAAGGCAGTAAGTAGTCCCATTTGTGTACATATCTGATGTCAAGTTACAGGACCATGAATTGACCGGGTGAATGTGTTTGGACAACAAGTTCAGGTTCACTCCGAAGACATGTGTTCATTACGGCACTCCACTTGATGTGATGTTACCGGTTGCCTTGTATCCAGCAGGTAATTTAGAAAATCGGTTGAAATCTGTTTATAATTCAAAGTCGGTATGAGCCTCATGTTGCTGCCTTTAAATATTTCTGTTAAAAAGTGGATGATAAATGGCATCTAATATAAATGGAAAGCACTCGGAAACACCGGTTAATCACACACATACTATTGTTGTCCGTTTGCATCAACGGACTATCACATATATTGCAGTGCACGTACGTAATGCTGTGAAAAATTAGGGAATACCGTATTTCTTAAACATCGCTTGCCTTCGGGCCTTGATGGTCATGTATTCGAGTTTCCATCAAAACGAATTAACATCTATATATATCAATCGTGTGCCTTGCCGAAAAGCGTGGACTGTCATGACTCGCCATTTCACTCGATCACCAGAGTCATGGACCAGCTCTGTGGTCCTGTCTCGACCATGCCATGTGGCCAGGCGATCCAGGTATTTACTTCTCTGTCTTCCCCTTGGTCTGTTCCCTTCAATCTTGCCAGTTGTCACCAAATTCTCCAATTCATTTCTTCTCATAACGTGTGCAAAACATTTTGACGAGAAGATTATAGTGGTACCCATGCACTAATTGATAATTTAGGTGCTTCTACGCATGACGCCGCTCTGTATCCCATATAATTCGTGTAACAACTTTATGGTTTTATTTCATGAATTATGTTTGATGTGTAATGATGATGAATCTTATGGATAAGTAAGGTACGGGCATATACCCATCTGAATGTCATACCGGAGGTGATGCCATTCTGTACTTATTGTTTATAAGTAAATACACATTGCATTTAGCGAAGGAATTAGGACACTTAATGTGTCAGGCCTTTTCTTTTAAATGGAGGGATAACTAGGAAAAATAATTATATACACAGTGGAAAGGTGAACATGGTTATAAAATTCCGAATCGATCAAGATATCACTCAACCTGAAGACCATGGGTAACAGGCAGGGTCGGAGATGACACTGCTTATTTGGTAGTCTAAACCCTGAGCGCCCTGTAGTGGAGGATTGGATGGAGAGAAACCAGCTATGGGGATGATAACTAATGGGGGACCCTAAGAGCCTCTTCTCCCTTTGATTAATTTCCCCTTGAGATCAAAATTCCCTATGTTTATTTTCTTTTTTTCTTTGGGGATTTTACATTCTTCCATGTCTAATGATAATATAGATTTATTGATGATATCAGTGGTTAGACCCATCCAGATCCTGATATGTCTCCTCTTGGGGGACACATGGCTGGAGAGATGAAGAAGACTATTCTGAAAGAAAGAACCCGCTAGAGTTTCATCTAACCACTTAGGACTGGTAGATCTGCATCACCAGAGATAAAACAGGGGAAATTTATTTGGATCCGTGATTTGAGAGACTAATCGACTATCATCCTACCTGGACCAGATCAACACTTATGCTGAGAACTCAATATGTTTATTTTCACTGAACCCTTTTTACAAATGCGCTCCATAGACCCTTGGGTGGATAGACTTGAGTTTACAACAAGTCCTTATACTTAATATAACTCAACTGAGATATATATCATTTAACCCACTGGAGAACTGAGGTTTATGTTGGCGTTTGTTTAAGGGTGAATGTTTGGGGTATTAATGTATTATATATATATATATATATATATATATATATATATATATATATATATATATATATATATATATATATATATCATGCCTTTGGAATGGATTATTATTTTTTTGGGTAACATAATGACCAATACCCCAGTTTGTTGTGTTTATTAAATTTACAAGCGATTTCGTTTCCACTCTTGAGTGTTACAAGAATTCCTTGAGTGTTTATGTTATTGTTGTTATTAATTAGTATACCCTAGATGTTAATTATTTAGCTGAGAGCAGCAAGGAACCTCCACAACAATATTATTATTGTTCAAGGAAATCTTTTCCTTGTTCACCTTGACGACGTCCTTGGCTTTCCTGGACTCTATTTATGGACTCAAGCAATTGAGCCAGTGACGGTTATTACATTTATAACGGCCAGGATCACACTGGGAAAGAAGAACTGTACTTGTCCTCTATCTCTCTGCGATTTTCCCGAAAAATCCGACAATATTAAACAAAAAATAGTATCTGTTTATTCTTAGAGTGACATTCTTGCTTATGTTGCTATGAAAACCATGCAGTGTGTTTTCTTTCTCATATGCTTATTGACATTTCAAACTGTCTCTCAAATGTTCATTAAAACACAGAACCCTGTGTTTTCATTGTCGTATGGTTTCCTCACTCAAGTTCTTTAAGACAGCCCTACTCTTGTGTTTGAAACCCACAATGTGTAAACTGTCGAATGTTTCCTGCCATTGTGAAGAAAACAATATGTATACATAAATTATGAATGCGAAAATGCGTGTCTTTATGTGTTATGTAAAGAGAAATGTTATGTTTACATGTACTCATTGGCAACATATGTACACACTAGCTAACAATGGTTGTAAATGGCTGCCAGTAAGTCGCAGCAGGATCAGTGGATGCCACGGAAAGGAGTAGTGCAGAAGTCTCTGGCATGGAATGATATATTGTGCGTGACAACAAAAACTGCGTCTTAGTTTCGCCGTCCCATCGCTTGTATATGTCCTGCAAATAGCTGCCAACGTGGTCAAGTGGTGTAAATTTACCTACCCACCATGTCCCCCGTGTAAAGGGAAAATCCAGACAATAGTGCGACATGCGCTGTCTTCATTCAAAGTAGCCATTTGCTAGGGCCGATATAAATGAAGCCAATATAAAGTACTCACTGCTCTTGTGGTCATCAAGGATAAAGCAAGAATGCAATCGAACAGAGGGTCCACTGTCGGGCCGATGCGGAGTTACTTCTTCTGAGCTGAGCAGAAACGTGAAGACGAGGAAGACTGTGATGCACACATTACCGCCCACGCTCGATGACGCAGACGACTGGGAGCTGGTTGTTGACCTGAAAGGCCGTGGCGGTTACCTGACAGTGTCCAATAATTTCCATTTCCTCACTACATTGCACTGCGCTTCTCGGTGGCTCAACATTTGTTCGAGTGACCGACATATGCAAGTCGAGAATCGAGGAGTAACGCATGTACTAGCTGGAAAAGTACAGCGACATGGTCGCAAATCTGAGACAAAAAAAACACCCAGATATTACTGTCAAGCTATTCGCCGCAGAGGTAGATGCCTAGTCTCACACTCCGTGCACATTGTGCTTAGGCAGTTATGTATTAAAGGACAAGAGAGAACTCGGGCACATATATAACTGAGCAAAGCAGCTGAAAAAGGTCATGTGATGGCTCTGGAAGAACCGGAACTTTGAGTGGGACATTTCTATGCCGTAATATGGAACACATAGTCTACATATATACAGTCTATCATCGAAACTAGCCAATCGCTCAGCTAAGATATAGAACTGGTACTGTCGCGTGCCGTCTCTGTATCCATCCCTATAACGAGAACAGTGCATTTGAGACTGGGATCTTGCAATGTAGTGGAAACACCGCGTTGTAGCAGTCAATTAAAACCAGGAAATGTCTGTCGAAGTCCACTCTCGAACAAACGAGCACGCACTGCTTAAGCACGTTCATCTGGAAGCCAATGGAGTCCGCACTGTTCAAGCATGTTCATCTGAAACAGGAGAATTAGATGAGACGCTCCCCGCCAGGAGCTATGAGACGCCGAGTCGGGTCGTCAGCTAGTAATTTTATAAAAAAAATCAAGGCAAGGCTGTCTGCTACCAAATCTCTCCCAACTGTGTTTCGAACTCGGTACGCGGGATTACGAAGTGCGCCCGCAATCCCTTCGCCACAGAGCCGGCAATATATACACTTAACAAGTATAACATTGCTGTTTAAATCCCCAGCCAAGCAGTACCTGTTTATTTTTTTTTAAATTAATTTTTTTGTTGTGGTTGTTGCATATCCTTTTCACAGGACATCGCAGTCATCACTTGTTATCTCTTGGCGCGTGTACGTTCAGCAGTTTGTCTTTTCTTTCCGAATGACCGGAACTGATACCAAAACAAAACCAACGCAGTTTGCTGCCAAATCGCGCGCATCAGTGTTTCGAACGCAAGTATACGGAATTACTAACCGCGTCCGTAATACCTTCGCCACGGAGACAGGCTCCTTGTGTATTTTTACTTTCTTTGCATATCCTACTTACAGGACACTGCAGTCAACACTAGCAGTTTTCAGCTGCTGTTCATATTTTGACAAGTTTTACGTTCAGTAGTTTGTCATTGCTTTCTGAACCACCGACTCACATACCTTTCCGTAAGAAACAAACGCGACGCCATCCGCTACCGAATCATTCGCAGCTGTGAAACGTGGGTATACGTGATTACGAACATCGTCCTTGCACACTAGGCCAGGGAGCCAATCCTGTTTAGTACAAATTTGTAATAAAGAATAGCCGCATGGGAGTTATTGAATAAAGAATGCGATTATGTCTTCGTGCCACGTGATGCCGCATGGAATTAATATTCTTGCCAGAGGAATGCTTTAAGACCGACTCATGAGATGCTCGACTTCAAATTTAGATGTTGACATAGTCACACAACTGAATGCGTGCTTGATAACTATACTGACATAAACAGTGCTCACATTTGTCAATTGTAACGTACTAAGATAATAATGGCATGCACTTCATCATTAGCTCCTAACATATTGTCAATAAATGTGTTGCTATATTATATTATTAATATTTCATAATATCATGTGCTGTGTTGTCGCTTGTACACTTATACTAATTATGTGATATTTGTAAAAGCAGTGTACACTCATTCGTGTCCAGTTTACACTGTGTCTATGTGATTAACTGGTATTGTTTTCTAGCACGCAACACGAGTCCAGTAATTTAACATAATAATTAACCACACTGATATAATCATAAGTAAGTTGATTGTTCACCACACTGGTATGTCCGTGTTATGAGAATTATTAATGCGTCTCAGTTTGAAAAAATTATAATGGTATTGCAATTTAATATGACCCTATTTTGAATAAAAAGAAACCATATACACCATGAAGAGATATACATTTAGTAGAGTTCAGGCAAACATATGAGATATCATCACATCATTTAAAACAAGGACACATGTCTCATGGGATAAATAAGTCGGAACATGTAGAATATGCAGTACAGTTTATGCTAGACGATACCACCACTGCGATTTGCACATATGTCTTGTACACTGGTGTCTCTCAGATGATTAGTATCTTTGGCATTGTCACACACATTATCAACATCATCTGTTTTGCAAAGCAAGGTTTCAAAGATGCTATCAATGTCAGTCTCTTAGGTACGTCATTGTAGTCATATATATATATATATATATATATATATATATATATATATATATATATATATATATATATATATATACTTATATATATATATACTAGCTGACCCTGCCCGGCTTCGCCCAGCCCTGGCGGGAATCTGTCTATCTATCTATCTATCTATCTTTCTATCTATCTATCTATCTATCTATCTATCTATCTATCTATCTATCTATCTATCTATCTATCTATCTATCTATCTATCTGTCTGTCTGTCTGTCTGTCTGTCTCTCTGCTTGTTTGCCTGTCTGTCTGTCTGACACAGCCAGGCTTCGTCCAGCTCCTGGTGGGGAGCATCTCATTTAATTCATATAAGTAGTCATATAAGCTCCCGTTCCCGACTATCTGTCTGTCTGTCTGTCTGTCTATCTGTCTGACCCGGCCCGGCTTCAACCAGTCCCTGGTGGGGAGCATCTAATTTAATTCATATAAGTAGTCATATAAGCTCCCGTTCCCGGTCCCGACTATCTATCTGTCTGTCTGTCTGTCTGTCTGTCTGTCTGTCTGTCTATCTGTCTGTCAGACCCGGCCCGGCTTCGAACAGCCCCTGATGGGGAGTATCTCATTTCATTCATATAAGTAGTCATATAAGTTCCCGATCCCGACTGTCTGTCTGTCTGTCTGTCTGTCTGTCTGTCTGTCTGTCTGTCTGTCTGTCTGTCTCACGACCCGGCCCGGACCGTCTGTCTGTCTGTCTGTCTATCTATCTGTATATCAGTCTGTCTGTCTGTCTGCTCGTCCGTCCGTCTCTCCCTCCGTCTATCCCACCCTCTCTCTATCTAGCTATATATCTATCTATATATATTCATCTATCTATCTATCTATCTATCTATCTATCTATCTATCTATCTATCTATCTATCTATCTATCTATCTATCTATCTATCTATCTATCTATCTATCTATCTATCTATCTATCTATCTATCTATCTATCTATCTATCCATCCATCCATCCATCTATCTATCTATCTATCTATATATATATCTAACTATATATCTATAGCCAGGGGACGTAACCTAAGAAATAGCAATGCTACTAAAAGTTATGTCCCTTTATATAATGTATCTTATGTTAAGTCATGTAATTTTAATATTAAATTTTAGTAAGTAAATAGCTGATTTACACTAAAAAAAAAAAACTATGACAGTTGGTTGCACGGGAATGAAAAGAAAACATGTAGAAAATTTCATCTCAATCGGATTTACCGTTCGCGAACGCTTAAAGAACGGACCCACATACATACATACATCCTTTTTTTTTTTATAGATATACTACTACACCGCCAACGATATATATATATATATATATATATATATATATATATATATATATATATATATATATATATATATATATATATATATATATATATGTGACATATGTTTGATATTTTTCATTCGCTTAACATTATTGACCGATTGATTCGAATTGATTTGGGATTTTCATATGCTTATTATTATTATTATTTCTTGTTGTTGATGTTGTTGTTTTTGTTGTTTTTGTAAGGTAATGGCGTATTGGCTTTTAATCCTGTCCATGATTTACTTCGTATAGTTGTCAGAAACCCAATTTCTAGTGACATTACATGTTTTTCAGCTTGTCGGCTTATTGTCCATGCTGCGCCAAAAATATAATATTACATTTTCCTAGCATTTCAACATTCTTTTTCTTATTACACTTGACAACTTATTTCTATTCTAAGTATGTTTTCTGTCTAGCAAAAGGCTCCCTTTGTTATGGCAAGTCTTGTTCTAATCTCCAGAAGGCACCTTCCATTAAATGTTATGGCAGTTCTCTAGTTTTAAAATGTAACCACTTACTTGGGTGTTACAATAACGATTTCATTAGCTTATGATATGTATTTTGAACTCTGGCTTTCGTAGTTCTGGATTTGCTATTGTTAAAATATTCTTCTTTGCTTGTCCATTTTCATTTATTTTTTCACGTTTTCGGGCGTTATTTGCTGCAAGTGCTCAACCAAGCATGTCTAAACGAAATTCAATCAAATTGTTGTAGGTGCTGCAGCGGATTTCCGTACTCACTTCGAATGCTAAATGTTGAAGAATCTGATACGTATAATGAACTTGACGATAAATTCTTCCAACGTGTGTGTGTGCTTGTTTTAAAATACATTTCTTAGGTATGATAAATTATATTTATTTATTTGTTTATGAGATGTTGCCACCTTCAATCATCACTTTAAATTTAAATTAGCTGCATATACTTTACTGGACTTCGCAGTCAACGCCAGAATTACTTGCTGTTGTGATATCTTCGCAAGTTGTCGTTCAGTAGTTTGCCATTGCTTTCTGTAACCCTTTCATTAAAAAAACCAACGCAAGATGATTTGCTGCCAAATCGTCGGCAGCTGTATATCGAAAGCGGGTATGGGTGATTACCTACAGCGTCCGTAAACCCTTCGCCACCGAGCCGGCAATCATCACTATACCAGATGTATTTTCTACCACAGTGAAATTGCCATCTCCTTTAACAAATCTCTTTACTCACATTCCGTATCACCACAGTAGGAATTGCCATCTCCTTTAACAAATCTTTTTACTCACATTCCGTATCACCACAGTATGAATTGCCTTCAACGTTAACAAACTCCTTTACTCACGGTATCAGCACATGCGGATTGTCACGTGGTTTATACATTCCTGAATATACTACCCGCATTGCCACATTTGGAATTGTTTTTTCCTTCAAACACCCCTTCATCAATTGTATATATCATCAACCAACACAAAACTGGCACTGTTAGCCACCGAACGCTGATGCATATGCTGGGGGGGGGGGGGATCTGAGCACCTAAGGACCTGTGCGGAGTGCAATGAAGATACCCCACATGATAACTGATAACGTTCTTTTGTCATGCGACGCGTGTAGACGCATTGGGGGAATATCTCGATAATTGTTCATAGTATACAAAAGTACAAGGACAAAGTAAATGAGAGAGTTAGTGACTGTGAGTGAGACAGAGAGAGAGTGAATGAGTGTGAGAGTGTTTGTATGTAAAGAGAGAGAGAGAGAGAGAGAGAGAGAGAGTGTGTGTGTGTGTGTGTGTGTGAGAGAGAGAGAGAGAGAGAGAGAGAGAGAAAGAGTTGAGCCCACGCATGTCATGTAACATGCTATTCCATATTTTTTATGTATTCTCATCTTTCATATTACGAGGTATCCTTTTGTATGCCACTTGATTGTCCTGTAACATGCCATTCCATATTTTTATTTTTTTATTCTCATCTTATCATTTTGTATACCACTTGATTTTATCATGTATAATATAACATTACTGTGATGTGAGTGAGAGAGTTAGTGAGAGAGAGAGAGAGAGAGAGAGAGAGAGAGAGAGAGAGAGAGAGAGAGAGAGAAAACAAGAGAGAGAGAGCAAGAGAGAGAGAGAGAGGAGAGAGAGAGAGAGAGAGAGAGAGAGAGAGAGAGAGAGAGAGGGAGAGAGAGAAAAAAGAGAGAGTTGAATTGTATCACTAATTTTTACGCTACATAATGTATATGTTCACTATTTTCTCCAGTTCTTGCAATTGCGAGAATTCTCACGATAATCGTCAGTGTCACAATTATGTGTAAAGTGTGGGAGTTTGTTCTTATTAGTTTCAATGATCATGTGAGGCATCATGTATGTGTCTAGATGTGAGGATGTGTGTATGGGTGTGCATGTGAGGGATATGTGTGTGTGTGTGTGGTGTGGGGAATGTATGTGTGGAGGGGTTGTGTGTGTGGGATGTGTATGGGTTAATTGGTGATGTGTGGATGTGTGAAGGGATTTGTAGTCGGTGGTGGATGTATGTTTGTATGAGGGATATGTTTGGTATGTGTGTGTGTGGTGGGGGATGTTTAAGAGGGTAGTTGGAAGTATGTGGGTATTGATGGGTTGGGAGGGGCTGTGGGTAGGGAGTGTGTGTGAATGGGTGTGTATGAGATTGAGTGGGTTGAGGGGTGGGTGTTAATGGGTGTGGTGGGTGTCTGTGAATGGGATATGTCTGTGTGGGTGGGAGTGTGTGAGTGTGGATGGGGTAAATGAAAGTGGGTGGAGGTTGTATGTGCGGGTGGTGAGGATGTTTGTAGGTGGAGGATGTGTGAGTGGGTGGGGAGATGTGTGGGTGGGGATGTGTATGGGGAATGTATGTGGGTGGTGTGTGTGTGGGGGGAATGTGTTTATGGGTGGAGTTTTGTGTGTGAGGGGAGATGTGTGAGAGGTGGGGGAGGTGTGGGATGTGCAGGTGATTGAAGGATGTATGCGAGGATGGGGGATGTGTGTTTGGCTGGGTGGTTGGGGTGTGTGTGGGTGGGAGGGTAGATGAGACATGCATGTGTTGATGGGCGCGTGGGTGATGTGTGGTTGTGAGTGGCTGATGGGTGAGTACGTGAGTGGGTAGATGTGTGTGAGAGATGAGTGTATAGGTGGGGGGAGGTGTGTAGTTGTTAGAAGATGTGTGTGAGCGGCGGATGTGTGTGGGTGGCGGGGTGTGTGTGGGTGGGAGGTGTGTGTTTTTGGGTTATGGATGGGGGATATGTGTGGGCAGGTGGGGAGATGTGTTTATGGGTGGGGATGTGTGTATAGGTGGGGATGTGTAGTTGAGAGGTGGCGAATATTGGGTGGGTGAGTGGGTGTAGGTTGGCTGATGTGTGTGTGGGTGGGTGGGGAAAATTGTGAGAGTGCGGGATATGTGTGTGGATAGGTGCGGGATGTGTGGATTGCGAGGGTATGTGTGTGTGGTTTCTTCTTCTTCTTCTTCTTCTTCTTCCTCTTCTTCTTCGTCTTCTTCTTCTTCTTCTTCTTCTTCTTCTTCTTCTTCTTCTTCTTCTTCTTCTTCTTCTTCTTCTTCTTCTTCTTCTTCTTCTTCTTCTTCTTCTTCTGCTTCTTCTCCCCCTCCTTCTCCTCCTCCTCCTCTTCCTTCTTCTTCTTCTTCTTCTTCTTCTTCTTCTTCTTCTTCTTCTTCTTCTTCTTCTTCTTCTTCTTCTTCTTCTTCTTCTTCTTCTTCTTCTTCTTGGGGAAATGTGTGTGGGTGGGGGATCAGTGGGTGTGTGGTGGCATGTATGTTCGCCTGGTTCTGTGTGAGCGCGTGGAGGTATGTGTGGGTGGGTGGGGGAGGTTTGGTGGGTGGGGGATGTGTTGGTGGCTGCGGGATATGAGGGTGGATGGGGGATGTGTCTCACAACAATGCAATATGCACTGTGTATGTTTACAACTTTCATTTGATAATGTTTTTTGTTTCTTTGTTTTCTCATGTGAATGTATAATGCATAATATGCATTGTTTATGCTTTCAAAATCCATTTGACAATGTATTTTCCCCTATGTTAATGTAACATGCACATTTGATGAATGAAAGATGAGTGATTGAAAGGGCGGAATGTAAGACGGGCCTGCGCGCCCAATTTTTTTACGATTTTAAATAAATTTGTTCGTTCATTCGTTCGTTCGTTCGTTTATCGGGAAAAGAGGCTGAGACGACCAAGAATTATGATGCTTCGTGAACTGAGACGGTGAGACGGAAGGAAAGCATTAGCAGAGTTGATCCATAGTACCAAGGGCGGAGATATATGGAAAGACATGAACCCCCACATCAGCTGGCTAGGCAAGTGATGAGGATATATCCTCATTTATCACATTCCTTTACTAACTGCCCGTATTCAACACAGGAGGAATTTCAACCTCCACTACACATCCTCTTACTTTGGTCCGTCTCACCAAAGAAGAAATTGTAACTTCTAATAACGCACCCCTTTACAAAATGGAAACATTACAATAATAAAAACTGCAAGTTGCAACAACATGCGTTCTCTGGTGCAGCGGCTTGATTGCTGAGAGTTGTCTAATATAGCGATATCGTCTAGTCGTGGGGATACACACACTGACTAGGTTCAAGATTCGTGGTTAGAAATGATGTACTTTTTTAAGTTGGATAGAACAGTATTGTCCAGAAGACTTACGTCAGGCGTAAATCGTTTAATAGCGTGATTCTTTTAACTCCCGAAACCTACTAGTAGAGGTACATCTGATTTAGTACCAATTACAATACTTCTATTTGCAGCATAACTTCAAGGCGAAATATGTTTAAAGTATAATGTTCTTTTCTGTTTTTTTTTTTTTAAATATTCAATACCGAAGTCATTTACATTTCACATTTGTCATTTCTAGGTCTCTCGGTTTCTGATTTAGGCAGTCTTCTAACGATGGTTTGGACCTGCATATCTTTCACACCAGCTTTTCTTGCAGCAGATTTACCATTTGAGAGCGATGGCGTTTCTTACCTGATGTCTGCTATGCCTCATTTCGCCTTCACTCGAGTGATCAGTGGTATCACAGCTATGATTACACTGGAAAGATGCTTGAGCATTGTGGCCCCTTTAAAGGTAATGGTTTATTTGTTAAGCATAAATCACTATAGTTAATTATCTTTATATGTGGACTAAATGACCTTACTGATGGATGAAAAATAATGTCCTGTGACTGCTGGATATTGACTGAAGGTCAACATATTAGTAAGCAGCTTCCAAGACATTGTAGCAGAATCCATCCATCCATCCATCATGTGCCATGCCGGTAGGCGTGGGCGGTCATGTTCTGCCATCTCACTCGATCACCAGAGTCGTAGATCAGCTCCGTGTTTCTGACTCGACCATGCCACAAGGTCAAGCTATCCAAGTACTTGCTTCTATGTATTCCCCTTGGTCTGTTCTCCTCGATCTTACCAGTTGTCACAAAGTTCTCCAAATCATTTCTTCTTATAACATGCTGTAGCAGAATGCATAACTGAATTCGCAGTAAAAAACACTTGAACTTTATAGAATACGTTATGCGACTTTTTAAACTTATGGGAGTGTTGTCTTTAGTATGTGACAAGCTAGCGTTAGTTAATTGTTTTTATAAAGTCACTTCTCGAAATAGGTTTCGATCTGTTTTAACTATTGACAACACAGCTTAGTAGGTGGCAATTGACATATGCTGAACTAGTGCAGTGGTAGATTCTAATATATCTGTTTTGGCAGGGTGAGGATTAATTAATACTTGGTATACAAATGGTTATTAAATGCGAGTAAGTGAAAGCGCACATGATTTGACTTATTAAAGGATTTTATATTCCTGGGACATTTCACAATACCCATTCTTGGCTCGTGGAACACGTGACCACTGGTTGTAAACTATAGGGTGTATTTTTAATGACTGTGCAGTGTTTGAAAATATTGCCTGTCCAAGTTGTGTATTCACCCTCTGTAAAGTTCATGCAACATAATAGATAAATAGAAAACTTGGACCGGCGATACTCTCAAACACTGCAGTCAGAAAAACAAATATACCCTATATACATAACAACAATACAAATATGTGATAACAACTACTGTAGACTCTGTCATAGATAGAAAAGCATGTTTGGTAGTTAACATATTTTTAAGTATTATATTTTTTTATCTGCAAACAGGTAAATCATATATTCACTCCAGACAGAGCAAGTGTGATCACCTTGTGTATTTTCATCGTCTTCACATTCAGTTCCTCTCCCCTTTACGTTGCCAATAGACTGGGAAACAAATTTTCTCTTTTAAAAAACAAAACCATCGTTGGAATTATTTTCAGAGAAGATAAAGAGCACATCGAGAGGTTTACTTTTGCAGTCAACAACTTTTTTATTCCTTTGTGCACATTTGTAGTCGTTGCCATCAGCACAGCCATCCTGTCAGCCCAGCTACGAAGGAACACTGAGTGGAGAAAACGAACCATCAGCGGCGTGCAAGCAGACAGAATATCCAGCCGTAACCTGAAGGTGTCAAAAATGGTTGTGACTATCTCTACTTTATTTATTTCATGCTTTGCTCCCATTACTGTTATAATGCTGGCGATTGCACTTGAACCTGATTTGTCACTTAATGGGAGATACGTGAATGCTTCGACGGTAATGGCTGGATTCATGTTTATACTTGAAAACATCAACTCATCAGTGAATATCTTCATTTATCATCACATGAGTACAAAATATAGAGACACCTTTCGGACTTTATTTACTTTCACCAGATTTAACATTAATTAAAAGCGTGTGTTGTTAGTATTGTTGGATGAATACTCCAATGATGACTCAAAGCATGTAAAACATATAATTGTGGTCGTCGTATGCAACTTCTTCTTCTTTATATTCTATGTTACCAACAGACTGAATACACCAATTTATGTCTTTAGAAATAAAACGATCAATGCACAACGTGTTCATTTAAATGTGTATGCTGCATTATGTGACAGGATCCTAAGAGGTCCTCTGATATTTTACCATTTCCTAGAATTAATTTAAAAGATAAGTGTCATGCTCTATCCGTCACACTCTCAGAGAAACGAGTCCACAATGTCAACACCTAGGGGAATACCGTTGTCTAGAGAAATGTGGAATATAAAGATTGCTTAGACTGATACATATAACAAGACCATACTCATACTTAAGATAGACCAAGCACTTCACACATGCCCATTCGTTTAGCGAATTATCAAATTATAATGTAAAATTACAACAATACCATTTTAATAAAGAGACAATAATGAGCATGACGGTGACGATCATAACTGAAGCGGGTCTTGAAAATAATATGTCTAATTTAGGATTGTTAGTGTCTGGAGGTGATTGCCATCATTAGGAGGGGGATTCTGTTGCATGTTGTAAATGAATGTTTGCGGGTGTCAGAACTTTGCAGCAATTCAGAAACAGGGTCGCTGTGTCAGTCTCCGCTCCCTTGAAATGATGATATACAGGTATGCAGACGAAGGTTGACTTTCACTTCCAGACGTCACAGTCATCAACACAGCCACTTCGTTGTAATTTTTTAAGGATGCTGTCCAATCCTGCATTAGGCTCATACGGATAGTACATTTGTTGATCGTTTAATTGAGTTTTAAAAAACCGAGTTGTAGGAAAATAGGCAATATACACCGTGAGTACGCCCAGCCATACCTAGACGTTCATCCTCACCCCTCTCTATCCACTATGTTCAACTCAAAACCTCCTCCAGACAGAAAATAACACATCTACAGACGATCCAACCAGACCCCACTCCTACTGACAAGAGATGGTTTTCCCGGAATATTCCAAGACACAGAACCATTGGCCTTCCATAGGAATCATACGTAGAATCGACACGGTGGTACAAATTTACCCTTCCCTTATAACAAGTCCTCAAAATATGTTATACCTAAAATAAGGACAATATATACCAAATTAAACCAAACGAAATTGAGTATATGGAAAGCTCCGTGTTACGGTACGCCACATGATGATGAGAAGATTAATTTCACTAAACCCCCCGAGAAAGGTGTCAGTCCATTTCTGTTCACCCATAGAGTTATATTTTAAGGGAGTTCTTACAATAGTCCATCTCTTACAAGCTTCATAATCCGAAAATTAACAAGAGGTATACAACGATGCAGGTGGGAATATGACATCAAGAGATGGACTAAGGGTTAAACGTCACGGCTCCTTGGCCACAATCGATTGCTCTATGCCTTGTGTTTGATGTGTGAGTAGGTTGTATTATTGTTGGCCTCTTTTTAGCTATATGAGGAACCATCCTGACTATCCCAGGTCTTCCTCACAATGTTATTAGTAACGCAAAAAGCGCAGGTAAATATTACACATGCAATACACATAATACACGCCTAAAATATAATGAGAAATGTCAGAGAGCATATAAACAGGGAGCAATATTATGCCCTATATATCGGTGGTCATGACATACTAGAGATTCGATATGCTGATGATACAGTAATGCTATCCACAGCATAGAATGGTAAATAAAACCTAATAATTTCAACCCGTTTGAATAGTGAAAATTACAACTTATATCTTAACATAAATCAAAGATAATGCATACAGATACAGTTATTATAGAGAGAGGAATATTTAATGCGGAAAAATTGGAGGTCGTAGAATTTTTGAATATCTTAGGTCACTAATTAAAAACAATGGTGATACGATGAAAGAAGTTTAAAAAAAACAACAACCAAACAACCCCCCCCCCCCCCCCCCCACCCCCACCCCCCCCCCCCAAAAAAAAAAAATAAATAAATAAATCTATCTATTGCTCTTCAAAGCCTAAAACAAATGCAAAAATTTGACTTTAAAGAGCATGCATATTTCCCATTGCTACATACGCCTGTGAGACTTGAACACTTACAAAAGAAGCTGAATAACGCACAAATACCTTTAAATATAAATGCTATTTAAAAGTTCTAAGAATATCTTGGATAAAGAAAAGAACAAATGCATCCATACTTCAAGAGCTGAATATTTAATATCGTTGGTTATTAAAGACGGTACAACAAATAAAATTGAAATATTTTGGTCATTTCAATCGTCACGAAAGTTTGGAGAGAACAATAATGGAGGGGTTTATGCCTGGGAAGAGAGAAAAAGGAAGGCCAAAGAGAAGATGGATGCAGGATTTAACGGATGATCCCCAGATAGGTGTATCGGACGCGGGACATATTGCTTTATGTCATTTATTAAAACGTCCCTACAAATCTCCTAATATTGACGCATTGAAAATGCAAATACCTAATATTTACTGTTTAAGCACCTTAATTTTTTTGTGGGGTGTGGGGGGGGGGGGGGAGAGAAAAACAACGCTAGACTGACCCAGAGGATAGCCACATTTAGGTTGCCCCAGTTTAATTCAAAGCACCGAGATTGGTCAATTACCTGGCCAAGACGGGCGCTAGATTGAATAAAGGGATTAGTAGCCATTCAGTCAGAGAACAAAGGACGAACATGTCAGCCTCCCCGCACGGGGGAGGGCAGATTTAGCCCTAAAACATCAATCTCTGGAGCGTTTGGTATGTTGAATATGCATTATGATTATGTAATCATGCATTTTCATAAGGTACATATGCCATTGTGTTTAATATAAGAATTGTTAAGATGATAAATCAATGATTCTTGTAAACGAGAGACTGATTGTTTTCTACTAAGCGGCCATGCTGCCTCGCTGTCATGTTTCTAAGCTATACAATATCAAATTCCTATGTTTAAAATACTGTTATGCATTGTGAAATTATCTCACGGTCAATACGTATAAATCTGCAAATATCTTATGTGCTGTAGATTAACTCTAAGGAATTTTAAGAACTTTCACTCCATGCGAAAGCATTATATTGATAATGCATCTTAAGAATATACGTTCATGTTGGAGAAATCGTTTAACTAACTGCTAATCTCTAACTTGAGCTATCGTGCATTTTGGTACAATCTTCTTGTTAACATATTAGTAAACGCACAATATGTGCGATGGACATGTAATCGTTTCATAAATATTGCTAGGGAAATGCCATGTTTGATGAGTAAAATCTCAAGAATGAAACCGCACGATATATAACAGCGTTCAATAACCCCAAGCTTCTATAGCCAAGTGGGAAGAATAATATCTATTCTGGTCAAATGGATTGGGGAATGATGAAATCCAAAACATTGGCTCCTGTATTATTAATATGATTATAATTATTATTCATATATGAGGAATGTACTTGCTTGTTTTTCTCTGTTATGAGATTTATATTATGTAATATATTAATGATTGTATTTTGTTACTGGAATGTTCATGTTAATGTAAAACCCAGTGGGAGACATGAAGATGATGATGGTGGTGATGATGATGATAATGAATTAAGAAGCATTGTGTATGTCAGTGTGACAAAAAGAGAATGTTGATATACATATCATGTGGCATAATGTTACAGCTGTGGAAAGGAGATAGGGAACTATGAGACAAAAGGCCTATGTCTCAGAAAATCTTGTCAGGTTACGACATATATAACATCAAGATGGATTGGGATTTTAAGATGTCTCAGATTCATCAGGAAGACATAATAGCAATCGCAGAATAGAATATTGAGTGAGGAGATAAATTACTCAGAATAAGAGCTAGAATAGCTCAACAACAAGCAACGAGGGACACATTGGAAAGACTCCGATTGCCTTCCCCTTGTTTTCTTTGTTTTTGTGTTGTGAAAATGTTAACACACAACACAGTAGATTAATGCTTGGGTCTGTGTTCTTTGTCACTTTCAGCGTTAGAGAGTAGCAGGTGGTGGGTTTTGGAAGTATCACTAAAACCCGGATCCTGGGTTAACAGCCGGAAAGAAGTGATAAATAATAACCTGTCCTACACATGTAGTCTGGACCAATACATCAATGGTGACTGCTGCACTTATTAGCTGCAATAGTCAGCAAAAGACATGGACGAAGATGATCGACACTAAAGATTGATAGTCCTACTTCAGTAGGAATATCCAGGACGGACTTCAGTATCTAAATATCTATCCACATAAAGATATACAGAGTAACCGACAACAGTCTATCGTCTGCTTTACTTCTGAGAGGTACCACCTGTAGCATCATCAGTCAGCAAGGTCAACGAAACTATGGGACCGTCCTACAAGTTTAATAAAACTAACATCAGTGAGAACCCTCCAACTGTCTGTTGGATTCCCAGTTTCATATTCAACAATGAATAACCCTTTGACACCAGTCACACAGCAGCAAAGGTCCGAAATATGAGCGTTAATGGTAAGACACTGAAAGACCATGAAATAACTAACGGAAACTCAACTTAATAACAACTGAAAGACCCCGAAAGAAGCCAGATCAACTGCAGATCTCATACCTGAACACCAGCAGGAAGACCATATAAAAGAAGCCAGATCAACTCAACGTTTCAGACCTGAACACCATCAGGAAGACCATATGAAAGAAGCTAGCGGAGTAAATGCTTCTACGCAAGCAATAAAAAGATTCATCTGATTGTTTGCGACTCCCAGTGTGTTGGAATTAATATTCTTCACTTCCATGTCTGTGCAGAACAATCCTGGACATAGTCAAAGATGAAACCAATGGATGACTCTCAACATTATATGTTCCTACACTGGACTGGATAGTAACGAATGACTCTTTGCTGGTCCCATGTCAGCCTAAATGCTATCATCAAGTGTGGAGTGGGTTATAGACTAGTGACTAGGTAGTGGAAAATCTTTTTCACACTGCAGTATGCATACTTATTTTAATCTGATTGACCAATTGTCTTCGGATGTATCAACTTTTAGAACCCTTTTCATATTGATAACATTACCATACCTTGTATCTTCATGACGTACAATCTTTCGCCAAGCTATACATTCAATCATCGTTTTAGATGGCATCCTAGCAAATAAGCACAATGTCTATTGTTCTTAGTTGCCTCTGAGAAAGACACACAAACAGGTACACAAGAGACCAGCCCTCAGCCACTTGACAATAAACATGATACTGAAGAGTATGCGTCTATTTTTTTTTCTTTCTTTAAAAAAAAAAAATGTTATTTAAGGAACTGCGTTGCTGCTACTGCTTTATATAGAAACTGGTGGAAGACTACAGAGAAGATGGTTTACCATTTAGTGGAGTGTGAAAGCAGAATCCGGGGGAGCATCGATTACCCGTTTGTATCTCCACTCCCATACTGAAACAGGAGGACTAAGTTCAGCCCTAGTATAGACGGGATTATAATACTCTGTTATCATCACATCGTCTGCGAGTGTCTATGTCTGAATCTGTGTGCAAATGATGATAGGCATCGTAGTTTATACTGAATGAAATTTTAAAACTAAATTGCGTTCTAGTTCACTTGTTAAAACAAGAATGTTTTTTTTTTAATTGTAAATTTATGTATTGTTTTTATTTAAAAAAAAACAATTAAAAAAAAACATTTGCTCTGTAACGGCACACACATACTCCACTCTTGTTTCTTTAAACGCAAAGTGTGCGAGTGAGTGCGTACAAGTGTAGATTTTAACAGGAGAAAAACATTACTGACAAAAGTACTAGGCCAGACAAACTAGACATGTATGTTAGGCTTTCCTGCCTCCACAAGTGTTCTTCACTTTCTGCCTTTGGTCTTCCAAGTGAACGCCCGTCTCTTTAATAGGGACCAACCCTTTAGACATCATTATTATAACGAGCCACAATGCAAAGAGACTTTCGACTCTCTCTTTGGTAGTTTTCCGCCTATTATAGTTGAAAAACTCATAGTGACCATTAACAAAAATAGCAGACAAATTGCATAATACCAAATATGTAACACAGCCTGTGGTGCTACTGACAGATGCAACATCTGTACTTGCGACGCTCCTATATGGGACATTGCCAGGTCAACGGAAACTACTTTCTGAACTAGATAGACAGCGTTATGTCGCCATACAATGAATACCATCTCAATGGGGGAACCCGAGAACGAGGGAGCTGATCGACTATCTAAGGAAGGGGCAATAGAAGAACAACATGATGAAGAAAAGAATGATTGCATCAGTCAGAATGCCACCAATAACAGTTCAAGACGTTTACCATCGTATGGACAGACTAGAGCAAAAGCAATATTATGCGCCTCAGAATAGGATACAATAAAGTATGCAACCTAATGTATAGACAATGTAAGATTATTGAATCAACCATAAGTATTAGTGAATCAGTCAGAAGATCACATTCTTAACGACTGAGCAAAATACGATATAGCTAAGCCGACACTCCTGTCTATTCCATTGTTCACATGGGGCAGTGAGGAGCATTTTGTGATATTCACTGGCACAGGAACGGAGCAATATGGGGACAACCCGTTGCCGTGAAGTTGGAAACGCAACTAACTAACATTCCTGCATAGAAAAACAATAGTGGAAGATAAACTCTATGGACCACTGAGTGAACTTCACCACACAAAAATAAAAGGACAGTTAAACTCATACAACACACAGCATTGGAGTTATAGAAACATTTCGCGCGAACGAAATAAGAAGTAGAAGGCCTAACAATGATTTCGAGAACTGTAATATTAAATGGCCAAAGGCTTGTGAACGTGGTTTGTGATCCCGTATACGCGGGTTCGAAACACAGCGGTGCTGGTTTTTTCGAAAAAAAGGTATAGGAGCCGGTCGTTCAGTAGCAATGGCAAACTACTGAACATAACATTTGCCCAGGAATCACGAACAGCGAAAATGCTGGGGTTGACTGCTACGTCCTGTGAAGGACATGCAACTTAATTTTTTATTAAATATTAAACGCGCAAAGTGGGGGGTGGGGGGATTTATCTGCAATAGGTTCGCATGTTGGTATGTTTGTAATAGCCGCAAATATTACGAATATAATATAATAATAATAATAATAATAATAATAATAATAATAATAATAATAATACGTATAATAATAATAATGGGGCGCTCTATTTTTCTTTGTTTTTTTGCCCAGCAAATAAAAGGGGCATCGTGGGTAACTGCCAGACCTTTCAGAACTAGAAAACCATTACTAATGTAGGTGACGAGGTACAAGACGCATGTGTTTCATCCACTGAAATGCGTCGTATTAATGGCCGGTTCATGATTTGTATAGATGTTCTCTGTCGATTTGTTCAAGTTCTCACATTGCTCAATGTCTTCCCTGTGACCACATTTTGCAGTTCAACATATAATAATCATTCTGAGAAAACAAAACACACTTTCACAAACTGGATGCATAGTTCAATCAACTCTTACATTCGATATTCCATACGACAAAGAGTAGTCGTGAGGCATGTACTCCTGTTTCATAGGTATAACTGGACACAAATATCATAACCTCACTGTAATAGTAGCAAGCACTGAATATGGGGGAATGTTGCCTTTTTTTCTTATAACAGTAAAACACAATAAACACTCTATGAAGGACAGTACATATCTCCATTTGTGTAGAAATGTGTCGTCACGTTAAAGGACGGATATATTGACTGGGTGAATGTGATGAAACTATACGTTAAGTTTGACTACGACAACATCTGTTCATGATGGCGCTCTACTTGGTTTAATGTCACCGGTTGACTAGTATCCAGAAGAAACTTTAGAAAATCAATTCAGATCTGCATATAATTCAAGGCAGTATGCGCCTCCTGTTGCCGCCTTTAGATATCGCTGTTAATAAGTGGACGAAACATGGTATCTGTTACAAATGGACATCACTGGGAAGCACCGAGTAGTCACACACATACTGCTTGCGGACGTTTGCGTTAACGGACTCTCACAGATGTCGTAGTGTGGGGATATAATGATGTGAATAATTATGGAATACCATATATTTTAAAATCTCTTGTCTTCGGTCTTGATGGCCATGTATTTGAATGTCCATAAACTCAAATTAAAACCAATATATATTTTGGACTTTTGTGATGATCAAATCAAGGCCTCCGACCAACACCAACAATTCTAAACAACCAGCCTTCTATAACAGATCATAATAAGACGACATTCGTATAATCTACACGCCAATGTCAAATTATACTTCAACCATATGCAAAAACAAGATTATAGAACCAACAAGATACTTGGACAGCTCTGCAGCTAAGCAGAGAAGGGCACTCACTTGTCCTGACAGTCGGATTGGGCTGTCAAAGGCTGAGGTAACAGAACTCCATGTGGATGTGGAAGACAAGGGAAAACCACCACATTATCTTCTCAAGTCTTCATGACTAAACACACTTCAATGTCAGCAAACGACGTCAATGACTGTTTTAGGACATCCTCGTCCGGTCGGGACAGTCAAGTGCCACGAGTGCCACCAAATCGTCATCCAAAGACTAAAGGCAGCATCTTAATTAAAACAAATAAGTTTAAAATAGGTACATGGAATGTTAGAACGTTAAGTGAGCTTGGAAAGTTACACAATGTTATAAGTGAAATGGAAAGTATGAAACTAAATATTATATACGTAAAGTGAGATGAGATGGAAGAGATCAGGCAAAAGTATAAACGTAAAATACACAATAATTTATTCTCGACGGGATACACACGAAAAAAGGAGGAGGGCTAATATTTGATAAACAAACAGTTACATCGGTCGGTTAACGGTTACTGGTGTATTTCAGGAGTTATCATGATCACATGAAATGCAATTCAATAGATATAAGTATTGTACAAGTATACACACCAACAACAAGCAGTAGTGATGAAGAAATACAAAATTTTTACGATGAAGTAGACATGGCAATGTCTCAAATTAAATCACAGAATATAAAAATGATACTAGGTGATTTTAATGCAAAAGTAGGAAAAGGAAAGAAATGGCGGATGTAGTAAGGAATTATGGTTTAGGTACACAAAAAAAGAACAAAGAGGACAAATAATTGAATGGGCAAATATCAATGATATGATGATTGGAAACACCTAGCGTGAACACCATAAAAGACGACTTTATACATGGAAAAGCCCTGATAATAAAATACTCAACCAAATTGAGTAATATTTATAAAATTTTATTAATAAAAGGTTTCGAAATGCGTTGATTAATGCCGGGTGCTGATTGTAATAGTGATCATGTACCACAATATGGTGTAATAAATGTAAGACTGAATAGAAGAAAAAAAAATGATTATGAACATTATACTTAATAAAGATGTTTTGAAGGTAGATAAAGAAATTCAAGAACAATACAGAGAGATTGTGAAAAATAGGTATATTGCTATAGCCAAAATACAGAATATAAACGAACAATGGGACATGTTAAGGGATTTCATTCAACAAACGAGCAAAGAAATATTACAGAAGAGAAGCAAACATGCTAAGACAAAAATTGATGACTGAAGAAATATTAAAGTTGATGGCCAAAAGAAAAAAGAGTAACAATGATAAGCATGTGTATAATGAGATAAATAAAGAAATAAGAAATAATTGTGTGAAGGCAAACAAAAAAAAGGTTGTTTAAATGAACAATGCAAGAAAATTGAATTAAACTCTACTAAAGATACAAAAAATATGCAAAAACAAAACAGTAACATTACAGGAAGAAAAATAAGAATAAATACAGGTTGTTTAAAATCAAAAACAGGAAATATATTATTGGAGGAAGATGCTATAATGAAGGGGTGGAATATAAAAGACTTATATGATGGAGAACGAGCAGAATAAACAGGAGAAAATAACTTAGAGGGCCCACCAATTCTAAAAGGAGAAGTTGATGACGCTATCAAGCATATGAAGAAAGAAACATCAGCTGGGTCAGATGGAATCACAATAGAAGAATTAGAAGTAACGGGAGAATTTGGAGTAGATACATTAAACAAAATTTTGAATGATATTTATAGCAGCGGATATATACCAAGCGATATGTTGACAAGTGTATTCATAGTTATACCGAAAAGACCAGGAGCAATTAAATGCGAAGATTTTCGTACAATTAACCACACACATCATGTCAATAAGATTCTACTCATAATTATAATGAGAAGGACAAGGAAAAAAATAAAAATGGAAATTGGTGAAGAACTGTATGGATTTGTGGAAGGAAAAGGTACAAACAATGCAATATACACATTACGAACACTATTAGGAAGATCAGTAGAGACAAGGAAAGGCATGTACTTGTGCTTCATAGATTATACTATATAGATTATACTAATTTGATAAAGTAAAACACGATGAACTGATTAAAATGTTGGAAGACATTAACATTGATGGGAAAGTTCTCAGAACAATAATTTAAAAAAAAAAATTACTGGAACCAAACAGCAGCAATTAAAATGGGAAATAAACAAGGACATTATGAACAGAAAGCGTTGGGAGTAAGACAGGGATGCGATTTGTCACACGTTGTCTTCTCTATCTATAGCTAAGTAACAATGAGAGGGATCAAAGAAAAGCCAGGAATAATATTTGGGGGTTATAATATAAATAATATACGCTATGCAGATGACGCAGTATTGATAGCGGATAATGCAACAGACCTAAAACTATTGTTGGACATTGAAGTAACAAAGAGTGCAAAGAAAGGACTCTCCTTGAATATCACGAAAACAGTAACAATGTTGATATCAAAGAAACAAGTGACACCCAAATGTGAAATAGAGATAGAAGGAAACATTCTTCACCAAGTGGGTAGTTTTAAATATCTAGGAACATTTATAACATCAGATGAAAGATGCACAACAGAGATCAAGAGCAGAATAGGGCAAGAAAAGGCTGCATTTCAGAAAATGAAGAATATCTTATGCAATAAGTCGCTATCATTTAATGTAAGAAAGAGAGTGCTGACGATCTATATAGAACCTGTTTTGCTGTATGGCTGTGCATATTAAAATATAAATAAATAAATTAGGAAGAGTTTGGAAGCAACAGAGATGTGGTTCCTTAGTCAAATGATGCGAATTCCCTGGACTGCCAATGTAACTATTAACGAATGCTTCAAAGACGCTAAAGAAACTAAAACAGTATATGCAAAAATAAGAAAGAGACGAACATAATTTTTTCGTCATGTGATGAGAAGAGAGGCGCTGGAGAACATCGTGATAACTGGAAAGATCGAGGGGAAGAGAGCCAGAGGCAGACCACGAGAAATGATGCTGGATGGATTGCGACGGTGGCATGGAGGAATATCAACGGCATCAACTCGATCCAGAAAACCAAAGACCGAGATCTGTGGAGAGTCATGAACGCCTACACCATCATTCTGTTCAGATGTGGCGTTGATTTTCGTTGTGAGAGCACCACTTGCTAATAATAAAATTCAAGCATGGCAATAAGATTTTGAATAACGAAGACACAAACAATAGATTGCACGATTTATTGCCTGGCATATTTCGCTGCATCTCGTCAGGTACATACTGCAGAAATCACACAACTTACGTGAATTAATTAGATAAATCCTTCAAACTGAAATATACACATGTTCGCACTGTAATGTCGATTGTCTACCACGGTAATTTTAAACTGACTAACATGTCTTTCTGCTTGCACAAGGACGGCTTACGAAGGTTGATTATTATAGCTTCAGCAAACTTTAACAATCGACTACTTTGTGTGTTGAACAACACACGAAAGGCATTGTTTCTTTCAACCACGTGACCGCTCTCGAGCACATGTCTCCCGACCGATGAAGCTGGACTGTTCCGGTGTGTCGGCCTGCCTAGGCTACCATCTTCTGTGTGTAGTATCTTGTCCAACCAATTCGGAATGTGTTCCGAAACCCTGCAATGTAACTGTTGCTCAGTTCTACCTATGTTGATGGTCTCGCATCTGTATGTAAATTGGTAAATACAATTTGATTTGGCGTACAAAGCTACAGGTTCTTTTACTGCTGGGATGGGGATCGGTGTGTTTCGGTACCTGATGACTAGAGTTGCAGCACAGAAAGTTCGCCCGACTACTGTGGTGAGTCTGTCCACAGACGTTGCATTACGTCATCTGCTCGGAAGGTTAGCTGGATGAATAACTTGAGTTTAGGGACTGTAGTTACTTCAGGTTCCGGTTTGGGCTGTTGGCAGTGGCGCTTTATAAATCCTGTGGAGTACCTATTCAGGTTTAAGGCATTCTTCAGAGTTTCAAATTCCTCTGTCAGTGTGTCCGGGGTGCATATCTTTCTAGCACGGTCAAACAGGATCCGTACTAAGCCCCGTTTGTACTGGACAGGTGCGAAGCTATGAAAATTTAAGTATTGGCCAACATGCACAACAAACACATGGCATCCATGGATATTGCCTCTTTATTCACCAACGTTCCATTAGATGAGACCGTGAATATAATAAGCGAACGCATTAGAGACAAACAACTAAAACTAGGCATACCATCAGCTATTCTAGAGAGGCTATTAAAATTATGTACCGCCAACATTCAATTCAACTTTCTAAACAAGTCATATCGCCAAATTGACGGAGTGGCCATTGGGAGCCCACTTGGACCTATTCTAGCGGACATCTTCATGGCACACTTAGAAGAAAAGAGATCCTCAGAACATCAATAACGGTTGATGGACGAGTACGTGAGTGGGTGGATGAGTGTGAGAGATGAGTGTATGGGTGGGGGAGGTGTGTAGTTGTGAGAAGATGTGTGTGAGCGGCGGGTGTGTGTGGGTGGCGGGGTGTGTGTGGGTGGCGGGGTGTGTGTGGGTGGGAGGTTTTTTTTGGGGGTATGGGTGGGGGATACGTGTGGGCACGTGGGGAGATGTGTTTATGGGTGAGGATGTGTATATAGGTGGGGATGTGTAGTTAAGTGGTGGCGAATGTTGGATAGGTGAGTGGGTATAGGTTGGCTGATGTGTGTGGGTGTGTGGGGAAAATTGTGAGAGTGCGGGATATGTGTGTGGATAGGTGCGGGATGTGTGGATTGGCGGGGGTATGTGTGTGTGGTTTCTTCTTCTTCTTCGTCTTCTTCTTCTTCTTCTTCTTCTTCTTCTTCTTCTTCTTCTTCTTCTTCTTCTTCTTCTTCTTCTTCTTCTTCTTCTTCTTCTTCTTCTTCTTCTTCTTCTTCTTCTTCTTCTTCTTCTTCTTCTTCTTCTTCTTCTTCTTCTTCTTCTTCTTCTTCTTCTTCTTCTTCTTCTTCTTCTTCTTCTTCTTCTTCTTCTTCTTCTTCTTCTTCTTCTTCTTCTTCTTCTTCTTCTTCTTCTTCTTCTTCTTCTTCTTCTTCTTCTTCTTCTTCTTCTTCTTCTTCTTCTTCTTCTTCTTCTTCTTCTTCTTCTTCTTCTTCTTCTTCTTCTTCTTCTTCTTCTTCTTCTTCTTCTTCTTCTTCTTCTTCTTCTTCTTCTTCTTCTTCTTGGTGTGTGAGGATGTGTGTGGGTGGGAAAATGTGTGTGGGTGGGGGATCAGTGGGTGGCTGGCGGCATGTATGCTTGCCTGGTTCTGTGTGTGTGCGTGGAGGTGTGTGTGGGTGGGTGGGGGAGGTTTGGTGGGTGGGAGATGTGTTGGTGGCTGCGGGATATGAGGGTGGATGGGGGATGTGTCTGACAACATAGCAATATGCACTGTTTATGTTTACAACTTTCATTTGATAATGTTTTTTTTTTTTTTTGGTTTTCTTATGTGAATGTATCATGCGTAATATGCATTGTTTATGCTTACAAAATCCATTTGACAATGGTTTTTCCCCTATGTTAATGTAACATGCACACGTGATGAATGAAAGATGAGTGATTAAAAGGGCCGAATGTAAGACGGGCTTGCGTGCTCAATTTGTTACCCTTTTAAAATAAAGTTTGTTCTATCTATCTATCTATCTATCTATCTATCTATCTATCTATCTATCTATCTATCTATCTATCTATCTATCTATCTATCTATCTATCTATCTATCTATCTATCTATCTATCTATCTATCTATCTATTTATCTATCTATCTATCTATCTATCTATCTATCTATCTATCTATCTGTATATCTATCTATCTATCTATCTATCTATCTATCTATCTATCTATCTATCTATCTATCTATCTATCTATATATCTATCTAACTATACCTGGTGCGTGAGTGGTGAATATGTGGTCAATGGAGATGTGGCTGGGGGATGGGTGATTTGAGGTGTGGATGGGGAGAGAATGTGTGGGTTGGTGGGGGAATGTTTGTGGGTGGCGAATGTGTTTTGGTTGGGGAAACAGGTGAGGGGAGAGTGTGTGGGTAGGGAATGTGCGGAAGGGCGATGGATCGGTTGGTGGGCTATGTATGTGTCCCTTGGTGTGCGTGTGTGTGGGTAGGTGGGGGTGTTGTGTAGGTGGGGTGATGTATGGGTAGGTGGGAGATGGGCCTCATAACATGGTAATTTGCCTTGTTTATGTTTACAACATTCATTTCACAATGCTTATGTTTCTTCCTATGTAAATGTATAATGCTCTTGATGAATGAAAGACAATTGATTGGAAGGGCCGAATGTAAGACGGGCCTGCGCGCCCAATTTGTGACCCTAATAAAGTTGATTTGATGTGATTTAACTACCTACCTACCTACCTACTTACCACCTACCTATCTACCTACCTGCCTGTCAGACTGCCTGCCTGCCTGCCTGCCTGTCTGCCTGTCTGTCTGTCTGTCTGTCTGTCTGTACTAGCTGACGAGCCGGCCTGCCGTTGCCAGGCACCTGGTGGGGAGCGTCTCATTGAATTCATATTAGCAGTCATACATCCAAATACATTTCTATAAGCGAACAGAGTACTCGTGCGGCCCCTGCTCCCGTTCCCGATGCTCGTCTTTTTCTGATGCTCTCGTTCCGTTCCCTTTGCTCGTCTGTTTCTGATGCTCCCGTTCCCGTTGCTCGTCTTTTTCTGATGCCCCCGTTCCCGTTCCTCGTCTTTTTCTGATGCTCCCGTTCCATTTGCCCGTATGTTTCTGATGCTCCCGTTCCCGTTGCTCGTCTGTTTCTGATGCTCCCGTTCCAGTTGCAGGTCTGTTTCTGATGCTCCCGTTCCCATTTCCGTTGTTCGTCTGTTTCTGGAGTTCGTAATGCCTTTTTCTTTCGTGTCAAAATTAAAAAACATTGATTTTAAAATAACTATTTCAATCTAATGCTCGTAATGACTTTTTATTTCGTGTAAACATTAAAAATTTATTTTAAACTAACTATTTCAGTTGGTCCGCGGGAGTGAGAACAACATCTGTACAAAATTTCATCTCAATTGGACAGGAACGCATAAAGGACACACACACAAACAAACATTCTCTTCTACTATATACAGCAGAAGCAAAAGATTGGAAGATAAATATCTTCATTCCAATAACTAAAAAGGGCAACCTGAAACTACTGAACGTAAACTTACCAAGATATCAGGAACACCCAATAAAAGCTGGGTTGACTGCGGCGTACTTCGAAGGATATGCAACTAACTTTCTCCACAACAAACACAAAACAAACAAAAAAATTGCATTATTCATTGTTAGTAATAGAAGAATACAACATTTAATGTGATGTCAAAGAGACATAAAGATGAGTTAGAAAATGATCACGTATGTAAAATAGATCGAATATTTTAAAGAAAACTTTGAAGATGCCTTAAAGCAGGTACTTTCTTACCGGTTTGCCGTACTTTACCGGAGATTATCTTCCGTTAATATTCGTTTGTTGTTGTTGTTGTTATGATGTCTCCATTTAAAAGATATATAGAGTACTCGTTATGTTTAATTCCCCGATTATTTCAAGTTAACGTTAAAAAAGGGACCAATTACTTTATATAGTTTTTTCCTCCTCGTTTTACGTGTGTACATCTCGTGTTTCTGAAATTCGTTTCTCACACAGATATACAGAGTGACCTTATCAGACGTAAGTAGACCCACAAATCACGTTTTATGTAGATGTATTTGTTTGTTCTAGTATGTTTTATTAGATGTATCGTCCATTTTTATGTAAATCTTGTCATTTTCGACTATTAAAGTAGTGAGGCTCATCTCAAACGAAAATGATGAAACTTGCATGCTCTGATGTGATATTTCAATTGCCGGAATTAGCCGTTTCCTTGTCAACGATGACTATTTAATATTGTTATGGAATATTCACAGCGATATGAATGCCAATGAATGCATGATTGCATTCAACGTCAAATTTAGTATTTGTGTATACATTTTCATCACTCTGCATGGGCGGGATCATTGCTAATTTTTAATCTTTCCAAAGGAGTATCTTTTGTCAAAATGCATCTATCAACGGCAATCTACGCTGGCTGACAAGTCTCGCCGCGTGCAGTCTGTGCGCGGTCTGACGTCATCACGGATTGGCGTGATGTATACAACTGAGTGTCTGAGTATATCTATCTATCTATCTATCTATCTATCTATCTATCTATCTATCTATCTATCTATCTATCTATCTATCTATCTATCTATCTATCTATCTATCTATGAGTACCTCAGGGGTCTATTCTTGGCCCTCTATTATTTGCCATTTATATAAATGATCTTCCATTAAATCTGTCGTCGTCCTGCGATCTATTTGCTGATGACTGCACAGTATATACAAACGCTGTTGATCGTAATATGCTAGAATTATCCTTGCAACAGGAAATAAATAGTGTAGTTAACTGGAGTCATGCAAACCGCATGCAAATTAACATTACTAAAACAAAGTCTATGTTAATAGGAACCAGGCAAAGACTTCACACTCTAAACTCGCAGAGAACTCTTCAGCTGCACATTGGCAGCACGCCTGTAGAAAGTGTCACCGAGCACAAGACACTGGGTGTTATCATAGATCAAAATCTAACTTTTAACTCACATGTTCATGCTCTAGTTAAACAAATAGCCAAAAAAGTATACCAACTTGCCAAAATTAAAAATTTCCTTGACAAAAACACAAGAAAGATATTCTATACATATCATATACAAACACATATTGATTACTGCTCCACAGTCTGGGATGGATGCTCCAAATCAATAACAAAACGCCTATATTCACTCCAGAAAAGGGCAGTGCGTTTAATTAATGGTGAAAAGCTTACCGACAATTCTAACCTATATAAACGTCTCCGGTTACTGCCACTCCACAAGCGCCTGCTTTTTAATAAGACCAAACTAATTCACAAAATCCTATTTCAAAATGCTCCAAGCTACCTTTGGCCATTGTTTAAATATAACGCTAGACATAGCGAACGACTAAATATACTTCATGTCCCTAAACCTAGGATAGACCTATATAAAACAAGCTTAGCATACTCTGCCGATCAGTTGTGGAACAATCTTCCACAAGAAATCAAAGACACCACCAATCATGATACATACATTCGCAACCTGTTTGAACACTACCTTAGTACAGACTACATGCCCCCATAACAAACAACACAAAAAAGACAATAATGGTAACTTATCTCAAACGACAACTAGCCAAAAAACATTCCCTTATGTATGGCACGTTACACCCTCCTTAGGTATTTATAATGCCCATGTTAAACACTGCCTCAGTGAGTCATTTGTTATTGATTATTTTTCATGCGTTTTAATGTTCTTTTGTTGTCAAAAGTTGCTTCATAAGTGATGTTGAATGAAAGAATGTATGAGAGGAAATAGAGAAGAAGGGCAGAATGTCAGACGGGCCTGCGTGCCCAATTCTTAACCCTTTGAAAATAAAGACTTATTATTATTATTATTATTATTATATACCTATACCTACCTACCTACCTACCTACCTACCTACTTACCACCTACCTACCTACCTACCTGCCTGTCAGACTGCCTGCCTGTCTGCATTCCTGTCTGTCTGTCTGTCTATCTGTCTGTCTGTCTGTCTGTCTGTCTGTCTGTCTGTCTGTACTAGCTGACGAGCAGGCCTGCCGTTGCCAGGCACCTGGTGGGGAGCGTCTCAATGAATTCATATTAGCAGTCATTATACATCCAAATACATTTCTATAAGCTAACAGAGTACTCGTTCGGCCCCTGCTCCCGTTCACGATGCTCGTCTGTTTCTGATGCTCTCATTCCGTTCCCGTTGCTCGTCTGTTTCTGATGCTCCCGTTCCCTTAGCTCGTCTTTTTCCGATGCCCGCATTCCCGTTCCTCGTCTTTTTCTGATGCTCCCGTTCCATTTGCTCATCTGTTTCTGATACTCCCGTTCCCGTTCCCGTTGCTCGTCTTTTTCTGATGCCCCCGTTCCCGTTCCCATTGCTCGTATGTTTCTGATGCTCCCGTTCCCGTTTCCGTTGGTCGTCTGTTTCTGGAGTTCGTAATGCCTTTTTCTTTCGTGTAAAAATTAAAAAAAACATTGATTTTAGACTAACTATTTCAATCTAATGCTCGTAATGACTTTTATTTCGTGTAAACATTAAAAATTTATTTTAAACTAAATATTTCAGTTGGTCCGCGGGAGTGAGAACAACATCTGTACAAAATTTCATCTCAGTTGGACGGGAACGCATAAAGGACACACACACAAACAAACATTTTCTTCTACTATATACAGCAGGAGCAAAAAGATTGGAAGATAAATATCTTCATTCCAATAACTAAAAAGGGCAACCTGAAACTACTGAACGTAAACTTACCAAGATATCAGGAACACCCAATAAAAGCTGGGTTGACTGCGGCGTACTTCGAAGGATATGCAACTAACTTTCTCCACACACAAAAAAAAAAAAAAAAAAAAAAAATTGCATTATTCAGTGTAGTAATAGAAGAATACAACATTTAATGTGATGTCGAAGAGACATAAAGATGAGTTAGAAAATGATCACGTATGGAAAATAGATCGAATATTTTAAAGAAAACTTTGAAGATGCCTTAAAGCAGGTACTTTCTTTCCGATTTGCCGTACTTTACCGGAGATTATCTTCCGTTAATATTAGTTTTTTTTTTTTTTGGTTATGATGTCTCCATTTAAAAGATATATAGAGTACTCTTTATGTTTAATTCCCCGATTATTTCAAGTTAACGTTAAAAAAGGGTCCAATTACTGTATATAGTTTTTTCCTTCTCGATTTACGTGTGTACATCTCGTGTTGAGTAACAAACTCATCTTCAACACTTATAGATCACATTTATGTCACTTGCTCGGACAACATCATAACCGTGCCCAATTATGCAATGAGCGATCACTACGCAATATGCTGCACATGGTCTAAAAAAGGAATTAAAACTCCTAAACATAAACACATAACTATAAAATATAGAAGCTACACAAATTTCAATCAAAACGCATTTTTACAGGACTTGCTCAGTTCACCTCTAAACAATGTTTATCAACTTCCAGACCCGGATGATGCTCTGGAATCCTGGATTAAGATCTTTATGATGTGTTTGATAGACATGTGCCAATCAAGGAAGTTCGAGTAAAACATCACGTCAAACCACCTTGGATCACCCAGGAATTTCTTGAAATTATGAGAGACAGAGATAAGGCACATAAAAAGCGTGATCTCAGCACATACCGTACTCTTAGAAACAAAGTTCAATATACCATACGAAAAGAAAAAAAAAATTACTTTAAGAACTTAGTCATGGATAAAACAAATAGTAAGGATATATGGAAATCAATTAACACCTTTACAAACAAGCATAACTACTCAAATTCATCACCATCAAATCCTCTTTCATGCGACCAATTCAGTAACCTTTTTTTCAGAATGACATAGATCAGTTGAAGGCTACAATACCAAATTCTCCTTGCAACTTATCTTTACTGTCATCGTTTTGCCAGACTAGATGCCCCCGAGATATCCTTTCTGACATACCGCTAATGACAGTCACTGAAGTGCTCACTTACCTCAGTAAACTAAAAAACACAAACTCATCTGGGTTAGATGGAATCAGCAGTCGGATTCTCCGCTGTGCTGCGCCAGTGATCTGTGTATCACTAACCTATGTATATAATCAGTGTATTACCAAAGGTCACTTTCCATCAGCTCTCAAAATCGCTAAAGTGTATCCTCTCCTTAAATCTGGTTCATTGGACAATGGTCTCCCGAACAATTATAGATCCATTTCTTTACTATCATCACTATCTAAACCACTAGAAAAACACACCCATAAGGTAACATTACAGTATTTAGATCGCAACAAGCTTATAGTTAATAGTCAATCAGGATTTCGACCAAAATATTCTTGCCAAACGGCCCTAACAAACATGATAGAAAATCGGCACCATAATATAAATAACAACAATCTATGTGGAGCTGTGTTTATCGATTTCAGAAAAGCATTTGATATGATAGACCATGCCATTTTAATTAAAAAACTAGAGACTATGAAAATTGGCCCTAATGTTGTAATGCTAATAACATATTTTCTGTCAAGAAAGCAAGTAGTATCATACAATAAATCTCTGTCCCAAACCACTACCTTCAATATTGGAGTACCGCAAGGCTCTATTCTTGACCCTCTATATATTAATGATCTACCTTTGCATCTTTCGTCGTCCTGCGATCTATTTGCAGACGACTGTACAGTCTATACAAACGCTGAAAGCAGTAATTAGCTGGAGTCGTCTTTGCAACAAGAATTAAATAATGTAGTTAGGTGGAGCTATGCGAACCGTATGCATATTAACATCACTAAAACAAAATCTATGTTATTAACAACCAGACAAAGACTTCAGACTCTAAATTCACACAGATCACTGCAACTTCACATCGATAACATGCCAGTAGAAAGTGTAATTGAGCACAAAACATTAGGCCTCATCATTGATAGAAACCTAACCTTCAAACCTCACGTTCAAGCGCTCACTAAACAAACAGCGAAAAAAGTCTACCAACTCGCCAAAATTAAAAATTTCCTTGATGAGGACACAAGGAAAATATTCTATACGTCTCACATACAGACACATTTTGACTACTGCTCTACAATCTGGGACGGTTGTTCCAATTCACGCACCAAGCGACTTTACTCACTCCAGAAACGGGCCATGAGATTAATTTATAGCAAACATTTAACTGACAATCCTAGCCTGCATAAACGCCTTCAGTTACTACCACTCCGCAAACGTCTGCTTTTCAATAAGGCCAAACTAATTCACAAAATCCTACGTCGGAATGCCCCAAACTACCTTTGGCCATTGTTTGAATATAATGCTAGACACAGTAAACGATTACATTTATTACACCTTCCGAAGCCTAGGATAGACTTATACAAAACAAGTTTAACGTACTCTGCAGCTCAGCTGTGGAACAATCTTCCACATGAAATAAAAGACATCATCAATCCCTATACATATAATCGCAAATTATTTTAACACTATCTCAGTACGGATTATCTTCCCCCTTAATAATAGAAGTAATAATATAATAAAACCCTAGTATAACAGCCAGTCCCCTTTTGGTAGGCCAGTATATTCCATATAGCTAATAAATGCCACACCAGTTATTACTATTACTGAGTCGTGTATTATTTATTTTTAATTTTTCCACATTGCCTTTATAATGCATATCTTTTATATTTTTGCAGTTTTCAGTTAGCCTTGAATGATGTGTGAATGGTATAATGTATGAAAGAGAGTGATAAAAGGAAAGAATGTTAGACGGGCCTGCGTGCCCAATTCTTAACCCTTTCAAAATAAAGTTTTGTTGTTGTTGTTGTTGTTGTTGTTGTTATATATATATATATATAAGCTGCCAGAGTTATAGGCCCTTGTGTTCGACAGCGCTGCGTTAATCTCCTTGACGACAGTCCAACCAACAGTTGTGTGAGTGTGTAGGTATGGTCACAAAAAGTGGAAAGGTCAAAACCGTTTTCTTTATATCTTCCTTGTAAATTATACACTTACACACAAACATTAATATCTCGGTTAAAATTGACACACAGACTTGAATAGGGTATCGTTGGGTTTGTTTTTTCAAGAGCTATCCAACTATGCAGGTTATAAAATTAAAAAACAATTTAGAAAATCTTACTAAAGTGGCTACCTTAAAGTGTTTATCATTTGGTTTATAACGCATATGACTGTTGATAACTTCTTTAATCATTTTATAAAACTTTAAGAAGAATACAACAATTATTTAAATTACATATGTAGCAATGCTACTAAAAGTAATGTCCCTTGATATACATTTTGTTGTTAAGTCCCATCGCAATATTTTAATTATACGTAGTTCCTTTTAATGTTACTGTATTACGTACAAAGCTGTTTTAAAAATAACTAACTGCTTCAGTTGGATCCGCGGGAGTGAGAACAACATATGCACACAATTTCATCTTAACCCGATGGACCATTCGGGAACGCATAAATGACAAACAAACAAACAAACAAACAAACATTCTCTTTTATATATATATATATATATATATATATATATATATATATATATATATATATATATATATATATATATATATATATATATATATAGTATTTCACCGTGATTTGGGGTTCAGAGAATCAGTCAAAGACTGAAACAGGAGGCAGGTAGCCTGCCTCATGATAGAACACCACCGGGACGTTGGGTCAACCTCAGATGGAGTGGAGGGAACACAGTGCCCGGGATCAGGGCAGGATAGATGATAGAAAAGGGGGACTATTAACTAGTCCTCACACGGTGGCGTTGACCAGATAGTTAGCACTACTGGTCACGACAGAATCACGCCTGCGTGATAGCAACGATTAGCACTCAACCAAAGACAGCTAATAGAAGCGTGCTAACTGACCTAGCACGCAAAGAGCCGAAGGACGCATGAAGGTCCTTCCGCGTGGCGTGTAGCGACGCGAGTGAAGGAAGTCAGACTGGGGACTGACTCTGTAGTGTTCACATCGTGTAGAATAGAAGATAGTTTTCGTATAGCCTAGTAGATAGAGATTAGCTGTAGGGTTTAGGAAAACTAGTGATAGAGAATATTGTGACTTTATGTGTGATTAGATAGCGACTGTTTTGCAATTGTAAAGAGCCAACGGCAATAAAATGTACCATTTCATTCCTCGCACACGACTTGCAAGTTTCTTGTATGGTGTGGGAGAAGTAATCCGATGATGCCTGAAACATGAGTTGTTGACAGGCAATAGGATTAAATGTGGTGTCAGAAGTGCGGCTTGAACCTGAGTTCAAGCTATAACACTTACCCACGGCTCTAGACTAGGTTTACGAATAGGATATTACAAAGATTAAATGTTTAATTTGTGTCAGTGACGATGACGTATGCAGACTAGATCGAGTTGCCAGCAGAATTGTGCCTATCGTGATGAAATAATGTTTATTTGTGCTTATTAGAATGTTATATATTTAAATAATGTGTTTTTCAAAGTTGTAAGTATTCATATTATGTTCTTCTTTCATTTATTTATGTAATTATTTATTTGTTTTTGAATAATTGTCAAAAATGATTCATGGCGGAGCAATACAGAGGTCAGCGACAGTATTGATTTTTGCAAGCTAAAAATAGCGCTGCGCCTGTGACGTGGCACGATTGACAAGCAGTTGGGCCTCGCCACTTGGAATCAGCATTTCAGTGTTTACGAACTGCCAAGCTGCTGCCTGCCTGAATCTTTACGATATATTAACTATTATTTGTTTATTTAAGTTAGAGAATGAATATATTTATTTATTTACACATTATTATTATATTTATAGTTATTTAAAAGCAGTTATTGAATTTTTTTTTTTCATACTTTTCTATTTGTTTACCGTCACGAGGGCACTACTTTCGGCTATGCAAATTAGATTTTGTCTGCACCATACTTCCATAGATTAAACTAGGTTAGTAACGAAAGACATATTACTGTAGAACGAAGACAGGACATTGACATTAAATATTAATTAATCGATATTCTGTTTGTTCGTGGGCATGTCAGTGTCATTGTACCAATTTGTCAAAAATCTATTTTTCGTTTACGAGTTGTTAATTGTTGCTGCTCTGTAAACCAGGGTAAACAACAGCTGATAGATAACGTGAGTATATGCTGATGTGTCAAACAAGGTGACCTGAGTAGAAAACTCGTGTGTATTCCGGGGTGCCAAACAACGAGAACGGTGTTGCTGACGTGTTGTTCCTTATTCTGGGGAACATTAAGATGAGTAAAACCTACGTTTTTGGCATGCATTGTGATTAATAGTGCATCTCTTTTTCAGCGTGTATTGTATGAACAGACTTTGTGCTCTAATTTTTTGGAGAATACAATTTTCCAGATTGTAAACAAAGAGTACAATTTGTAGTGCTCAGATATTAAATAACATAGCATATTAAAGAAAAATAACTGAGTGAAGCAGTCAGTTCAGGTCAACGCGAGCCAATTACCCAACAACATGGCTACTCTAGTTGGCTTCATTAAAGCAGGCAAAGAATTGCAATACACAGGTAAAGAGCTAGAACAACATGCGGATGAAAGATTTAAAGAGGCAAAAGATGCTGAGACAGCTGAACGCATACGAAAAGAGTGTGCGGAAAGAGATGAACGGGTACGTGAACGAGAACATGATAAGAATGTTAAGCAACAACAATTAGAATATGATAAGAATGTTAAGCAACAACAATTAGAACATGATAAGAATGTTAAGAAACAACAATTAGAACATGATAAGGAATTTAAGCAAAAGCAATTAGATCAGGAGAGAGAATTAAAGCAAAAAGAGATAGATGAAATGGCAAGAGTTAAGGAAAAACAAATACAAGTAGAATCAGAGACACAGTTAAAGATGAAAGAGATGGATGTAGACTCACACGCAGAGATCTCTGCCACTAAACTTAAAAGTCAACAAGAAGAAAATAAATTCAACAAATACAAGAATATTATCAAACCATATTGTAAAGACGATTCAATATCTGCTTGGACAGAAAATGTTGAGTATCAGTTTAAATATCACCAAGTTCCTTTAGAGATGTGGGCTATGATTTATATGAAGAACCTGAGTGGTGAGCCCCTTAAAGTGATAGAATCTATACCAACCGATCTTAGATCTGACTACTAATACATCCGTGATAGGATTATGCAACACTTTTTACTTGATGCCCCTGGGTATCAGGTTCAGTTCTCAAATTTAAAACCTAAACCTACGGAGACTTTCATTGACTACGTCTCAAATGTTCAAAGTGTACTAAATAGGTGGCTTAAAGCAGCTAACATAGGAAAAGACTTTGATACATTGAAAAATTTAATAACTATGGATAAAGTAATATCCACGATACCATACTCTTTTGCTAAATTTTTGCAGCAGTCAGACATTGAAACCATAGAACAGTTTGAAAAGAAAGGGTCTGCATATTTTTCTTCAAACAGAAATATTTTTAAGACTTCAAATGACTCTGAAATAGTTTCCTTTGTAAAAGATCAATCTAAAAACTATCAGACCAATAGAAAACCATTTAATAAATTTGACAAGAAAGATAGAAAAATTTCAAAATGTATCCACTGTCAACTTTTACATGACACTTATTCAATGTGTGACAAATCGCCGAGTTATCCGGCACATCTTGAAAATGTTATTAAGAAGCAACAGAACAAAAGATCTGCATACCGGCGTGCCATCAAATGTTTTTTTTTCCAGCTACGGCCATTATTCAAATAAGTGCCTAGGCCGCCAACGTATGAAAGCCAACAATGCTATTTTACTTGATACATCTTCTGATAGTAGTAGTGAGACTGAGTGTGATGTTGAAAATGAATTACCTGTTAACCAAACGGAAGAGGTGTGTTGTGTAAACGATATGTTAAGTTTTGACAGTTGTGAGCGATGTCACCAATTTCATGCTGACGGAAAATTAGAATGTGGACATACAGTTCCATTCTCATCTGAGAGTGTGAATGCAGCCTTAGCCTCCAGAGGCAATTTAGAGTTCCACAATGCAAAGGTCAATGATAGACCATGCCAATGTTTGCTGGACAGCGGTAGTACCCTTATTGGTCTCAGAAAGGAACTGGTGAGTCAAGAGGATTATACAGGTGACTCTGTCAAATGCCGAACCTTTTCGGGTAACATTGAAATTTACCCTTTGGCCAAAGCCCGTATTAACACTCCTTTCCTTTCGGGTACATTTACTTGTGCTGTACTTGACAACCCTTGTACTGATTTAATTCTGGGTTGCTTACCCCAACTAAAACAATGTAATAGCGATGAAATAACTGCATGGAACCAACTGAATGCAGTTAATGCAACAACCAGAGCAGACACTATAAAACATCAAGACACGCTTCAAGATGAGAGACTACTGGTGCTTTCTCCATCTAGCACTGATGATACCAACAGACAAAAATTCATAGAACAGCAGAAAGCTGATCCTAGTTTGTCTCCTTATTTAAAAGTATTGAAAGAACGAGCAAAAGTGACAAAGAACGCATCATGGTTCTTCAGATTAAATAATGGCATTCTTACTAGATATTATACTACTGGTAACCATGAGATTCAGCAAACGGTGTTACCTGTACAACATCGCCTAACTGTGCTAAAGATTGCACATGAGTCACCGTTTGCTGGCCATCTTGCATATGACAAAACCAGGGCCAGAATTCGGGCTCATTTTTATTGGCCAGGTTTTTGCAATGATATTAAATTATTTTGTCGTTCGTGTAATGTCTGTCAACAGTTAGTACGAGCGGGTAAACATGCTACAGCTGAAGTACAACCTTCTACACTGGCTTCTAGGCCATTTGAGAGTGTGGCGGTAGATATTGTTGGACCCCTGAATCAGGTGTCCAGCAAAGGAAATCGCTTCATATTAACGATGGTCGACCTATGTACAAGATGGGTTGAGGCAGTAGCTTTGAAGTACATCACCTCCAAAGATGTTGCCAATGTATTTCTACACCTGTTATCACGATTCGGATTTCCACGGACCATTTTATCCGATCGCGGAACTCAATTCATTCGGCTGCAACGCAAGCCCTTACAAAAATGTTAGGGATTAAACAACATTTCACGACAGCGTACCATCCAGCCAGCAATGGGAAAGTAGAAAAAATTAATGGAGATCTTAAGCATATGCTGGCTAAGGTAACAGCAGAAAACCCAGCTGATTGGGATACACTGTTACCAACAGTGCTGTTCGCCTATCGGGAGATTCCCCATTCAAGCACGGGTTTCTCACCGTTTGAGTTAGTGTACGGGGCTAACCCACGTGGACCCCTAACCATTTATCATCAGGCAATAACAAATTCTATTCAAATTCCCGAACCAAAAACACCTTATGAAATGGTGACTGAAACACGAGATAAAATCATGAAATCGTGTATTATAGCTAAGGCAGCTTTGGAGAGGAAGGGTCAAATCTACCGCCAATATGCCAACAAAGGGGCGAGAACAATTGAACTTGAACCAGATCAAGACATACTTCTCTTGCTTCCTGACAAACGAAATTTATTATTGACTTCATGGCAAGGGCCATTCAAGGTGGTACGTAAAATTTCAGATGTTGACTATGAAATATCAATAAACGGAAACTTAAAGATATTCCATGTCAACATGTTGAAACCTTACTATTCACGACAAGAGACAGAAGTAGAAACAGACGAACACAGTGCACTCACACCTAGTGATCAGACGACAGACATACACAACGCAACTACACTAGTTAGCGAGACTGGCATATCCGACGAGCATACACTTAGTGAGAATACAGAATACACACTTAGCACCACCACCGTACTGAATCAGGTAGACGACGACGGAATGGAACTACCAGTTCCTATTGTAGACAAGACTGCTACATTAGATAGCATACATATAGAACAGGGACTAACAGACAGTCAACGACGACAATTAGTAGAATTAGTGACGGAATACAAAGACATATTATCTGACATTCCAGGTAGGACGGACAGAATCGAACACTCCATTCTTCTTTCGGACTCTAAGCCTATTAAATGCAGGCCGTACTCAATCCCACTAAGCTATAGGGAAAATCTAAATAAGGAAATTCTGAATTTAGAGGTTAGTGGGATCATCCAGAAATCCACCTCTGAGTACTCTTTTCCAATTGTTCTAGTTAAGAAGAAAGATTCTACAATTCGTCTGTGCGTGGACTATCGAAAGCTCAACAACGTCACCAAGATCGACGCAGAGCCAATTCCTTCCTGCGAAGATCTTATTCTTGACATGTCCACCTCCAAAATCTTTTCTAAATTAGATCTCACTAAGGGATATTGGCAAGTCCCTATGAAGTCTCAATCCATCCATCTTACTGCTTTTTCAACACCTTTAGGACTTTACGAGTGGCGTTTTCTTCCTTTCGGACTTCGAAACGCTCCTGCCACTTTCGTACGCTTAACTAGAGATCTACTTCATGGAGTGACGAATACAGTGACCTATATAGATGATATATGTGTCCATACTGATGACTGGACAACACACCTACTGAAACTGAGACATGTCTTTAATAGGTTGCGACTCTTCGGGCTCACTGTCAAACCGAGCAAAGTAGAATTGGGCCTAAAAGAAATTGATTTTTTGGGTCATGTCATTTCTCAAGGTCAACTAAAGACTGACCATAAAATTATTACCAAAATTATGAATCTGACCATGCCTACCACCAAGAAACAGGTCAGAAGCCTTTTGGGGTTAGTGAATTACTATAGTAAATTTATTCCAAATTTAGCGGAGATTACAAGTGTATTTTCCAATGTTTTAAAAGCTTCTGTAAAATTGGATGTCAAAGATGCATTATTAATTTCTGCATTGTCAAAATTGAAAATCTTGTTTAGTAATGTTCCAATCTTCCGCTTGCCTAATCCGAGGCTCGTTTATTATCTTAGGACAGATGCCAGCAGGATCTCCATCGCTGCAGTACTAGGCCAATTTTATGAGCGCATCTTCCATCCGATTTGCTACGTGAGCCGTAAGATCACACCCACCGAGTCCAGATATTCCATATCCGAGTTGGAAGCCTTAAGCGTCATCTATGCGGTGAGAAAGCTGCATCGATTTCTGGCGGGTGTGCATTTCATTGTCCAGACTGACAACTCCCCAATAACGGTCATAGAGAGTGGTGTACATCGAAATGACCGAATATACAGGTGTTCGCTAATACTACAAAATTACACCTTTAGTATAGAGCATATTAAGGGGAAAGATAACATCTTGGCTGATACCCTTAGTCGACCATCTGATGTAGCAATACCAGAAATTTCCACATAAGAGTGTAGAGTAATAGATGTTAATTTAGTACAGTCAAATATTCTATGTGAAATATGTTAGAAATACATGAATATTATGTGCTGAACTAAGTACCAAAAACACTGACCTGCTATGTGTCCGTAGACATCAAAAGTAAGAACTTTACTCTGGGAACAAATATATCACCTTGTGAACTAGGACAGCTTATTACTTGCTAAGCTCCATATATGTTCCAGTGAATTAGTTGTGTTAAACAGAGAAAAACAGTGTCAGATGATTATATACACACACACACGAAAGCAGTGGTCTACTTTACAAACGAACTCTACAGGTGCAATACCCATAGAACAATTATGACTGTGTAATGGATTTCAAATACCCAGAACAATTGTATAGATATTATGCCAATGGAAGCATGGTTCTGAACATTAATGGCAACGACTAACCTGAGGTATTTAAAAACCATGTATATAAAACTTAATGTGATATGTATCATAATGTTTTAATATAGTGATAAAATATAGATAGATTATGTCATTTTAATTTATAGTTAGATTTTGATAATATAATACTTTTTCATTTCAGTTTAGATAGATTATTAATTTGCCCAGTTATTTAGCTTTAAAAGTAGATTAGGATAGTAATTTAAACATGACAACTAATTATAAGAAGTTTAGATATGAATAGTATCATTCAGTTTATTATATTTCACTTTGTTCCACTCCATTTGATTTCATTCCATCTTAACCAATCCATTTAACAAACGTTATCATTTAGTAGTATGATTAGGTTACACCATAATAGAATAGAAATATTATACACTTAAATATACATCATTTACACCATATAGAATAAGAATATCAATCATATAGTTTGTTTCATTTAAAAACATTAGTTAGAATATGCTATATTTCACATCACCCATTTTAGAAAGGGACGTAACTTATTACATTTCACATTACCCATTTCACAAAGGGACATAACTCATCTCACATCAATTTCATTTCCCATAGGTAAATTACATCCCTTAAATTAGATAAATATTAGGAGTAATGTAAGATTATTTTAGGATTAATATGACAGATAGATTAAAATAGGCAACGCATTAAATGTATATTTATAGAACTAGCATTAGTATGTCAGTATTTAGAGTAATATTTCGGTAGAATACAATGGTTAATAATACCAGGGTACAAACCATTAACCCTTTTTTCTTACATGTAAATATGTTGTAAATACTTGACGTGTGCAACGGTTGATGCACAGTCATTAGGCTCAACTCTGTCAAACTGAGCCAAACTTGTACAGTGTCACTCCAAGGTTTTTAAATAACTATGAGGGTAAAAGATGCGTGACAAAAATGAGAGTGAAAGTTATGTGACAGAAATGAAGGTAAAAGATGTGTGACAAAGGTGAGGGTGAAAGATGTGTGACAAAAGTGAGGGTAAAAGGAGTGTGACAGAAATTAGGATGAAAGATGTGTGACAGAAATGAGGGTAAAAGATGTGTGCCAATAGTGAGGGTAAAAGAAGTGTGACATAAGGGAAGGTTAAAGATGTGTCACAGAAGTGTGAAAGTGAGAGCAAATGTAAAATATACAAGAGAGAGTGAGAACAGTCAGCGGATTTTTTCTGCCGCTCAACAGGACTTTTTATTTTTGTTGCCGTCAAATGTTGGTTTCAATGTTGGAAATGTGTTGTAATGAATGTATTTTGTGTAGATTAGTTTAGGATCTTAGTGAAAGTATTTTGAGTCTCATAAGACAGAAACGTAGTCACAGATTTGTATTATACACATGTTTGTGACCACAGTTAAATGAATTATGGCACTTGAAAAACTAACTTATATACACATGATAGTTAGATACACATGTTAGAGGGTAGATTATACGTTTAATTACATCCAAACACACAAACAACCAGAAAAACAAACATGTAAATTGCATACACTTTTATTAGATCAAAGGGAGATAACTCCAGGTCAGGGGACATAATAGACAACGAAACACTAACTTAACAGTGAAATATGACTTTACACGCGGAAGCGAGATAGGTAAAGCCTGTCGCTCACAGCTTGTGTAATGGTTGTTTAATATTATATGGGGGACATGAAGCAATTCATGTGTTGACCTTCAGAAAGTCAACTGTGTATGGGTAGTGAGTTAATTTACTATTTGAGGGCAGGTCTTATAAGACAACGGTCCGGTTCAGACATACCTCTAATTAATATAATATTGCGATTGAGAAGAGGGCTCACGCCAACCAGACAAGTTTGTGGCGATTGCCAGTAGCCAAGTAAAGTGATGCTATATTGTGACATTAGTCAGTAGGTCTATTGAGTAGCCCAAAGCCAGGTTATCTACAGTCTTTGACAAAAATTAGACACACTAATTTTTTAGAAACCTCTTGCATCACAACCAATGAGTCAAAGTTGATGACGCAACACAGGAGGGGAGGGTGTGTGTCAAAGACTGAAACAGGAGGCAGGAAGCCTGCCTCATGATAGAACACCACCGGGACGTGGGGTCAACCTCAGATGGAGTGGAGGGAACACAGTGCCCGGGATCAGGGCAGGATAGATGATAGAAAAGGGGGACTATTAACTAGTCCTCACACGGAGGCGTTGACCAGATAGTTAGCACTACTGGTCACGACAGAATCACGCCTGCGTGATAGCAACGATTAGCACTCAACCAAAGACAGCTAATAGAAGCGTGCTAACTGACCTAGCACGCACAGAGACGAAGGACGCATGAAGGTCCTTCCGCGTGGCGTGTAGCGACGCGAGTGAAGGAAGTCAGACTGGGGACTGACTCTGTAGTGTTCACATCGTGTAGAATAGAAGATAGTTTTCGTATAGCCTAGTAGATAGAGATTAGCTGTAGGGTTTAGGAAAACTAGTGATAGAGAATATTGTGACTTTATGTGTGATTAGATAGCGACTGTTTTGCAATTGTAAAGAGCCAACGGCAATAAAATGTACCATTTCATTCCTCGCACACGACTTGCAAGTTTCTTGTATGGTGTGGGAGAAGTAATCCGATGATGCCTGAAACATGAGTTGTTGACATATATATATATATATATATATATATATATATATATATATATATATATATATATATATATATATATATATATATATATATATATATATAGTATTTCACCGTGATTTGGGATTCAGAGAAGACATGTATACCAAGGGAAACAATTTCATCACGAAATGTAAACAGGCATATACATAGCTGTTTACTGGCTTTCACATATGCTAGGATGGTTAAAGAGCTTGATCAGCCTTTGTAATCGACGCTTGCATACAAATATTTTTTTCTAATTTATTTAATTTTTAATTTTTATTTTTAGACATCAATACCATGTAATTAATTAAGGAATTATACAACCCCACCGAAACACAGAAGAGTTGCATAGAATGGTTCCGTTAAAGGAGTTCTGCTACACTTACTACTTTTGTGTACCATCTAGCCTTGTTTCTCAATGTGAGCCATTTAGTGATGTGGGGGTAGATTATTTATATTTTGCAGCCACGACTATTTAGCTACTTAGTCCATTTTCCAAGCTATAAGTGGACGAATAATAGATTACTTGGAGTACAGAATGATCACCCACTTTGTCTACAACTACTATTCTTGACTTGACTCTCTCCGTGACTTTAGATTCTGGTTGGAAAACTATTGCAGTGTGTCGCCAAATACTTCCACCCTGCGAATTCTGTATTATATATATATACTAGCTGACCCGGCCCGGCTTCGCCCAGACCCTGGTGGGGAGCATCTCATTTAATTCATATAAGTAGTCATATAAGTTCTCGTTCCCGTTACCGACTATCTGTCTGTCTGTCTGTCTGTCTGTCTGTCTGTCTATCTGTCTGTCTGTCTGTCTGACCCGGCCCGTCTTCGCCCAGACCCTGATGGGGAGAATCTCATTTAATTCATATAAGTAGTCATATAAGTTCCCGTTCCGACTATCTATCTGTCTGTCTGTCTGACCCGGCCCGGCATCGCCCAACTCCTGGTGGGGAGAATCTCATTTAATTCATATAAGTAGACATATAAGTTCCCGACTGTCTGTCTGTCTGTCTGTCTGTCTGTCTGTCTGTCTGTCTGTCTATCTATCTATCTATCTGTCTGTCTGTCTGACCCGGCCCATCCCATGGTGGAGAGCATCTCATTTAAATTATATAAGTAGTCATATAAGATCCCGTTCCCGACTATCTGTCTGACTGTCTGTCTGTCTTGGGTAAATGGAGGAGGGAGGAGGAAGAGGGAGGTGGAGGAGGGAGGAGGAAGAGGGAGGTGGAGGAGGGAAGAGGAGGGAGGAGGAGGGAGGAGACAGGAGGAGTAAGGAGGAATAGGAGGGAGGAGGAGGGATTAGGAGGAGGAGGGAGGAGTAGTGTGGAGGAGGAGGCGAGGAGGAGGGAGGAGGAAGAGGGAGGAGGAGGGAGAAGGAGGGAGGAGGAGAACGCAGCAGGAGAAGGGAGCAGGAGGAGGATAGGGAGGAAAAGGGAGGAGGAGGGAGGAGGAGGAGAGAGTAGGAGGATGGAGGAGGCGGAGGGAGAAGGAAGAGGGAGGAGGAAGAGGGAGAATGAGGAGGGAGAAGGAGGGGGAGGAGGGGAGGAGGAGGAGGAGAGAGGAAGAGGGAGGAGGAGGAATGTGAAGGGAGGAGGAGGGAGGAGGTAGAGGGAGGAGGAGGGAGGAGAGGAGGTAGAGGGAGGAGGAGGAGGGAGGAGGCGGAGAGGGAGGAGGGGGAGGAGGGAGGAGGAGGAGGAGGGAGGAGGAGTGATGAGGAGGAGGGAGGAGGAGAGAGGAGGAGGAGGGAGGAGGAGGAGGGAGGAGGAAGAGGGAGGAGGAGGAATGTGAAGGGAGGAGGAGGGAGGAGGTAGAGGGAGGAGGAGGGAGGAGGAGGAGTGAGGAGGAGAGGGAGGAGGAGGGAGGAGGAGGAAGGAGGAGGGGGAGGGGGGAGGAGGAGGAGGAGGGAGGAAGAAGGAGGAGGAGGGAGAAGGAGGGATGAGGAGGAGGAGGGAGGAGGAGGAAGAGGGAGGAGGAGGAATGTGAAGGGAGGAGGAGGTAGAGGGAGGAGGAGGAGGGAGGAGGAGAAGGGAGGAGGAGGGATGAGGAGGAGGAAGAGGGAGGAGGAGGGAGGAGGTAGAGGGAGGAGGAGGAGGAGTGAGGAGGAGGAGAGGGAGGAGGAGGAAGGAGGAGGGGGAGGAGGGAGGAGGAGGGAGGAAGAAGGAGTAGGAGGGAGAAGGAGGGATGAGGAGGAGGAGGGAGGAAGAGGAAGAGGGAGGCGGAGGAATGTGAAGGGAGGAGGAGGGATAGGGAGGAGGGGAAGAGGAAGAGGGTAGGAGGAAGAGTGGAGAGGAAGAGGGAGGATGTAGAGGGAGGAGGAGGGAGGAAAAGGGAGGAGGGAGGAGGAGAGAGGAGGAGGAGGGAGGAGGTAGGAGGAGGAGGAAGAGGGAGGAGGAGGGAGGAGAAGGAAGGAGGAGGAAGAAGGAGGAGGAAGAGGGAGGAGGAGGATGGAGGAGGGAGAGGGATGAGGAGGAAGAAGGAAGAGGGAGGAGGAGGATGGAGGAGGGAGAGGGAGGAGGGAAAGAGGAAGAGGGTAGGAGGAGGAGAAGGGGAGAGGAGGAGAAGGAGGGAGGAGGAGAAGTAGGAGGAGGGAGGAGGAGGGGATAGGAGGAGGGAGGAGGCAGAGGGAGAAGAAGGACGGAGGAGGAGGAAGGAGGGAGTGGAAGGAGGGAGAATGAGGAGGGGAGGAAGGAAAGGGAGGTGGAAGAGGAAGAGGAGGGAGGAGGAAAGAGGTAGGGGGAGGAGGAGGTAGAGGGAGGAGGAGGAGGAAGGAAAGGGAGGAGGAAGAGGAGGAGAAGGGAGGAGGAGGGTTGAGGGAGGAGGAGGAGGTAGAGGGAGGAGGAGGGAGGAGGTAGGAGGAGGAGGAAGAGGGAAGAGGGAGAAGAAGGGAGAAGGAGGAGTGAGGATGATGAGGGAGAAGGAGGCAGGAGGAGGAGGAGGGAGGCAGGAGGAGGAGGGATAAGGAGGGAGAGGGAGGAGAAGGGAAGATGAGGTAGGAGGGGGAGGAGGCGGATGGAGTAGGAGGGAGGAGGATGGAGGAGGAGGGGAGAGGAAGAGGGAGAAGAAAGAGGGAGAAGGAGGAGGGAGTCGGGAGAGGGATGAGAGGGAGGAAGAAGAGAGGAGGAGAGAGTTCGCCATTCGGAATTCATACTCGTCTAGTTCTTCCCTTCTACACGACTGTAGATAACTTCCTTACACATAAAAAGATGAATTGTTATTGATATTGCCGTGGCATGGAGGAATATCAGCAGCAGAGTTGATCCAAAAAACCAAAGACTGAGATCTACGGAGAGCCATGAACGCCTACGCCAGCCGGCACGGCACTTGATGATGATGATTGCCGTGTGACGATTCTGTGTAGTCACGTCATTTTCTTCCCTTTCCCTAGCGTTTTGGTTCGGGGATTCTTTCATCATCATCATCATATATTTACGTACGTATTTTGGGAGGGGGGGGGGGGGGAGGGAGGAGGAGGAAGAAGAAAAAAAAACTATGACAGTTGACAGCTCTGGAATGAAAGGAAGGCGTGTAGAAAATTTCATCTCAATCGGATAGGCCGTTCGCGAACAAATAAAGGACATACATATTTACATACATACATATATGTACACATACACTTTGTTTTATATATATATATATATATATATATATATATATATATATATATATATATATATATATATATATATATATATATATATATATATATATATAAGCAAGTGCCATGCGGTTGGCGTAGGCATTCATGACTCTCCACAGTTCTCTGTCTTTAGTCTTCTGGATCAACCCTGCCGTTGATATTTATCCATGCCGCCGTCGCGATCCATCCAGCATGATTTCTCTGGATCTATCGCTGCCTCTCAACATCTCGATCTTTCCAGTCGTCACGATATTCTCTAATACCTCTCTTCTCAACACATGTCCTAAAAAAAGATGTTTCACTCTTTCTTATTGTTGTATATAATGTTCCAGTTTCATTAGCCTCTTCCAGGCATTCGTTGTTAGTTGCTTTGCCAGTCCAAGGAACTCGCAACATTCGTCTCAGGAACCGCATCTCTTTTGCTTTCATTCTCTTCCTAAATGTTCATTTGCATTCCAAAATTCACAGCCACACAGAAAAACAGGTATAGAGCAACTCAGCACACTCTTTCTTACATTCAATGATAGTGCCATATTGCATAAGATATTCTTCATTTTCTTAAATGCAGCTTCTGCTTGCCCGATTCTGCTCTCTATCTCTGTTGAGCATCTTCCATATGATGTTATAAATGCCCTTATATATTTAAAACTATCCACTTAGTAAAGACTTTTCCCTTCTATCTCTATATTTCGCATTTGGGTATCACCTTTTCCTTTGCTATCACCATTTGTACTGTTTTCTTGATATTCAAGGAGAGTCCCTTCTTTGCACTCTCTGTTAATACAATGTCCAACAATTGTTGTAGATCTTTTACATTATCCGACATCAATACTCTGTCATCTGCATGGAGTATATTATTTACATTATAACATCCAAATATTATTTCTGGCTTTTCCTTCATCTCTCTCATTATTACTTGGCTATAGAGGGAGAAGAGATCCGGTGACAAAACACATCCCTGACTTACTCTCAGCTTTATGTGTTCATAATGTCACTTATTTCCCATTTTAATTGCTGCTATTTGGTTCCAGTAAATATTTATTTTTTTAAAATTATTATTCTGAGATCTTTCCCATCAATGTTAATGTCTTCCAACATTTTAATAATTTCATCATGGTTTATTTATCAAATACATTAATGTAATCTATAAAGCACAGATACATGTATTTATTTTTCTCTATTGAACTTTCTAATAGAGTCTGTAATGTATATATTGCATTGTTTGTACCTTTACCTCCCACAAATCCATACAGTTAGTTAGTCGACAGATCATCCTCGTTGCACATCGGACCATTCAGTCCATAAGTGCTCGGATCCCCTCCTCAGCAAATCCCGCAGCGTGTAGCGGCTAACGACGCCAGTTCTGTGTTGGTTTATCAATCTTCTTTGGCTTCCTGCGTAGTGTTCTTGTTTGGCCACCCCTCTTTTAATTTGCTGCTCTCGCAGTCTGGCCATTGTTGTAGATTCACAGTCATCACTTGGTTCTTGCAAAAGTCTCACTTCTCGTAGAGCATTCAGAATGTCAGCCTGGTCCATGGCGCGTCCGCCCTCCACAGTAGCCTCACCTGCGAGCTTGTCAGCCCGCTCATTTCCTTGTACTCCCGCATGCCCTGGCACGAAGATGAAACTAATCTTTGCCAGCCGAGACCGCTCCAGAGGCAGCAACCATTCTCTTCGGATCGACCCCTCCTCTATCCTCTTGATCATGTTCATTGAGTCGCTAAGGAAACAAGCCCTAGTGAATGTCTGTGTCTCGAGCCATGTTATTGCTTTACTTACTGCCATGACTTCCATGGTCAGGCTACTTGTGGTTTCAGTGAAAGCACCAGAGTCCTCCTTCACAATTCTCCCTCCGGCCCGAGCTGTAAAGGCCCATGAGCTTCTCACATGTCGGACGACCGACCCATCTGTGTAGATGACCGCGTCACTGTCTAGCCAATTCTCGAAAATCAACGCTTGTACTTCAGCCTCCACAGCAGCCGGATTTTCTTGTCTGCATTTTCTATCTAGTTGGATGCAAACTGAAAAGGATGTGCAGAAGTCTGTTGGCACTTGCACCCACTCCTCGCCAGGTTCTAAGTCCTCAAGTGAACACACCTGTTGAAGAATGTCTTCGGCTTGACCCATCCACGACCGTCCTCTTTTTAACCTGCTGCCCTTCACCTTCCTAATTTCACTATGCAGTGGATGCTGTGTGTTTGCGTTAATTCTGAGGTAGGCGCGTGCCCTGCAAACTTGCATTCTCTCTTCAATGGTTGGAAAATCAAGAAGGTAGCGCATCGCCCTGCATGCTGTATCTCTTGTACATCCAAGAATAATGCGCATAGCTTCATTCTGTATCCTTTCCATCCTTTCTATCTGCTTATGGCTGACAGTCAGGATTGCCATTGCATACTCCAAAACAGACATGACCAGCCCCTCGTACAGAAGACATAGATGGCGCTGCTCACAGTTTGCTGCCGCCATCACCCGCATCGCTGCCAAACCCCGCTTGGCCTTTGCTATCACCCGGTCTATGTGCACATTATAAGCAAGGCTTCGATCAAACCGTATCCCCAGGTAATTCATTGCCTGCGTTCTTTCCACCGTCTCTGAACACAGCATTACAGTTGGTGTTGGATTGTTGAAAATATGATTATTCAACGAGAACCAAGTCACTGTTGCCTTTGTTGGGTTGACCATTGCCCCAGCTTCATCACACCAAGTACTTATGCGATTGAGTTCGGTTTGTAGTTCCACAGCAACCTCCTCTCTATCCTTACCCTGACGATACACTAAAACATCATCGGCATATGACAATGTCCTGCCAGGTCCAGTGATCTGCTCACTGGTGATTCTCACTGTGTAGGCGTTGAACAGTACCGGAGATAATGGTGATCCCTGTGGTAGGCCAGGATATATTGTTGTTGGTTCCGAAGTCCAACTGCCATATCTAAAAACTACTTTCCGTTGGAAGAGGGCTGCAGCGATCCAACTAAGGAGGAATGGACTTACGTTTAGTTCAAGAAGCTGAAACATTAAAAAATCCAGTGGTACTCTGTTGTATGCGTCCTCAAGATCAATCGCTGCAGCAACGGTTTCAGTGCCTGAGTGGAAACCTTCATAGACATCGTGGGCAAAGACTGCTGCATTGGTCCAGGTTTCTCTTTTTGGACGGTACCCACCCAGGGTAGGTGGGAAAACATCTTGCCTCTCTAGTTGGCTTGATATTTTCCTGGCAATTACCTTCTCCAGCAGCTTGCATACAGATCTTCACCACTTTCCATTTTTATTTTCTCGTTCTTCTCATAATAATACTGAGTAGAAGCTTAGTGACATGATTTATAAGGTTAGTCGTACGGAAAACTCTGCTTTCAATTGCTCCTTGTCTCTTTGGTATAGCTAGAAATACAGATATCAACATATCGCATGGCCACTGCTGTAAATAGCATTCAACATTTTGGTTAATATATCTTCTCCAAATTCTCCCATTACTTCTAATTTTTTTTATTTTGATTCCATCTGGCCCAACTATTTTTCCTTTCTTAATATGCTTGAAAGCTTCATCGATTATATATATATATATATATATATATATATATATATATATATATATATATATATATATATATATATATATATATATATATATATATATATATATAATACAGTTCCTATACTAATTACGCCCGTTGCAATCTGATTATATGTCAGCCTTGCTTTACTTCTGAGTGACGACTGTCGACTAGACCCACTGACAACCCATTGCTTCTGCTTTCTCTCTAGACCATGATAGTCTATATGTTCTTCTTAATTATTCACATGCTCCCAGATGACATTCTCCACATCTGCCTTATCATGCATCAAATTACCCCGTAATGATAACCAGCCAATCTGTCTGTCTATTCATTTCCAACCACACCAATGTCGTGGAGAAAAGATGAAGTGAATGCTCACAACCCGCGACCTCTGAATCGACCTCTGAATCGATGCATGCATTCTGAACGAAGTTTGTCATTGCTTTCTGTGAATCAGTTACAATAACAACAAGCGTTTACAGTTTGTTCTCCAACCAGCGGAACGCTACAGTAACCGCATCGAACTCTGCTGATTCCATATGGTTGTGGTGCCATATATCAATCTCTTCTTTACTAAACATTGACCAATGTCGCTTTTGCTATGAATCCCCAGCAATTTATTTATTATCAACCTAAAGAAAATATGTAGTGCTTTGTTTACCTCATCTGAACGCTTTGTTTCATGTTCTCAGCAAGTACACATCATTTAATGTCCATTTGCCTTCTACAAACCCACAATTTTCTTCCCCTAGTTCAGGCCGTATATTCTTTCTAACTTTTTGTATGATGATTCTTCGCAAAATCCTCTTGATTTGACTTATTATACTAATGTGTCGATGTTGATCACATTTCAAGGCTCCTGATTTCTTTGGGATGCCATAACTATAGATTTACACAATACATGAGGTATATCTCCAGGATCATATATTTTGTTGAGCAGTCTGGTGACGTGGTCTATTCCATATACTTCTATGGCATTGGTTATTTGTTTGTTATTTTGTCTGGATCCGTAGTCATGCCAATTTTCAGAAGGTGAAGAGTAATCTGAATCCCCATTCTCGAATTGATGGTCTTTCATTATTATTCAGAATATTTGATGAAACAGCCATGTGCACATGTGGATTGGCGTCGCAGACAGCAGAGCACATACTCCAAGACTGCCCAAAATATAACATATCTAGGCAAACCTTCTGGCCTAGAGAGACGACAGTGGAAGATAAACTCTATGGACCACTGTGTGAACTGAAAAAAACAGTTCAATTCATGCAAGAGACGACATTGCAGATATAGACATATTTCAAGCGAACGAAAGAAGAAGAAGAATTCAGAATATCCTACTGGTCCTCTCTTGTAACATTATAAAGGTCTTTCGCATAATCTGACATTGCAGGTAAAATCTGACCTTTTTCTGTTATGATGTTACATCTTTGGTTTTTAGGCAACCTGTTGATGTATGTGTTCTTTTCTGTCATTAATGTTGGTGTGCATTATTGTGATATTCCAGGTGCTGTGTTGGTTTTTAATTTCGCCGCAATTTTCCTCAATCCATGCTTTGTTTGCCTCATTGCACAATTTCCTAATTGTTCTGTGAATCTCCTCATATTTTTCATAGTTTTGTTGTTTGGCATTTCGTACTGTCCGCTTCATGGCGAAGGCTTTACGGACGCAGCTCATACTCCCGCACACCCTGGAAACACAGCTCCAGGCGATTTGGCAGCAGGCCACCTTGTGTTGGTTGTTTTACGACATGGTATGGGTGCTTATTGTTCAGAAAGCAATGACAAACTACTGAAAGTAAACTTGCCGAGAGATCACAACAGAAAACAAAAACGCTCGTGTTGACTGCGACGTCATGTAAATGATAAGCAACTAGCATTGGTTTCAATGTTTTCTTTTTTTCTACGAGTTGTAAGATGTCTTCCGCCATCCATTTCTTCCGTCTCATTATCTTCAAATTTGAAAAAAGTTATTTTATGCAGCCTGGCTTACTGTTCTTCAGTATGTCCCATTTGTCACTGCCACCTTGAAATATAATTTCCAGATCGGCCAATGCATCAAATATGTTCTTTACATCTACGTTTTAACTCCTCGCTATTCATTGCACATTCATCAAATTTAGTTATTTCCTCTCCTTTAAATTTACTTGTAAGTGACGACGTCTTTAATAACATATTTAATTTTTTTTAAATAGAACAAAAATAAGAACAAAAAAATATATTTAAAGACGTCTTCACTTACCATTAAATATAGTCGTACCCATTTATGCGGGTCGATCAGGAAGTCCGTGCAAAGGAACAACAAAATAAAGACATAAATAATTATCCACCATCTGGATACTGATTCATCAGTTATCAGTTATCAGTTGGGGTATCTTCATTGCACTCCGGACATGTCCATAGGTGCTCAGATCCATCCCCCAGCATATGCATCAGCGTCCGGTTGGTAATAGTGCCAGTTCTGTGTTGGTTGACGAGCCGCTTTGTTTTCCCGATGTATCTCTCGCGTCTGGCTGTGCCGATTCTAACTCCACCGTGCTTACAGGCAGGTGCTCTAGTCACGGCAAAATGGCGACTTCTACTATGTAGAGGACACGCACGTATGTCTAAATTATATAACGTATACCATTAACATATATGTCATTGGTGTTTCAAACCGTCGCAAAATATTCTCTGTTAATTATACATCACTAATACAGAATTTGCGTTATTGAATCTGAAAATATAGAATGCGAGTATGTCATCGGGTGCTGCGCACGTCGTAAGGAATTAATGTACTTGTTAGATGCGTACCTTATGACTGACACATGACATGCTTGACTCTAATTGTAAATGTTCACATAGTCACGAATTAAAATAGTTGCTTGAGAAGTATTTTTACGTTAACAGTGTTCACGTAAGTCAATATTAACGTACTAACATAATAATGGAATGCACCCCTCCATTATGTCCTAGCATATTGTCAATAACTGTGTTGCTGCATTATTTTATTAACATTTGCTGTGTTGTTCCTTTTGCGCTTATACTAAGTATGTAATATTTGTAAAACAGTGTTCACTCATTCTTGTACAGTTTAAATTGCCGCTATGCTATTAACTGGTATGTTAACTAGCACGTAGTGTAATCCGAACGTCCAGTGATGTAACATATATAATTAACCACACGGTCATATTCATAATTTAGTTGACATTTAATCACACGGTTATGTCCATGTTATGAGAATGATTAATGGGACTCATTGTGACATAGTAGAATGGTATGGCAATTTAATATGACCCTGTTTTGAATAAAAGAAACCATATAAACCATGAGGAAATATACAGTGAGTAGAGTGCTGACAAACATATGAGATATCATAACATCATTTAAAACAAGGTAACATGTCTCATGGAATAAATAACTCGCAACATATAGAATTTACACTACAGTTTATCCTAGACGATACCACCACTGCGATTTGCATCTGTGTCTTGTACACTGGTGTCTCTCAACTGATTAGTTTCTTTGGCATCGTCACAAACATTATCAACATCATCTGTTTTGCAAAGCAAGGTTTCAAAGATGCTATCAATGTCAGTCTCATGGGTATGCCATTGAAGCCAAAATATATGTCGTTTGTTTTTTGGTCATGTGCTAAACATAATTGACAGAATTTGCTAAATTCTTCGAATTAATTTGGTATTTTCATTTGTTTTATTGTTTGTTTGTATTTTATTGTTGTATTTTTTTTTTATTAAAGAAAATAACCATTGGTCATTTGGTAGTATTTCAACAACTCTTTCTCTCATTGTAAATGAAAATTGTTTTATTTGCCCAGTGTGTTTTATATCTAGCAAAAGGCTATGTTTTTTTAATCAAAACTATTCTGGTTCTAATCTCTACTACAATCTAATCTCTTCCATCAGATGTTATGACTGTTCATTTCTTATGACCGACGACAGTTTGTAAAATCAAGTTATACCTCTCCATAACACAAAGCCTGGGCTGAATTTAGAGACCATGTGTTGCCCATGCAGCATGATCCCTCTCTCGACCTGTCTAGTTCACTGCAGAGGAAAAATAACACCAATACGTCTGGAACAAGACAACCTATAGAAGCTGCGGATCAGCAAAGCAATGCTCTAACTGTCCGCCTGTCGGAGCTTCGATCTTAGACCAGTTGCCAACCAAGGCTTACGGCCTGGTCTGCCCTGTCATGTCATTTAATCGTTAGGTTGCATTTCCTCGCACTAGGATAAGGCTTGGAACCTCCCAATTTTGCTCATCCGCCCGAAGCCGTTGGCACAATGCGGGGTGTCGGGTTTGGTAAGCGCCGCCCAACGTTCGGCGCTAACAGAAGCAGGTAGTACCGTCTACTGTCATACGGTAGGTCAGTCATATCTAACAAAGACCTGACAATAACTTATTATTATTAGCTTATCGTGTAATTGTCACGGTCTCTGGCTTTCGTAGCTCTGGCTTTGCTATTGCGGAAATCTTCTGCTTTGCTTTTTTTTTTAAACGGTGTATCCCGCTGTAATCAGTGTTCCGTTCTCACTTCGACTACTAAATATGGAGATAGCCTAGTGCATATTACAGACCGTGAGGATACAATATTCCTTCGTGTGTTTTTTTTTTTTATTTTTTTTATTTTTATTTTTGAGGTACAATAAATTGTATTGATTATGTGTTTATGAGATGTTACCTCATCCAATCATCATTTTACCAGCTGTATATTCTACCATGCCGGTCTCCCTGGCCTAGAAGTTAACACGACTTTCTCCGTAATCCCGTTTATCAAGGTTGGGTAACGCTGCACGCGAGAAATGGTAGCGGTTCTCGCCGAGTTGGTGACTTACGGGATAAGTGAGCCGGCCGCTCAGAAAGCAATGGCTAACTATTGAGCATATTCTTGACAAGAAATCAACAACAGCGGTAAAATGCTGGTGTTGACAGCGATGTCCTGTAAAGGATATGCGAAAAATAAATATTCTACTATAGTCCATCCATCATGTGCCATGCCGGTAAGCGTGGGCGGTCATGTTCTGCCATCTCACCCGATCACCAGAGTCGTGGATCAGCTCCGTGTTTCTGTCTCGACTATGCCACAAGGCCAAGCCATCCAGGTACTTGCTTCTAGGTCTTCCCCTTGGTCTGTTCCCCTCGATCTTACCAGTTGTCACCAAATTCTCCAATCCATTTCTTCTCATAACATGTCCAAAAAATACTATAGTAGGGAATACCATATCCTTGAACAGATCCCTATGCTCAATTTCAGTATCACCACATAGGAGTTGTCACGTGGTTTACATATCCCTTTGCTCACTATATGTATTGCCACATTACGAATTGTTATCACTTCAAATATCCCTTCACCAATTGTATACATCACCAACCAATATTCTTTGGTCACGTCATAAGAAGATGGGCATTGGCGAATATCGTGACAGCTGGAAAGATACACTGGAATAGAGGCAGATGCAGACCATGAGAAATGATGCTGGATGAACTGAAATGGTGGAATGGAGGGACAGCATTAGCAGAGTTGATCAAGAGGACCAATAAAGGCGATCTGTGGAAACACTTGAAGGCCTACGCCAGCTGGCAAAGCATTTCTTCTTGATCTTCTGCGTTCATCCGGAGTGTTTTTTTTTCCAGATGTAATTGTGGTATACTGTTATGCACCCTTGGGCCTAGACCCGTAGGCCAACACATTCGACTTTGCGTGAGTTTTTGACCAGGTTAGCATTCCTGGGGGACTCTCACTTGTGTTGTGCGTCCACATCCCAGCTGGTCAAGTTAGAACTGCTGAATACTTTACCTTCAGCCCTCAATGGACGGCAGGGATAGTCCATGGGCATTATCCTTCATCTTAGGAAGGCTTCCATAGTTGCAGAGCCGACACATAGCGCTCTGGTGCTGGGCTCACCAAGGGAATCGCCACTTCTTGCTCATGACTGCTTTAATTCCTCACTTCAATATATTGGGCATTTCGTTGGCTACGGGCCGCTTCCCGCACAAACCAGGCCGGTCTGCAGACAGTATCCACTCAGCGATCTTTCGATTCGGACATGTGCTATTCGTTTTACCCGGAAGACATACATTGCTAGAGCTATTCCAGGCACGACGGAAATTCGGAAAACTAGCTGGTCAGATCTGTTCCGGTCACAAGGATATTCGGAAAACTAGATAGTCAGAGCTGTTCCGGGCACGTCGGACATTTCACTCGGACGTTTTTGCGTTGTGCCAGTTTTAATTTGCCACCCTTAGGCCTGCACATCCTACTTCGGCAGGCGTTTTTAATCAGGTTAACCTTTCTGGAGATTTCGAGAGACATTTATGTTGGTGTCACTCACATCTCAGATGGTAAAGATAGAACGGTTAAAGACATCACGGTCAACCCTCAAGAGAAGGCAGGAGCAGGCCATGGGCATTCCCCGCTATCCAGGGAGGCTTCCATAATTGCAGAGCCGGCACATAGTGCTCTGAGACTGAGCTCACCCGAGGCATCACCACATGCTGATCATGGCTGTTTTAATTCCTCACTTCCATGTATTGGGCATTTCGTGTTGCCACTGGTCGCTCCCCACACAAACCAGGGATGGATAGTCTGCGGTCTCAAGTTTTTGCTTCGGTCTTCCACGCGATGGATTCACTATTCAAGAGTTCCATTTCGTATTTTTGAGACGTTTTTCCACCTTTGACTACGCTCACTCTCTGAGTATAAATACAGACTTTTATCGAAGCCACTTCGTGCGACTGGAGAGCTTTGCCACCTTAAGTACCGCTCACGAGGTAGGCTACATGTGCTGCCGGCTCAGCACCTTACCTCCATGCATCAGAGATAGAGAAACGGCCAGACCCTCTTACCCGGGGATCCCTCATATCCCCCAGCTGAGAGCAATCGAACAAGCATCTGAACTAAGCATGTAGCGTGCTCGGCATCTCACCTCCATTTTTCAGTAGGTGCGTATCGGCCCGGCTCTCACATCCGAGGGTTTATGGCTTAGGGGCGATCAGCCATATCCCTCAGCTGAGAGCCTTAGAGCATGTGTCCGGACCAGGAATTACTGCCTCCGTGCGCCTGACTTGAACTTTTGACTGCTATTCCCAGTCTACCTGCAGAGCAGCAAATTGTGTCACTCTTGGTCTGGTTCCCAACCCAAGTCCTGTCCGACACATAGTTGTGCTTCCGTCGGCATAGCTTTTGGGGTAACTGGAACACGCAAGCCACCCCCTCTCCCTACAGCGGCAAGAGGAGACACATCGGGGAGGTAAAGCATTTGATAAGGATATATCACCACAAAATAATTGTCACTTCATTTTACCATCCCCGTTTACTAACTGTCAGTATCAACATAGGAGAGTGTATCATCTCTCCTACACACCCCTTTACTTATGTCGATATCGCAACAGGGGAAAGTGTCACCCCCATTAACACATCATTTTACCAGTTGCACACATCACAGTGGTAGGAACTGCAAATTACGACAGCATGGGATGCCTGGTGCAGCGGCTTGATTGCTGAGAGTTGTCTGACATAGCAAGAACATCTTCTAGTCTCCGAGATACACACACTGACTATGTTCAAGGTTCGTTGTTAGAGATAATATACACAGTTTAAGTTGGGTCGAACAATATTGTCCAGAAGTCTTATGACAGAAGGAGTTCGTTTAATATGTTTTCATACCGTATCCTTCAAGACAATTTACATCTGCGATGTTCTGGTCTGAAATTTATTGCAACGGATATACTGAATGCGACGTTCAGGCCGCAACAAGATTTGAGTACAAATTGCAATATTGTATGTTGCAGCAGGGCGAGCTATGTTTACCGTATGATTTTATTTTTAAACACATCTAAATCATTCACATTTCTCATCTGTGTTTCCAGGTCTCTCAGTCGCTGATTTAGGCAGTCTTCTAACTATGGTTTGGTCTAGTATCTCTATCACACCCGCTTTTATTGCAGCAGATTTACCATTTGAGAGCGATGGCGTTGCTTACCTGGTAACTATAATGCCTCATTTCGGTTTCACTCGAGTGAGCAGTAGTATCACTGCAATGATTACACTGGAAAGATGCTTGAGCATTGTGGCCCCTTTAAAGGTAATGGTTTATTTGTTAAGCATTAATCACTTTCGTTATGTATCTGTGTATGTGGGTTAAATGTGTACATTGTGTGTACTATATTGGTAACGTATTTATGTATCGAGGCAGTGTCACGTTTCAATATCCAGCAATTATAAGCCAGTGTGTAGATATTAGACAAGGCAGTTTCCCCGCTTTACATTTCCATCCCAGAAAAGTCTCATTATTTTCTGCAGAATATCAGGAACCAATTCAATACATCTGGCTGGGACGCAGAGGTGTTTCCACGGCACCAGGCCTAGGTTCTATACTGGCCATGACCTACTAACACGTCCTAGTCGTGCGTCCTGGGCAACAGGTCCCTTCGGGGTCCTGGCTAAAGCAGTAGGATCTCTGATTTTTCCGAAGTCGGAGAGTAGGCCTATCTGCCTGCATGGCGAGGAAACACCAGTCTGTACACCAGTGTTTCCCAACCTTTTTTGTGCTATGCCCCACCTAAGCCTTTCTAAAATTCTTATGCACCCCCCCCCCCCCCCCAAACAAATGCATCATTTTTTAATATTCAAAAATTGAAATGTTCACTAAAGAAACTTGAATTATTTTTTCTTAGAAGGGCTCATGGTTCCCAGAGGGGCCAGAGGGCTCCCCCCCCCGCCCCCACCCCTCAGGTCCCGCGTCCCTGTGTGTCGGTTGTGTTGGGTGATTTTTTTTTTTTTTGGTTTGGTGGTTACCCCAGACAAGCTGGTTCCCCTGCCTCCCCCTTTTTTGTGTGGACCCTTAGTCTCACTGTGAGCTATTGCCCAGTGGTCCACCAGGCCCACATCTAAGGTGAAGATATGTGATGGGTTTTTATTTGATCATCCCGGCCCCCAACCAGACCAGGCGCACTACTGGGGGGGGGGGGGGAGCAGCAAATGCACCCGATCCTTTTTTTTTTCAATTTCTTTTTATTTCGTTGAAACATTGACCTAACGTTACATTTTCCTACAAAGCACTAGTGATCTTCAGGCAGACAATTGTGAAAAATAACAATAACATATAACTCAATAACAGACTAAGTAAGCACTTTATAATGCTTTTGATGCAATAAATTAAACACGTTAAAACGATATTGATTTGACTTCATAATAACATTTTTTGATAAGTTCTTAAACTTTTTGCATAACTAACTCTGTATTAACAATATTAATATGCATTCCTTTAACACATTTTGTCCCGACCAATTGTTATATTCATATGTTTTCCTAATTATATTACCTTTTTCTGTTCCATACAGTATCATTTACTTAACCCACACTACTACTTCTCCATTTACTTCTTCAACTCCTATTTTAAACAACTGTATTCAGTTAGCTAATACAGACAGAAACAGTAATTATTTAAATGCAATAACTGTATAGGACGTGACAATTTAAGAATTCGTTTATTATATATTAACCTGATATGATTAAGTAAAATTGTTAAATAAATTCTCTTGGAGTTCACTAAAACTAAAAGTGTTCTTCTGCCGACAACTAGACGTCTAGTGTTATAAAGGACAGTTTAAAACTACATTCATTACCCCTGTTCATCATTTTTGTTTAATCAGAATAAATCACATCTATCAAAGCATTGACATTGCAAAGATGGCGAATTATATAAGCTGATGTTGAATATCTCGTAAAACCAAAATCACAATATACAAAACACTGATCAGACCAGTTGTGCTGTATGGCTCTGAAATCTGGAGTACAACGAAAGGAGACGAAGCCTTGTTACAAACCTTTGAGAACAAAATTTTAAGACGCATCTTTGGACCCATTAGGGATACACAAAGTGGAGAGTGGAAAAGAAGAAGTAACAAAGACATTTATGATCTGTTTAAGTCCCCGCTAATCACTGGTATCATGAAGGCTAATAGACTACAATGGCTGGGGCATATAGAAAGAATGGAAGATAATAGGGAAACAAAATTCGCTTACACTCAGGAAATAAATGACCGTAGACCCCGAGGTAGACCAAGAATATGGTGGAGAGATAATACATATACAGACCTACAAGCACTTGGAATCAGCGACTGGCAAGAGAAGGTCCACCAGAGAGACGAATGGAGACGGATTGTATTTGCAGCAAAGAATCTCAATGGCTCGGAACGCTGAAGAAGAAGCAGAAGAAGGTGTTGAATATGGCATATGATGTCATGAAGCCATTGATATTTCAATACGTCCATGGATTACATTGTACAAATGCCTGTTGGGTGAACATGGTACTGCTTTTATACAGTTGTCTTTGTTTCCATCATCTTTTCGTGTCTGTTTTATGTACTTATTGTGTTCTTCTGGTATCTGTCCCGACACCACAAGTATTGTCAGGTAAAAGAGGCAATGTGTGGTCAAAATGTAGAAGGAATCAATATTCATTATAGCCATGATGATAATCGCTAACAGAGCCAGGCCAACGCCTTTCCAGTGGTCAAGCAAGCCCACTTGGTACAGCATAAAAATGTTTGGCATCATCATCATGATGGCCAGGTCCAGCCTCACAATGAAGGCCACCAAATTCACACAGACGAAAGCCGCAGGGAGTACTACATTGTCCAGGGTCTCACATACTTTATAGATTTCCGAACTGTTCTTTTTTCACCGTGGGCTGTCTTCTGCTGCTTGGGCCCGGCATTGGTTGTCCCGTAGATGCTTCCCTCCCTTAGCTGGCGGTCTTGGATGCTTAACTGCATGCCCCTACATTTGCCCCAACCACCCGTCAGCACAGCCCAGTGCTGCATTCATCCATTCAGAACACTAGCCAAAGGACCGATAGGTTTTAGGAAGAAATCCTAGGAAATTATTGAGCAAACACAGTAAGTGAATTTTCAAAACGTATAATGGAGAACTGAAATTCAAGTACAAAATAATTTTACTGAAAGATTTTTATATATTATTTTAATTATTAGTAATTATTTAAATTTAGTGAGATCCTTGCGCTTGATGCTTGCTGCAAAGAGATTTTATGTCAGGTTCCAATTTAGTTAACTTCAGTCTCAAGTCTGCCCGTTTTGTTATATCCAGCCGATTTCTTCCATTTTCGAATTGCCCCCCTTAACAATCGAATTGCCCCCCTGTGGGGCGTGGGCCCCACGTTGGGAAACACTGCTGTACACCAATAAGCCAGACATGGGACAACGGATACTCACGCTAACATCAGTCCGGTATGGCATAACACTTAATTTGGACAACAGGTTGTCTTCATCCGACATACAGGACTTCACGCTGGAGCTCACAACCATTGAACACAAGCAAGCAAGCGAGCAATGAATCTGGGACCACCCACACACCTGCTGGACGAATAAGAATGTTCTCACTGCTGTATGTCGACTGCCGGCTGACATTGAAGTAAGCAGCTTCCGAGACATTGTAGCAGAATGCATGATTAAATAGGCAATAAGAAATTTGAAACCAGGGAATACGTGATGTCAAAACATGTACTTCTGGCATATAGTCTTTGGTTTGTGACTGTTTGGGTTGTTAGTTAATTGTTATTATAAGGGAACTTCTCGTAAATCTGCTTGTCTGTCTTAACAATTAACTACCCAGCTTAGTATATGGGATACATACTTGTCTACTGCAGTGGTGGTTCAAATGCAACTTTCTAGGCAGAATAAAGATTAAGTATTACTCGGCATCTATACGATTATTAAATGCGAGTAACAGAGCACACATTATTTAAATTATCAAGGGACTCTCATTTTCTGGGGAATTTCATGGTATCTATTCTTGGCTTGTCGGAAACATTCACAATGGTTGTAAACTGCATGTACAATTAACAAGAATACAAATATGTGTCATTAATGATTGTAGACAGCCATACATATCAACACATGTTTGGCATGTGACATACATGTACGTATTATATTTCTTCTTTAAATAGGTAAATCATATATTAACTCCAGACAGAGCAAGTGTGATCACCGTATGTATGTTCATCATCTTCACATTCAGTTCCTCTCCGCTTTACGTTGTCAATAGATTGGGCAGAAAGTTTTCTCTCCTAAAAAACAAAACCATCGTTGGACTTATTTTCAGAGAAGATAAAGAGCAAGTCGAGAGGGTTACCTTTGCGGTCAACAACTTTTTTATACCTTTGTGCACATTTGTAGTCGTTGCCATCAGCACCGCCATCCTGTCAGCCCAGCTACGAAGGAACACTGAGTGGAGAAAACGGACAACCAGTGGCATGCAAGCAGACAGAGTATCCAGCCGTAACCTGAAGGTTTCAAGAATGGTTGTGACTATCTCTACTTTGTTTATTTCATGCTTTGCTCCCGTTACTGTTATAATGCTAGCCGTTGCACTTGAACCTGAATTGTCACTTCAAGGTAGATACTTGAATGCAGGAGCAGTAATGGCTGGATTCATGTATATATTGGAAAACATCAACTCATCAGTGAATGTCTTTATTTACCATCACATGAGTACAAAATATAGAGACACCTTTCGGACGTTATTTACTTTCACCAGATTTAACATTAATTAAAAGTGTCTGTTAGTAATGTTGGATCAACACGCCAACGATGTCTCAAAACATGTAAAACGCATAATTCCCTCAAATGGGGCAGGTGTATTCGTCGTATGAAACTTCTTCGTTTTTACATTCTATCTTATGAACGGACTGGATATATCAGTTTATGTCTTTAAAAAATAACGATCAATGCACAGCGTGTTAAATGTGTACACTGCAATTGTCGTTATTTGGTGTGTCGCCATTACGTCAAGTAAAGTGCTACAGTCGAGAAGAACATCGCCATTGTCCGGAATGTTACGCCATCTTTATCGGTCCCTCTCAGCAGAAAGGCAAGACGCTTGCCAAGAGCATTGCACAAGACGCGAACTCCTTATCGCCAGCGATGTCACTCCAGGAGTCTCAGGGAAAATCAAAATGCACTTATTGTCTGAACGTGGTTGCCCGTTGAACAACACAACGACTTCGACAGCGCGAGGGAGACGGCGTAAACACTTCACCACGGCGACAATATTATTTTGTCAATTAAATTACGCTATAAGAGATTATAATTATACGGTTAGAATTAAAACTGTTGACACATGTCACAGTTATCATCTCCAAATATTGATAATGTTGTTAGGAATATTTCTTACCTGACTTGTTCTTCTTTGGGTATGCTTGATCTTGTAGTCACTTTTATTTGTCTTCTTCCTAACAGTTTTTCCAATGATGTGTGTGTGTGTGTGTGTGTATATATATATATATATATATATATATATATATATATATATATATATATATATATAATGTCATATCGGAGTTATCGGAGCCTCCGTGGCGAAGTGGTGAAGCCGTTTGACTCAAGCACCGAAGGTTGTGGGTTCGATTCACGAGTCAAATTTTACAGAGACTCCTGTTGGTCGTCGCTAGAGCAAAAGTGTTCGTGCTTTGTGCCACGCTTTCTGTGCTGCGGAAAGAGACCGTGCCATATGGGATAAAACCCGGTGCAATGAAGTCGTTTAATATATATATATATATATATATATATATATATATATATATATATATATATATATATATATATATATTCTTCTTCAGCGTTCCGAGCCATTGAGGTTCTTTGCTGCAGATGCAATCCGTCTGCTTTCGTCTCTCTGGTTGACCTTCCCTTGCCAGTCGTTGATTCCAAGTGCTTGTATGTCTGTATATATATTATATCTCCACTGTCTTCTTGGTCTACGCGCACGCACGCACGCATATATATATATATATATATATATATATATATATATATATATATATATATATCTCATCTCATCATGTTCCTCTTGTACCTTGCGGTGTCGAGGTGAAGTATAAACTTCGTGAGAGTGCCCGGTTATGGGCTTCGTATATCGACATTCCCATTGATTCTGTTATTCCCTCCGTCCAACGTTTACGTGGTCGGCCTCTTCCTCTGTTTCCATCTGGTCTGTACATCATTGCTTGTTGTGGCATGCTGTTGATTGGTAGCCTACTTGCATGGCCAAACCATTTGACCTGCTGCTTTCTAATAAAATCTAGAGCAGCTTTAACCCCCACTTTAGTCCTGATTTCTTCATTTCTGATCTTATCTCTTCTTGATACATTGAGTATTCTTCTCAGAAACCTCATTTCTGTTGTTGTGATTTTTCTTTTCTCTTTTTCTGTCATTGTCCAGGTTTGGCATTGGTAGCACAGAGCTGGTAGGAAGATTGTGTTGTAAAGTGCTTTCTTAGTAGTTGTTGATACATGTTTGTTCTTTAGTATTGGTGCCATTTGTCCAATGAGTTGATTTGCCTTATTGCACCTATTTTCGATCTCGTCTTCTGATCTGCCATTTGATGATATTATACTTCCTAGGTACTTGAAGCTCTTTACTTGTTTCAAGGGATGTTCGTTTAGGTGAATTGTTGCTGTTTGTTCTTCTTTAGTTATAGTCATTACCTCTGTTTTGCTAGTGCTAATTTTCATGTTATGTTCCCTACACATTTCGTCTAGACTATTCATGTGGTCTTGTAATTCAGCTTCTGATTTTGCTATTAGTGCTTGGTCGTCCGCAAACAGGAGTTCTCTAATGGTTAGATTTGCAGATGGTTCTTCTTCTGTGTTCTCGTCATGCGGTATTCTTGCTGTCTCTGCTTGGCTGGTTTCTTTACATATGTTGTCTATATATTTTATGAACAAGAGAGGGGACAGGACACAACCTTGTCGTACTCCAGATCTTATGGTGAAGGGTTCTGAGTGTTCTCCAGTTGCTCTCACTATGCATTCACTGTTGTTGTATAAACTTCTACATAGGTTTGTTAGATGTGTACTCATTCCTATTGTTTAAGGATTTCCCACAGCTTGTTTCTATCTACCCTATCAAATGCCTTTTCTTGGTCGACAAAGGCTAAGTAGAGTGTTTCATTGAATTCAATTGATTTTTCTATAAGTTGTCTAAGAGCAAAAATGGCGTCTGTGCATCCTTTGTTTTTCCTAAATCCAAGCTGCGTTTCGCTTAGCTGGGGTTCTAAAGTAGTTCGTAATCTTTTTTCAAGAATTTAGCAAAATATTTTCCCAGTATGACTCAACAGTGAAATGCCTCTGTATTGTGTGCAATCTCTTTTGCTGCCTTTGTTTTTCCAAATTGGGATAATTATGGCGTTTCCCCAGTCTCGTGGTGTCTGTTGTTCTACCCAAACATGGTTGAATAGTCTATGTAGCCAAGCTGTTCCTATTTCCCTTGCTGCTTTAATTAGTTCATTTGGTATTTCATCCTGTCCTGGTGATTTGTTTAATGGGGCTAATCTGATGGCTTCTATAATTTCTTCTTTTAATATGTCTGGTTCTAGTTCCTCGGTGACATCTGTGTAGGTCTCTTGAATTCCTGTGACATCTGATGGGATGTTGAGAAGTTGTTCGAAATACTGCTTCCATCTTATTAGGATCTGTTTTTGTTCACTTATTGGTTCTCCATTTTCGCTGTTAATTATTTCAGTTGGATCAAAGGGTTCTCCTCTGGTTTGCATTGCACTTATCTTTTTGTAGAAGTGTCTGGTTGCCTCCTTGTAGTTTTTATTTAGGGTTTCTCCATACTCTTCCCAGTCTTTTTGTTTTTCCCTCTTTACTATTCTACTCACATGTCTTCTCGCTATTCTGTATTCTCTGTAATCACATTCCTGTTTGCTCTTCAACCACTTTTTATATTTTTCCTTTTTTTTCTTTTACCGCTTTCTTTACTTCTGCGTTCCACCAACTTGTTATTATCTTTATCCGTGTTTTGCGTTTTTTCGTGGTTCCGCATGTTATTTTTGCAGTATTTAAAATGCTTGATTTGAACATCTCCCATTCTTCTTCCACTGTTTTTCTTTTAGTAGGTAATTTTACAAAGAGTTCAGTTAGTTCTTTCTCATAATTTTCCCTTACTGCCTCGACTTTAAGGTTTTTTAAGTTTACTGATTCGCATGGCATGTATTTTCCTGCTCTTTGTTTTCTTCTTCTAATGGTTCTTATTGTGGCAACGACTGCTTTATGATCTGTGTTTAAACTGAAATTGGGCACTGCTCTTGCATCTAATATATTTCTCTTTCTGTTATTTCTTATTAATATAAAATCAATTTGGCTTTTAGTATCTAGATTGTTCCATTTATACCAGGTGTATACTTGCGAATCTTTGTGTTTATAGAATGTGTTTGTTATATAGAGGTCGTGTTGGCTGCAAAGCTCTATCAGTCTACTTCCGTTATCATTCCTTTCATTTTGCTGATCTCGAAATGCTCCCAGGTGTTTTTCTATCCCCACTCTGTTATGTCCTAGTCTTGCATCGAAGTCTCCCATAACTATGATGTTGTCCTGCTTATCTATTTTATTTAGCACATCATGTATGTCTTCGTAGAAGTCCTCGCATTCTTGCTCATTATTGTTTGCATTACACGGTGCGTATATCTGTACATATGTTGTGATTGTTTGTTCTTTTATTCTCACTGTTATGATTCTTTCTGATATATATCTTATTTCTAGTATTCCTCTTGCTAGCCGTGGTTCGATGACTATTCCCACATCGTGTCTTGCCCTTTCTTGCTGTTCTACTCCAGAGTAAACAAACGTGTATCTGCGGTGGAGCTCCTTGCATCCTTTCCCTTTTGTTCTGGTGTCCGCTATTCCCATCAGACCAATATTCCTCTTCTCCATTGTTTCTATAAGCTCTTCTTCTTTACTATTGAAACCACAGACGTTCACTGTGCCTATTTTTTGAATCGCTGATCTCTCTCTCTCTCTCTCTCTCTCTCTCTCTCTCTCTCTCTCTCTCTATATATATATATATATATATATATATATATATATATATATATATATATATATATAATCTTGGTAATGATCTGCAGATCATGTGATAATCTGCATCATAATCTGCAAGCACCGTCTTCCTCACCTGAGGTGAATAAATATGGTGATCCTGGTCATATGTGTTCAACGGATTATAATTCTCCAGTTGACAAGAATGAAAAGGGCTACAGACAGATGTTACAGAAGGTGGCAGATTCGGGAAGTACCTACAAGTCAAGAGCTACAGTGTCTCTTCTTTGTACTGGTATTAGACATCAGCAATTTTATCTGGCAAGCTACCTCTTCTTCTGCTCTTGTACATAGTAATCTGTTTGCTGATGTTCTCACAGAGGACACAGACACAGTGAATGACAAGGCTAGTAGATGAGTGATGGAGAGTTAATGATGAAATGCACCCAGCATCTCTGATCCTAAATAGCAATGGAACAGAACAGGATGATTTTGCATCTTATTCATAATAACTCATTTTACCAATCAGTGCTACCTCAATTGTTTTAGTCTGCCTGGTTACTTTTCCTGTTTATTCCTTCTCACCTCTTCTGTTATTACCTTTATTTACTTCTTCTGACACTGGGGTGATATTTCCAATGCCAGTCAGAAGCAGTTATGCATGCAAGCATACTATGCGTCTCTTCTTTATTTACTCTGTTAAACAGGGAGGTGTTTTCATAGAATTACATTACACAGGTTGAATTAAAGTAATAATGTAAAGAAGCATACAATGCATATTTTCACTCTTAAAGTAACACAATGATTAACATATGATTGGTATGAATGTTGAGGTATAGGTGAAGCATTCATTGTGAGTATTCACACTGCCTCTAATTCACAAAACAACATATATACAGAGTGATAGAAAGATGAGACTACACAATGCACTCATTGTCTCATTCCAACACCAATCTTCTCTTTATTCGTTCACTTGAGTGCTTGAACTGGGGCTGTTAGGTTGACTGTGGTTCGAACAGAGTGCTAGATACAGGGTCGATCATGTCACAATGTGTTCGAATAAATCTCAGCAGTGTAAAACGCTGGATCCGTCAATGATGCTAAGCAGTCACATAACGCAATCTTTCTTCACACCACGGACATATAAAGGTAAGAGGAAGAGCACTTTTATTCCTCCTTCTCTCATTCTCGTGTGTCGAAGATTCGCCGTGGATTGAAAACTAAGGCACGGTCAGCACAAAATCATCGCTTGTCCTTTACTAAACCTGCTCTGAACGCAGTCAGAAAGCTAGTTCGATTTAGGTTTTAGAATAGCAATTTGGGCTTAAATGAGCCTCTTCTCACAGCTCAAGACATACTGTTTGTAGAGCACTTCTCTCTGGAAACAAAAGATAGATGGAGTCAGATATTCTCTAGACCAGTGATGGCGGAAAGTAGCCGTTGCCGGGGCAGTATTTATGTCACACAACGTGTTCCTTATGACCACCTTTTGTAGTTCCAACATAAGTTCATCAATGTGGGAAAACAAAATACACCTTTACAGACTGGAGACAGGGATTACACGCCTCTGGCTTTCTATATGCCATACGACAAGGTGTAGTTTTGAAGCTTATACACCATTTCCATACGTAATATGGACACGACAATCCTAACCTCACTGTTACAGTCGCATTTAATGTATATGTAAGAGTGGTTCTATTCTTTTTTGATAACAGTAAAAAGATTAACACTCTATGGAAGATAGTACACATCATTATTGTTGTACAGATCTGTGGTCACGTTAAAGGACGGATAGATTACTTGCGCAAATGTGTTTGGACAACAAGTGATGGTTGACTCCGAGAAAATGTGTTTGGAAACCACGTGATGGTTGACACCGAGAAAATGTGTTTGGACAACACGTGATGGTTGACTCCGAGAAAATGTGTTTGGACAACACGTGATGGTTGACTCCGAGAAAATGTGTTTGGACAACACGTGATGGTTGATTCCGAGAAAATGTGTTTGGACAACATGTGATGGTTGACTCCGAGAAAATGTGTTTGGACAACACGTGATGGTTGATTCCGAGAAAATGTTTTTGGACAACACGTGACGGTTGACTCCGAGAAAATGTGGTCGGGATGGAGAACTACTTGTTTAGATGTCACCAGTTTTCTTATATCCAGAAGGAAATTTTAAAAATCAATTCAGATGTGCATATACATGGTGAAGTCAATACTTTAGTCACAAATGGCTGTAGAAAAGTAACTAAATATGATAACAACTTGAAACCAGTTAAATTGTATACATACATTGTCCCTTCATTTCTCAACATTATTTCCATCAACGTTGATGCACTTACCCCATCGTTGTATCAGTCATCTCAACCCGGCTGCATAGAACTGTGGGCTCTTTTTTTCTAAACCACATTCAACGACGACGTCATTCACGAAATGTCTCCCGCCAAGGTGGGTTTTCAGTGCACCAAAAAGGTGGAAATCGCTAGGGGCTAAGTCGGGACTGTAAGGTGGGTGTTCCAGAACTTCCCACCTTAGTTGGTTAATTTTCTCCTTAGTTAATCGAACCGTATGTGGTCTGGCAGTGTAATGCACAAGCAACACTCTAGTTAGCAGTCCTGGACGTTTTCTTAGATTTGCATCATGAGCATCGATATAACTTCACAGTATGATTCAGAATTCACATTGTCATCTTTCTTCTTGAAATTGGATAAAATCGTCCCTTTGACAATCCCAGAACACTGACAGCATAGCGTTCCCTGCTGATGGCGTAACCTTGAATTTGTGGACACAAGGCGAAGAAGTATGTTTCCATTGCATTGAAGCACGCTTTGATTCGAGCTGCCAGTGAAGCACCCATGATTCGTCCCAAGTAACAATCCTGTTCTTTTCCTTCATCTTCGGATCGACAGAGATGATGCAAGGACAGGCCAAATCGGTTCATTTTGTGTTCCTCCTTCAATTGTCTGGGTACTCACCTTGATTACACTTTCTTAAATTTCAATCGATCATGCATTATGCTGTATACTGAACCATGTGACCACCCTATAGCAGATGTTACAGAGTCTATCGTTACTCGCCTGCCACCTCTGATCATCTCCTCCACCCGCTGCACGGATGCTTCTGGTGCTATCTCAACAGGACGACCAGATCGGATTTCATCCACAATTTTAGAGCGTCCTTGAGAAAGTTTTTCTACCCAGCTATGCACTGCTTTACGGTACAAACATGTGTCAGCATAAACAGGAAGCCTTTCCTTATGAATGTCCTTTGCAGGCAGTCCTTTTGCCCACAAATAACGCACAACAGCACGTTGCTCTTTGGTTGTACACTTCGTAAGTACAGCAGAGGATGGTTTGTAAAACTAAAAACGCTCATTGGCATACAAAGACAAGAAGAAAATGAAGCGAACTGGCCACAGACAATGCCTAATTACCTAATGTTCTTTTGGAGGGGGATTCCTCATCCAAACAATAATATCTGCACCTCTCTCACTACTCCTCGCCGTCTTCCATACATCAATAGGAGTGCTCAGAAAGGTAAATACCATGTTAAATGTTCATTTATTCTTTACTGTAGTCTTTTATATTCATTTTATATTAATTTCGTATAGTTGTTAGTATTAAACACTATATCTATTCTCTATAAAATATGTTTTTGGTATTATTTTGGAGTGTCTAAAACGAATTAATTGTATTTAAGTTGATTCATATTGAAATAATTGGTTTCGGATTTCGTCACTTGTTTTCGGGCAGATTATCGACGAAACTCGAGGTTTCACTATATATATATATATCTATATCTATAAAACAGAGTGTATGTTTGTTTGTGCGGATTTATGTATTGGATGCGTTCGATAACGGTACATCCGATTGAGATGAAATTTTCTACACGTCTTCCTTTCATTCCTGTGCAACCGACTATAATAATTTCTTAATGTAAAATCTTCTACTTATTTAATAACATTTACTTTTCCATTTTCATTATATAATGTCTATATAGCAGGGGGACTTCACTCTAGAAAAGTTTTTCAAGCGGCATAACTTTTAATAACATTTCTATATACTTTATAGTCATATTGTTGGACTTACCTGCACTATTGTTAAACTCTTTGTCTATAGTTATTTTTAGGCATATGAGTTATATTAAATAATGATATAATCTTTAAGGTATTTTTAAAGTTTGCATAAAAATAATGCATTATGCATAACATTTTAACCCATCTTTTTCTGCTTACAAAACTTATCAACTGTCATGTCGGTGATTAAAAACAGTTTTCATTAAAAATAATGAATGGTGTGTGGAAGGACATTCTTTTAAGTTACTGTGCGCCAGGAGCTGGTTGAAACCACGCCGGGTCAGATAGATAGACAGATAGTCGGGAACGGAAGCTTATTTGACTACTTATATGAATGAATTAAATGACATGCTCCCCACCAGGGACTGGGTGAAGCCGGGCCGGGACAGACAGACAGACAGATAGACAGACAAACAGATAGTCGGGAACGGGACAGCTTATATGACTACGTATATGAATAAAATGAGATGCTCCCCACCAGGGACTGGGTGAAGCCGGGTCAGACAGACAAGACAGACAGATAGTCGAGAACGGGAGAGCTTATATGACTACTTATATTAATTAAATGAGATGCTCCCCACCAGGGTCTGGGTGAAGCCGGGCCGGGTCAGCCAGACAGACAGACAGACAGACAGACAAACAAGCAGACAGACAGACTGATAGATAGATAGATCCCCTCCAGGGCCTGGGCGAAGCCGGGCCGGGTCAGCTAGTATATATATATATATATATATATATATATATATATATATATATATATGTATATATATATATATATATATATATATATATATATATATATATATATATATATATATTCGCACCTTGCCGTCTTGACAGACGATAGCTTGTTACATTGTTCTATGAAAAAGGCATACTATCTACAGCCCATAGGGGTAGTATGTGTGACTGATCAGACCAATTTGTCATTTCCACCATCACGCACCATCTTAAGTCTCACGCGTTCAGTGTATGACTTATCTGCAATAATATTCTTCTTTGTCTTTATTCCATTTGCCTTCCATGCAACATGTGCGGCGGCGACGTATTCCCAATATGCATTATCGATGCCTGTATCAATCATGCCCGCTTACACACATGTTTGTATCGTAGTAGAGATTCCTTACCTCAAGATCTCTTACCCATCTGTAATTCACCAAAAAAAGGATATCGTTTGGTATTCTACCATCATCCATCCTCCTAACGTGCCCTATCCATATAAGTCTAAGAAGACAGAGATTGGAACAAACCGTCGCACAACATGATCTGGTTAATTCTTCAATATTTGTGATTTTTTCTTGCCACTTAGTACCAATTGTTCTTATCAGACAACACATAAGAATGTTATGTAAACATTTCTCTTGGTGTGAGTAAGTTGATCAGGAACACTGCCATAAAGAAGATAACTAAAGGACACATGCTTGGTAGACCAAGGTTTGTGATTTCCTGATCCAGGGATAATTTTTGCTATTTACGTCTGACCCTAGATATGTAAAATGGTCTACTACCAGTTCTGCGTAGTTAATAAATAATGATGATCCCCCATGTGCACCCTGCGACATACTATGTCTTCTATGTGCTAATTGTTTAACCATACTCAGAACAAGCATTGGAGACGTTGTAATTATTCATCAGATTGGGTCGTAATTGCAACATCATCTGACAAAAGCAACTCTCTGATCAGTGCCCTCCTAATTTTAGTCTTGGCATCGGGCCGTCGCAGGAGTTGCCAGAACTATGTTGTTTACACTATGGAACTGCCTTTGTTACTCCATTTCCGGATTTGTCCTCATGGTTTATTCCTGAAGCCTTTCCCATCTGGGAACACCCGCAAGGCAGCGGATGTTTGAAATATAGTTTCCTCTCTTAGAGAGAGTGGCTTGCTTCGCTTCGGAAGTCACGGGTGGCAAGCATCGTCTGGATATTTTCTCCGGGGCATGCTGGTGTGTTGGGGAATGAACAGGCAGACAGATTGGCTGGCTCTGCAAAACTTGGTGGAGTATTGATGCATGATAAGGGAGACGTGGTTGCAGCCTTGTGGGAGCACGTGTACACCTCGGAGGAGCAAATGGATCACCATGGTCTGGCAAGAATGCGACAACGTGGAGTGACTAGGGCATCTGGCCGATGCTGGACGCTTAGAGGAAAGGCGAGACGCACATATAATCAGATTGCTACTGATACTATTGGGGTTGGAACTCTTCGCTGGCTTCTGGGGATAGGGACGGAGCGCTTATGGGAATGCCCCGAATGCTGTGATGTCGGTTCCTAAATCAATCAATCAATCAATCTCTTAGCGGGGATACTGTCTACTGCCATACGGTAGGTCATTCATATCTGACCAAGACCTGACTAGAAACTCTCTGATCAGTACTTTCCTAAATGTGTTCCTGGCTTTCAATATCTGAGCATTGTAGAGGCCGCCATCTGAGCGTGAGTGATTGTATCTGCCACAAGCCTGTTCATGAAAGACATATTTCAGTAGAAGTGAAACGTATATTTCAAAGAGGGTAGTGGCACGTACAAAACCTTGCCTATCTCCACTCTTAATCTCAAACCATTCTGAGTTTGCATCATCAAACATGATTATTCCCTTCATGCCTGTGTGGAACGATTCTACAATGGACAGAATAGCTGGTGGTCAGCCAATTTCCTTTAATGCCTTGAACAGACCCTCACGACTGACCAAATCAAATGTACTTATAAAGTCGATGAAGGCGCTAAACAGTGGTTGATTCTGTTCACGACATTTTACTTGCATTAAAATATCTTAACAATGGTAGACCGAAACCCACACTGCGACTTGGGATAGACTTTATCTCCCAGGACTTGAAGCCTGCGCGGAACTATCCTGGCAAATACTGTCCCAAAGATAAACAGAAGTGAGATACTCCTATAGTTATTACAGTCACTCGGACCCCCCCCCCCCCCACCCCTGCCTTTCTTGTACAGTGCTGCGATGCTTGAATATTTGCAATGCTGTGGGACTTGACCTTCTCGCCGGCATAACTGGTGAACCTGTAGAGTGAGTGTGTCTTGCCCACTCCTGATGCACCTCTATTGGAATCTCCGTCCTATCTGGAGCCTTGCCAGATGCAAGTTCATTAATAGCACACTTTACTTCTGTCATGGTGAGACATATGTCCAGGTGGTCAAGTGTTGGCATGGCCTCTATGGCGATGATGGCATCATCCGCTAGTTTGGTCTCGCTTACGTAAAGCTCCAAATAGTGCTCTACACATTTATCCATCTGCTGTTTCTAATCAATGATGATTTCTCCACTCAATGTTTTAGTGATTCACTTTTTTATCATTGGTCCACATGGCTTCTTTATCCTTTCATACATGCTTCTGATGGTTCGCTTATCAGTTGCATTTTGAATGCACTCGCATAACTTGATCCAATTGTCGTCTCCACTCTGCCTGTCAGCCTTTTGCACATCCTTTCTAGCTTGTTTGAACTCACTGATAGTGTTTCGTGTTGTTCTTTCCATGTTTCTTAAGAGCAATATCTGCTTTTCATCAATCAATGGCTGCAGTGTCTGGCTGTTTGCTACAGACCAGTCCTGCCTTTTATGATCCACGGTGCCTGTAACCCGTAACGCTGTTTTATGAAGAGTTTCGTTAAGTATACCCAACTTTTCCCTTGATGTAGAATTTGGTTATGTATCAGTGAAATCGTCTTCAATTTGATGTTGAACTCAAATCATTTATCAGGATCGTGGGTGTGAATAATATTAATCCTGGTACTAGATGTATGTTTAGCCGTGTAGATTATCTTCTGTCTCCGCCAAACCCTTGCAACATCTAAATAATTAGTTAGTTAGTTAGTTAGTTAGTTATTTAGTTAGTTAGTTAGTTAGTTAGTTAGTTAGTTAGTTAGTTAGTTAGTTAGTTAGTTAGTTAGTCGCGGTTCCAACTTCACGGCAACGGGTCACCCCCTTTATGCTCCGTTCCTGTGCCAGTGAATATCACACAAAATGCTCCCCACTGCCCCATGTGAAATGTGCAACAGACACGTGTCTCGGCAAGCCAACAGCCCGCACAGGTACACTGTGCATAATGCCGCCACCAGAATGTCAACACTAAAGTTCTTCAAGAAAAAATATAGTTCATCATCGATGGAATCGGCAGTCACCAGAAAGACTTCATTAACCCGGGTTTTATCCCACATGGCTCGGTTTCTTTCCACAGGACGACCCGCCGAAAGCGCCGCACAAGGCACGAACTCCAAAGCTCCAGCGATGTCTCCAAGGAGTCTTCTGAAAAATGCACTCGTGAACAGAAAATGCAAACCAGTCAATTCAGCAACAGCCGGCCATTGTAACACCTAAACAATTATCAGTATCACAATCAGCACTGTTGTATCTTCGAGTTAATGAAGTTATATTCAAATGTTGTCTCCGTGTGATGATGAACTCCAGCTGTAGTCAATGGCCGGATCTTGGGTGTTTCCATGTGAACTTAAGCCGCTCTTTTAGTTTCAAATAAGGATGTTGTAATACATACGTCGTTTCTGGTGCAATGTTTCAGCAGCATGTGCCCATTGTCATTCATGCGGCCGATGTTGTATTTTCCAAGGCACACTGGCCATGAACGTGAGTCATTATGCACACACGCATTAAAACTGCCGAGTATATACATATAGTCAGATTTTGGTAATGCCTTGATCATAGAGGCTAACTTCCCATAGAATGAATCCTTCACTGAATCATCAAAGGAAATGAGTATCGGTGCAGATGCAGTGATAACGGTGGCAAAACCACAATTGATTGACAAGCGCAGGAACAATAATCGTGCATTGCCGCCAGCTGGAATTTCAATCTTCAAAATTCTTCACAGCAAAGCCCACTCTATGTGTTTTTTTTTTTTACTTCGTGCTCTCTATCCTTCCAAAACGTGTAATATCTTTTTCCCTCAGTGACCCTTCCTCAGTGAGGCGAGACTCATGCATGCAGCAATATCAATATTAAGCCGATTTAGTTCGTTATCAATCACAGCCGTGTTTCTCACTTCGTCAATATTCATCAGGTCAATAGAAATTCCCCGACATACAGTTCGTATATTCCATGATGCAAGATGTAGCTTGAGGCTTCTATTTTGCTTTTTAGTGCTGGTGTATTGGTTTTACAGCCTGTGAATCAGACTTTGTCCTAGCCATAAGCACCACTTAGCGGTTGTTGCCCAGCTTGACGCGTGCCGTAGCTGATCATTAACACCTGTCTATGTCTCCCACCCTCAGAGGCAACGCGTGGCGCCCCTGTATATGCTAATTGATAAGGAATTATAGTCCGTAATTGGCTACCTCTCGTTTAGATTATTAGAGCGGTTAAGACCATGGATTGAGTTATACATCTCCATAGTACAAAGCCTGGGCTGAATTCTAGAGACCATATGTTACGCATGCAGCATCATCCCTCTCTCGGCCTGCCTAGTTCACTCCAGAGCAAACGTGACATCAATACAGCTTCAGAAGCTGCCGGATCATCAAAACACTAATCTAACTGTCCGTCTGTCGGAGCTTCGATCTTAAACCAGTTGCCAACCAAGATTTATGGCCTGGTCTGTCCAGCCATGACAGTTAGTCCTTAGGTTGCATTTCCTCGAACCAGGATAAGGCTTTTACCCTCCCAATTGCGCTCCTCCGCCCTAAGCTGTTGGCACAACGTGGTATGTCGGGTGTGGTAAGCGAGCTAACAGAATGCAGGTAATGTCGTCTAATGTCATACGGTAGCTCAGTTATATATGAATAAGACCTGACAAATATATATATATATATATATATATATATATATATATATATATATATATATATATATATATATAACTTTTACATATGGCGGTAGCGAATGAGACTGATAAGGCCAATTTGTGCTGTAAATGTCCGTTCACAGTGGGTGCATATGAACGCTTGGTCATTTCCACCATCATGCACCATCTTACGTCTCAAACGCTCGGTGTGTGACTTATCTGCAGTAATTTTCTCCTTTGTCTTTATTCCATATCTGATGTTTGCCCTCCATACAACACGTTCAACGGCGACTTGCTCCCAATGTGCATTATCAATGCCTGTATCAATCATGTCCCGCTTACACACATCTTTGTATCGTAGTAGAGGCCGACCCTGAGATCTCTTACCCATCTGTAATTCACCAAAAAAGATATCCTTTGGTAATCTACCATCATCCATCCTCCTAAGATGTCCTATCCATCTAAGTCTACGAAGACTGAGCATGGAATAAACTGTCACACAACCTGATCTTTCCAATACTTCAGTATTTGTGATTTTGTCTTGCCACTTAATACCAAGAATTCTTCGCAGACACCGCATATGAAAGCTGTTTAAATGTTTCTCTTGGTGTGAGTAAGTTGACCAGGTTTCACTGCCATAAAGAAGAGTACTAAGGACACAGGCTTGATAGACAAGGACAATTGTTTTGGCAGTTTCCTCTTCTCCAAGACTCTTTTTCTTAACCTGTTCATTGTTGTTGCTGCCTTACCAATCCGGATGTTGATTTCCTGATCTAGGGATAATTTGCTATTTACCACTGATCCTAGATATGTAAAATGGTCTACCATCTCTAGTTCGGCGTCGTCAATAAAGATTGATGGTACACCATGTGCACCTTGTGACATAATCTGTGTCTTCTTTTTGCTAATTGTTAAACCAAATTCAGAACAAGCATTGGAGAATGCAGATAGTAGACATTGCAATTTCCTCAGAGTGGGTCGTAACTGCAGCATCATCTGCAAAAAGCAACTCTCTGATCAGTACCCTACTAATTTTGGTCTTGGCCTTCAATCTCTGAGCATTGTAAAGGCCGCCATCTGAGCGTGAGTGAATGTGTATACCACCATCCTGATCACGAAAGGCATATTTCAGTAGAAGTGAAAAGTATATCCCAAAGAGGGTGGGAGCTAGTACACAACCTTGCTTAACTCCACTCTTGATTTCAAATTCTTCAGAAGTTGCACCATCAAACTTGATTATACCCTTCATGCCTGTGTGGAACGATTCCACAATGGACAAAAGAGTTGGTGGGCAGCCAATCTTCTTTAGTTCCTTGAACAGACCCTCACGACTGACCAAATCAAATGCCTTTGTGAGGTCGATGAAGGCAATAAACAGTTGTTGATTATGTTCACGGCATTTTTCTTGCATTTGTCGCAATGAGAATATCATATCAGTGGTAGACCGGTTCTGTCGAAAGCCACACTGTGATTCGGGGTAGACTTGATCTCCTAGGACTTGAAGTCTACGCAGAACAATTCTGGCAAATACTTTTCCAACAATTCACAGAAGTGAGATACCCCTATAGTTGTTGCAGTCGCTCCGATCGCCCTTGTTTTTGTACAGTTTTATGATGCTTGAATCTTTGATATCCTGTGGGACTTGTCCTTCTCGCCAGCATAGCTCTATTAGCTGGTGGATCTGTATAGTGAGTGTGTCTTGCCTACTCCTGATAACCTCTATTGGAATCCCATCCTTACCTGGAGCCTTGCTAGATGCAAGTTCATTTATAGCACACTTAACTTCTGTTATGGTGGGAAGTGTGTCCAGGTGGTCAAGAGTTGGTAGAGCCTCTATGGCGTTGAGGGCATCATCCGCTAGTTTGGTCTCACTTGAGTAAAGCTCCAAATAGTGCTCTACTCATCTGTCCATCTGCTGTTTCTTATCAGTGATGATTTCTCCAGTCATAGTTTTCAATGGTGCCCTTCTTTTGATCACTGGACCACAGGCTTTCTTTATTCCTTCATACATGCTTCTTATGTTTCCCTTATCACTTGCGATGTGAATGGATTCACATAACTTGATCCAATAATCATTTGCACACTGCCTGGCAGCCTTTTGCACATCCTTCCTAGCTTGCCTTAGCTCACTCAGAGTGTTACGCGTTGGTCTTTCCTTGTTTCTTAAGAGAGCTTTCTTCTTCTTATCAATCAAGGGCTGCAGAATCTCGCTGTTTGCCGCAAACCAGTCCTGTCTCTTATGATCCACAGTGCCGTAAACCCCTACGGCAGTTTTATAAAGAGTTTCCTTAATTTGACCCCACTTTTCATTTACTGTACAATTTTCTGGTGTATCAGTGAAAGCGTCTTCAAGTTGCTGTTGAAACTGAAAGCACTTTTCAGGATCGTGAGTGTTAATAATATTAATCCTGGTGCTAGATTTGTGTTTAGCTGTGTAGATTCTCTTTGGTCTCAGTCTAACCCTTGCAACAACCAAAGAATGATCCGTATCACAGTCAGCACTGTGGTAACTTCGAGTCAATGATATATGGTTCAGATGTTGTCTCCGTGTGATGATGAAGTCCAACTGGTGCCAATGGTCGGATCTTGGATGTTTCCATGTGACCTTATGCATCTCTTTTGTTTTAAAAAAGGAGTTTGTAATACATAGGTCATTACTGGTGCAATGCTCCAGCAGCCTTTGCCCATTTTCATTCATGCGACCGATGTTGTATTTTCCAAGGCACAGTGGCCATGAACTCGAGTCCTTGCCCACACGAGCATTGAAATCACCGAGCATATAAATGTAGTCAGATGTTGGAACTGCCTTGATCACGGACTCTAACTCCTCATAGAACGTATCCTTCACATCATCAGAGGAATCGAGTGTCGGTGCATATGCAGTAATAATGGTGGCAAATCCACAAGAGGTTGCCAAGCGCAGGGATTATAGTCTTTAATTTCCTCCTGCTGGAAATTCAATCATTCCCAGTAGCAAATTCTTCACTGCAAAGCCCACGCCGTGTTGCCTTTTTTCTGCCTGCCCTTGACCCTTCCAAAAAAGGTGTAATTGTTTTCCCTGAGTGACCCTTCCTCAGCGAGGCGAGTCTCCTGCAGGCAAGCAATATCAATGTTAAGACGATTGAGTTCGGCATCAATCACAGCCGTTTTTCTCACATTGTCAATATTGGTCAAGTCAGTGGAAAATCCTGGACAAATGGTTCTCACGTTCCAGGTTGCAAGCCGTAGCTTGAGGTTTCTATTTTTATTTTTGTTTGTACATGGTGCATTGGTTTTACAGCCAGCGATCCAGATTTTGTCCTAGCCCCAAGCACCCATTGAAGCAGGCAGGCTGTGGCGGATCAGCACCCAATTGGCCGTGAGCTGCCCAGCTTGAGGCGGGCGGTAGCTGATCAGTAACACCTGTAGGTGTCTCCCATCGTCAGAGGCAATGCGTGGCGCCCCATGTCTACGCCAAATGACAAGGACGTATAACCCGTAACAGTTGCCTCTCGCTTTGATTCCGAGACCAGTTAAGACCAGGGATGGAGTTATTGCCTCTCCATAGCACAAAGCCTGGGCTAAAATATAGAGATCATGTGTTGCCCATGCAGCATGATCCCTTTCTCGGCCTGCCTAGTTCACTCCAGAGGAAAGGTAACACCCCTACATCTGGAACAAGACAAGCTGCAGAAGCTGTCGGATCAGCAAAGCAATGCTCTAACTGTCCGCCTGTTGGAGCGTCGATCCTAGACCAGCCGCCAACCAAGGCTTAGGGCCTGGTCTGCCCTGCCATGACATTTTGTCTTTAGCTTGCATTTCCTCGCACCAGGGTAAGGCTTGTACCCTCCCAAATGCCCTCTTCCGACCGAAGCCGTTGGCACAATGTGGGGTGTCGGGTTTGGTAAGCGCCGCCCAACGTTCGGCGCTAACAGAAAGCAGGTAGTACCGTCTACTGTTATACGGTAGCTCAGTCATATCTGACTAAGACCTGACACACTGATATATATATATATATATATATATATATATATATATATATATATATATATATATATATATATATATATATATAAATTTTTTTTTTTTTTTTAACATATCCTTTTACAGGACTTAGCTTTCAACACCAGCATCTTTCAGCTGTATGTTGATCTCTTGGCAAGATTACGCTCAGTAGTTTGCCATTGCTTTCTGAGCGGTCGGCTCAGTATCCTGCAAGTTACGAGCGGGGGTCGAACCGCCTCAGCTCTCGCTCCGCTACGAGACTCTGCGTGATAAACGGGATTACAGAGAGAAAGTGTTGTAACCCCACAGCCAGAGAGACCGGCATATATATATATATATATATATATATATATATATATATATATACATATATATATATATATATATATATATATATATATATATATATATATATATATATATATATATATATATACTAGCTGCCCGGCCCGGCTCCGCCCAGGTTCTGGCGGGGATCTATCTATCTATGTATCTATCTATGTATCTATCTATGTATCGGGGGGTACGGGGTGTCAGGCTATGGTAGCACCTTTGGTAAGGATGGCTCTCATGTCCTTTCAGGACCCATCCCCCACTGGTCCAAGTCTGACACCCAGCTCGTGCCTGTGGCTCCTAGTAGCTGTCAGCATGCGAGAGCGGCCACCCCCAGGGCAACAGCTGTGAGAGGCTGGCTAAACCAGGCATGGGTATCCGATTTGGTGTCAAACCAAGAGGTAAACTAGGGTATGCCTACCCAGCATGTGAAGACAGGATTCGGCAGACTGCGCGGAAGAAATCATTCCTGATTCAACGGTCAAGACGGCGTTTACCTGCAAAGCGTTGTGGAACGTAATGAGCACGGCAAGGCACGTAGAGCGCCCTGGTCATCAACTGCACCTGTATTCGTCTCCAATCGTCTCGACTTGTCTTGCCACTGGACTCAGATGGACTCAGGCGAGAGAGTGAGGTCGACGAATTGCGCAACTCTTCCTCACTTTAATCCAAGTCATCGCGCAAGTCATTCTTCATCCAACGTCACATATCACCTTCAAGCCCTGTGGCGATGGGCGAGCGGCAAAGCGGCAGGCGTGGGTACGCTGGCAGCCGTAGTCGCAGACCTGCACACAGGCGGCTCAGGCCATATGGTCGTCTTCTACTGACCGGAGCAGCAGTGGGATTCGGCAGCCCCCTGAGCGACTGAGCAGCCCTCTATAGGAACACACTGCTCACCTCCATAGCATGAGGAAGGGGCTAGAAAAGGTGCCCTAAACATTGTCTGCTTCATCACTACCTAACCAGCTAGCCGGGGTTGGTGGGTACCCTTAACTGCGGTCGACATACAAAGAAAGATAAAACAAGCAAAGCTAAAAGAGTAAACCATACTCCCTTAACAATTGTAACTTGGAATGTACGCACCCTACTTGACAGAGACGGCGCGTCGGGTCCAGAGAGACGAACAGCACTGATTGGGAGAGAGCTGGGCAGGTACAACATCGACATTGCAGCCTTGAGCGAGACACGACTTACAGAAGAAGGCCAAATCTGTGAAATTGGTGCCGGCTACCAATTTTTCTGGAGTGGAAGGAAAAGCGAGGAAAGACGCCAATCCGGTGTGGGATTTGCCATTTAGTCGGCCCTGGTCGGCAAATTAGCTGGATTTCCAAAGGCTATAAACGACAGGCTCATGACCATGAAGTTGCCTCTGCTGAATGGAAGGAAGCACGCAACCATTGTGAGTGTCTACGCACCAACTATGACCAACGAAGATGATGTCAAGAACAAGTTCTATGAGGACCTGCACAGTGTATTAACATCTGTTCCCAAAGGAGACAAACTTATAAGCCTTGGGGATTTCAATGCCAGAGTAGGCACGGACACCACCTCTTGGATTGGCATTATTGGAAAGCATGGAGTCGGAAATTGTAACAGCAATGGACTCCGCCTCCTTCAGACATGTGCCGAACATGATCTCGTGATTACGAACACAATTTTCCGTCTCCCCATGAGAAATAGGACATCGTGGATGCACCCTCGATCGAAACACTGGCACCTCATTGACTATGTCATCGTCAGGAGGAGTGACAGACAAGACGTTCGAGTGACAAAATCCATGTGTGGTGCCGAATGTTGGACAGACCATCGTCTCATTGTCTCGAAAATGAACATCCACATCAGGCCACCACGGCGTCCTCAAGGGGCGAAAATGCAAACAAAGCTAAGTGTCACCCGCCTAAACAGCAAGAAAATGCAGCAGTCGTTTGAAAATATGCTGGAAGACCGCCTCAAGCCCAATGCTGAAGCTAAACAGGATACAGAAACAGAATGGAGAGCCCTAAAGGACACAATTTACAACAGTGCTATGGAAATCCTGGGTCCAGCCCCCCGAAAGCATAAAGACTGGTTTGATGAAAATTCCGAAGACATCAACCAATTGCTGACCGAGAAACATCTTCTCCTCAAAGCACATTTGAATGACCCAAAGTCAACATAAAAAAAAGATGCTTTCAAGAACATTCAGAGAGTAGTGCAGCAGAAACTTCGGCACATGCGGGACTCCTGGCTGAGCAGCAAAGCTGATGAAATTCAGGGCTTTGCTGACAGACATGATATGAAAAACTTCTACGACTCACTGAAAGCGGTCTATGGTCCTTCATCACCAGGCATAGTTCCCCTCCTCAGTGCAGACGGGGGAACATTGGTCACCGATAAGAACGAAATCCTCCAACGCTGGGCAGAGCATTACAGCAAAATTTTAAATGCAACTTCCTTCTTCGATGATGAAACCATCAACTGCCTCCCTCAAGTTCCCACCAATGAGACACTTGGTGACCTGCCATAGTGGAAATAAACAAAGCCATCCAGCAACTCTCCAGCGGCAAGGCACCTGGTCCTGACTCCATCCCAGCAGAGATATACAAGGCAGGTGGGCCGGTCCTAACAGAGCAGCTTCACCAAGTCTTCACAAACATATGGATGAACGAGACCATGCCACAAGATTTTAAGGACGCGTCAATAGTCCACCTTTACAAACGTAAAGGAAACCGCCAATCCTGTGACAACCACCGAGGCATCTCCTTGCTTTCAATTGCAGGGAAGATACTCGCCAGAATTCTTCTCAATCGCCTCACAGCCCATCTCGATCAAGGTCTTCTTCCTGAGAGTCAATGTGGCTTTAGAAAAGAACGTGGAACTGTTGACATGAGTTTCGCTGCTAGGGAGCTGCAAGAGAAATGTCAGGAACAGAACTGCGAAATGTTCTCCACTTTCATTGACCTTACCAAGGCTTTTGATACAGTCAGCAGAGAAGGACTGTGGAAGATTATGGCAAAATATGGCTGTCCACGAAAGTTTGTCCAAATAGTGCGGCTATTTCATGACGGCATGCAGGCAAGAGTACAGGAAAATGGTGAACTGTCTGAACCCTTTCCTGTAACCAATGGAGTGAAGCAAGGATGTGTCCTGGCACCAACACTGTTCAGCCTCATGTTTTCAGCCATGTTGATGAATGCCTTCGAGAACGACGACATTGGAATAGACATCAACTACCGTATGGATGGAAAGTTATTCAATCTCAGAAGGCTGAAAGCTAAAACCAAAATTGACAGCGGCACCATCAGAGAGCTCCTGTTTGCTGATGATTGCGCTCTATACGCCAACTCAGAGGCGGACATGCAACATAATGTTTCAGCTATCTCGCATGCCTGTGCCAACTTTGGGCTCAATATAAACTTGGAGAAGACTGTAGTTATGTACCAGCCAGCTTCAGGGAATAATCACACTGTGCCGAATATCAAAGTGAATGATCATAGACTAAGTGTTGTGGACAAATTCACCTATCTTGGCAGCACCGTGTCACAAGCTGCCACAATCGATGACGAAGTGAATGCAAGAATCTCCAAGGCCAGTGCAGCCTTTGGCAGACTGTACAAGAATGTATGGGACAGAACTGGAATAAGCCTGCAAACAAAGCTAAAAGTCTACAAAGCAGTTGTATTATCCACACTGCTATATGCTTGTGAAACCTGGACTGTTTATCAGCGACACGCTAGGAAATTAAACCACTTCCACACAGTCTGCCTAAGGAAGCTACTGAAGATTAAATGGCAAGACAAGATTCCAGACACTGAAGTCCTAGAAAGAGCATCCATGCCCAGTATCCACACTATACTGATGAAGAATCAGATTCGTTGGGCTGGTCACTTGACTCGCATGCCAGATCACAGGCTCTCTAAACAAATTTTTTACAGCGAACTGCGTTATGTTAAACGCTCCCAAGGTGGCCAGAGGAAACGTTTTAAAGACACTCTGAAAATTTCACTGAATGCTTTTGGAATTCATCATGACACCTGGGAGGCTGCAGCCAGAGACCGAAATTCGTGGCGTGCATCATTGCGCAAAGGTGCAGTCATATGTGAGGCAACCAGGACTGCAAGAGCTGTGAAGAAAAGGCAAGACAGAAAAACCACTGCAGGAAATCCTCCTCCAGAGACGTCAAGCATTCTTTGCCCACATTGTCAAAGAACATTTCGAGCCAAAATAGGCCTTATCAGCCATCTTAGAACCCACGGCTCCACACCTTCAACTCCACTGGATGAAATGAATGGTCATCATCATTCTTGATGGACAAACAACACATCTATGTATCTATGTATGTATGTATGTATGTATGTATGTATGTATGTATGTATGTATGTATGTATGTATGTATGTATCTATCTATCTATCTATCTATCTATCTATCTATCTATCTATCTATCTATCTATCTATCTATCTATCTATCTATCTATCTATCTATCTGTCTGTCTATCTATATGTCTGTCTGTCTGTCTGCTTGTCTGTCTGTCTGTCTGTCTGACCCGGCCTGGCTTCGCCCAGCTCCTGGTGGGGAGCATCTCATTTAATTCATATAAGTAGTCATATAAGCTCCCGTTCCCAATAGATCTGTCTGTCTGTCTGTCTGTCTGTCTGTCTGTCTGTCTGTCTGTCTGTCGTGTCTGTCTGTCGTGTCTGTCTGTCTGTCTGTCTGTCTGTCTGTCTATGTATGTATGATCGGCCCGAACATAATAACAAAATATAGATAGAATAGAAGAATAGATAGAAAATATGATTGGAAGAGATCTATCTAAAGTAAACTTGGCTCCCGTTCCCGACTATCTGTCTGTCAGTCTGTCTATCTGTCTATCTGTCTGTCTGACCTGGCCCGGCTGCACCCAGTCCCTGGTGGGGAGCATCTCATTTAATTCATCGTCAATCAACTCATTTAATCTATAGCCAGGGGACGCAACTTAAGATATAACAATGGTACTAAAAGTTATATCCCTTTTCGTCATATGTTTTTATATTTTCTTATGTTCAGTCATGTAATTACAAAATTAAATTTTAGGAAGGTAATAGCTGATAGCTGATAGATAAAACTATCACAGTTGGTTGCACAGGAATGAAAGGAAAACGTGTAGAAAAGTTCATCTCAATCGGTTGGACCGTTCGCGAACGCATAAAGGACGGACATACATACATACATACATACACACATCGATTTATATATATATATATATATATATATATATATATATATATATATATATATATATATATATATATATATATTACCACTTCGGCTGGGAAGAACCCAAACCCAAGTAAGTTTTAAAAGTTTTAAAAGTCTTCCGCAATACGAATTCGAGCACATAATCTCCGAGCCGACATGCGAGTGTTTGACGACAACGCTGCTGCGACTCCTCGGTTTATGGTAAAATGTTTTGCATATCCTTTACATGACATCGCTGTCAACATCAGCATCTTTCAGCTGTATGTTGATTTCTTGGCAAGATTACGCTCAGTAGTTTGCCATTGCTTTCTGAGCGGCCGGCTCAGTTATCCCGCAAGTCACCAGTGGGGGTCGAACCGCTCCCAGCTCTCGCCCGCTCCGAGACTCTGCGTGATAAACGGGTTTACGGAGAAAATGTTTTAACCCCTCGGCCAGAGAGACCGGCCGGTGTATGGTGCCAGCTGTATATTTCTGGTCTGTGGGGCAATTATTACTCCGACTCCTTTAAAAAAAAAAAAAAGTTGCATATCACTCACAGGACGTATCCGTCAACACCAGCGCTGTTGCTGTTCGTGGTTCATGGGCAAGTTTAACGTTCATTAGTTCGCCATTGCTTTCTGAACGACTGGTACCTATACTATTTTTCGAATACCCAGCACCGCTGTGTTTTGAAACCAGATGTACGGGATTATAATTCGCTTCCGTAAGATCTTCGCCACGGACCACTAAATTTACTGGTGTACATTTAGGCCTGGTCGACTAGGATGCCCAGGAAAACTGAAGATTAAAAAAAAAAAGTAAAACTTTCACCATCTGGAAAATGATTCACACGCCTGACCACGGGACCGACAGGCAGACGTGCAAGTCACAGGATTATGGGGGATTCGACGGTGTAGAGAGCATGCACACTATTGTCGATATTAAGTTACATATATAATTAACAGATATGATATTTGCGTTTCAAATCATCGCCAAGCACCCGCCGCTTTTTACAAATATGTAATAGAGATTAGGCGTGTGGGGGATATTACATCTGAACATATAGTATGCGAGTATGTCATCATGTGCACCGTGTGGAATTGATAGTCTTCTGTAATACATGCTATATGGTTGATACATGACATAGTCGAAATCTAATTGTAAATGTTGACATCGTCATTAAACTGACTGTTCGCTTGAGTACTATTGTTTTACGTGAACAGTGGTCACCTTTGTCAATATTAACGCACTAACATAATACTGGTATGCACCCCTTCATTAGCTCTAAGCATATTGTCAATAAATGTGGTGCTATATTATTTTTATTAATATTGTATAATTCCACATGCTTTGTTGTCGATTTTGCATGCATATTAATTATGTAATATTTGTAAACAATAGTGTACACTCATTTGTCTACAGTTTAAATTGTGTCCATATTATTAACTATTAAGTTAACTAACGAGTATAATCCGAGCGTCCATTAATTTAACATACAGTTGATAATTAACCACACTGAAATAATCATAAGTTAGTTGATTTTTCACCACACAGGATATCCGTCTATGAGAATGATTAATACGTTCAGTGTGACAAATTATAATGGTATGTCAATTTAAAATATCCCTGTTTTGAAGAAAAAAGAAACCATATACACAGTGAGGAAATGCATATTTAATAGCTTGCAGACAAATATATGAGATGCCCTAACATTATTTAAAACAAGGTAACATGTATCATGGGATAAATAAGTCGCAACATGTAGAATATACACTACAGTTTAACCTAGATGATACAACGGCGGCGATTTGCATATATATCTTGTACACTGCTGTCTCTCAGATCATTTGTATCTTTGGCATCGTCACAAATATTATCAACATCATCTGTTTTGCGAAGCAAGGTTTCAAAGATGCCATCAATGTCAGTCTCTTAGGTATGTAATTGAAGTTAACATATATGCCTGCATGTATATTTGTTTATGTGCTAAACATTATTGACTGTTTTTACCGAATTCTTCGTGAATTGATTGTGTGTATGTTTTTTTTTTTTAGTAGTAAGGAAATGTGCATTGCCGTTTCTGCCGGTCCGTGGTATACTTTGCATTGTCGTAGGAAACACTATTTCTAGTGTCACTACATGATTGACAATATGAATTGAAAACAACTAGGTATATTTAGCTCCTGCGAAAAGAAGAGACATAATAGACACAGACACAATTTACGTACATTACAAAACTCCATCTTAGGTGAAACGTATCCACACAAAAAACATAAATAAAAACAATCAATAAATATATAATAATGAAAGGACAACAAAGCACGGTCGACGTTTCGGTTATACAAACCTTTATCAAGGACAGGACAACACAAACAGATAAAAAGCTAAATAAAACAAAATAAAAATAAAGATAAAACACAGATTCTAGTTGGCAGGACAGAAACAAAAATGGTGGTTTGAACAGGTTCAGTAGTATATATTTTTTGATTGTTTTTGTTTATGGTTTTTTGGATAAGTTTCACCTAAGATGGAGTTTTTTTGTAACGTACATACATTGGTGTCTGTGTCTATTAGGTCTCTTCTTTTCGCAGGAGCTAAACATCCCTAATTGTTTTCAATTCATATTGTATTATCCTGCTGCAGCCGCTGTCTTTTCGTTGTTTTCTTTTGCTACATGATTGCCAGAGTGTCTGCTTATTGTCCATGTTGCACACACATATAACATTACATTGTTCAGGCATTTCTATATTCTTTTTCTAATTACAATTGACAACTTTTTTTTCAGTAAGTTTTCTAACTAACAAACGGCTACATTTGTCATGGCGATTTTGTTCTAATCTCCAGAAGGCATCTTCCATCAGACGATTCGACGATTCACTTGTTTTAGAATGTTAATATTTACTTGGGTGTTATAATAACGATTTTATTAGCTTATGTGTACTTATCCAGATCTCTGCTTTTCGTAGCTCTGGATTTGCTATTGTTAAAATATTCTTCTTTGCTTTCAGGTGTCTTGCGTTAATCAGGTGTTATGTGTTGCGCGTATTCAACCAATACCGTCTAAATAAGAGGGCGAGTCAATAAGTAAGTCACACAGTTCTGTGGGATGGCAGGTAAATGTAGTTGGTGTTTTCTACATGTGTCATTAGTAGACAGAAACATCGAACTTTATATTTCCGTTCGTCAGGTGTCTCATTCGCATGCGCAATTCATAAACAAAATGGCGATTGTACTTATAGAGTGTACAACCAAAGAGCAACGTGCTGTTGTGCGTTTTTTTGTTTTGTTTTTTTTTTGTGGGCAAAAGGACTGCCTGCAAAGGGCATTCATAAGGAAATGCTTCCTGATTGTGCTGACAAATGTTTGTCCCGTAAAGCAGTACATAGCTGGGTAGAAAACAATTTTCTCGAGGACGCTCTAACATTGTTGATGAAATGCGATCTGGTCGTCCTGTTGAGATTGCAACAGAAGCATCCGTGCAGCGGGTGCAGGAGATGAGGTAATAGGCGAGTAACGATAGACTCTGTAGTATCTGCAATACGGTGCTCACATTGTTCAGCATACAGCATAATGCATGATCGATTGAAATTTCCAGGACTGCTGTCTAGAGGAGTTCTGCTTCTTCATGACAATGCCAGACTACATCCGGCTCGATTAACTCAGGGAAAATTAACCAACTAAGGTGGGAATTTCTGGAACATCCACCTTACAGCCCCGACTTAGCTCCTAGCGATGTCCACGTTTTTGGTCCACTGAAAACCTATCTTGGCGGGAGACATTTCGCTAATGACGCCAAAGTTGAATGTGAATTGAAATCGTGGTTTAGAAAACAGAGCATGCAGTTCTATGCCGCCGGTTTGAGAGGACTGATAAAACGATGGGATAAGTGCATCAATGTTGGTGGAAATTATGTTGAGAAATAAAGGGATAATGTAAGTATAAAATAAATGGTTTTAGGTTGTTATCATATTTAGTTATTTTTCTACAGCCATTTGTGACTTGTTTATTTACTTCCCCGCGTATAATTCACTCCAATTATATGCTGTTCAAAAAAAAAAAAAAAAAATAGATACACAACATATTTGGTGTTACATGTATAAAAAAAATATTCGCTGATTGGCATCAGTCAACGTATTGACTGTGTCTATCTAGTCATTAACTTCTCGTCTTCTCGTGGTTACCTGAATTGTACTCACCTAGGTAACCACGAGAAGTTAATGACCAGATGGACACATTCAATATCTTGAATGATGTCCAATCAGAGGATATCTTGTGTAAAATGGTGTCGCATATTTTTGTTAACATTATAGTAGCCTGCTCTTCAGAGGTCACAGATTGTGAGAATTGTATGGATATTTTGCCCTGGCCATGCGGGTGTACAGGGGAACGAACAGGCTGATAGGCTGGCAGGGAATGCACCTCTTGGTGGTATCTTGCCTATGGTCAAGGGGGAGGTGGTCGTGCGCTTGTGGGACCAGGTGGAGAAGGCGGATTGAGAACCCATATGTGGAAAGAATGAGATTGCGGGGGATCGGCGGGGGTTCTGGAAGAATCTCAAAACTGAGAGGGAAGACCAGGAGAACTTTTAATCAGATAGCGGTGGGAACGATTAGTAGTATGACTCTTCGCTGGCTGTTGAACGAGGGATCTGAGCACGTATGGGAATGTCCTGAATGCAGTGATGTCGGTTCTTACCTCAACTCAACTCAACTCAGTAGCCTTCCGCATTCACTTCGACTACTAAATGTTGAGTAGTCTGGTACTTATTAAAGACCGGGACGATATGTTGTTCCTTCGTGTTTTTTGTTTATTTTTGTATTTTTCATGTATAATAAATTGTATTGATTTATGCGTTTATGAGATTTTACCTCCTTCGTGCACCACTTTACCAACTCTACAACAGTAGGAACTGCATTCTTCTTGAACAAATTCCTTTACTCACTGTCCGTTTTATTACCTGGTAATTATCACATACATAGATATCCCTTTATATACTATTCGTATTACAACATTTGGAATTGTTTTCTACATTAAACAGACCTTCATAAACTGTATAAATCACCAAACAACGTTCTGTGGTTATACGACGGGAGTAGAGGTATCGGGGAATATCAGTTCAGTGGGAAAAGAGTCCGCGGCAGTCCAAGAATAATGATGCTCTGTGGATTACGATGATGGCATTGGGGTAAAGCATTATCATAGTTAATCCAGAGTACCAAAAACGGAGATCTGTGGAAAGACATGAACGCCTGCGTCAGCTTGCAAGGCAAGTGATGAGAATACATCCTCATTTAAAACACCCCTTTACTAACTGTCCGTATCAACACAGGAGAAATGATCACCTCCCCTATAAAGCCTCTTACTTTGGTCCATCTCACCACAGGAGAAATTGTCACTTCCAATAACACATCCCTTCACCATATGTTAGCAAAACAATAGTAGGAACTGCAATTTGCGACAACATGCGTTCTCTGGTGCAGCAGCTTGATTGCTGAAAGTTGTCTCACAGGTAACATGTCAGCGATATCGTCTAGTCTTGGGGATACACACACTGACTAGGCTCAAGGTTCGTTGTTTTAAATGATGTACTATTTTACGTTGGATCGAACAGTTTTGTCCAGAAGACTTACGTAGACGGAAATCGTTTGTTAGCATGATTTATTTCATCCCGTATCCTACAAGAAGAGGTACATCTGATTTAGCACCAAAAATAATAATGTAAGGTGAAGTATAACTTCAATGCGAAATATGTATAACGTATGATTATTTTTCTCAACAGCGAAGTCATTACAATTGCACATTTGTCACCTCTAGGTCTCTCAGTTGCTGATTTATGCAGTCTCATAACGATGGTTTGGACATGCATCTCTTTCACACCCGCTTTTCTTGCAGCAGATTTACCATTTGAGAGCGATGGCGTTTCTTATCTGGTATCTGCTATGCCACATTTCGCCTTCACTCGAGTGAGCAGTGGTATCACAGCAATGATTACACTGGAAAGATGCTTGAGCATTGTGGCCCCTTTAAAGGTAATGGTTTATTTGTTAAGCATAAATCACTATAGTTAATTAGTGTTATATGTGGACTAAATGTGCACATTGTGTGTTCAATATTGGTAATGTTTTCGTTAGTGAAAATCGCTTATAGTTTATCAGGGCAGTGGGTAATATTCAGTATCACGCTTTGCTAGACTATTGTGCTGAGACGTAGATCAGGAAATTCTCTGCTTAGCGTCGCTTTATTCTAAGAGATGTCTCATGAATGTATGTATAATATCAGGAACCAATTCAATGTGTCTGTGACCACCCAGAAACCATACTGTTTGAAGATTGAGAAGGTTATGACTGCTCGGTATACCTGCGGGTCACCATAGCAGTAAGCAGCCTCCGAGACATTGTAGCAGAATGCACGTTTGAACCCTGGAGAATACCGGAAATGACTGCCTGAACTTATGGGAGTATTGTCATTAATTAATTTGTGACGAGCTATAAGTTAGTTAATTGTTTCTATCAGGGCACTTCTCGAAATAGGTGCTTGTCTGTCTGAAGTATTGACAACCCATCTTAGTATGTGGCTGAGGACACATGCTAGACTACTCCAGTGGGAGGTTCGCATGCATCTGTTTCGGCAGAATGAGGATGAAGTAATACTTAATAATATGGTTATTACATGCGAGTAACTGAGAGCGCACATAATTTGAATTATCAAGAGATTGTAACTTCCTGGGACATTTCACGATATCCATTCTTGGCTGATGGAACACATGACTACTGGTTGTATACTATTAGTTTAGTTTGGTTTAGTTGATGGATCAACATCATGGCACACGTGTGCAACTCATAAGTGCTCCGTTCTCCTCCTAACTCAAACCTGATTCTGGAGAAACTCAGCCAGTGCACGAACTCCGTAGCAACGGCGAGGATCCTGAAACACTTTGGGTAAAGTTTTAAACTAGAAATTTTGCCTGGGCAGCGCCGTTAGGCTACTCTTTTTCGATTTCCAACTGCCAAGGGATCTTTTACGTGCGCAACAATACACAAGGGCGTTCGATGTCAATACCCAGAGACCAGGGGAAATTTTATTACTAGAAGTCCACCTGAAAAAATCTCGGTGACTTACCGGGGCTTGAAACCCGGGACCTCCAGCACTCGATGCGGACACCATACCTCGAGACCACGAAATCCCCCCCCCCCCCCCTATACGTAACAACAATACAAATATGTGGTAAAATAAGTGTAGACTCCGTCATAGATAGCAAATAATGTTTGGCGGTTTACATATGTGCAAGTATTCTATTTTCTCTTCAAATAGGTAAATCGTATATTCACTCCAGACAGAGCAAGTGTGATCACCGTCTGCATTTTCATCATCTTCATATTCATTTCATCTCCCCTGTACGTTGTCAACAGACTGGGTAGCAAGTTTTCTCTTCTAAAGAACAAAACCATCGTTGGAATAATTTTCAGAGAAGATAAAGAGCACATGGAGATGTTTACTTTTGCAGTCAACAACTTTTTTATTCCTGTGTGTACATTTTTAATAGTTGCCATCAGTACCGCCATCCTGTCAGCTCAGCTGCATAGGAACACTGAGTGGAGAAAAGGAACATTCAGCGGCGTGCAAGCAGACAGAATATCCAGCCGTAACCTGAAGGTGTCAAAAATGGTTGTGACTATCTCTACTTTATTTATTTCATGCTTTGCTCCAATTACTGTTATAATGCTAGCGATAGCACTTGAACCTGGTTTGTCGCTTAACGGGAAATACCAAAATGCAGCAACAGTAATGGCTGGATTCATGCTCATACTTGAAAACATTAACTCATCAGTGAATATCTTTATTTACCATCACATGAGTACAAAATATAGAGACACCTTTCGGACTTTATTTACTGTCACCATCCTTAGCCTTAAATAAAAGCATGTGTTGCTGGTATTGTTGGATCAATATTCCGATGATGTCGCAAAATAAGTAAAACATTATGGTCGTCGCATGCAACTTCTTCGTCTTTACATTCTATGTTATCAACACACTGAATACATCAGCTTATGTCTTTAGAAATAAAACTAGCAATGCACAACGTGTTCATTTAAATGTGTATATTGCATTATGTCACAGGATCCTTAGAGATCCTCTGATCTACTCCCGGATAGTTGACTATTTCTTAGGAATAATTTAAAAGATAAGTTCCCTACTCTATCTGTCGCACTCCCAGACAAACTATTACACAATGTCAACACATAGGAGAATGTTGAACATTGATTCGAGAAGTGTGGAATAGAAAGATAGTTTAGATAGACTCATATAACAGGATCAGAAGAAGACTTAAGATAGACCCAGCACTTCACAAACTCCCACAAGTTCGGCGAATTAACAAAGGAGTATGTTAAAATTATAAAAAAATTATTTTATTAAAGACATACTAGACAAGAATGAAAATGACGGTGAAGATTTAACTGAAATCGACCTTGAAAAGAATTTGGCTAATTTAGAATTGTTGGTGTCTGGAGGTGATTGTCATCAATCGGAGGTATTTAAGTTGAATGTTGTAAGAGAATGTTTGCGAGCATCAGAATACTGCAGAAGCGAAGAAACATAGTCAATGTGTCGATCTCTGCTTCCTTGAAATGATGATATACAGGTATGCAGACGAAGTTGACTTTCACTTTCAGACGACACAACCACCAACACAGCCAATTCACAGTAGTTGTCTCATGATGTTGACCAATCCTGTATTCAGGTCACAATGATAGTACATTTGATGATCGTTTAATTAACTTTGAAAAAAAAACCACAACAAGTTGTAGAATCCTGAAATATACAAAAGGAGAATCCAGTGAGTACTTCCAGCCATACCCAGACGTTCATCCTCACTCCTGAGTGTCCACTATTATTCAACAAAAGATCTTCTTCTGATTGAAACGAACAAATCAACAGACGAACTGCCTCACGTAGACCCATTACCCCTGAAAAGTGATAGCTTTCTCAGAACCATCCAAGACACAGCATCATTGGTCTTAGATAAACCTTGATACACATTTCTCCTTCCCTTAGAACAATTTATCATAGCATGCTATACCTAACATAAGGACAGCCGATGCCAAAGTAATCCAACGAAATGTAGTATATGGAAAGCTCCCCATTAAGCATGCCAAAGGATGAAGTGAAGATTAATTTAAATTAACTCCCTAAGAATGGAGTCAATCGAATTTTATTCACGTTGAGTTATAATTCAAGTGAGTGTTTACGATAGTCTATCTTTTATAATCCGAAAAAGCAAATAAATACTAATAGAACATGATGTTGAAAGACCTCTAGCCATTCTTCCAACAGGCCTAACAAACGGTTGACCAACCAGAGCTGAAACGAAATGCCAGCACTTTTATTTAGTCCTTCATTCACAGGAAAAAAGATCCTCAATCTTGATAACAATCTAGATTGATCGATTATATGCTTACCAAACAAATAGAACGAAAACCCCTAAAAGGAAGTAGTCAATCTTCCAGAGAAAGCATTTTCTAAGATTTCACAGACAACACAGTCCATTTATTCTCCTCCTTGACCAAAAAGCAACTGACAATTGTTAGCAGCCTAATTTATTACTTATACGTCTTGTATACCGCGTTTAGTCAGCGCTCAGTGAAGGAGAGAACAGCGAAGATTCCCTACTCCAGCAAGATGCACACTAGCGGAAAGAAAGACATGACAGCACACGATATGTATAGCAGATTAATAATTGCACTTTATGACCTTTGACCATCAAGATTGATTGATTGATTGATTGATTGATTTAAGAACCGACATCACAGCATTCGGGGCATTCCCATAAGCGCTCCGTCCCCATCCTCAGAAGCCAGCGAAGAGTTCCAACCCCAATAGTACCAGTAGCAATATGATTATATGTGCGTCTCACCTTTCCTCTAAGCGTCGAGCATCGGCCAGATCCCCTCGTCACTCCACGCTGTCGCATTCTTGCCAGACCATGTTGATTCATTTGCTCCTCCATGGTTTACACGTGCTCCCACAAGGCCACAACCACGTCTGCCTTATCATGCATCAATACTCCACCAAGTTTTGCAGAGCCAGCCAATCTGTCTGCCTGTTCATTCCCCAGCACACAAGCATGCCCCGGAGAAAAGATCCAGACGATGCTTGCCACCATTGACTTCCAAAGCGAAGCAAGCCACTCGACACGAAGCTTGCCTGTCCTCACCCTACTCATCATGCTTTCTGAGTCAGTTACAATCACGATGTGTGTGTGTGTATCCTATTCTCCATCCAGCGGAAAGCTGCACTGACTGCCTCCACCTCCATTCTTAAGCTAGATGTTGTGGTATCATATGCCAAGCTCTCCTGCACCATACGACGACCATTAGCCGTTGCCAAGAAACCCCAGGCACTTCTCTCTCAACACCGAACCATCTGTGTAGATAATCACATCACCCGGGCGAGCATTATCCTGAATTAGTTGCTGGATTTCCACTTCTGTGGCCCCTACTGGCCAGTCCCTGCACTTCCGACTCAATGTGATTATAATTCTGCACAATTCTGACTGCTCGGCTGGCACTCTGACCCACTCCTCTTCTCGCCTAATGTTCTCCAAGGGGCACACCTGTCTGATCGTATCCTCCGACTGAGCCATCCATGATTTCCCTCTTATCAGTCGCTGGCCCTTAACTGCGTCCAGCGCTTCATGCAACAGGTGATCTGTGTCTGCAGCTACTCTGAGGTATGCCTTCGCCTGCATCACTTTGAGCCTACCAGCAACAGTCGGCAAACTATTGATGTACCGCATACACACCACTGGGGTGTATCTGGTGCATCCCAGAATGACCCGCATATCCTCGTCTGTATGCGCTCCAATCTCACCAGCTTACTCTTTGAGACAGTGAGCAGTCCTAGTCCATAATCACTCGCTGAGATGATCAAGTGCTGGTATAGTCTGAAAAGCATTCTCTGCTCTATGTCCATTGCAGCCATAGTTTTAAGTGCGTTGAGTCCCTTTTGAGATCTTGTCACAACCGTCTCCACATGATCCTTGGAGGACAGGCTCTTGTCAAATGTGATTCCCAGATACTTCAGTTTGTTCTCTCTGTTGACGCTTCCACCATCTATAGTGAGGCTTGGAACATCAGCTCTCACAATCCTGTTGTCCAGAGAGCACCACAAAACAGCTGCCTTTTCCGGGTGGATGACAGCACCAATTTCAGTGCACCAGACAATCACTTTGTCTACTGTCGCCTGTAGATCCTGGGCTGTTTGCTCCCTATCTCTCCCCTGCCTATATGCAAGAAGATCATCTGCAAATGTTAGTATCCCTCCAACACCTGGTGCTTCTAGGTTTGCAATTTTGCTCGTATACACATTAAAGAGCACCGGTGAGATTGCGGAGCCCTGTGGCAGACCCGGGGTTAAAATATGTGGCTCTGGGGTCCATGCACCCAGACGGAGAGCAATCCGACGAGAATGTAGGACGGCCGCTATCCAGTTCACTAACCAGGGATTGACCCCCTTCTCCATCAGTGCGGTCATCAAAATATCATATCGAACTATATTGTACGCATCCTCGAGATCAAGCGCCGCCGCCATCGTTTCTTGTCTACTCTGGAACCCCTCATGAACATCAAAGGCAAAAGTGGCTGCATTTGACCAGGTATATTTTCCTGGCCTGTAGCTCCCCAGGCCTCTTGGAAGAAGCTTCTCCCTTTCCAAAAACTCTTGCAGCTTGACAGCGACTATCTACTCTAAAACCTTCCCAATTGCATTTTGAAGGGTGATTATCCTGAAGCCGCTAAGCTTTGAATGATCCTTGAACGGTTTTGGGAGAGAGATGAGATAACTGTGTACCCAATCCTGCGGTACAGATGCTGTCCTACTGCTCTGGTTAAAGCAGTCGGTCATCTCCTTCAGGTCTACATCGCTCAAAGCCTTCATGTGGCCAAAACTGACCCCATCGGGCCCTGGTCTTTTGCCTTTTTCAAAATATATTTAACATCTTTAGCCCGTATGATGTCTTTATAAGGCATATTCTTTATGGTATCATATAACTCCTCTCTAACTGCATCCCTGGTGTCCACATCATCATGATTGGCTTGCTCTAAAAATCTCTGGAGAAACGATTCCCCTCTCTCTTTGTCTGTTGTCATGCGCACACCGTCATCTCTATAAATTGTTCCCACTGTCATAGGCCGATCTTTTCTTTGTATTTGTCTGTGCAGTTTCCAGAACTTTCGCAGTGTTTTATCACCTCCAATCTCATTCATGAAACCTTCCGATTTTGCCTTTTTGGCCTCTGCAGCACAGTGCTTGAAAACCTCCGCCTTGTCTTTCTTGACACTTTAACATTTTAACAGCCCTGTTGCATACCCCCTGTCTGAGGCGTCCAAGAAAGGCTGTCGGTCCACTCGTACCGGAAGGTCTTGCGCGCTCTCCCAGCCTTAACTTTCCTGGATTTAGAGATCAGGACTGGACATGGCATGTGATCACTCCCATGGTCATTCAAAACAGGCCACTTTACATCAAGGACTGATGACTGGGAGACAAGTGCCAAGTCAATAGCTGTGTCCGCATCGCCAGGCCTCATTGCCTTCTAGTCGGCCTACCATCATTTATGCAGACCACATAGGAGTCCACCATGGCAATTCCCTGGCGGTTTTCTCCACTGCTGTCCCAATCTCTGTTCCTCGCATTGAAGTCTCCACATATGAGTAGCCTATCACCTGGTAATTCCTCCAATTCCTTAAGCCAGTCCCAGTGTTCCTTTCTGACAAAACTGTCCACTGTGGCATATACATTTATGATGTTCCAAATTAAGCCCCCAATCTCCATTTGTATACCCCGGGCCTCTCTTGCACTGTGATTCCACTGGCTCAAGTCACCTTTCCTCTAAGCGTCGAGCATCGGCCAGATCCCCTCGTCACTCCACGCTGTCGCATTCTTGCCAGACCATGTTGATTCATTTGCTCCTCCATGGTTTACACGTGCTCCCACAAGGCCACAACCACGTCTGCCTTATCATGCATCAATACTCCACCAATTGAGTGACCTTGCCCACGTCTCATCTGCCCAGTAGGGTTTATATAATTGGCGTACCCAGGGCAATGGTATTTGTCTGTATTTAGCTCCTGGAGCATGAGGACATCAAAATCATATATTGGCCTCTACAATACAGGACCTCTCTGCCTGGCACTACGACAGTTCCAATATCCCACTCTTACATGGTTGAGACCTAGTCTCTCCACTTTTCGTCTTGTTCTCCTGGCGCCTGCCCTCCTATTTCTATGCCTTCTTCTCTCGCCATTTCCTCGTCTTCTCCTCCTCACTCTCTCTCTCTTCGCTAGCCCCTGAAGGATGTGTCAAGCGCAGAGCACGTGCTCTGTAGCTCCGGCGACGATTCCCTTGTTCAGTTTAAATTAGTTTAGTCGTTGGATCAACATCACGGCACACGGTTTAACTCATAAGTGCTCCGTTTTTCTCCTAACTCAAACCTGAGTCTGGAGAAACTCGGCTCAATGCACGAGCTCCGTTGCATCGGCGAGGATCCTGAAATACTTTGGGTAGATTTTTAACTATAAATTTTGCCCGGGCAGCGTCGTTATGCTACTCTTTTTCGATTTCCAACTGCCAAGGGATTTTTTACGTGCGAAACAATACACACGGGCGTCCGATCTCACTACCCAGAGACCAGGGGAAATTTTTTATTACTGGAAGTCCAGGTGGATTTTTTAAATAAATCCCGGTCCTCACCGGGACCTGAACCCGGGATCTCCAGCACTCGAGGCGGACACCATACCTCGAGACCACTCAACCCCCCCCCCCCCCCCCTTACAAATAATACCATATACACAAAGTTTGGACATTGCAGGAAATGAGCGGTCACCCTAGTAGTAAAGCCTGCCTGCTAGGGAAGTGGTAGGGGATGTTCACCAGGAGTCCATACGCCTGGCGCCGCCCCGCCCGCATACCAGACGTTCCACGTTCACGACCAACTCACCCGTGGCCATTCAGTCCTCGGTACGTCGGTCCACCGTCAACTTGGGGGTTTATAATCGGAGTTTTCCATCTCCTAGATTGGCTGCTGTAATAACTAACGGGACCAATCTACCCGGGGGCAAGAAGTTTCAGCGCATCATTTATGGCGAGCACAGTAGATACATGTGTACGGGAAACAAGACCAATGCCATAATAGAAGAGAAAAATGGGCATGAGAATGCACCAAGAAATTAGCACGTCAGAAAGTTTGGGGTAGCAACAGAAGCTAACAACAACAGAACAACGTAAACATTAGAGACCAAGACCAGCTCGGGAGCAGACGTGTAAATGAAGCCTCTCTCATTCACTGACCCCGAAGCTATATGATTGGAGTGGTTGGGTAGGTTGAATTCAGAATATGATAGTGAGTATCGACATTTCATGTTATAATGCTCGGTAAGCTGTACCAGGATTAGTGTCATGATTAGAATCAGGTTATGTTTTCACCTTCAAGGGTCAGTCGTGCTATTGTAAGGCACTGTCATGATTGTTGAGAATATCATGTCTTGAACTTATCTGTTCAGCAAGGAATGGATAAAAGCTAATTTAATCATCATCACAGTCTTAATTGGGAGCTTTTCATGTTTATTCGAAAGATGATGGAAGATGAAAGATTTGAACGACGTTCAGCACTCTACTAGGTCCTTGGAGACTAACGATTCAGAACCCTATACGATCTTGCTGTAGGGCTAGAATCAGAATCAGAACAATGCAGTTTTGAATGGAGAGATTCATGAAACCTGGGTGTCACATGAAGACCTTGAAGTACAGAATCATCAAGAATAGTGATGAATATTCATTTCATCCAGTAGGTTTGTAAGCTTGGAACCGAGAGTTCTGAGATGGCTGGTAAAACCTATTTTGGCTTGAAATGTTCTTTGACAATGTGGACAAAGAATGCCTTGCGTTCTAGGAGGAAGATCTCCTGCAGTAGTTTTTGTTGTCCAGCCCTTGTTCACAGCTCTTGCTGTCCTGTTTGCTTCACTTGTGACTGCATCCTTGCATAATAATATACGTCAGGAATTTCGGTCTGTGTTATCAGTTTTCCAAGTGTCGTGATACATTCCAAAGCTGTTAGTGAGATCATCAGAATGTCTTTAATGTGCTTCCTCTGGTCGCCGTGTGAACGTTTACCACAGCGCAGCTCTCGGTAAAAGATTCGTTTAGGGAGGGTGTGATCTGGCATGATAGTCAAGTGACTAGCTCATCGAATCTGAGTCTTCATTTATTCTAAGTTATATAATAAATGTAAATCTGGTTTGTTATTAAACACCAACGAATATGAGCAGTATCCCTGGTAGGCGATGTTACAGCGACAGTCACTGGATGAATGTTTTTAAGCATGTTCGAGAGTAGCTGATTCCTTGATACTTTAGACGTTGATTTGTCTGTAGCCATTGAGTGATGTAAAGTACTAAAGTCACCATTGTACCTGATGTTAAACCATCCAGATCGGTCTCTCCCAGCAGAAGGGCAAGCCTCTTGGCACAAAACTCGAAATTTGCATCTCCAGCGATGTCGCACCAGGAGTCTCCGGGAAAATAGAAAAATGCACTTAGTGTCAGAACGTGGCCGTCCGTTGAACAACACCGCAAACTCTAGATATTGAGGTAGACTGCGTAAACACTTCACCACGGAGGCACTATTATGCCAACTAAATTAAACTATAAGAGATAACAATTTTATGGTTAGAATTAACAACTGTTCATAAATGATATAAAGTTCAATTTTCAGTTGAGCTGAGTCAAAAATCGGCTTCACAGCATTCGGGAACTTATGTCCTTTTTTTCAAGAACTAGCGAAACGTACCAATACAAATGGTACCAGTAGCAATCTGATTATGTGTTCGTCGGGCCATTCCTTGGAGGAATAAGCTTCGGTCACATCCGATGGTCACTCGCTGCCGTATCATTCTCTCCATGCAATGGTGGCGTATCTGTTCTTCCACTATATACATTTGGTTCCATAGGGCCTTAACCACATCAGCTTTACCTTGCACTAATACTCAATCCATAGGTGCAGATACAGACAATTTGTCCGCCTGCTACTCTCCCAACACACTCGCACGCCCTGGGTAAAAATCCAAAGCAAGCTCCCATTCGTTGATTGTTTTTAAAAATTTATTTTTATTGAAGCATGCCACTCTGCACAATGCGTACCTGTCTTCACGATACACAACATGCTCTATAAGTCCATATAGTCACGGCATGTGCTTGATGTTTATACCGCAGCAGGCGGAACACAGTAGTGCCTGCCTTCATCTCCATTCTCCTACAAGATGTTGTTGCATCATATGTCAGGCTATTTTCCACTGCACATTTTCCATTTAACTTCGCTTCGAACTCCCATGCATTTTGGTTTTCTTTTTAACACAGAGCCATCCTTGTGGATAATTACATCACCTGGACCCGAAGTGCTGTATATCAATGTTTGAACATTCATGGGATGCAGGCCAATTCATACACTTCCGACCTACTGTGATTACGAACATGCACAGCTGTGATATTTCCTCTGGCATTCTGACACATGTATCGCCTCTACCAATCATCTCGAGCATTCACACTTCTCTGATTGTTTCCTGTGACTGAGCCATCCTTGAATTTTCTTTTATCAGCCTTTGGTCCATATGTGTGTTCAGGACTTTATGCAGTGGGTGTTCCTTGTCTGTGGACATAAGGAGGTGTGACAAAGTTTGTTGTACGTTTAATCTGTCCGCAATTGTTGACATATAATGCATCTCAAACACACCGCTGGCTTCTGCAACCCAGGATTACCCGCCTAGCTATTGTATGCGCTCTAATTTCACTAGCTGGCCATTTGACAATGGGTACAGTCTCATTCCATACTTAGTTACTGAGAAAATAAGATATTGATAGGATGTGAACATTATTTGCTTCATTCCCATTGATACCATTGTCTTCAATAGTCCTAGTCCTTTCTTATATCTCATAACAACACATTCACGTTATTCCTATAAGACAGGCTTTTTTTTTTAAAAAGTGATTCCCAGCTTCTGTAGAGTACTTTCTCTGTTAATACTTCTGCCATGTGATGTGGGATCTGGGTCGTTAACCACAATACTGCTGAAGCTGAAAAACATCTGATGGATGTGGAAATGTGGTTTCTGAGGAAAATGCAAAGAATACCATGGACAGACAGAAAAACACAATGAACAGTCCCACAAAAAAACAAATGAAGATCGCAAACTGATTAGAGACATTAGACGTAGACAGTCAACATTCTTTGGACATGTTATGAGAATCAATGAATTGGAGAACTTGGTGACAACTGGCAAGATCGAAGGGAAGCGACTAAAGGGAAGACCAAGAAGTAAATACCTCAATGACTTGGCCATATGGCATGGTCGAGACAGAAACACGGAGCTGATCCACAACTCTGGTGAACGAGTGTGATGGCAAAACATGACCGCCGACGCTTGTGGGCATGGCACATGATGATGATGATGAAGCATAATACTCTTATTGTCTAGAGAGCACCTTAACTCAGACGCCTTATACAGGTTGATAACGCCACCTATCTCTGTGCACCAGCCAGTCACTTTGTTTACCGTCCCTCCCCATCTCTTGCGCAATTTTTCGTCTCCCTTCTGATAAGATGTGGCACCCTCTGCAAATGTCACTACAATTCCTGGTGCTTCAATTTATGCCGGAGCTTTTATTAAATCCTCCAATTGATCAACTTGGTTACGCATTGTGCCTTCTATTGTTATCTTAACATTTAGGTGTCATTGTTTTCATTGATATAAACACTGTTGCTGTTTATTTGATATTCATAGTACGTTCTTTTTTGCACTCTCTGTTGCTCAGTAGATGTCTTACATTTTCCGCTACCATATGCATAGCGTCGATTGTTTATATTATAACTCCCAACTTGTCATCCTTTTCCCCTTTGATCTCTCTCATTATTACTTCGCTAGAGAGAGAGAGAGAGAGAGAGAGAGAGAGAGAGAGAGAGAGAGAGAGAGAGAGAGAGAGAGAGAGAGAGAGAGTGTAGAGATCCAGCAACAAAATACACCCTTGCCTTATGATAACACATATGTTCATAATTTCACCCTTGCCTTATGATAACACATATGTTCATAATTTCCCTCTTTATTTACCATTGTAATTTCTGCTAATATTTCCAGTGCATATTCTTTATTATCACATTATATCGGAAGTGTATGAATTGGTCCTTATATGATACCGGAATTATGTAATTCTGTATTTATTGCAATCCCAAAGAAATCAGGAGCCTTGGAATGTGATCAACATAAAACAATTAGTAGAATGAGTCACATCACAAAGATTTTGTTACGAATTATCATGCAAATATTGAGGAAGAAATTACAACCTGAAATATGGGGAAACTAATGTGGATATGTAGAAGTAAAGGGTAAAGTAAATGCTGTGAATATGCTGCGATCAGTTATTGAAGTAAACAAAAATGCACATCTTTATTTACTTTATTAACTACACAAAGGCTTTCGATAGAGTAAGACATGTCAACATGGTAGATACGCTTGCAGATCTACAAATTAATGGGAAAGACATTAGACTTATTAAAAAAAACATATATTGGAATAAAAAAAACAAGTTACCATAAGTATTGATAATGAAGTGGGACAATATCAGGCTATTAAGAGAGTTGTGAGACAGGGATGTGTAATGTCTCCAGATCTTTTTCACCTATACAGTGAAAATATTTTCAGAAATATAGACGATATAAATAGAATCATTGGAGGACGAAACATCAATAACATTAGATATGCAGATGATACATTATTGATTGCATTACTTCTCGTCCTTGACATTGCGACCGTTTTGGTCGGCTGGAGGTTGGCGACTGACTGAACTAAGCCACCCAGTGGAGTTTCAAAGTCCACTCGACACACGAATTCCGAATGTCTCACGGAGACCACCAGATTTCCGAGATACACCATTTACGAGATGGCCTACGTGACTAGCGACATCACGTAAACACAACCGATCGTTTCTCTCGGTGTTTCTAGAAACGTCCAGAATAGACGAAATTAGACGAGGTTTCCCCAGATATTATTAACATGGACGGGAGACCACTCGCTTAGCGTCTGGCCGATAGGAAATTCAACAGGTGAAGGCATGTGCACTGGGTCATTTCGTCACAGCGAGCGTGTGACAAAAAATAATAACTTGGTATAATCTGTAAAGCACAAATGTATGTTTTCTTGCGTCATTGTTGATCTCATTGATAGTGTTCGTAATGTGTATATTGGCATATGTGTTCCCTTCCCTTAAACGCATTAATATTGTTCTTCAGAAATGTCAATTATTATTTTATTTCTGCTTTTCACGTAATAATTCTACATTGAAGCTTAATTACATGGTTTATGAGGTAGATTGTACGAACTTCATCACATTCAATTGTTCCTGGTCATTTTAGTAGAGGTGTAAGGTACTATTACACATGTATCTCTTATTTCTTTATGAACCGCATCGTACTCTTGCTTGTCATTGTCACGAAAGTGCGCCAACTGCCTGGGCAAACATGGAGCAAGCTACCTGGGCTGTCCGTGCCTGCAATGACACAGAGACGTGTTAAAGCTCGCCATCAACACCAAGACACCATACAACGAAGCAATGCGGAGAAGCGAGACAGCCACGGGCATCTCACAAGCGGAAAAAGATCACCTGCAAAAGCAAATAGTCGAGCTGAAGAAGCAAGTCAAGGCACTGCTGACGCCGACAACAACCAGCGACAATGAGAAACTGCTGGCTGAAACAAAGAAGATCCTTCAAAACATCAAGCAAGAAGTGGAACACGTGACACTGATAAAGAAGGAGAACGAAGAAATCCTACAAACCATTAAATCAGAGCGAGAACTACAGAAAGCTGAAACAGAACTTCCCCAAAACAAACAAACAGAAGCCATACAAGAAATCACAGAGAAATCGCACGATGAAAACCAATAGACCGAGCCTGAAACGCAAGCGAAAGCCAGCAGCCGAACCACGACGCCCGAGATATTTAAAGGGAAGCCAATATCCCACCAGACATCCGAAGAAAACCGAGATGAGCACCCTGACGACGGCATAGAGGACGGCCCGATACCGCCAGCATATACCGATAAAAAAAAAGCAGAGATAACGAGGAAATACGAACTCAAGTGCTAGGAATACAGAAGACGCATGGAAGAAAAAGAAAGGAAGTATAAGACACTCAATGCCCCGCCGTACCGCCACAATACCAGATTTAAAATAAAAACGAGGATGATGACGGAGAAATCGTCCCATGGCTGACCACGGAGGATGCAATCGAAAGACAGCAAGAACTCAAACGCGAGAAGGGAAGTGAAAGAAGGCACAAGGAGGAATATCACATCGAAAAGCTTCTACATGCAATACACAAAAGAGAAGGCAAAATTACCAAATAAAAAGTCCTCTTTTAAGGACTGCAATAAGTCAAGTCAGACCAGCCAGGAGCCTGCACCAATCAAGAAAACTGCAAGAGGAAACATGCACAATGGACAGCCGTGACCGATTCCCCCTGCTGACGTCACAAACACAAACGCTACATAACCAGTCCGAGATAGGACTTACTCGAAAGAATGCACAAGACAAGAATTAGGGTGCAGGAACCCACAAAAACCACGGACCTCAACAATAACCATAGCTGAGGAAGCAGGTTGAACGAGGCCGAATTTGGAATTTTTGGTTTGAAAATTGGAATTGGAATTGGAGTTCATGCACTCAGAGCTAGCCTGAACTATCACGCTGTTGCTTTATATTTTTTTCAGTGCATGCACTGCGGTTTAAACAGTCCATTTGCATTCGTGACGAACTGGTGTCAAGTTTATCTGACCAGACTAGGGATTCAAACCCCTGTCCCCAGCCTAAGCTGACTGCCAACTAAAGGAAGGTCAATATATGCGTTCAAGCTCAGAAGAAGAAGACGGACAATGGTGTGAGAAAGAAAACGTTGTGTTCTGTCATTCTCATATATATATATATATATATATATATATATATATATATATATATATATATATATATATATATATATATATATATATATATGTTTGTGTCCATGAATGAGAATCAGTTTGAATTCCTTTTCTGTGAATGCTTCACCTGATATATTAATCTATCATGATTCCTGAACATGAGCATGATTACCACAAATGTGAGATATTCAATTATATGATTTGTAACTCAATTAAACGCTAAAACATTATGGGAATAATTCGTTCAGACTATAACACCCCAGTTCAGAAGAGTAAGTGAGGTAATGATGATTGAGAGATAAGTAAAGTCGGGAATCGAACACGACCTGTAACAGGCATCTAACAATCTTGTACTGCCCTGATTGGGAAGAATGAGCACATAAGAGTATTGATCATGCCATCACAGCTGTTATAATCAATGCATATGTCCTAGCTCTGGTGACTATGCCTGATCACCTACCTCCCTGTCAGACTTCTGATGCCGTGTCGTTCCTCTGATGTCTATATCTGATCACCTACCTCCCTGTCAGACTTCTGATGCCGTGTCGTTCCTCTGATGTCTATATCTGATCACCTACCTCTCTGTCAGACTTCTGATACCGTGTCGTTCCTCTGATGTCTATATCTGATAACCTACCTCCTTGTCAGACTTCTGATGCCGTGTCGTTCCTCTGATGTCTATATCTGATCACCTACCTCCCTGTCAGACTTCTGATACCGTGTCGTTCCTCTGATGTCTATATCTGATCACCTACCTCCTTGTCAGACTTCTGATGCCGTGTCGTTCCTCTGATGTCTATATCTGATCACCTACCTCCCTGTCAGATTTCTGATGCCGTGTCGTTCCTCTGATGTCTATATCTGATCACCTACCTCCCTGTCAGACTTCTGATGCCGGGTCGTTCCTCTGATGTCTATATCTTTTGTGAGATCACCAGCACATTCATATCATTATATCAGCAAGGACAAGAAGCAGTTGCAATGCAGATAAATGTTGTACCTGTCAGAAGTCAGAGACGATCCAATACCAGGGAGAGACAAGAGGGGCAATAGATCTCACCTTTAGGTACTGCCTTATTCCTCCTCTTTTTCATCCTTCTATCTTTAGTCCCCTTTTCATTCTTGTCTACTTCACTATGACATTCAGTTTTAACAACATATGAATTAGTGAATTATGTTTGTATTATTTTAGAGGAGATGGTGTTCGTGGATGATTCCAGTATGCAATAAGCACATGATTTGCCTGGGATCAATATGGAAAAGCTCAGCTTTGTCAGCGCGTTGTATCAGTCGTCACAATGTCTGGTTGTCCTGGAGTCAATCCGAAGTACTCCTGTCTGGAAAACCTAGTCTAGTGAAGATCTGCCCAATTCCATTAGCTCCAGCTATCACCAGCTGTGAATCAAAATACTCAAAGACTGAAAACCAAACATATAATTAATTATTCCATCTTCCATGGAGAGAACCTTGTCATCATAAAGTATGAACATTCTCGTCAGATCTGTGAACTTAATACATACTTCATTGGACCTCAGGCATATTACTTTCTAGGACCATGTTCACATTGGCATACCAGTATTAAGAAGGACAATTTTACCATTCAAGACATTTTAGTAGGTGATTTAGAATATTCTGGAGGGAAACAGGGACAGGTCTTCTTGTGAAGGACACATTATATATAACATGCAATCAAACTGTTCTTGGTGTTTTTATAACATTCATGCATGCATGATATGCTGGTTGTGTATTTCATATTGAGAAGTCTGTTATTAACTTTCCTCCAGTCTACAGGATATTTTGGTTGAATTAAAATAATGAAAGTTAATCTTCCTCTTCTTCACTAACTTGTGATGTTACTCAGTTCATTATATGTTTAATTAAGTGATTAATTAGCATACTTTAAAAAAATTGGAACAGCATGTGGCTGGGAAATCATTAGTAGGCAGTGAATTACTGATCCTAATGTAATCTCCCAGGTTCCAAATTATCCACTGAGGAGAACTCTTTATATTTAAATTATTATTGTACCCTTCTCACCTATTTGGGAAGATGAATACAATTGGGGGTATATGAGTCAAACTTTGCTCTCCTTGGGAAGGACAGAAAATAGTGTGGTTCTTTAATATATCCGGAAGTTCCCTAGACATCCTGAGTCCTTTAGTGTCACATCACATTCCAGTGACATACCCACACTATTGAAAATCAGTCCTACCTCTCTAGCGTTACTTATCACGGGGGATGCACTTGTGGGTACTGACCTTCTCTACCCAACATGCCACACCATCCTAGACCATAACTTCAGGCAGTGAAATCTCATCTGCACCTCCCAGTTGTATATGGTGGGAGACACACTACGATGTAGCAATCACAGCAATAGTGACCGAGTATCCACCGGGATAAGCTAAGCAGAGCAGGACACTCACTTGTCCTAACAGTTGGATGTGACTGTCAAATGCAGTGGGAAAAGATCCCCATATGAATGTGCAATGCCAGGGGAACCACCACATTATCATCCGAAAATGGCATGACTAATCACACAACAGAGGCAGTGAACGACGACATTAATGGCTATCTTAGGACATCCTCGTCCTAAGGATAGTCATGAGCCATAGGTGATACCAGAGTGTCACCCAGCAACTGATGGCAATATAATGAATAAATTTGAAATAGGGAATACATTTAAAATAAGAAATGCATTTAAAATAGGAACATTGAGCGACAGGACATTAACTAATTTGGGAAAGATATATAATGTTATAAGAGACATCAAAAGCAAGAACATGAATATCCTAGGCATAAGTGAGATGAGATGGAAGGGGTCGGGTAAATACACAATAATTTATTATGGAGGGCATACCCACGAAAAAGGAATAGGGCCACTATTGGATAACACAAACACAGCCAAGTCAATTAATGACAACTGGTGTATTTCAGATAGAGCTATTTGAGAGAGAAATAAATATTATACAAGTATATGCAACAACAAGAATCAGTAATGGCGAAGAAATACAACACTGTTACGATGAAGTAGAAATGACGATGTTTCAAATTAAATCACAAGAAATAGATGCAATACTAGGAAATTTTAATGCAACAGTAAAACAGGAACAACTGGAGGTTGTAGTGGAGAATTACGTTTTGGTACAAGAAATGAAAGATGAGAGAAACTAATAGAATGGGCTAATATCAATGATATGATAATTGGAAACACCTGGTTTAAAAAAAAAAAAACACAATACAATAGAACATGACCCATGGAATTAATAATTGTTAAGGCAATGCCTGGTGCTGACTGTAATGGTGTTAAGGTACCACTATGTGGACAAATAAAAGGAACATTGAAGAGAGGAAAAAACAGTGATTAAGAACATGAGATGTAATAAAAATGTTGAGTTGAGTTGAGTTAAGAACCGACATCACTGCACTCAGGACATTCCCATGCGTGCTCCGTCCCATCTTTCAACAGCCAGCGAAGAGTCATGCGACTAATCGTTCCCACCGCTGTCTGATTAAAAGATCTCCTGGTGTTCCCTCTCAGTTTAGAGATTCTTCCAGAACCCCTGCCGATCCCCCGCAATCTCATTCTTTCCACATATGAGTTCTCAATCTGTTCCTCCGCCTTCTCCGCCTTCTCCACCTGGTTCCACAAGCGCACGACCACCTTCCCGTTGTCCATAGGCAATCTACTACCAAGAGCTGCATTCCCTGCTAGCATATCAGCCTGTTCATTCCCCCGCAACCCCGCATAGACACGGCAAAATATCCATACAATTTTCACAATATATGATCTCTGAAGCGACGATAGCCATTCTACACGAAACATTCCTTTCTCCACTTTACTAAGCATATTGTTTGTCTGTCGGCTAGCTTTGCCTATTTACTAGTGTCCCTCGCATCAGACGAAACCGCACCGACATCGGATGAACTTGTACTTTACGTCCCCATGTCAAGGACGAGAAGTCAACATGTTAGTTCAACTGACAGCGGTAGGGGTTGAAACTGTTACTTCGTATTCAGCAAACCGAAAGTTAAAGAGCGAGCATTCTCATCAGTTCGGTCAAGCGGACATCCTTTTACAAGTTTGATGTTCACCGATTATCACTGAATTCATTGCAATAGTGTAATGCTCGGCAGTGTTGTAGACATTTTGATGTTCACCGATTATCACTGAATTCATTGCAATAGTGTAATGCTCGGCAGTGTTGTAGACAGTTTGATGTTCACCGATGATCATTGAATTCATTGCAATAGTGTAATGTTGGGCAGTGTTGTAGACATTTTGATGTTCACCGATTATCACTGCATTCATTGCAATAGTGTAATGCTCGGCAGTGTTGTAGACATTTTGATGTTCACCGATTATCATTGACTTTATTACAATAGCGTAATGCTCGGCAGTGTTGTATACACATTTGTTTAGTATCGACCTGAGTGCCTAGCTTTTCCTACGTTAATGTTAAGTTACTTACATGTCTTTTCAATGTATACAGGACGTCGCATTCACCCATGCATTAATTAGCTGTTTGTAATTGCGTAGGCAATGTTACTTTAAATAGTTTGCCATTGCTTTATTAATGGCAGATGTTCATATCAATATGAACATTTATGTTTTAGAACTCTTCATAAACACCATAGTCAAAAGTAGCTGCATTTGACCAAGTATTTTTCACTGGCCGATAACTTGCCAAACCTTTCGGGAGGAGCTCTTCCCTTTCTAAATGATCGTGAATTTTAACAGCGACGATCGTCTCCAGCACCTTGCCAAAAATATTATGTAGGGTGATAATCCTGAACACATTTAGCTTTGAATGATCTTTGTCTAGTTTAGGAAATTGTGTTAAACAGCTGTGCACCCAATCCTGAGGTACTGTTGACATACTAATGTCCAGGTTAAAGCAAGCAGCCATCTCCCTAAGTACTCCATCACTCATATCCCTCATATGGGTATGTCTAACACCATCGGACCCTGGTGCGGTGTCTTTTGCTTTCTTCAATACATCTGTGATATCTTCCAGCTGTATCATATCTTCACAGTAGGTATCTTTAATTCTACCTTATAGATCCTCTCTAACTGATTCTCTGATATCCCAAACATTCTGATCTGTCTGTGCAATAAATCTCTGCAGGAAAGCTTCCCCGTTCTCGTTGTCCGTTGTCAAAGGCGAAACGCTATCTCTGCAAAATAGTATTTCTCAGATTTGACAGATAAAATTACTTGAAAATAAATGTGATATGTATATGTTATTCAGTGTTACAAACCAGCTCTCTCACTCGTTGTCGTCAGACTCTTTGAAACTAAGCACGGCTATGTGGCTAATTTGAGGCCTGACAATGACTTCGAGAAAGCGGTATATTTTTGCTAAAACGGTCCTGGTGGCAAAGTATATAGCATTTATTTGTAATAGCACAGCAAGTCGTCATATTTTCATTAGCCTGCATGCTATTATGATAATAATAATAATGTTATCAATAATAATAATAATAATAATAATAATAATAATAACCCTAATAATAATCATAATAATAATAATAACGAGGCTTTTCATTTGTTGCCCACAAGAAAACTCGCATATTGGCTACCGCCTGATCTTCCAGAAAAACAGTGTTTCATATACTGAAATTGAGTGAAAAGTTCTGAACTTTAAAAAAATATTGTCCAAGCAAACCAACATGTAAAGCGCCGTGTTAATGGTCAGTTCATTTTATGTACTGAAATTCTCCCTCAATATGTCCAAATACTCTTTTCTCAAAACGGCTTTCTGATGACATTTTGTAGCTCCAGCATGCCTTAATCAATCTGAGAAAACAACATAACATTTTACAGACTGGAAACATCGATCAAATGCTTCTTTCTTTTTCAATATACCAGACGACACGGTGTAGTCTTGAGGCATATACACTTGTTCAATACGTACAACTGGACACGACAATTCTAATCTCACTGTTATAGTAGCATTCACTGAATATGGAAGAATGTTGCCTTTTTTGGAAAATAATAAAATACTAAACACCCTATGAAAGACAGTAAAAGCCCCATTGGTGTACATATCTGATGTCACGTTAAAGGTCTATAGACTGACTGGGTGAATGTGTTTGGACAACTCCGAAGACATGCGTTGATTGTGGCGATCTACTTGATGTGATGTAACCGGTTGCCTTGTATCTAGCAAGTAATTTAGAAAATCAATTGAAATCTGCTTATAATTAAAAACCGGTATGAGGCTCCTATTGCCGACCTTATATATGTCTGCTAAAAATGGATGATAAATGATTTCTATTATAAATGGAAAGCAATCGGAAACACCGAGTAATCACACAAATACTATTGTTGGCCGTTTGCGTCAACAGACCCTTACTGATATTGCTGGGTACGTAAGTAATACTATGACTAAATATGGAATACCATATTTCTTGGAAAGCGCTTGCCTTCTGGCATTGGTGGTCATGTACTCGAATTCCCATCAACACGAACTAACACCAATATATATATATATATATATATATATATATATATATATATATATATATATATATATATATATATATATATATATATATATATATATGTGTGTGTGTGTGTGTGTGTGTGTGTGTGTGTGTGTGTATGTGTGTGATTGTGGTATGTGTGTGTGTGTTGGTTCAGTGATGTAATGTGGGAGAGCGTGGGTATTGACCGCCTAACACACTATTCGCCGTTTGGTCTATAAACATATGAAGCTACCACGATATGCCAAATATACGTCAATGTGTAGAAAATTACCCTTTGCATTAAAAAACGAAAATATTTCGCTGTACTTCAACAGTGTCGTTGAATTACACTTGCTCTTAACAGAAACAAAGAATACTTCCATGGTACACTAATAAACATTTTGTAATATGCGACAATGGAGAGATCACGTGAGCCTGGCTTCCTCATCCGATAGAAAACTTAGCTGCAAAATCCAGCCAATCATGGGCAAGACTACAATGCTTTTGGCGCGAGTTGGTTGGTGGGCTATATGTTTTCGGAGATGATAGGCAGACGTGGAATAATAGAGTCCGTCCAAATTGTGTTTTATGGAGTTGAACATGTTTATAAACATGTCACCAATACTGTTATCGATACTAGACAAGCTGCTCTCTGGTAAGTGTGATAACTAGTGAGTACAAAGTTCTGAAAACATAGGTGGTTAGTACTTATTTGTCTGTGCACTTCAGGTTCAACAGGGCGGAAAGGCTGTTGAGCTGTTAAGGTTTCTTGTGTGTGTTTGCTTCTGGTTACGGTTTACTAATGCATGCTCCTCATCTCTACCATATACACATGTCCATTGAATCAGAGAAGTATACGCTAAACCAAGCACGTGTATTAAACACGAGGGCGTATAATATGCACAAATTTAAGGCAGTAACACATAAAGTTGATTTACTGGGAATTTAAGAACATAGAATAGCCGTACAAGGTTACCTCGTGTCCCAAACCGGAGACGTATGTATACATCCTGAGACAGAAAAAGTGAACATAGCAGGTTTAGCTTCCTGTTGACAAAGAACATGTCCCCATCACTTCTTTAATGCAGTCGCACAATCATACTTGCAACAACAACAACAACAACAACAACAACGACAACAACAACAACAACAAAATCAACAACAACAACAACAACAATAACAAAATAATGTCATTATTGTACTAATCAAGACAACAAAAACGGAAATCAATATATATTGAAATTCTTGAATTTTACCATAGTATAAAAAAATATAAGAAAAGGTAATTATCATGGGGGATTTCAGCATGAACATTTGAGATTTAGAAATAAAAATAAAAATAAAAAACATGTATGCTATGCGAAGAAATTTCATCATGAAATTAAACATACATATAAATAAGTGTTCCAACATACACAACATAGTAATGTGAATAAGGAACAAAATTGGAGGTGGTGGGAAATTTCGAATATCTTGGGTAATTGATTAACAACAATGGTGGCACAATGAAAGAAGTTAAAAGACGAATATCTATTGCTCGTCGAAGACTGAAACAACTGTATCAAGTGTGGAGAGGGACAGATAGAACTACAAACATTAGATTTTTAAGAGCATGCATCTTTCCCATTCCAACGTACGCCTGTGAGACCTGGACACTTACTAAACAAGCTGAACAGCGCATAGATGCCTTTGAATATAACTGTTATAGACGAGTTCTAAGAATATCTTGGATAAAGAATAGAATAAATGCATCCATACTTCAAGAGCTGAAATTCGAAGAAGGTTGGCTATTAAAGACGATAAAACAAAGGAAATTGAAATATGTTGGTCACTTGAAACGTCACAAAAGTTTGGAGAGAACAGTAAAGGAGGGGAACATGCTTGGGAAGAGAGGAAGAAGATGGGTACAGGATGCGGCGGATGATCTCCAAATGGGCGTATTGGACGCGGGATATCTTGCTGATGATCGAAAGTTTTTCAGGATGGTTGTTATTGGAAAGTGGTTCTGCTAAGGACATGCCACTGAATGAATGGATATCTATATGTGTGTTCTGACACCTTCCCATGCCATTTTTAGAGATGCCATATTGTCGATGTGATTAATCTCCAATCCCTTGGGGATTAATAAAATTCTAAAATAATCATATTCCCACAGTGTCATGTAAGTAATAAATGCTATTTAAGTTAATAATACCATGTCATGTATTATAGCTTAAGTTATAATCTCATGCCGGTCTCTCTGGCTGTGGGGCTACAACACTTTCTCTCTGTAATCCCGTTTATCACGCAGAGTCTCGCAGCGGAGCGAGAACTGAGGTGGTTCGACCCCCGCTCGTGACTTGCGGATACTGAGCCGGCCGCTCAGAAAGCAATGGCAAACTACTGAGCGTAATCTTGCCAAGAGATCAACAGACAGCTGAAAGATGCTGCTGTTGACAGCTAAGTCCTGTAAAAGGATACGCAAACATATAATCTCATATGAGGAGATGGGGTATTATATGGTACAGGTATGCCTACTCATTCTAATAATTATTCTCATCGTCAAACTGTATGTAGATCTTACAACTTCAAGTTTACTGTGTTTACTCTACATAATAGCAACTTGATTTATGAACTAAGGAGATAACGATTGATATAACTATCTTATTGACATTTCAAACTGTCTCCCACAAATGTTCAATAAAACACAGAACTCTGTGTATTCCTTGTCATATGCCATCTCCACTCAAGTTCTTCAAGGCAATCCTACTATTGTATTAGAAACCCACAATGTTTAAACTTTTGGATGTTTCTTGCCATTGTGAAGTAAACAATATGTACAAATAAATTATGAATGGGAAAACGCGTGTCTTTATGTGTTATGAAAAGAGAAATGTTATGTTTACATGTACTCATTAGCAACATATGTACATACTAGCTCACAATGGTTGTTAATGGCTGCTCATAAGTCGCAGCAGTTGATGCCACGGAAAGGAGTAGTGCAGAAGTCTCTGGCATGGCATGATATTTTGCGCTTGGCAACAGACATTGCGTCTAAGTTTCGTCTTCCCATCGCTTTTATATGTCCTGCCATCAGCTGCCAACCTGGTCAAGTGGTGTAAATTTACCGACCCTCTATGTCGCTGTGTAAAGGGAAAATGCCGACAATAGAGCATGTGCTATCTGCATGAAAAGTAGCCATTAGAAAGGGAATGACGCCACAATAAAGTACTCGCTGCGCTGGTGGTCATTAAGGATAAAGCAAGAATGCGGATGAACATAGGGGCCACTGCCGGACCGATGCGGACTTACTTTGTCTGAGCTGAGCAGAAACGAGGAGTCAAAGAAGACTGTGCTGCACACTTACCGCCGCCCACCCTCGATGACGCAGACGACTGGGAGCTGGTTATTGACCGGAAAGGCCATGGCGGTTACCTGATAGTGTCCAACAGTTTCGATTGCCACCCTACATTGCACTGCACGCCTCAGCAGCTCATCATTTGATCGAGTTACAGTCCCATAGGAGTCGAGAATCGAGGAGTAACGCATGCACTAGCTGGAAAAGTACATAGACATGGTCGCAAATCAGAGACAAGCAGGATATACTGTCAGGCTATTCGCAGCAGAGGCAGGCGCAAGATGATAAGTCTCTCACTCCCCGTACGACGCGCTTAAGCAGTTGGGTATAAAAGGACAAGCGAGACCGAGGGTACATAAATAACTGGGCGAGGCAGCTGAAAAGATCGTGTAATGGCTCTGGAACAACCGGATTTTCAGTGGGACATGTCTTTGCAGTAAGTAATATGGCCCACAAAGTCTATACGGTCACACCTCGGGCTACGAACGCTTCAGGTCACGAACAATTCAGGTTACGAACAACAACTTCACAATTTTTTTTGTCTCGGGTAACGAACAGTACCTCGGGTTACGAATGAAGGAGAGAGAGAGAGAGAGAGAGAGAGAGAGAGAGAGAGAGAGAGAGAGAGAGAGAGAGAGAGAGAGAGAGAGAGAGAGAGAGCAAGGTTTAACGTTGGAGACAAACGAACGCATACAGTATAAACGAAGGCCACACAGTAGTTACATCGATTAGGGCTAGCCTAGCAACCTAGTTTTGCACGCGTGCGCAACCTGGCTTTCATTGGCCCTTCTACACAGCAATACACGATTTATTAGCAGTGGCAATGTGTTCGGTTTATCTCTTTCATTATTTTCCTTGTTAACTGCATCAGTTATGAGTTCGAAGAACGGTAGTGGCGCTGCTAGGAAGCAGAAACGTATAACAGTGGGGGTAAAGAAGGAATGCCGGCTCCGTGGCTAAAGGCTTGCGAACGCGGTTCGTGAGCCGGGTACCAGGCGTTAGAAGCTCCGCTGCGACAGATGTGTGGAGCAAACTGTGCCGCGTTGTGTTATAACGTGCTGGAATGGGAGCCGGTCGTTCAGAAAGCAATGGCAAACTACTGAACGTAACACTTGCCTAGAACATCAACAGCAGCTGGAAAATGCTGGTGTTGACTGCAATGTCCCGTAAGTGATACGCAACTAAAGAAAAAAAAAGAAGGAAATAATTATGAAACATGAAAATGGCGTTCTTGTGTGTGACATCGCTAATGAGTATAGCATGGCAAAATCAACTACATGTATCTCCACCATTATAAAGTAGCTTGTGGATCTTCATAATGAACAGCTAAAGTAAAGGAGGAGCAGTCGTTCAATGATGAGGAGCCGGTGACCGTTTCAACTGCCAGGATTAAAGAAATCTGCAGCGAGTGGGCAGTTGTCGAAGACTTCATTGTGAACTATCATCCAAACAAATGTGTTGCTAACAGGACATTTAAGCTGATGAATTTTAATGCGATGACCCACTTCAGAAAGATTCTCCAGCAAAGGAAGCGACAAATTTCCCTCGATAGTTTCGTTGTGCAGAATGATTCCCAGTCGGCTGCCAAGAAACAGCGACAAGAAACTCCTGAAACTAATGTTTCAGAATAGCAAAGAAAGTGACAAATTTCCCATGATTGTTTTCTAGGTAAGAAAGGTAGAATAAATCTTTTTTTTTTTATTATACATTTAATTTATTTGGTTGTTTTCTTTCTCTTTATGTAATACGTGAAGTACACATATTTTTTTTTTCTTTTGCATTTTCTCAGTTAAACGACCGGATGTTAATAAAAAGAACGATTCTTTCATCTTGCAAAGGATTGTCTCTATTTCATCGATTTCAATGTGTCGGGTTACGAACTTTTCGGGTTGCGAACCGAGTTTTGGAACGAATTAAGTTCGTAACCCGAGGTACCATTGTATATCCACAGTCTAGCATCGAAACTAGCCAATCACTCAGCTAGGATATAGAACTGGTACTGTCTCGTGCCGTTTCTGTATCCACGCCTCCAATGAGAGCAGTGCATGCGAGATTGAGACCCTGCAATTGAGTCGAAACACCGTATTGTAGCATTCACAGAAATCCAGGAAATGTCGATGTCCACCGTCCAGCAAACAGTGGTGTAATCGACTTGCGAGGACAGCACTCCACAGCAACGGAGGAGTGAAGGTTGGACTCCCACAACCAAAGTATTCAAGATGAAGAGTTGGCTTCCTGGAGATGTGCAGGAGTGCGGCTCCGTGAAGCATGAATGAGGTATGAAGAAGGCAAAATGACAGCGGGGAGGTATTCAGGTCCGCAAGCGTTGAGAAGCCGACAGAGGCGAACGGCCCAGGAAGAAACTGACTTCTTGTGCTAGAATATGTGTGAAGGAACGAAGCACCTGGTGTACTATGCTCTCCTCCACGAGTGTTGTGTGGCTTGGGAATTTGTGGAACAAGCGGGAAACAACAGAGCATCTAGATACACGCTACGAACACAAGGAGGAAAACGCAACCTGGATGCATAACCCAAGTGGGTAAGCCCAAAGTTTCAGGAAGGTAAAAGGCCGACTCACTCAGGGAAGGGGGATTGCTTCTGACAACCAGAAGCCTCTTGTCATGCTTGCTTCGCCACGGTGTTTTTGTCATTAAATGTTAATATATAGCTATAGCCTACGATGGGTGACGGTGTGATTTTCTAGAGTGAGAATTTGGTTGCGTCTAGAGTTTACCGCATGGTCTAGTGGTTACACACCCTCGTCACATGCCAGTGATCCGGGATTTGTTTCCTGGTCCGGCCAAGGATATGCATTGCTGAGAGCTCAAACGAAAGCAAAACTCGAGTATAGTGCTTCCAAACTGACGCGGACAAGGCCTTAGGTTCGTACAGGAATACAATCAGCGTTGCCAGTTGTGCGTTGTGTTCAATCTTTAAATGTTAACATCTTGAACAACGCTGTCTCGCCGCATGAAAGAGAATAATATACATCTCTCTTCCAAAGAAAGAACATTTAAAACGGCTCACCATACATATACTGGTCATTAAACCTATCGAGAGTTCATTTTATAAATATACTAGACGACCCGGCCTGGCTTCGCCAAGCCCCTTGCGGGGAGCGTCTCACTGAATTCATATAAGTAGTCATTATACATTCAAATACATTTCTCTAAGCGTACAGAGTACGCGTTCAGCTCCTTGCTTGCTTGCGTTCGTTGACTTGAGCTCCAGCGCAAAGTCCTGTATGTCGGATGAAGGCATCCTGTCGTCCAACATCAGTGTGATGTCATACAGGACCTGAGTTTTGCGTGAGTATCCGTTGTCCCATGTCTGGCTTATTGGTGTGCAGACTGGTGGTTCCTCGCCATACAGGCAGACACTCTCCGACTTCGGAGGAATCGGCGATCCTATTGACTTCAGCCAGGACCCCGAAGGGACCTGTTGCCCAGGACGCTCGACGAGGACGCGTCAATAGGTCTTGGCCAGTATATAACCCGGGCCTGGTGCCTTGGAAACACCTCTGCGTCCCATTCGGCTCCTGATCTCGTTCCAGTTGTTCGTCTGTTTCTGATGCTCCCGTTCCCGTTGCTCGTCTGTTTCTGATGCCCCCATTTCCTGTTCCCGAGGCTCGTCTGTTTCTGATGCTCCCGTTCCCGTTGCTCGGTGTTTCTGATTCCCCCGTTCCCGTTCCCGCGGGAGTGAGAACAACATCTGTACACAGTTTCATCTCAATCTGATGGACCGTTCGGGAATGCATAAAGGACACACAAAGGAAAAATCATTCTCTTTTATATATATAGAGGAATAGTACAAGATAGTAGAAGATATTTAAATATGGTATATGGCCAAAATATTGAAAGAGAACTATCTAAAAAGGGCAACCAGAAACTATTGAACGTAACACCCAATAAATGCTGGGTTGACTGCTGCAAAATTCAAAGGATATGCAACTAACTTTGTTTTAAAAATTGCATTATTCAGTGTAGTAATAGAAGAATAAAACATTTTAAATAAAATACATAATTATAAATAAAATAAAGAGTTATAACATTTTTACGTATCTAAAATAAATCCATTATTTTTATGAAAACTTTGAAGATGTCTTAAAGTTTTTATCACTTTGTTTATAATGGACATGACTGTAGATAACTTCTTTAGACATTTAAAAAAAAAATTTAACAAAAATACAACAGTTATTTAAATTACATAATATAGCAATGTTACTAAAAGTAATGTCCCTTGATATAAGTTTTGTTAAGTCCCCTTAATTAGACGTAATTCATTTTAATGTTGTTTTATTACGCACAAACGTGTTTTTAAACTAACAAACTATGCCAGTTGTATCCGCGGTTGTGAGAACAACATCTGTAGACAATTTCAGGAATGCATAAAGGACAAACAAACAAAGACACAAACAAACATTCTCTTTTATATATATATATATATATATATATATATATATATATATATATATATATATATATATATGGGTGTGTGTGTGTGTGTGTGTGTGTGTATGTGTGTTTGTTTGTGTGAATGAGTGAGTGAGTGTGTGTGTGAATGTGGATTGGGAAATAGAAATGATGCAGGTGACAAATTAATTGAATTTTGCACCGAAAATGAGTTAATGATAGCCAACGCACTTTTTGAACAACACCCAGGAAGACTCTTCACATGGAAGTCTCCGGACAGTTTTATATATCAGATTTAAATCAGATATATTATATTTTAATACAAAGAAGATTGAGATCAAGCATAAAATCTGCAACAACCCTACGAAGTGTAGACTGTGATACAGATCATCAGTCATTAGAAGCAGATCTGAAATTAAAACTCAAAAAGTTTCCCCGAGGACCAAGGCCACTTCGTTTTGATCTCACAAAAATACCAGATGCATGCAACGTAGAAGTGAGGAATCGTTTTGGGGTCTTAATGTCTGTAAAATAGGACATGACACCTGATGAACTGGTAGTACAAGCTAGAGATATCTTGATAACTGCAGCGAAAGATTTAATTCCGACCAAGACAAAGCAACACAAGTCATGGATTACATCAGAAACGTTAGAATTATTAAAACAACGAAGGGAACTGAAACAGAAAGGAGGTGAATCCGATAACAGCAGGATGAAGTATAAATCTTCAACTGGAGAAATAAGGAAGAACACAAGTATGGGCAAAAATTAATATACAAGATTGCTAATCACTGGTATCATGAAGGCTAATAGACTACAATGGCTGGGGCATATAGAAAGAATGGAAGATAATAGGGAAACAAAACTCGCTTACACTCAGGAAATAAATGACCGTAGACCCCGAGGTAGACCAAGAAGGCGGTGGAGAGATAATACATGTACAGACCTACAAGCACTTGGAATTAACGACTGGCAAGAGAAGGTCCACCAGAGAGACGAATGGAGACGGATTGTATTTGCAGCAAAGAACCTCAATGGCTCGGAACGCTGAAGAAGAAGAAGAAGAAGAAGAAGATTGCTGTACGAGAATAGAGCAATATCATAAGACTGGAAGAAATTACGAAATATTCAAAGAAATGAAATTATTGACAAGAAATGTTAAACCTCATCTGAATGTTATCTGTGACAAGATGGGATACACCTTAAAAGAAGCTAGACATATTCTAGAAAGATGGCAGGAGTATTGCAGTGGAATGTATGATATGAGTGACAGTGAGGATATGAATGAGATACACGAGCCAATGACAGAAGAGACATAACATGAACCATCATTAGATTAAATTGCATCCGCAATAAAGAACGTGAAGAATAGTAAATCACCTGGATGTGATGCGATATCAGCTGAACTAATGAAAGCGGGAGGAGAAGAAAACATACAAATCTATCACGCATTATGCAACATGATATGGACATATGGTATATGGCCAAAAGATTGGAAGAGAATTACAGTGGTACCTCGGGTAACGAACGCCTCAGGTCACGAACAATTCAGGTTACGAACAACAACTTCGAAAATTGTATGTCTTGGGTAACGCACAGTGCCTCGGGTTACGAACGAAGGCGAGCGGAGATAGCAAGGTGTAACGTTGGAGACAGACGAACGCGTACAGTACAAATAGTACTACAGACGAGCTTGTGGATCTTCAGAATGAACAGCTAAAGACATTAAAGGAGGAGCAGTCGTCCGATGATGAGGAGTCAGTGACCGTTTCAAATGCCAAGATTAAAGAAATCTGCAGCCAGACTTCATTGTGAACCATCACCCAAATAAACTTGTTGCTAACAAACCCTATGACCCTATATGTGACGAATGATAACACGATGGCCCATTCCAGAAAGCAGGATTCTCCAGTAAAGGAAGCGAAAAATTTCCATTGATAGTTTCTTGGTGCAGAAAGATCCCCAGTCGACTGCCAAGAAAGAGCGACAAGATACTCCTGAAACTAATGATTCAGAATAAAAAAGAAAGTGACAAATTTCCCAAGATCGTTTTCTTGGTAATAAAGATAGACTAAATCTCTTTTTATTTTACATTTAATTCATTTGGTCTTTTTTCTTTCTCTTTATTTAAAGCGTGAAGTACACACATATTATTTGAGTTTTTTCATGTAAACGACCAGATGTTAATAAAAAAAAAGCACGATTCTTTCATTTTGAAACGGTTTGTCTTTATTTCTTTGATTTCAATGTTTCGGGTTACGAACGTTTCGGGTTACGAACCGAGCTCTGGAACGAATTAAGTTCGTAACCCGAGGTACTACTGTATCTTCATTCCAATACCAAAAACGGGCAACCTGAAATTATGCACCAACTATAGAACTGTTGCCCTGATCAGTCATGCAAGTAAAATTCTACTAAAAATAATAATGGGAAGACTTCGTAAGAAAATGGAAGAAGAAATTAATGTGGTTCAAGCTGGATTTAGAGAAGGAAGAGTAACAAAAGATCACATTCTCAACATGCGTTTATAATAAAGAAGTGCAGAGAATGTAATGTAAACCTATTCTCATGTTTTGTGGATTATTCAAAGGCATTTGACTGTGTACAACATCAGAAACTTTGGGAAATCATGAGGAATATGGGATTTCGATCACATGCAATACAGCTCATAAAAATGCTCTATCTAGAACAACAAGCAGCAGTAGGAATAGATGGTGAGACATCAGATTAGTTATTGACATTAAGCAAGGAGTCCGTCAAGGATGTGTGCTGTCCCCCTATTTGTTTAAACTGTTAGCCGAAAATATAATGAGAAATGTAAGAGATGATATAATCACGGAGCTATATGATGACCTAAGTATCGGTGGTCATGACATACCAGAGATTGGGTTTGCTGATGATACAGTATTGCTATCCACAGAATGGTATAGAAAACCAAATAGCCTCAACCCAATTGAATAATGAAAATCACAACTTATATCTTAACATAGCAAAAACAAAGATAATGCGTACCGATAAAACTATTATACCATCATCATCATCATCAAGTGCCGTGCCGGCTGGCGTAGGCTTTCATGGCTTTCCACAGTTCTCGGTCTTTGGTGTTCTGGATCAACTCTGCTGATGATATTCCTCCATGCCACCGTCTCAATCCGTCCAGCATCATTTCTCTTGGTCTGCCTCTGCCTCTCTTCCCCTCGATCTTTCCAGTTGTCACGATGTTCTCTAATGCCTCTCTTCTCATCACATGACCAAAGAAAGCTGTTTGTCTCTTTCTTATTGTTGTATATAGTGTTCTAGTTTCATTAGCCTCTTTCAGGCAATCGTTGTTAGTTACTCTGGCAGTCCAAGGAATTCGCAACATTCGTCTTAGAAACCACATCTCTGTTGCTTCTAAGTTCTTCCTAATTTGTTCATTTACATTGCAAGATTCACTGCCATTCAGCAAAACTGGTTCTATATAGCATTTTAGCACTCTCTTTCTTACATTCATTGATAGCGACTTATTGCATAAGATACTCTTCATTTTCTGAAATGCGGCTTTTGCCTGCCCTATTCTGCTCTTAATCTCTGTTGTACATCTTCCATCCGATGTTATAAGTGCCCCTAGGTATTTAAAATTATCCACTTGGTTGAGAATTTCCGTTTCTATTTCTATGTAACATTAGTATTCCTGGCTTCTCTTTGATCTCTCTCATTATTACTTCGCTATATAGGGAGAAGAGATCGGGTGACAAGACACACCCCTGTCGTACTCCTAGCTTTATCTGTTCGTAACTACCCTCTTTATTTCCCATTTTAATTGCAGCTACTTTGTTTCAGTATATATTCTTTATTATTCTTAAATCTTTCCCAACAATGTTGATATCTTCCAACATTTTAATTAGCTCGTCATGTTTTACTTTATCAAATGCCTTAGTATAATCTATGAAGCATAAATATATGTCCCTCTGTTTCTCTATTGACCTTTCTATTAGTGTTCGTAATATATATATATATATATATATATATATATATATATATATATATATATATATATATATGTATATATATATATATATATATATATATATATATATATATATATATATATATATATATATATATATATATATATATATATATATTGCATTGTTTGTACCCTTTCCTTCCATAAAACCGTTCTGTTCTTCACTAATTTCCATTTTTATTTTCTTTCTTGTTCTTCTCATTATAATTCTGAGTAGAAGCTTAGTGACATTGTTTACGAGGTTAATTGTACGAAAATCTTCACATTCAATTGCTCCTGGTCTCTTTGGTATTGCTATAAATACAGATTGTACCATATCGCTCGGTAAATATCCACTGTTGTAAATATCATTTAGCATTTTGGTGAATATATCTAACCCAAAATTCTCCCAATAATTCTAATTTTTCTACTGTGATTTCATCTGGCCCAGCTGTTTTTCCTTTCTTCATATGTTTCATATCGTCAGCGACTTCTTCTTTTAGAATAGGTGGGCCTTCTAAGTTACTTTCTTCTGTTAATTCTTCCCTTTCTCCATTATATAATTGTCTTATATACTCATTCCACCTCTTCATTATAGCACCTTCCTCCAATAATATCTTTCCTGTTTTTGATTGCAAACACCCTGTATTTATTCTTATTGATCTTCCTGTGAGCTCACTGATTTGTCTGTGCATACTTGTTTGATCTTTAATGGAATTTAATTCAATTTGTTTGCATTGCTCGTTTAACCAACTTTCTGTTGCCTTCACACATTTATCTCTTATTTCTTTATTTATCTTAGCATACTCTTGTTTGTCATTTTTATTCTGTTTCCTTTTGACCATCAGCATTAAGATTTCTTCATTCATCCATTGTTTCTTGGCTTTTTGGCTTCTCTCCGGTAATATTTCTTTGCTAGTTTGAGGAATGGAGTCCCTAAACATTTCCCATTGATCATTTATACTCTGTATTTTAGCTATTGCATTGTACCTAATTTTCACAGTCACTCTGTATTGTTCTTGAATTTCTTTATCTACTTTCAGAACCTCTTTATTAAGTCTCAGGTTCTTAACCATTTTTTCCTTCTCTTTAATCTTACTTTTATTTGTCCACATGGTGGTACATGATCACTATTACCGTCAGCACCAGGCATTGTCTTTACATTAATTAATGCATTTCTAAACCTTTTATTAATAAGTATGTAGTCAATTTGGTTGCGTATTTTCATAGCAGGACTTTTCCATGTGTATAGTCGTCTTTTATGGTGTTTAAACCATGTGTTTCCAATCATCATATCATTAATATTTGCCCATTCTATTAGTTTCTCTCCTCGTTCATTTCTTGTACCTAAACCATAATTCCCCACTATATCCTCTATTTTTCCCTTTCCTACTTTTGCATTAAAATCTCCCAGTATTATTTTTATTTCTTGTAATCCAATTTGAGCTATTGCCATTTCTATTTCATCATAAAAGTGTTGTATGAGCTTTACTCACTGTCCGTATCAGCACATGGGGATTGTCAGGCGGTTTATATATTCCTGTGTATGCTATCCGCATTGCCACATTTGGAAATGTTTTCTCCTTCAAACACCCCTTCACCAACTGTATATATCACAACACAACGTCTTTTCTTATGCGACGCAAGAAGAGGCATTGTGGGATACCTTGACAATTTTTCATCGGTAAAAGAGGCGGAGGCAACCACGAATATTGATGCTCTGTTAATTGAGACGGTGGCACCGAGGGAAAGCATTATCAGAGTTGATCTAGAGTACCAAGGGCGGAGACGTGTGGAAAGACATGAACGCCCACATCAGCTGGCAAGGAAAGAGATGAGGATACATCCTCATTTATCACATCCCTTTACTAACTGTCCGTATCAACACAGGAGGAGTTTCCACCTCCACTACACATCCTGTGACTTTGGCCTTTCTTACCAAAAGGAGAAATTATCACTTCCAATAACACATTCCTTTACCAAATGTCGACATTACAATAGAGGGAATTGCAACTTGCGACAACGTGCGTTATCAGTTATCAGTTATCTGTTATCAGTTGGGGTATCTTCATTGCACTCCGGTCAGGTCCATAGGTGCTCAGATCCTCCCCCCCCCCCCCCCCAGGATATGCATCAGTGTTCTGTGACTAATAGTGCCAGTTCTCTAGTTCAGCGGCTTGATTGTTGAGAGTTGTCTGACAGCTCACATAGCATTCGATATCGTCTCGTCTCCGCCATACATACACTAACTATGTTCAAGGTTTGTGGTTATAAATGATGTACTATATTAAGATGGACAGAATTGTAATGTCCAGAAGACTTACGTCAGGCGGAAATCGTTTAATATCGTGATTTTATTTAAATCCTGTAACCCACTAGAAGAGGTACATCTGATTTAGTACCAAGAACAATAATGTAATTTGCAGCATAACTCCTATGTGAAATATGTTTAACGTATGATGATTTTTGTTTGGTTTTTTATAAACACAGAAGTCAATAGAGTTTAACATTTGTCATTTCCAGGTCTCTCGGTTTCTGATTTAGGCAGTCTTATAACGATGGTTTGGACTTGTATCTCTTTCACACCCGCTTTTCTTGCAGCAGATTTACCATTTGAGAGCGATGGCGTTTCTTACCTGGTATCTGCTATGCCTCATTTCGCCTTCACTCGCGTGAGCAGTGGTATCACAGCAATGATTACACTGGAAAGATGCTTGAGCATTGTGACCCCTTTAAAGGTAATGGTTTATTTGTTAAGCATAAATCACTATAGTTAATTATTTTATATGCGGACTAATTGTGCACATTCGGGTACAATATTGGTATTGTTTTCCTTAACGTAAATCGTGTATTGTTTATCGAGGCAGTGGGTAAGGCTCAATATACCGCTAATCTAGGCCAATGCGTTGAAAAGTAGATCAGACAGTTCCCTACTTAGCAACCTTACCTTCCAGGAGATGTCTCATAAATTTATGTAGAATATCAGGAACCAATTTAATGTGTCAGGGCGCACTCAAAAACCATACTGATGGAAGAAAAATAATCTTCTGACAGCTGGATATTGACTGAGGGCCACCATAGTAGAAAGCAGCTTCCGAGACATTGTAGCTGAATGCATAATTACATTCGCAGCAACAACATTTGGACCCTAAAGAATACGTTATGTGACTACCTGAACTTATGGGAGTATTGTCTTTAGTATGTGACGAGCTAGCGTTACTTAATTGTTTCTATCAGGACACTTCTCGGAAGTGTATGGATCATTTTAAACTATTGACAACCTTAGTATGTGGCAAGAGACAGATGCTGGACTAGTGCAGTGGCAGGTTCTGGTGTATCTGTTTCGGCAGGGTGAAGATTAAGTAATAATTGGTATGCATATGGCTATTAAATGTGAGTATTTGAGAGCGCACATCATTTCATTTATCAAGCTATTTTAACTTCCTGGGACATTTCACGATATCCATTCTTGCAGGTGAAACTCATGATCACTGGTTGTAAACTATACTTAACAATGCAAATATGTGGCAACAGTCATTGTAGACTCTGTCATAGATAGCAAAGTATATTTGGCAGTTAACATATTTGTAAGTGTTATATTTTTCTCTTCAACTAGGTAAATCAAATATTCACTCCAGACAGAACAAGTGTGATCACCGTGTGTATCTTCATCATCTTCACATTTTGTTCCTCTCCCCTTTATGTTGCCAATAGACTGGGAAGAAAGTTTTCTCTTTTAAAAAACAAAACCATCATCGGAATTATTTCCAGAGAAGACAAAGAGCGCATCGAGAGGTTTACTCTTGCAGTCAACAACTTTTTTATTCCTGTGTGCACATTTGTTATCATTGCCATCAGCACAGCCATCCTGTCAGCCCAGCTGCGCAGGAACACAGCATGGAGAAAAGAAACGATCAGCGGCATGCAAGCAAACAGAATATCCAGCCGTAACCTGAAGGTGTCAAAAATGGTTGTGACTATCTCTACTTTGTTTATTTCATGCTTTGCTCCTATTTCTGTTATAATGCTGGCGATGGCACTTGAACCTGATTTGTCACTTAACGGAAGATACCTGAATGCATCAACAGTAATGGCTGGATTCATGTTTATACTTGAAAACATCAACTCATCAGTGAATATCTTTATTTACCATCACATGAGTACAAAATATAGAGACACCTTTCGGACGTTATTTACTGTCACCCGATTTAACCTTAATTAACAGCGTATGCTGTTAGTAATTTTTTAACCTTAATTAACAGCGTATGCTGTTAGTAATTTTGGATCAATACTCCGAAGATGTCGCAAAATAAGTAAACCATAATTGTGGTCGTTTTATGCAACTTTTTCGTCTTTATATTCTATTGTGTCCACATACTGAATACATCAGTTTATGTCTTTAGAAATAAAACAAGCAATGCACAACATGTTCATCTAAATTTGTATATTGCATTATGACACAGGTTCCTAAGAAACCATCTGATCTAATCCCGGATTATTGACTATTTCTTATAAATAATTTAACAGGTACGTGTCCTACTCTATCCGTCACACACTCAGACAAACGATTCCACAATGGCAACACCTAGGGGAATGCTGTACATTGATTAGAGAAGTGTGAAATATAAAAAGAAAATGTTTAGTCAGACAAATAAAACAAGATCATAATTAGACCAAGCACTTCACACATTCCCACTCTTTCAGCGAATTAACAAATGGGTATGCTACAATTGTAACAATAATATTTTAATAAACAAGACAAGAGTGAGAAAAACTGTGAGGAGCCGAAGATCATAAATGACGTTGACCTTGAAAATAATGTGTTTGATTTAGAATTCTTGGTGTCTGGAGGTGATTGCAATAATTAGGAGGTGGATTAATTTGAATGCTGTAAGTGAATGTTTGCGGGTGTCTGAATTCTTCAGTAATTGAGAAACATAGTCAATGTGTCGATCTCCGCTCCCTTGAAATGATGATGTACAGGTATGCAGACGTGGGTTGACTTTCACTTCCAGACGACACAGTCATCAGCACAGACACTTTGCTGTAATTTTCTCAAATACTGACTAATCCTACATTAGGCTAACGTTGATTGTACACTTGGTGAACGTCTAACTGAGTTGACAAATCCGAGTTGTAGAAACTTGGGGAATCCAGCAACAGACAAAAGGAGACCGCCGTGAGTACATCCAGCCATACCTTGATGTTCATTCTCACCCCTAATTATCCACAATTATTACACTCAAAACCTCCTTCAGATAGAAAAGAACAAATCAAAAGACGATCCGCCTCAACCTGACCCCATTCCTCCTGAGAAGAGATAGTTTTCACAAAATATTGCAAGAAACAAACCATTGGCCTTCGATAGGAATCCTACATAGAATCGAATCAGTGTACTAATCCATCCTTCGTTTAGAACCAGTCCCCATAGTATGGTATAACCAAAATAAGGACAATAGATAACAAAAATAACCAAAAGAAACAGTGTATATGGAAAGCTATGTGTCACGGCACACCATTGGATGATGGCAAGATTAATTTCACTAAACTCCCCGAGAAAGGAGTCAGTCGATTTCTATTCACTCGTAGAGTTATATTTCAAGTGAGTTCTTACGATAGTCTACCTCTTACAAGCCGATGATAAGAAAGAGCCCAATAAAACTAATAGAACATAATGCTGAATAATCACTAGCCATTTTTCCACAGAAACTAACTGGCGGAGCAGAAACAAAATGGAAGCACTTTCATGTATTCGTTCATTGACATGCAAATTTAAAAAAAAAATAAAATGTTAGATCTGGATAACAACTTAGTATGCTAGATTATATGCTTGCCTTGTAAATAGAACGAAAACTCCTGCATGGAACTGGTCTATCTTCCATAGAAAGAATCTTCTAGGATTTTACAGAAATCAAAGTCCATCTATTCTCCTCCCTGACAACAAGCAACTGACATCACGCAAACCGCGTTTAGGCAGCTCACAGTGAAGAAGTGAACAACGGCGATTCCCTACTCCAGCAAGATACACACTTGCGGAAAGAAAGACATACCAGCACAAGATAGGTATATCAATGTAATAATTATAATTTATAAAATAAAAATAAATATGATTTGTTATTAATCATCGGGGAATATTACCATAATTCCGTTGATTTTACAACGGAAATCACTGCATGAATGTGATCCAGTAGAAATCCAGATTGGCTGATTATGTTACACAATAGACGTTGTATTTTGTGTCGCCATAGCATAGGCTTTTAAAACATCTGAATCAGTCTCTCTCAGCAGAAGGGCAAGCTTCTTGCCGATGGCACAAATCAAGAACTCCGTATCTCCAGTGATGTAACTCCAAAAGTGTCCGGAAAAAATATAATTATCATGCACAGAGTAACCACGAAAATACAGCTTGAAATAGGAGAAGAAAAATGTGGGTTTGTCGTAGGCAAGAGTACAGTAAATGCTGTGTATATGTTGAGAACAGTGATTAAACGTTCTATAAAAAGTAAATATAGATATACATCTTTGCTTTATGGACAACACAATGGCTGTCCATAAAGTAAAGACATGTCAACATGATAGAGATGCTTGCAGAAACAAACATATATTTTAAAAACAAGCTGCCATAAGGATTTATGATGAATTAGGTCAATATCAACCTATTAAGAGAGGTGCGGGACAGGGATGTGTAATGTCTCCAGATCTTCTTTCCCTGTATAGTGAACATATTGTCAGAAATGTACAATATGTATATATATATATATATATATATATATATATATATATATATATATATATATATATATATATATATATAAGAATCATCATTGGAGGAAGAAACATAAGTAACATTAGATATTGAGATAATACAGTATTGATTGCAGACTATGAGCAGGATCTACAACATTTAGCCGATGTGGATGTTGCACACAATGAACGAACAGGGTTAGAATTAGATTGTAAGAAGAATCAGTTTATTGTCGTCACTATGAAGAACGAAATACCACAATGTAATATACAAGTAACTGGGAATATTCTTAATCAAGTGAATCGGTACAATTATCTATGAACACTAATAACATCTGATGGAAGATGCCTTGAAGAGATTAGCATAAGAATTGCCTTGGCGAAGGTAGCCTTTTGCAAGATGAAAAACATAATGATCAATTCAAAGATGTCAATTGCGACGAGAAAAATAGTGTTGAGGTGCTATATAGATCTTGCACATTGGTATGAATGGTGATGCGTGAACAATGAGCAGACAAGCTTAAAAACATATGATGGCTGTGGAAATGTGGTTTCTGAGTAGAATGCAAAGAACACAATGACAGACAGAAAAAGCAATGTCCACGTCCTTCACGAAAAAAATGAAAATCGTAAACTGATTAGTGAAATTAGACTTAGACAGCCAACAGATTTTGACATGTTATGAGAAGAAATAAATTGGAGAACTTGGTGTCAACTGGCGAGATCGAGGGAAAGAGAACAAGGGGAAGACAAAGAAGTAAAGACCTGGATGGCTTCACCACGTGGCAATGTCGAGGCAAGAACACTGAGCTGACCAACGACTCGTGTGATTGAGTGAAATGGCGAATCATGACCACCCACGCTGACCGGCATGGAACATGATGGATGGATGCAAATCCGTTACAATCAAGGCATGTGCATGATGTTTATCATGTAGCAAGCGGAACGCCGTAGTGACTGTCTCCATCTCCATTCTACGAGAAGATGTTGTTGTATCATATGGCATGCTCTGTTCCACTGCACATTGTCCATTAATATTTGCTGTGAACTCCCATGCATTGTGATTTCATTCTTCACACAGAGGTATCCTTGTGGATAATGACATTACCTCGACCCGAAGTGTTGTATATCAATGTTTGAACCTCCCTACGATGCTGGCCAATTCATACACTTTTGATCTTCCATCTTTACGTATATGCACATCTCTGATATTTCCTTTGTTATGCTACACATTCCTCTCCTCTACCAATCTTCTCGGGCATTCGCACTTCTCTAATAGTTTCCTGTGGTTGAGCCGTACATGAATTTTCTTTTATCGGCCTGTGGCTCACATATATTTTCCTAGCTCCATGCAGGTGATGTTCCTTGTCCGTGGCCACTCAGAGGTATGGCCAAGTCTGCTGTACATTGAGTCTATCCGCAATAGTTGATAAACGTTAGGATGCATATCAAACACACTGCCAGTGTGCTCCTTGTGCAACCCAGGTATCAGAGTCTACGGTACGGCAGTGATGCCGTGACATCGTTACGCCGCCAGGTGACTCAGTCCCTAGGAGGAATGAAGGAACTTCGTTACGCCACCAGGCGAACAGTGGTCACCTGCCTGCGAAGTTGCCGGCTGGCGAGACGGCCAGCGGTCACACCAAGGACGCACGCATGTCTCGTGAAGCCACCTCCGGTGAGGAGGCGAGTTCCAAACCATAGGCAGACAGCTCTGGGACGTAGACGGAACAGGACGCATGTTGCGAGAAAGGTTTCTGTGCCCGAATGTCGAATGCCTGGACAGCTTGAGAGTGAGACTGTGTGCTGTATGGTAGATGTAAGTGTTTAGAAGTATCCAATATATATTTGCTGTGATCATCGTAGTGTATATGATCTGTAATTAAATCCGTTGAACGTTGTGTCGTTTGAGTCTTGAGTCAAATCACGTTGTACTTGTACTGTCCCACATGTGTTAGGTAGCGAGCCCAGTGTAAGACCCTGACATGTGTGGACGTGGGGGCAATCGTCCAGCTTTAAAATAAACGTATTTATGTGATAAATGGTTAGAACTAGAGGTTGTGAACTTAGAATTTTTGTTAAAATTGATTGTACATGTAAAAGTGATCATGGAAGGCTCATTTTGAATTATTGCTACATTGTTTAAACATGGAGACTAGTTGTAAACGTACAGTGCATTCGTATTGTTTGATCGTGTAAACGTGTAAAACATTCGTGATTGTCAAACTGTTGTCACCGTTTTGACCTTGTCGACATTGTGATCTTGTCGCCATTGTGACCTTGTCGCCATCTTGTAAACTTGATGTCTATGTCCTTACTGAATGTCATCTTGATGTAAGTAATGTGTCATCAATGTTATAGCGTGTTGAGATACAGTTAGATTGTTTTTGTGGATTGAGTTTGTGGAAAGCAAAAAGTTTTTTTGAAAGAAAGTGACTTGTGTTGGAAAAAAAAAAATTGTTGACGGACAAACTTACGACATACAATTACACTCAACGCCATACAAACCTACTCAATACTTAGTGACAAGCAGGCACACACCAACAAATAGACGCTAATTTATTTCCTCCAAAACAAAGCAGGTTTTTTCCGTACCACCCGAAACCGTGCGTGTAGAGGTCATTTGTGATTCGAAGTGACGACCCTACAGTTTCCTAGCCCGTTTTTCCAACCATTCTTCATCGCATCCAGGGCACTTGAGTATATTTTTCTTTTCATTTACTTTAAGGATGCAATTTTGGGCACATATTGCATATAGAAAAATTGTAACTTGTTTATTGTACTAACCACTTATAACTATCTGTGTGGCTGGTATTACATTGACATTTTTCATCATGTCTTCATTATTTGATTTCATTGATATGGGGTTAAAGTTGAAGTTAACAGGTGATGCGTTAACAAAGTGGAGTGATAACAAATATGCTGAACACCTACTAGTACAGGAGAAAGCGGCTGAACGCGATGAACGAGCAGCTGAAAGGGCCGCCAAGCAATTAGAGGCAGAAACAGCCTTAAAGCAGGCAGAAGCTGCGGCAAAGACAAAGCAAGCTGAGTTAGATAGTGCACTGAAGAAGGCCGAGATCGAGAAAGAAACAGAATTAAAGAAAGCAGAAATAGCAGCTCAGAGTAAGAGAGAAGAACTGGAGTTACAGTTAAAGATAAAACAACTGGATACTGAGACTGCTATCAATAAAGAGTATAAGAAATCTGAGAGACTGGAGAAAGAAAACCAGTACAAGAAATACCAGGGTATTGTACGTAATTATACCTCGGGTGACTGCATCGCAGCCTTTACCCAAAATTTTGAAACTTTAATGGAACATTACCAAGTTCCACTGTCTGAATGGAATATTGTGTATATGAGGAGTTTATCAGGGGAACCTCTTAAAGTCATTGAGACTATTCCCAAAGACCTCAGGAAAGACTACCATTATCTTAAATCAAAGATAATGGCACATTTCATGTTAGATGAAGCAGGTTACAGAGAACAGTTCAGCAAGTTGAGCCCAAAACCGACTCAAACGTTCTCTGACTACCTCTGCTTAGTCCGAGATATTTTCACCAAATGGACTTCAGCAGCCAAAATTGACAGAAATTATGATAAATTAGAAGATCTAATCATCAGAGACAAAATCATTTCATCCATTCCACCAAAATTTTCCAAATTTTTGCAGGTGAATGAATGCACTAGTATAGATGAGATTGATAGACGAGGTACGGCGTATTACACCGCCAACAAACATTGTTTTGTGACTGAATCTGCGGACATTGATTTTGTAGCTGCGACTAATTTTGAAAAACCCTATAGTAGGCAGAAACCTCATAGGCCTACATCTGAGAAATTTAAGCACTGTATTCATTGTAAAATTTCACATCAGCCGAATGAAATGTGCGATAAAAACCCAAAATATGATATTTATCTACGAGATATGATAAATAAACGAGATCATGAGCGTAGATTTTTCAGGTCTGCACGTAAATGTTATCTTTGTAAAGCGCATGGACACCATCGCAAAGATTGTAAAGGTAGACAAATGATCAATGAGGCAAATGTCGCCTTGTCTAACAGTTCAGGGTCAGAAGAAGAACTATCAGAGAAACATCCTGTGAACTCAGCACAGACTTTTGACATGATTAACAATTTATGCACTGTTTGTAACACCTTCTTTGAAGATGGTATTTTAACTTGTGGTCACGCCATCCCTATTGCCAATGAAGAAGCTAATTTGGTAGTAGATTCAAAAGGCAAGATAATAGTCCATCACGGATATGTGAACGGCAAGTCTGCTACAGTTCTTCGCGATACAGGTAGTTCACTTATTGGCCTTAAAAGAACGTTCATAGTGCCTACAGACTATACAGGCAGGCACGTAACATGCAGAACATTCTCAGGTAATATTGAGAGATACCCATTAGCTTCGGCATATATTCAAACACCTTTCCTCACTGGGAAAGTAAAAGTCGCTGCTTTAACAAACCCAGTGTGTGATGTAATAATTGGAAATTTGCCAGAGGTAAATGATAAACCTCATGACATAACATCTCTATGTATTGATGATAATGTAACATCACCATCCAATGTCATCATTGATAATGTCACACCACCTATTGAATGTATGGTAGCTAATGTAGCACTAAGTTCTCATCATATCATTGACAACATTGTTCCATCACCATCTAACATCATTGATTGTGTGAACGCAGTAACCAGATCTACTGCAAGAGTGCAAGATGAAAGTAAGCAAACTGAGGCTATTCAGTCACTTAGCCCAGTATCACTACCTACTAACTCCATGAAGGAAACTTTTGTAACAGCTCAAAAGGCTGACCCTTCATTGGTAAAATATTTTAATCTGATCGGCCAAAAGCCAAAGGTAACCAAGAATGCAAAATGGCATTTTGCTGTGAAAAATGATATCCTCACCAGGTATTATACCAGAGGTGACAATACCACAGAGCAAACTGTTTTGCCAACTAGTTATCGCAAGCAAGCCTTACATCTTGCCCACGATATACCTCTTGCAGGGCATATGGCATACGTGAAGACCAGATCTAGATTATTAACACAGTTTCATTGGCCCAAATTTTGCAATGATATTAAAGAATATTGCAGAAGTTGTGACACCTGCCAGAAACTCATAAAAAAAGGTAAACACCCACAGGCAAAGTTGCAAGTCACTGACTTAGCCAGTCGACCTTTTGAAAAACTATCTGTTGACATAGTGGGCCCTCTAAATCATACAACAACTAGAGGGAATTAATATATTCTAACTGGCGTTGATCAATGTAGTCGCTGGCCGGAAGCTATTCCGCTAAAGAACATAACTGCCAATGATATAATGGAAGTATTCTTCCATATTTTTTCCCGGATAGGATTTCCAGACACTATCCAATCTGATAGGGGTACTCAGTTTATTGCCGCATCTACCCAAGCTTTCACCAAAATGTTGGGAGTGAAGCAATGTTTCAATTCACCATACCATCCTCACTCAAGTGGAATCGTGGAAAAGTTTAACGGCGATCTGAAGCACATGCTTGCAAAAGTCACGCAAGAACACCCTAATAACTGGGATGTATATCTACCAGCTATTCTTTTTGCTTATCGTGAGGTACCACATTCTAGTACCGGTTTCTCTCCTTTTGAACTTATTTATGGTGCCAAACCACGTGGCCCATTAACTATTTACCACCAAATGTTAACTGAATCTACTCCAGTACTTAAACCCATATCATCATACGTATATGTTACATCATTGCGTGAAAGAATCATCAAATCATGTACGATTGCTAAGAATGCACTAAAATTATCTGGTGCTACTTATAGACAGTATGCTGAAAAAGGAAACAGAACAATAACTTTGACACCTGGACAGGACGTTCTTCTTTTGTTACCTAGTGACCGACACTTATTGACTGATTCTTGGCAGGGACCGTTTAAAGTGACAAGACAGATTTCACCTGTAGACTATGAGATCCTAATAAAAGACAAACACAAAATATTTCACATAAATATGCTAAGACCATATCATAACAGAGACAACGAACAAGACGATACGACAGCTTGTACAGTGATAATAGATCACGAAGATGACGATGTTAGTGACGAAATTCCAACACCTACATTAGACACGACAGACTGCTTGAAGGATATCAAGATAAATCCAAAGCTAACTCAAGCAGAGACAGACAGTTTAAAACACCTAATACAACAGTACAACACCATCTTCTCCAACAACCCAGGACAAACAGAATTAGTACAGCATCACATCACACTCACATCAAACACACCCATACGATGCAGACCATACACCATCACATTACATTACAAAGAACAGCTACATCAGGAGATCATCAACCTAGAAAAGAATAACATCATAAGACGATCCCAATCAGACTTCTCATCTCCCATGGTCATTGTACGCAAAAAGGACAATACCATAAGACTGTGCATTGACTATCGAAAGCTAAATAAAATAACTGTTCTAGATTTGGAGCCAATGGCAAACGCTGACGATCTTTTGACAGAACTGACAGACGCTAGGTTCTTCACGAAGATAGATATGACGAAAGGATATTATCAGATAGAAGTAGACGAACAGAGCAGACATCTGACAGCTTTTGCCACACCTTGGGGACTGTACGAATGGTGCAAACTTCCATTTGGGCTAGTCAATGCCCCTGCCACCTTCGTTCGTATGACACGACTTCTTCTTGTAGACATTCCTAACATAATCTGCTATATAGACGACATCTGTGTTCACACAGAGACAATGACAGAACACATAAAGACATTAGAACTGACATTTGAACGTATCAGACAGCACGGACTGACTGTAAAGCCTGCTAAAGTAGACATGGCCTACCCTGAAATATCCTTTTTGGGATACAAAATATCCAATGGCTTTGTCACGACAGACGATAACATTGTGTCCAAGATTCTAAAACTCTCACTTCCGACTACAAAGAAACAAGTCAGAAGTTTATTAGGACTGATAAATTATTATCGGCAGTTTATTCCAAATTTTTCCGAACTAACCGAGGTTTTTACTAACTTACTAACTAAAGATAAGCCGGACAAAATTGTAAGCAATGAATGCCTAAAATTAGCATTCTCTAAAGTATTAGCTTATTTTTCTGATGATAGCTCACATAATCCCATCCTCAAATTGCCAAACATCCGTTTACCTTTCAGATTAAGAACAGATGCGAGCTCCGTCGCGATTGGAGCAGTCTTGATGCAAGAACACAACAACATCCTGCATCCCGTGTGTTTTGTATCCAGAAAACTGAAGCCCAGAGAACGATCCTGGTCAATGCCTCAGTTGGAAGCCCTAGCTTTAGTGGTGGGTATTACAAAATTGTCTAGATTTCTTCTAGGACGCCATTTTATCGTGGAATCTGACAGTAGTCCTTTGCGTTTCATAAATTCTGGGGTACCATCAAACCATATGATAGCCCGTTGGTCTTTGAAACCAAGACTACAGCTTCGAGGTTCGCCATATTCCAGGCCGAACCAATACGATCGCTGACTTGTTGTCCCGGTGCCCTACCGACCCATTGAGCAATAAAGTCTGAGTGCAGTGTAAAATACTCAGATCAACACAGCCATCTATCAGTGAATAAGTCGTTCATTCACAAAAGCTGTGTAATGTCTACATTGTGATAGGGGTTACCCCCATTATAAATAATGTTTCTTATTTTACTAATGCATGTAGTGATTGTCATGTATAATTGTGTAGTGTGTGGTAGAAAGCGAACTTTAATTGTACATATTCTGTAACAACAACAGTGTCACATTCGCGCAAGAACTTACCTTAAGCGAACTATCCAAGTTGACAGTGACAGCTGCGTGTGGATTATTCCAGTGATATTTTAAATGACGTGTGCGAATGTGTAAACTAAACAGTGACAGCTACTCCATTGCAGTTAACCGAAATCCATAATGTTCGGTTGTAAAACACATGAACAGTCGATCGTAATCCAGAAGGTTTTGTGAAACATCCGACACATGAACTATGAGACAAGTACTTTCCGTAACTACATCAAACCGGAACAAGTGGTCTATAAGCTTCAACATCAGCTGATTTTAATGTTCGTGTGTACTTCCGGGTTAGTTAGAAATTTGGAGTAAAATTAGCAGACGACAAATAAAAGTTCAAATATCTATAACGATTCTAAAATCTTTAAGAATCTATAAAAATGAAATATACGAATTGTGTGTTTATTTATTTAGCTAGTGTAATCTTAGAATCATATCTTGATTAATGTATTCATATTACCGACTTTTTCTCGTTAATATGAAGCAACGTCAAGCAATGACACTAAGAAATACAATAATTATTGTAAATTATTATATTTATAAATGTTTGAAATTATTCCCCTTGCTTTTAGTTGCTATTACATCCTTACACAAAGGGCCATAATGTGAAATTGATAATGTAATGTGTTATATAAAAATAGCCATGTGTTTGCCAGATTTTGAACTCATCAGGTAGGCATTTACTGTGCATGGCAAAGGGTTGCAGACATTGCAGACCAACACAAGAGTCCTTGGCAAATGAGGTCAAGGGTTTGAGTGTTTTATGTGACTTAGGGAAAAGCCACATTTCGGTCTAGCGAGATGGTTTTTGTTTCAAGAACCATATTATTATTTTTTTTTTTTTCAAAATGCTGCGAGGTAGATGCGTGAAGCTGGATACTACTGATCTGACTGGATCGTTAATGCAATTTATGTAACCAGCCATCGAGAAGATGAAACCTGACAGGTGTTAAAAGTTAAACACCACATGTCGTTCAATATAACTTCTATTGATTATATGTTTCTATGGCAGATGTGTATTTTCTATGTATTATGATATCAATGGATATAAGCAACATAAGGGTTGACTCTGACAAGGGTTAAAGTATTAACCCAGTATGTACCTATATTAGACATGAAAGATGACATCTTTCATGGATTTGCCGGGGGAGCGTGTCAGAGTCTACGGTACGGCAGTGATGCCGTGACATCGTTACGCCGCCAGGTGACTCAGTCCCTAGGAGGAATGAAGGAACTTCGTTACGCCACCAGGCGAACAGTGGTCACCTGCCTGCGAAGTTGCCGGCTGGCGAGACGGCCAGCGGTCACACCAAGGACGCACGCATGTCTCGTGAAGCCACCTCCGGTGAGGAGGCGAGTTCCAAACCATAGGCAGACAGCTCTGGGACGTAGACAGAACAGGACGCATGTTGCGAGAAAGGTTTCTGTGCCCGAATGTCGAATGCCTGGACAGCTTGAGAGTGAGACTATGTGCTGTATGGTAGATGTAAGTGTTTAGAAGTATCCAATATATATTTGCTGTGATCATCGTATTGTATATGATCTGTAATTAAATCCGTTGAACGTTGTGTCGTTTGAGTCTTGAGTCAAATCACGTTGTACTTGTACTGTCCCACATGTGTTAGGTAGCGAGCCCAGTGTAAGACCCTGACACCAGGATTAGCCACTTCGCTAATGTATGCGATCTAGTTTCACCGGCTGACCCGCTGATACTGTGACCAGTCACAATCCACATTCAGCTATAGAGATAATCAAATACTGAAATCATTTCAACAACAGTCTTTGCCTCATTCCCATTGATACTATTGCCTTCAATGTGCCAAGTCCCTTTTTAGATCTCATAACAACTTCACGTTCAACCTAACCGACAAACGTCTGTCAAAAGTGATAACCAGCTTTCGCAGAACACTTTCTCTGTTAATATTTCTGTCACGTGTTGTGAGATCTGGGAGGTTAACCTTACTAATCCTATTGTCCAGAGAGCACCTTAATCCAGACGCCTTATACGGGATGATGACGACACCTATCTCTGTGCACCAGTCGAACACTTTGTTTACCGTCTGCTGCATCTTATCCGCCATGTGTCCCTTCCCTGCTGATAAGCAAGGACACCACCTGCAAATTCCAGTACAATTTCTGGTGCTTCAATGCTTGCCGGAACATTTTTTAAATATTTAAATTGATCAACATAGTGACGATTTGTGCCTTCTATTGTTTTTTTCACGGGTAGGTGGCTTTTCCCCCTTTAATATAACTATTACTCCTGTTTATTTAATATTAAAATACGTACCTTTTGGCCCTCTCTGTTGCTACAATATCCTACAGTTGAAGATGTTTTACATTTTCAGCCAACAATAATCTGTCATCTGGACAGCGTCGATTGTTTACATTATCGCATCGTAGGTCCCCATCAGATTTGTCAGACTAGAAAACCATTCCTGATTTAGGTGACAAGCAACACGACGCATGTTTTTCATGCACTGGAATCTGAATGAAAATCTCTGAACTTACAAAATAAATCATGTGCATGTACTACATCATTTAAAGCGTCGTGTTAGTTGAGTTGAGTTGAGCTAAGAACCGACATCATTGCACTTAGAACATTCCCATATGCGCTCTGCCCCTTTGTTCAACAGCCAGCTATCTGATTGAAAGTTCTCCTGTTCTTTCCTCTTATTTTGGAGATTCTACCAGAACCCTTACCAAGTCCCCGCAATTTCATCCGTTCCACATACGGGTTCTCAATATGTTCCTCCACCTTCTCCACCTGATTTCCCTTTTCCTTGCCCATAGATAATCTACCACCAAGTGGTGCATTCCTGGCCAGCTTATCAACCTGTTCATTCCCCGCACTCTGGCATGGCCAGGGCAAGCTTCGTGTTAATGGCCAGTTAATATTATGTATCGACTTTCTATGTCAATGTGTTGTAAAACGTCTTCCCGATGACCACATTTTATAGTTCCAACATGCCTTAATCAATTTGAGAAAAAACAACATGCACTTTTACAGACTGGAAACATTCCTCAAGCACCTCTAACATTCGATATTCCATACGAAGGAGTAATCGTGAGGTATGCACACCTGTTCCGTGGATATAACTGGACAAGAAAAATCTAATCTCACTGTTATAGAAGCATGCACTAAATATGGGGGAATGTTGCCTTTTTTGATAATAGTAACACACAATAAACACTCTATGAAGGACAGTAAATATCCCCATTGGTGTAGAAATCTGTCGTCACGTTGAAGGACGAATAAATTGACTGGGTTAGTTAGTTAGTTAGTCGACAGATCATCCTCGTTGCACATCGGACCATTCAGTCCATAAGTGCTCGGATCCCCTCCTCAGCAAATCCCGCAGCGTGTAGCGGCTAACGACGCCAGTTCTGTGTTGGTTTATCAATCTTCTTTGGCTTCCTGCGTAGTGTTCTTGTTTGGCCACCCCTCTTTTAATTTGCTGCTCTCGCAGTCTGGCCATTGTTGTAGATTCACAGTCATCACTTGACTGGGTGAATGTGTTTAGACAACACGTTAAGGTTGACTCTGAAAAAAAAAAAAAAAAAACTGTTCATGATGGCACTCTACTTGGTTTGATGGCACTGGTTGATTTCTATCCAGAAGGCAATTTAGAAGATCAGTTCAGATCAGATTATAACTCAAAGCGATATGAACCTTCCATTGCCGCCTTTAGATATAGCTGTTAATAAGTGGATGAA
>OY992881.1:107564074-107714074 GCA_963921405.1 Cepaea hortensis | reverse complement strand
TCTGACACTTCTCATATTTCCGGCGTACACGTTAAACAAATAGGGGGACAGCACACAGCCCTGACGGACTCCTTGCTTGATATAAAACCAATCAGATATCTCACCATCTTTTCTAACCACTGCTTGTTGGTCTAGATAGAGCAGTTTTATGAGTTGTACTACATGTGATGGAAAGCCCAAATACTTCATGATTTCTGAAAGTTCCTGATGTTGTACACAGTCAAATGCCTTTGAATAATACACAAAACATGAGAATAGGTTTACATTAAATTATCTGCACTTCTCTATTATTAAAGTCATGTTGAGTATGTGATATCTTGTTCCTTTTCCTTGTCTAGATCCAGCTTGAGCCACGTTAATCTCTTCTTTCATTGTCTTACGAAGTCTTCCCATTATGTTTTTTAGTAGAATTTTACTTGCATGACTGATCAGGGCAACAGTTCTATAGTTGGTGCATAATTTCAGGTTGCTCTTTTTTTTGGTATTGGAATTAAGATTGTTCTCTTCCGATCGTTTGGCCATATACCATGTTGCTATATCTTTTTACATAATGCGTGATAGATGCGTATGCTTTCTTCTCCTCACGCTTTAATTAGTTCAGTTAGTATCTCATCACATCCTGGCGATTTACCATTCTTCAGGTTCTTTATTGCCCATGCAATTCCATCTAATGAGGGTTCGGGTTCATGTATATCATTTATATCCTCAGAGTCATTCATATCATACATTCCACTGCAGTATTCCCGCCATCTTTCTAGAATTTGTCTAGATTCCGTTAAGGTATTTCCCAACTTGTCACAGATAACATTTAATTGAGGTTGAACATTTCTTGTCAATAGCTTCATTTCTTTGAACATTTCGTAATCTCTCCCATTCTTATGATATTGCTCTATTTTGATACAACAATCTTGTATATATTGGTTGTTGTCCTTTCTTGTGTTCTTTCTTATTTCTCGTTTTAAGGATTTATACTTCATCCTGCTGTTATCAGTTTCTCCTCCCTTTTTCAATTCCCTTCGTTGTTTATTAATTCTAACGTGCATGGTGTAATCCATGGCTTATGTTGCATAGTCTTGGTCGGTATTACATCTTTGGCTGCTGTTATTAACATGTCTCTAGCTTTTACTGCCAGTTCATCAGGTGTTATTTCCTCTTGTACAGACAGCAAGGCCTCAAAACGATTCCTTACGTCTCCGTTGTATGCATCTGGTATTTTTGTGAGATCAAAACGAAGTTGCCTTGGTCCTCGGGTAAGCTTTTTGAGTTTTAATGTAAGATCTGTTTCTAATAACTGATGATCTGAATCACAGTCTGCACTTCGGAGGGTTTTTGCAGATGATATGCTTGATCTCCATCTTCTTTGTATTAAAATATAATCTATCTGATTGTTGGTAATACTGTCCGGGAACTTCCATGTGAAGAGTCTTCTTTGGCATTGGTTAAAAAGTGTGGTGTTATCGTTAGCTCATTTTCTGTGCACAATTCAATTGATTTGTCACCTGCATTATTTCTATTTCGCAATCCAATTTTCCCCAAAACGTGTCTCTCTTTTTCAGCTCTTCCTGTACCTACTTTAGAATTACAATCTCCCATTTTTATTGTTAAATAATTATGGCCAATCTTATTGTGTCATGCAGTGTCCTGTAAAAATCTTCAATTTCGTCATCCTCTGCTGTTGAAGTAGGTGCATACTCGAATATTTGTATGCGAGTTGGGATTTTTGGACGGCCTTTAAGTCTGATAGTAAGAATTCTATCACTAACTGGGTTATATCCCACTCCGCACTGGCCTCCGACGTCTCTACCAGAATATATGAAAATACTTCCATTTTCATTTGTAAAATGTCCCTTGCCTCTCCAGCGATGTTCATTAATTCCTAAAATTTTAATATTTAACCTCCCAATCTCATCACATACTACTTCAAGCTTCCTCTCATGCAAACTTCTCACATTACACGTTCCTATTCCTACTCTGTTTCTTAGTCTCACACACGGGATTTCCTTGGTAACACAGGGGGGATTATCTCCGTCATCACGATTACTAGTACTGGCCCCTGTGTCACACTCTTCCCCAGTGTTATCTGATCTGCCTGGCCTGGGAGTCTCGCCACCAGATCTATTTATTATTATGTTTTCTTTCATGGTTGTTATTGTTTCTTGGCAAGTTTTGCAGAAGGTAGTTTGCCATTGCTTTCCTTCTGGGAAGTGACTGTACTAGTCGATGGCCATAGCCATTGTCTCTACTGATGAGATCACCTGCCTATCGCCGCAGAGTGCAGACCATAACCAACAACAATCTGCTCTCACACTCCATCCACCACCTGCTTACATGGCTTCACGTAACCCTGATTGGGGGTGAGGGGGGGGGGGGGGCTAAACGGGTACTCCACCTTCAACAAGGGTGTCCCGTAGACTAACGAACGAACGAACGAACGAACGAACGAACAAATTTTATTTTCAAAGGGTTAAGAATTGGGCACGCAGGCCCGTCTAACATTCTGCCCTTCTATCACTCTCTTTCATACATTATTTCATTCACACATCATTCACGGCTAACAAAGAACAGCAACAATATAAAATATATGCATTGTAAAGGCATAGGCAAAATGCAAACATCAAAACTACACGACACAATAATATTAGATAATGGTCTGACACTTGTTATTAGCCATGTGGAATATACTGGCCTACAAAAAGGGAATTGGCTGTTATACTAGGGTTTTGTTGTTATTATTATTATTATCTCTATTATTAAGGGGGAAGGTAATCCGTATTGAGACAGTGTTCGAATAATTTGCGATTATATGAATAGGGATTGGTGATGTCTTTGATTTCTTGTGGAAGATTGTTCCACAGCTGAGCTGCAGAATACGTTAAGCTTGTTTTGTATAAGTCAATCCTAGGCTTCGGAATGTGTAGTATATTTAAACGTTTACTGTGTCTAGCATTATATTTAAACAATGGCCAAAGGTAATTTGGGGCATTCCGATGCAGGATTTTGTGAATTACTTTAGCTTTATTGAAAAGCAGGCGTTTGCGGAATGGTAGTAACTGAAGGCGTTTATACAGGCTAGGATTGTCAGATAAATGTTTGCTATAAATTAGACTCATGGCCCGTTTCTGGAGTGAGTAAAGTCGCTTGGTGTTTGAATTAGAACAACCGTCCCAGATTGTAGAGCAGTAGTCAAAGTGTGTCTGTATATGAGAATAGTTTCCTAGTGTCCTCATCAAGGAAGTTTTTTAATTTTGGCGAGTTGGTAGACTTTTTTCGCTGTTTGTTTAATGAGCGCTTGAACGTGGGAATTAAAGGTTAGGTTTCTATTAATGATTAGGCCTAATGTTTTGTGCTCAATTACACTTTCTACTGGCATGTTATCGATGTGAAGTTGAAGTGATGTGTGTGGGCTTAGAGTTTGAAGTCTTTGTCTGGTTGTTAACAACATTGCTTTTGTTTTAGTGATGTTAATTTGCATACGGTTTGAATAGCTCCACCTAACTACATTATTTAATTCTTGTTGTAAAGACGACTCCAGTAAAATACAGTTTTCAGCGTTTGTGTACACCGTACAGTCATCTGCAAATAGATCGCAGGACGACGAAAGATGCAAGGGTAGATCGTTAATATATATGGCAAATAATAGAGGGCCAAGAATAGAGCCTTGCGGTACTCCAATATTGAAGGTAGTGGTTTGAGACAGAGAACGGAGGAAAGTAGCGTCTTACAACACCTGTGTTAGGGGATACCCCTACCCCGCTAACCGCATAAATATGTTTGATGAAGCACAATTTGCTGGCATTCTCGTGTAGTGTATTAAGTTACAATTTTGTGACATTTTAACTGTTAGTTTATTGTAATATGATTAATTGGTTGTGTTAATAAAATATTGTGAATATAAACAATGCACCGTTTAAGGCTGACAATTTTGGAAAGAGGGGTATTATTCTTCTTTCGTTCGCTGAAATGGGGCTGGAAGGGGGGGGGGGGAATGACATTCTGAAATTTGGTCTAATAGTGCATGGACCAAAAACGGTTAAGAACTACTGTCGTAGATTATTCAGTATATCAGCTTGGTCCATGGCTCGTCGTCGCTCCCCTCCCCCAAGCAGCCTTACCTGCAAGCCTGCTAGCATTTCCTTGTACACCGGCATGCCCTGGCATGAAAATGAAACTAATCTTTGGCAGCCGATGTCGTTCCAAAGACAATAACCACTGTGGTCTGACCCACCGTGTTTCTATCTTCCTGAGCATACTCATTGAATTACTAAGGCAAGATGCCTGAGAGAATTTATGTGTCTAGATACATGCTTGCTTGTGTTCGTTGGCTTGAGGTCCAACGCGAAGTCCTGTATGTCGGATGAAGGCATCCTGTTGTCCAACATCAGTGTGATGTCATACAGGACCTGAGGTTTGCGTGAGTATCCGTTGTCCCATGTCATGGTTATTGGTGTGCAGACTGGTGGTTCCTCGCAGTACAGGCAGACACTCTCCGACTTCGGAGGAATCGGCGATCCTACTGACTTTAGCCAGGACCCCGAAAGGACCTGTTGCCCAAGACGCTCGACGAGGACGCATCAATAGGTCTTGGCCAGTATATAACCCGGCCTGGTGCCTTGGAAACACCTCTGCGTCCCGTCTAGATCCATATTATTGCTTTACTTACTGCCAAGACTTCCATTGTCTGACTTTTTGTTTTCAAGGCAAAAGCACCAGCATCTTCCTTCACAATTCTCCCTCCAGCCTCATCTGTAAAGGCCCACGAACTTATCATGCGTCGAACGACCGACTAATCTGTGTAAATGCCATCATCACCCTCTAAAGAATACTTGAAGATCAAAGCCTGTACTTCTGCCCCCGCAGCAGCCGGATTATCTTATCTGTATTTTCTGTCTTGTTGGATGCAAACTGAAATGGACGTAAAGAACTATGTTCGCACGTGAACCAACTCTGCTCCAGGTTCTAAGTCTTCAAATGAACACACCTGTTAAAGAATGTCTTCGGCTTGACCCATCCACGACTGTCATCGTTTTAACCTGCTGCATTTCACCTTCTTAATTTCACTATGTGATTACTAATGACGGCATTGTGCTGATGTGAATAATATTCCTTGCTGGGTGGATGGATAGTAGGCAATGGCACTATTTATGTTGCTGACTTTTGTTTGATACCTGTGATCATCAGAGTTAATATGTATTTTCCTGTGATAGGGAATTGTGATGATGTTAAGGATGTAATAGACATAGACAAATGTGAAACTGTTCGGTGTACTGTTGAACACTTATAAGCGATTTCCTACTCTGTGATTGGGAATGATACATGGACAAATGTGAAAGTTAGAACCAGAACAGTCTAGTAAGTCCACTCAGACCACTGTTCAATATTATCAACAACAACTCATACTGTACTCATGACAGCTTGAAGAGACACCGATTCAGCACTATAAGGCCATGCCGCCTCCCATATCAAAGCGCGCCATCGTGCGCGTCGTCGTCGTTGTTCGTCGTGTCATTCGCAACTGCGAGCGCTATCAAGCAAGTCACCTGCACAAGTCAAGAAGCCAGATACGGGTGAAAATGGCACGTAGCAACAACACCAAGAAACACGCGGTATCCAAGATGTGCAGCGTGGGAGCCGACAAGAAGATGAACGTGGAGATTATGCCTGCGAGCTGTAACAAAGAACATGAAACTACAGCTACTACTGAAGTTACCACGAGGGATACCGTCGACAGTCCACCACAGTCAAGAGCCAAACTTACTGAGAAGAAGAGAGAGGTGAAAGACACCAGGGTCGGAAAAACCGATTCACCTACAATCAAGTGGGTTATCAAGCATATCCAAGTGGATTTATCAGACGAAGAAATCCTGAAGCAGCTACGAGAAGAGAATCCCCACACTCGATTCATGAAGGCGGAGCGGCTCCTCACGTATTCCAAGATTCCCACAACCTTGACAGTGGTGACGACAGGGGGCAGCGAGATTCCGATCACAGTATCAATCAACAAGAGAATTCAGCAGCCAGAGAGATTCATCCCAAGGATCACTCAATGTTCCATATGTCAGAGGGTCGCCCCAGCAGAGCAGCATGTGCAGTTAAACGGAAATCTGTCGGTACTGCACCGATCCCCACGCCTTCAAGGAGTGTCCGCTGGCCATGCTGGACATGGACTTCAGAGCACCCAACAACAAACGAAAGAGCGCCAACTGCCTGGCAAGCATGGAGCAGGATACTTGGGTTGTCCGTACCTGCAACGACACAGAGACGCCTTAAAGATCGCAATTACCACAAAGACAGCATTCAAGGAAGTAATGCTGAGGGGCGAGACAGTCACGGACATTCAAGCTGAAAGAGATCAACTTCAAAAGCAGATAGACGAGTTGAAGAGACAAGTCAAGGCACTGCTGACGCCGACTTCAACCAGCGACAATGAGAAACTGCTGGCTGAAATAAAGGAGATCCATCAAAACATCAAGCAAGAAGTGGAACATATGGCACTGATAAAGAAGGAGAACGACGAAATCCTACAAACCATTAAATCAGAACGAGAACTACAAAAGGCTGAAATGGAACTTTTCCAAAACAAACCAACAGAAGCCATACAAGAAACCACAGAGAAACCGCAAAAACCGCAAGATGGAAACCAAGATGCCGAGCCTGAACCGCAAGCTAAAGCCAGCGGCCAGACCGCGACACCCGAGGCCGACAAGGGGAAACCAATATCTCGCCAGACATCCGAATAAAACCGAGATGAGCACTCTGATGACGACACGGAGAGGCCCCGGTGGCCTACCTTAGAGGAGCTACAAGAAGGTGCAAGACTGGAGGCACGCAGGCACCAGGAATTCAAAAGGCGCTGTGATGAAAGAGAAAAGAAGAAACCCAAGAAACTCAGGAGACCGGTAGAATACCCAGATAGAATTACTGACTTTGAGGATGGACCCGGCTGCACGTATTATATAGAAAACGGAGAGATGCTCCAGTGGATGACCGCAGAGGAAAACATCGAATGGCAAGAGAAGCTCAAACTCGAAGAAGAAAAAAGGCGCAGGGATGAAAATGAAAACATAGAAAAGCTCCTACAGAAAATATACAAAAAGCAGGCAAAACAATAAATACATAAAAAGTACTTTTAAGGACTGCTACCAGTCAATCCAAACAAGCCAGGAGCCTTCACTAACAAAAGAAACCGCCAGAGACGGGAACAAAGGACAGCAACCGACCGATCCCTCAGCCGACGTCACAGACACAAACCAACATACCTAGTCCGGAATAGGACTCACTCGAAAGAGCGCACAAGACAATAATTAGGGTGTATGAACCCACACAAACCACGGACCTCAAAAATAACCACAGCTGAAGAGGCAGGTTGAACGAGGCCGAATTTGGAATATTTGTTTTGAAAATTGGAATTCTGGAATTCTGGAACAATTCTGTAACAGCAGCTTACACTAATTCCAACCCATGGCACACATGCTCCCAGACGGCCTTCACCACACCTGCTTTATCATGCATTAAATCACCCCTTAATCTTGCGGCACCAGCCAATCTGTATGCTTTTTCATTTCCAACCACACCAGAGTGTCCAGGAAAAAAGATCCAGCGAATGCTCACAGCCCGCGACCTCTGAATCGATGCATGTCATTCTGAACGTGGCTTAGACGTGGCTTCTTAGTGGCTGTGGTTTGCATTTCGCATTTTCCTCATGTTGGACTGATAGTATATGGTTCCGGAACAATGGCGACAGGCTGTTGCTGAGTTAACTGATTTGCCTTTTCGGTTCACGAGTGCATGTTTCAGGAGACCCCTGGGAGTCGGCGCTGGAGCTACGGAGTTCGTGCTTAATGCGACGCTTTCGGCGAGTCGCCCTGCGGATAGAGACAGAGCCGTGTGAGAAAACCCGGGTCAATGAGGTCTTTCTGGTGACTGCCGATCCCATTGACGATGAACTGTGGTTTTCATGGCGTACTTTTGTGTTGGCATCCTGGCGGCGGCATTATGCACAGTGTACCTGTGCGGGCTGTTGCATTGCCGACACTCTTGTCTGTTCTACTTTTCACATTGGATAGTGGGGAGCATTTTGTGTGATATTCACTGGCACAGGAACGGAGATTAATGGGGACAGACTTGTTGGAACTTTGACTAACTACCTACCTAACAAAGGTGTATTTAATTTTTTAAAATCAAAAATTAGACTCCTTCACATACCACTAAATATACTAAAAAAAATGTTTGCATATCCTTTACAGGACATCGCTGTCAACATCATCTGATTGTTGATTTCTTGGCAAGATTACGCTCAGTAGTTTGCCATTGCTTTCTAAGCGGCCGGCTCACATACCCCGTAAGTTACCGACGCGACTCGAACCACTGCTGATTCTCACCGTCGTCACGTTACTTACGAGAGTTTACGAGATTACGGAGAAATGTCGCTAACCTCTAGGCCAGGAAGCCGGCTCTACTAAGTATACTAGTACCCATTTAATCTGGGTCAACCAGGAAGCCCAGGAGAATGGACAACTAAATAAATACATACATACATATTCACCATCTAGAAAATGATTCATATGCCCGACCACTGGGCCGACCAGGCAGGTGCGCTAGTCACCGCAACATGGCGACTTGGACGATGTAGAGAACACGCACGCATGTCCATATTATGTAACATATACAATGAACAGATATGACATTGGCATTTCAAGTCATCGTCAAATATTCTTTGCTTATTATACATCTATAATAAAGAATTTAATCAATCAATCATGTGCCATGCCGTTATTAAAATATAGAATGCGAGTATGGTGGTATCGCGTGCTTTGTAAGTTGCATAGAATTACTATACTTATAACATGCATACCTTATGACTGACACATGACATACTTGTCTCTAATTGTAAGTGTTCATATTGTCACAAAACTGAATGTTTGCTTGAGAAGTATTTCATCATCATCATCATCATCTTCCACTTCTGCCGTCAAGCGTCGTGGGGAGGAATAATTTGCGTTCCAGTGCCCGGTGGACGGCACTGGATAGTGTCATTCCGTGAGGTTGTACAATGTATTTATTATACAATGAGAAGTATTTATCATGTGAAAAGTGCTCACGTTTTTCAATATTAACGTACAAACATAAACATGGTATGCACCCGTCTATTATTTCCTAGCATATTGTCAATAGATGTGTTGCTGTGTTATTTTATTAACAATTGCTGTGCTTTTACTTTTGCGCTTATACTAAGTATGTATTATTTGTAAAACAGTCTTCACTCATTCTTGTGCAGTTTAAATTGCCTCTATGTTATTAACTGGTGTGTTAACTAGCACGCAGTGTAATCAGAACGTCCAGTAATTTCAAATATAATTGATAATAAACAATCTCATCTCAAAATGTTCCTGTTGTACCCTGCGGTGTCATGGTGAAGTATAAACATCGTGAGAGTGCCCGATTATGGGCTTCATGTATCGATATCCCCATGGACTCTGCTATTCCCCCCACCCAACGTTTACGTGGTCGGCCTCTTCCACTGTTTCCATCTGGTCTGTACATCATTGCTTGTTGCTTGCTTGAATATTAACCACACATCATAATCATAATTTTGTTGGCATTTAATCACACGGTTATGTCCCTGTAATGGGAATGAATAATGCGTCTTAGTTTGATAAATTATAATGGTATGACAATGTAATATAACCCTGTTTTGAATAAAAAGAAACCATATAAACCTTGCGGAAATATACAGTGAGTAGAGTGCTGACAAACAAATGAGATATCATAACATCACTTAAACAAGGTAATATGTCTCATGGAATAAATAAGTCGCAGCATGTAGAATTTAATTTACAGTTTATCCTAGACGATACCACCACGGTGATTTGCACATATGTCTTGTACACTGGTGTCTCTCAGATGATTTGTATCTTTGGCATCGTCACAAACATTATCAACATCATTTGTTTTGCAAAGCAAGGATTCAAAGATGCTGTCAATGTCAGTCTCATGGGTATGTCATTGAAGCCAAAATATATGTCGCTTGTTTTTTGTTTGTTTGTTTTTTTGGTTATGTGTTAAACATAATTGACTGACTATGTTAAATTCTTCGAATTAATTTGGTGGTTTCATTTGTTTTATTGTTTGTGTTGTATTTGTTTTTGTTTTTTTAAAGGGAATGTCCAGTGGTCATATGATAGTATATCAACAACTCTTTTTCTCATTTCAAACTTAAACAGTTTTATTTGCCTAGTGTTTGGCAATACATGTAGCAGAAGGCTATTTTTTTTATCAAAGCGATTGTGGTTCTAATCTCTACACACCTTCCATCAGATGTTATGACCGTTCATCTCTTTAAAGATGTTACTATTTACTTTCGTTTTGCAATAAATTCATTATTAGCTTTCCGGCATGGCACATGATTGATTGATTGATTGATTGATAATTGTCATGGGCTCTGGCTTCCGTAGCTCTGACTTTGCTATCGTGAAAATCTTCTGCTTTGCATTTTCTTTAACAAACAACAGACAGAACATAGTTTGATAGTTTCTTGCGATATCCAGTGGTTTGTTTTTTTTAAATTGCAAGTACTAAACCAAGCACCTCTAGATATAATTCACTTTAAACGGTTTAGCTTGCTGTCATCAGACTTCCGTATTCACTTAGACTACTAAATCTGGAGGGAGCCTGGTATTTATCACGGACAGTAACGATACATTGTTCCTTCGTATGTTTGTGTTTTACTTTTTAGTTTGAGGTATAATAAATTGTATTGATTTATGTGTTTATGAGATGTTACCTCATTCAATCATCATTTTACCAGCTGCATATTCTACCACAGTAGGAATTGCCATCTCCTTGAACAAATCCCTTTACTCATTGTCAGTATCACCACATATGAGTTGTTACGTGGTTTACATATACCCTTTACTCACTATCGGTATTGCCACATTAGGAATTGTTATCTCGTTCAAACACCATTCACGAACTTTATACACCACCAACCAACATTCTCTGGTCGCGTGATAATAAGACAGGCATTTGCGAATATCGTAACTGCTTTAAAGATCAACTGGGAAAGAGGCATATGCAGACAATGAGATATGATGCTGGATGAACTGAAACATTGGCATGGAGAAACAGCATTAGCAACGGTTATCCAGAGGATCTAGACATGATATATGTGGAAAAACTTGAACGCCTATGTCAGTTGCTAAAGCATTTGATAAGGATACATCACCATAAGATAATTGTCACCTCAGTTAACACCTCCCCTTACTAACTGCCCGTATAAACATAGAAGAGATTGTCATCTCTCCTACACACCCCTGTATTTATGTCGATATCACCACATGAGAAAGTGTCACCCCAATTAACACATCATTTTACCAATTGAACATATTACAGCGGTAGGAAATGCAAATTGCGACAGGATGGGTTCCCTGGCCCAGCGGCATGATTGCAGAGAGTGTGACATAGTAAGAACATCTTCTAGTCTCCGGGATACACACACTGACTATGTTCAAGGTTCGTGGTTAGAGATAATGTACATAGTTTAAGTTGGGTGGACCGTTATTGTCCAGAAGTCTTAGGTAAGAAAGAAATCCTTCAGTATGTTTTCATCCCTTATCCTACAAGACGAGGTACATTTGCGATGTTCTGGGATGTCATATATTGCAACGGATACACGTAGCCACTTTACTAACATTGCCTGTTAATTATATGACCTCCATAATTTGATACCTCTTGAAACTAAACGAATCCAAGGGTACCTTATTCAAGTCTGTAGGTCAATTCTAAGCCGAGATGTTTGTGTGTTAGTTTATAATTTAATACGAACAAAGAGCAAAATACTATTTTACCCTTTGACAAAATGTGACCTACACACTAACACCACTGACGGTAACACAGACGACAAGGGAGATTACAACTGTCGATGTTTCTTAACTAAAGTGAAGATAACTGCTTCCGATGTTATGTATATATATATATAAGATATTACACACAGACGATGGGATCATGGGAAGGTGACACACTACAGTTATAATCTTCCGTAATCATCCATTGTACGTCATGTCTTGGAAACCGGTCATGCAATTGATAGTTAGTTAGTTACTCTTTCCTCTTGAGCCTAAGTCGGCGGATAGGGCAGAAGTCATGGCTCTCCATGTCTGGCGGTTTGCTGTTACCTGTTGTAGATCTTGGATGTTCATTTGGCCGTTGAATGAGCCTTCTCTGATGATGGTTCTACGCATGGTCTCTCTTGGTCTTCCCCGTATTTTTCCCTACTGGTGACCTTATGAGGGATAGGTAGGCTAGTCTTGTCTTGTCCATTCTGAGTACATGGCAGATGTAGTTCCAACGGCGTTTTCTTATAAAATTGGATACAATATCTTGCTTAGTCTCTTGTCTTATTTGCGCATTGGTTTTGAAATATGTCCACTGGATGTTTAGAATTCTTCTAAGACATTTGTTCTCAAAATTGTCTATTTTTTTTTTAAATCTAAAGCTACCGTTGATTTCCAACTCTCACTTCAGTACGTTAGCACTTGAATCACACAAGAATTGAAGATTTTAAGTTTCGTATGTTGGCTGAGTGACTTTGACTTCCAGATGTTTGACAGTTTATTGAAGGCACCAGATGCCAGTGAGATTCTAGATAATATTTCTGGTGTTGAGTCCCCTGTAGATGTCATTTTGCTTCCTAGGTATGTGAAGCTGTTGACTTTTTCAAGAACATGGTTGCTTAATTTGGTGTCGTCTGAACTGTTGGTAAGATCAATAGTTTTTGTTTTTGTGGTGTTAATTTGGAGACCAATTTGTCCTGAAACATTTTGGAGATGGTTTATTTTCTCTTGGGCATCTGGGTGTGTTGAACTCAAAAGCACTATGTCGTCGGCAAAGTCCAGGTCTTCTAGAATTTTGTCAACCCAACGGATATCCCTATTTGTGTTGTTTGTACATTTGCGAATGACCAAATCGACACGTCTCTCAATTGATAGAGACAGCGCTTTTCGCGTATTGTTTCATTCACAAAATAGTCGTTTGTAAAATATTGCAGAGCCATAATGATCAATCTACTCATACTAATTTTGTGCAAACAGAAAGACACGATAGTCCATTTAACATTACCATGTTAAACATTTGATATTACTGTGCGAATATGTGTATATTTCAGCTTGAAAGATGAATCTAGTTATTTTACTCCACGTTGTGTGACTTAGCAGTATGTACCTGACGAGATGCAGCGAATTATGACAGGCAATAAATGGTACAATTTATTATTTGCGGCTTCGTAATTCACACACACACACACACACACACACACACACACACACACACACACACACACACACATATATATATATATATATATTTGCGTCAGGTCTTAATCAGATATGACTGAGCTACCGTATAACAGTAGACGGTACTACCTGGTTTCTGTTAGCGCCGAACGTTGGGCGGCGCTTACCAAACCCGACACCCCACATTGTGCCAACGGCTTCGGGCGGAAGAGCGCAATTGGGAGGGTACAAGCCTTACCCTGGTGCGAGGAAATGCAAGCTAAAGACAAAATTGTCATGGCAGGGCAGACCAGGCCCTAAGCCTTGGTTGGCGACTGGTCTAGGATCGAAGCTCCGACAGGCGGACAGTTAGAGCATTGCTTTGCTGATCCGGCAGCTTCTGCAGCTTGTCTTGTTCCAGATGTAGGGGTGTTACCTTTCCTCTGGAGTGAACTAGGCAGGCCGAGAGAGGGATCATGCTGCATGGGCAACACCTGATCTCTATATTTTAGCCCAGGCTTTGTGCTATGGAGAGGCAATAATGGAGGGCAAATATCAGAAATGGAATAAAGTCAAAGGAGAAAATTATTGCAGAAAAGTCACACACCAAGCGTTTGAGACGTAAGATGGTGCATGATGGTGGAAATGACCACGTGTTCACATGCACCCACTGTGAACGGACATTTACAGCGCAAATTGGCCTTATCAGTCACACTCGCTACCGCCATAGTTAAAAGTTATTATGCCTTTTTAAAGCACAAACTATCGTCTGTCAAGACGGCAAGGTGCCAATGTGTGTGTATATATATATATATATATATATATATATATATATATATATAGGGGCGTTCATTTGAAACCCGTTGCAATGGCTTTATTACAAAAGCATGAAAGAAACGTGAACAGGTGTGGTAGAATTAAACAAAGCATTCATTTTGAGTGAATTATGCACCATGGGTTTGTCAAAAGAAGTCGCCGTAGGCATTCAGGCGAGCATCCCATTGCTTAAGAAGGCTGCGAATGCCGTTCTCATAAAATTATTGTGGTAGCTCATTGAACCAAATGTTTACCTCGTTCATCACGTCTGCATCTGTGTAAAAGCGTTGCACCTTGAGAGCTTTTATCTTAGAGGTCCGAAGAAATGAAAATCACATGGTGACAAATCAGGACTAAAGGCTGCGTGTTGCAGAAATTGCCACTTCTTGCACAATCTATGCGATATGCGGACGAGCAATATCGTGCAACAAAATCACACCAAGAGAAAGCAAGCCTGGTCGTTTATTCTTGATGGCGTTTTGCAGCTTGTCTATTGTTTGCAAGTAGTGGGTAGAGTTGATGTTGACACCAGGTTCTTTAAAGTCCGCCAACAATAGTCCTCCATGGTCAAAAAATGCGCTCAGCATATCCTTACGAGCGGAAATCTGTAACTTGAATTTTTTTTTATTTTTGGCTTTTTTTTTATCCAGCATGCTTCCATTCCATGCTCTCTCTTTTGCTGCCCGTCTCAAAGTGGTGACACCATAATTCATCACCTGCCACTATGCGGAAGAGAAATGCATCACCCTCCACTCTGTAACGCAGCAAGTGCTTCAAACACCATCCCATGCGTTCCTCTTTTTGCCTGTAGGTCAACATCCGTGGTACCTACTGTGAACACACCTTCCGATATTGCAGTTTCTTCGGAACGACCTTTCGAATTGTCCCAATTGACACATCAAATTCTTTCGCTAGCGAACGTATGCTTCGACAACGGTTCATCTGTGCTGCTGCATCAATTTTGGCGATGGTTTTTTCTGTTTCAACAATATGCTCTTAATCCGGCCGTCGAAGATCTGTCGTGAACTGATGTTGTCTTCGACATTTGGTACCGTACGCTGCCTGCATTTTTCGATGAATGTCTACTGGTCGACATCCTTCAAATGAAAGAATTTGAATCACCGCCCATTGAGCTTCTTTGGACGGATTTTGGATCACCCCGGCCATTTTCTCAACGGTCAGAAACAGAACCTATGCATTATGGGACGTTAAGCACGTGCTCTTTTATTCATTGGTCAGTACTTATCACATGACTATGGCATGATCATGTTCAACATTCGCAATTAAGCGCGGCGCGGCACGAACTGATCTCAAATTAACGCCCCTTCAATACATAAAGAAGTAGAGAAGGCAGTTCTTTGCTTAGCAACATTTCCTTTCAAGTTATGTCTCATTCAATTCTGCGGAATATCAGGAACCAGTTCAATGCGTTTGGGACCACCCATACGCCTGCTATATGAAAAAGAATGCTCTCCTGCTGGGTAATCACTGCGGGATGCCATATATATATACCCACACACACAGCGAAGTATACACCGGCAAGCCATGCCTTGAAGACGTCACTGTCTTCGCATGCTGACTGTTATATTCATTTTGACCACATAATTCGCGTTAAAAATTTGCAAACTGATCAATGATCTTGTCCTTGAAGTGTGATGAAGAAATACACATAAATACACTAATGGGTAGTGAATGTACACATGCATTCATTATCATGTTAATCGCTCTGGATACCCCATTACAATATTAAATGGTCATGGCTGGAGTATGATAAGGAAAACTGCCATCTCCAGCCATTGAAATACCATATTAGAGCATGCGATCTTCATAATTTTAGTGTGAGATTGAGTGCCAAATTAAATGATAGAAAATTATAAAATACACTCAAAAATGGATGGTAAATTTAGTTTAGTTTAGTTTAGTCGACGGATCAACATCATGGCACACATGTGTAAGCAATAAGTGCTCCGTTCTACTCCTATCTCAAGCCCGAGTGCGGAGAAACTCAGCTCAATGCACGACATCCGTAGCACCGGCGAGGATCCTGACATACTTTGGTAGATTCTTAACTCGAAATTTTGCCCGGGCAGCGCCGTTAGGCTACTTTTTATTTTCGATTCCCAACTGCCAAGGGATATTTTACGTGCGCAACAATATACACGTTCGTCCGATCTCACTACCCGGAGACCAGGGGAAATATTGTTACTTGAAATCCACGTGAAAAAAAAATCCCGCGTCTCACCGGGGCTTGAACCCAGGACCTCCAGCACTCGAAGCGGACACTATACCTCAAGACCGGACACTATACCTCAAGACCACTCAGCCTCCTTAATTGCTAAATGCTCAATTTAATAATACATACTAGAACAATGTAATACGTCTCATAAAACGGTAATTACGGGTTTACTTACCACTTAAAATAGGCAGCCTGGTTCACCGGTATAACAAGGATTCCCGATGCGTCACAAGAACAGAACTCAAAACGGGGAAAGAAAACCTATATCAAGTAATCCGTGTCTGTTTTAACGCGATCTTGAAATAGTCGCGTAACTTAACACCATGAGTACCCGTAATGTCCTCATATAGGAGACACGAACACAAATAACCGAAGGTAACCGCAAAAAATAATTCCAGCTAAATTAGGTAAACCTGAACCGTAGTGCCTAGATATACAGAATGCGACGTGCAGGCATCTACCATGTTTTAGCACCAATTACAACATTGTAAGATGCAGCAGTGTGAATTATGTTTAACGTATGGCTTTTATCAGCGCTGAAATCATTCACAATTCTCATTTGTGTTTCCAGGTCTCTCAGTCGCTGATTTAGGCAGTCTTCTAACTATGGTTTGGACTAGTATCTCTTTCACACCCGCTTTTATTGCAGCAGATTTACCATTTGAGAGCGATGGAGTTGCTTACCTGGTAACTGCAATGCCTCATTTCGGCTTCACCCGTGTGAGCAGTAGTATCACTGCAATGATTACACTGGAAAGATGCTTGAGCATTGTGGCTCCTTTAAAGGTAATGTTTCGTTTGCTAAGCATCAGTCAATTTTGTTATGTATTTTTATGTCTGGACTAAATGTGTACAGCGTGTACTGTATTGGTAAAGCTTTCGTTTATCGAAACAGTGGTCCAGTTTCAATATCCACCCATTCTAAGCATAAAGAAGTAGAGAAGGCAGTTCTTTGCTTGGCAACATTCCCTTTCAAGTTATGTCTCATTCAATTCTGCGGAATATCAGGAACCAATTCAATGAGTTTGGGACCACCCATACGCCTGCTATATGAAAAAGAATGCTCTCATGCTGGGTAATCACTGCGGGCTGCCATAGTTGTAAGCAGCTTTAGAGACATTGTAGCAGAATGCCTGATTAAATAGGAAATAAAAACATTTGAAACCTGGGAATACGTGATGTGACTACGTGTACTTCTGGGCATTTGGTTTGTGACTGTTTGGTTTGTGCCATGAGATGGATAAGAGACACAGAGCAAGTGTAAACTTATGTCACTAAGACATGAGTTGACAAACCAATCCGACACCGGGACACGAAAGGGGGGGGGGGGAGTTATGTGGTCACATGACGCGCCCAGGTCAAAGCCGGAAAAGGGTGCGCTCAAGCAGACCGAGCTGGGACGTGAGACAAGAAGGTAGATACCAAGAAAGCTTTGAGTTTGAGAGCGTTTTGCGATGAATGCAGTTATTCAAGATGCAATCAACAATAGAAGAGTGTTCTTGATTAAGAAAGCGGTGAGTGAAGAAGCAGTACACTGAAGTTAACGACTGACAATGGGCCAGTACATGTCGAACAGCTATGGTGAGAGAGCTGACCCCGTTCTGTGAACACTGTGACAGGAATGGCGGAGAGAGAGACACACCGTGACACGTTGGTCACCAGTGTAATGTGAGTAACTAGAAACTTATTAACGGTTAGCAGTCAATTGTAGAGTCTATAGTGTGCAACAACAGCAAGGAATAAATGACGATTAGTTGTATCATGTATTCTCTATTGCTAGACAGTGGGTGTGTTGGTCATATCCAGAACGCTGAAAGGCAAGATGCTGGCGGGGTATGATGGCAACCACGTAGATAACTGTGCTACAATAAAGTGATAGTGTGCTCTGAGGACGCGTTTCGGACTTGTGTTGTGTGCACGAAAGATTCGTACAAAGTGTAAGCGAGCCTGTAGAGGTGTTTTCTAAATCCTCTAACCCCTAGACCAAAACTAAGATGGCGGTCATGATGAGTGAGTCCGGCTCTTGGCAGTTTGTTAGTTAAAAGCTTTATCAGGACACTTCTCGAAAATGTGCTTGTCTTTCTTAATAATTGACGGCTCAGCTACTGCATTGGCAGATTCGGATGCAGCTTTTCCGGCAGAATGAGGATTAAGCATTACTCGGTATCCATATGGTTATTAAATGCGAGTAACTGAGAGCGCACATGATTTAAATTATCAAGGGACTTTAACTTCCTGGGTAATTTCATGGTACCTATTCTTGGCTTATCGAACACATTCACACTGGTTGTAAACTACATGTATAATTAACAAGAATACAAATACGTGGCATTAATGATTGTAGACTTTGCCATAAATAGCAAAGCATGTTTGACATTTAATATATATTTAAGTATTCTATTTTTGTCTTTAAATAGGTAAATCATATATTCACTCCAGACAGAGCAAGTGTGATCACCATATGTATGTTCATCATCTTCACATTCAGTTCCTCTCCGCTTTACGCTGTCAATAGACTGGGAAGAAAGTTTTCACTCCTAAAGAACAAAACCATCATTGGAATTATTTTCCGAGAAGATAAAGAGCAAGTCGAGAGGGTTACTTTTGCAGTCAGCAACTTTATTATTCCTTTGTGCACATTTGTATTCGTTGCCATCTGTACAGCCATTCTGTCAGACCAGCTGCGCAGGAACACTGAGTGGAGAAAACGAACAATCAGCGGCGTGCAAGCAGACATAATATCCAGCCGTAACTTGAAGGTGTCAAAAATGGTTGTGACTATCTCTACTTTATTTGTTTCATGCTTTGCTCCTATTACTGTTATAATGCTAGCGATTGCACTTGAACCTGAATTGTCACTTCACGGGAGATACGTGAATGCAACAACAGTACTGGCTGGATTCATGTATATATTGGAAAACATCAACTCATCAGTGAATATCTTTATTTACCATCACATGAGTACAAAATATAGAGATACCTTTCGGACGCTATTTACTGCCACCAGATTTAATATTAATTAAAAGCGTATGTTGTTAGTAATGTTGGATCAACACGCCAACGATGTCTCAAAACATGTAAAACACGTAATTCCCTCAGATGGGGCAGGTGTATTCGTCGTATGAAACTTCTTCGTTTTTACATTCTATCTTATGAACGGACTGGATATATCAGTTTATGTCTTTAAAACAAAAAGCAAGCAATGCACAGCGTGGTCATGTAAATATGTATACTGCATTAGTCGTTATTTGGTGTGTCGCCATTACATCAGTAAAGTACTATAGCCGAGAAGATCATCGCCATTGTCCGGAATTTTACACCATCTTTATAGGTCCCTCGCAAGACGCTTGGCGAGATGGCACAAGACACGAACTCCTTATCGCCAGCGATGTCACTCCAGGAGTCTCAGGGAAAATAAAAATGCAATTATTGTCTGAACGTGGTTGTCTGTTGAACAACACCACGACTTCTACAGCGCGAGGGAGACGGCGTAAACACTTCACCACGGAGACAATATTATTTTGTCAACTAAATTAAGCTATAAGGGATAACAAGTATTCGGTTACAATGAACAACTGTTTACATTTTTAATAGTTAGTTCAGTGGCTCAGTTGAACTGAGTCTTAAAACCGACTTCACATAATTCGGGACATTCTTTCTTCTTCTTCGAGAAGCATCGAATAGACAGGAAATGTAGTTGAATGGAATTTTTTTTACTTATCTATATGTTTTAGACAAGACACATAACTTTCGACCTAGCAACGGAAATATTTACAGATACGGTATGGATAGGTATTGAGCACTTATGTTGTTATTGATAGACAATAAATAAGAGGTAAGAACCCATATATGTATAAACATGTATATTATTGGACCACATATTTATCAGTTTCGGGATCCCAGGATTTCTCCAGGTGATTCATGTCGATGATTCAGGTTCTATAATATGCACGATGGTCAAAGCAAGTTTGCAGGCCATTTGATGATAAATTTGATGATGTTGATGTTGTAAACAGTACTTAAGTTTCTAAGGCGTAAGAGGTATCGTATAGATGTGAATTAGGTTGTTAGAAATATGTATAGATTTAGTATATGCGTGAATCAGGTTGTTAGAGATATTGTATAGATTGAAGGTTGGAGATGTGTTCGCCAAGAAGCTTTAGGCGCTAGAACATCGTGTCCCCAGGAAGGAGGGGCCTGTTATCAATTACTGCAGCCCATCTAGGAGATGGAAAACTCCAATTAAAAACCCCAAGTTTAAGGTAGACCGACGTGACGAGGATTGAACGGTCACGTGTGTGCTGATTGTGAGCATGGAACGTCTAAAATGCCTGAGGGGCGGTACAATGCGTATAGACTTCAGAGGGACATCCTCTGCCCCTCCCCTAGGGGGCAGGCCTTATTAGGGTGACCTTTTAGTTCCTGCCTGTAAATCAAACCAACTATGAAAATTAACAAGAATTATCAACGGAGCAGCGGAGTGAATGCTTTGTGCTCGATACCTGTCATACTGTGATTCACGTTAAAACAACTGCAACGATCCAACAGCATGGATAATTCTTCAGCTGACAACAATACAACAGCAAGAGCGAAAATGTAGTTTCAACTTGTAACTGAAGGACGAAGCTGACTCCTGGCTTCAATTGTAATAATGCTTTTTAATTCTCACTGTACACAGTCCAATTCAACAAATACGATAATTCATAACTTAAAGGGCCTGTTATACCAGGCGGGCATTAAGTGAAGGAAACATTAATATGTACTTCTAAACTACGAATCTTGTCAGCCATTCGTTCATTCTGGCCATCCACCAAGTGTTCGTCTCGCTGCTCTATAAATTATGTCTAATTTTCTCTGCCCGCAAGTCCGTTAATCTGTGGCGATATTCTGAAGCATTTCGGGAATCTATTCTTTCGTCTGTTATTATACTTCCAGCCACTGATCTTATGCCAATCCAATCCTTAGCCACGCCAATTCCCTAATATCAATTGCACCGCCTTCTTATTCAAACATCCCCGCAAGTCTGCCGTTGCTATTGTCCTCCGTGTGACATTTTTGTTGTTGTCAACTCGTCTCTTAGATTTTATGGGATTTTAGGCGTACAGGATTTCTACATAATTTCTATTACGTCATTTCGTTGCACTTGCTATATGGCAATACCGATGCTGGATACGAGTGGGTGGGATCAAGAAAGCAAAAAGGGGCAGGGAATGCAGATTAAAATCAAAGGATACAACTGGAACACACACACACACATATATATATATATATATATATATATATATATATATATATATATATATATATATATATATATATATATATATAAGTGGGGGACTTGAGTAAGCAGACAGTTGGGGACTAGTTGCATGGTTCTGTGGATACCCCTGGTACCAGGTATGTGACATGTGGTGACTGCAAAGCGCGAAAGACAGGTCGTGAGAGAGCACACTGGGATGTACTCTCGCTGAAGCCTTGCTTGAGATGTAGGCTGCATTTAGGCTGACATGGGACCAGCAAAGAGTTATTCGTTACTATCCAGTCCAGTGTAGGAACATATAATGCTGCGAGTCATTCTTTCGTTTCATCTGGAACTATGTCCAGGATTGTTCTGCACAAGCATGGACTGAAGAATATTAATTCCAACACACAAACTGGGAGTCGCAAACAATCAGATGATTCTTTTTGTTGCATGCATAGTGGCATTTACTCCGCTAGCTTATTTCATATGGTCTTTCGGATCGTCGATAGGTGGTTAGGGAGATGTGTGCGTGTGTGGGGGTAGGGAGATGTCAGTTGGTGGGGATGTGTGTGTATGGTTTGGAGATGTGTGAGTGGATGTGCGATGTGTAGGTTGGTGGGGGACGAGTGTGCATGGGTGGGGAAATGTGGTCGATGGAGGTGTGGCTGGGGGATGGGTAGTTTGAGGTGTGGGTGTGAAGAGGATGTGTGGGTTAGGATGTGTATGTGGGTGGGCGTGGGATGTGTGGGTTAGTGGGAGATGTTTGTGGGTGGCGAGTGTGTTTTGGTTGGAGGAACAGGTGAGGGCAGTGTCTGTGGGTGGGGGATGTGCGGGAGGGGGATGGGTCGGTTGGTGGGGTATGTATGTGTCCCTGTGTGTGTGTGTGTGGGGGGGGGGGTAGGTTGGGGTGTGTGTGTGGGTGGGGCGATGTATAGGTAGGTGGGAGATGGGCCTCATAACATGGTAATTTGCCTTGAATATGTTTTCAACATTCATTTTACAATGTGTATTTTTCTTCCTATATAAATGTATAATGCTGTTGATGAACGAAAGACGAGTGAGTGGAAGGGCCGAATGTAAAATGGACCTGCGTGCCCATTTTGTGACCCTTTTAAAATAAAATTGATTTTATTTTATTTGGTGGTTCGGTCTGAGATCTTTGAGTTTATCTGGCTTTTCTTCAAAGGCTTTTCATATTTTGAACCTTGAGGTGGACTGGTTTCTCAGTTGTTATTCAGTTGATATTAAGTTGGTATTCAGGCCTGGGACCTTAGTTGTACTTCCTTATGGTGTTTCAGTGTCTCTTTCCATTTCGTGTTTCAGTGTCTTGAACCTTATGTTGACTTTCGCTGCTGTGTGACTGGTATCGAAATGTTATTCATTGTTGAATATGAAACTGGGAATCCAACAGACAGTTGGAGGTTTTGAATAATGAAGACACAAACAATAGATTGCACGTTTTATTGCCTGGCATATTTCGGTGCATCTCGTCAGGTACATACTGTAGAAATCACACAACCTACGTGAATTAATTAGAAAAATCCTTCAAACTGAAATATACACATGTTCGCACAGTAATGTCGATTGTCTACCACGGTAATTTTAAACTGACTAACATGTCTTTCTGCTGGAGAGTTGGAGGTTTCTCACTGCTGTTAGTTTTATTAAACTTGTAGGAAGGTCTCACAGTTTTGCAGACCTCACTGATTGATGTTGCTTCAGGTGATACATACTGCATACTGTAGAAATCACACAACATACGTGAATTAATTAGAAAAATCCTTCAAACTGAAATATACACATGTTCGCACAGTAATGTCGATTTTCTACCACGGTAATTTTAAACTGACTAACATGTCTTTCTGCTGGAGAGTTGGAGGTTTCTCACTGCTGTTAGTTTTATTAAACTTGTAGGAAGGTCTCACAGTTTTGCAGACCTCGCTGATTGATGTTGCTTCAGGTGATACCTCCCAGAAGTAAAAAAAGGTTATCCTTTTCGTATCTGTGTACTAGGTATATTCATGTCGACATTCTGATAAGGAAGTCCATCCTGTGTATTCTGACCGGAGTCAGAATATCAAACGCGTAGTGTCCATTGTCTTCGCCCACGTCGTTTGCTGGCTATGGCAGCTAATAAGTGCAGCAGTCAATTTTTATTTGTAGGTCCATAATAGGTTTATGATGTTTTTCATAATTCACTCCAAAAACCACCACTTGCTTCTTTTTAGAGCTGGAAATGACAAAGAATACAACCCAAGCATTACTCCACTGTGTTATGTTAACATGTTTACAACACAATTACCAACAAAAATGGGGAAGGCGATCGGAGAGTCTTTCCAATGTGTACCTTGTCGCTTGTTTTTCAGCTATTCTAGCTCTTATTGTGAGTAAGGTATCTCCTCACTCAATACTCTATTCTGATGTTATTACTGGGTCTTCCTGATGAATCTGAGTCATCCTAACGTTTCAATCCATCTTGATATCACACCTGTCCTACTATGACAAGAATCTCAGAGACAGGCCTTTTTCCCAGAACTCCTCGTCTTCTTTCATTAGGAGTAATCCGTATTAGGCCACAGGCAATCAACCCTACCATTCACATTATCTTATTGTGGTACTGACATACAGAAGGCTTCTTAACTCATCACCATAATATCCCCCAGGGATAACATTAAAATATATATTAGCATTGTATATTAGTATTCTATATTGAAATAGCAGCGCTAGATACCTCAATTGTCCCTGCCAGCAGGACATCAAGGAAACAATAAAGATATAAGTCAAACCAAATCAACCTTATAAAGAAGCTAAAAGGCAGGAAGAGGCGACCACCCTTCTTACGAAATCAGACAAAGCTCACTTGGAAGGCCAACTGAAGGACCAATAATATAAAGTAACCAGCTTGGAGGAGAAAAGGCACCAGGCAGCATAAGAAACACAGACAACAGCCATCCAGCGAAACCTAGACGTATTGAAGCTCGTTCAGCAGAGGATCGATCAGGATCTTTCTTGAATGGCTGCAATCAATACCGAGACAAAGGCTACTCTAACAAAAACTCAAGTAGAGAGATCAGCTAGAACGATTGAAGAAACAAACAAATAATGTAACATCACAACCAGACGACATCGAGAGCAAGACCCAGACAGAAGAGGAAGCAACAGAAGAGGAGAAATAAAATGACAAAGAAAGCCATGAACGCACGGTGACCAGGATAAGAGACTTCACACCACCAAGATGGAGATTACAAGTCGTCCACGAAAAATGATTTGAAAGAAGCAAAAGACCACAAAGATACGAAACAGACCAAGACACATGAGAAATTGATAGTCTCAAGAGGGATGACGACTGATAGATCCCTTCCTGAAAGAAAACCATCAAGAGACTTGCGGGATCCCAACAACGCCAAGTCCAAAAAGTGTGCGCTGTCATGAGTCCTGATTTGCAATAAATAAAGGCTCGTGGTGACTAACAGATGTGATAACAATCACTCACACAGAATGAATGTACATAACACACGGTGACATCTCTCAACTACTTTAATCGCACTTCTCGCAAACAGCAATCATAACTGGCCTCGCTCAACTCGGCGATAATGCCATTTCACTATATATATATATATATATATATATATATATATATATATATATATATATATATATATATATATATATATATATATATATATATATATATATATATATATATATATATATATAATACATCAGTAGATGAATGCAATATTACATACCATGCACTCAGTCTTTCTATACTCAACAGGCTTTCTCTCAACTAGCGTCAACTCATACACTCAATACGTGCACTGCTCTCTTTCCACGTCTGTCCAGTCCTACGGTCCAAGGCTGTCTGACCGCTAGCCCAGTGAGCCCGTGTTGGTCCAGCTTTCTCCTCTCGTGGTCTCCGTGTACCACGCAGACCCTGTCCCTGTTACTGCGTCGTAAGTGTGACTGCAGTTCACGGCCTTACCTGGCCGTCATTGCCAATCGCCAGTGATGAAGACCCGGGGAAGATTCTGACATGCGACTCTGACCAGATGTGAGAACCGACAACGAAGATGAAACTCACACAAAGCAAAAAGAAGCCATAAACACAAGGAAGCGACATTCGCAGTTATATCTACGCAATCCGGATAGAAACAACATAAGGGTCCCAAATATAGCCAATCGACGGTTGAATGGTGCTGGGACTCATAACCCCCCCCCCCCCCCATCCCCCCAAAAAAAGATGAGTTGGAGTTATAGTTATGTATAAGTAATTCCCATAATTTATATTGTGTATTGAGATCCATACAATACAGAGAGGAAGTATCATTTGGTGAGCATACTGTAAGCAGTGTCATAATAACATAACATTTGATGGTGAATACAGGAATTGGTCGGGAGACCGCACTAAATATTACGTGCAAACATTGATCCACGACTAATCTGGACTGGGTGATATAATGTCATATACGGATAGCTATGTGCTGCAAAGTGAAAGAAGTGCCCGGAGGTTTGTTGTGAATGTTGGTGACCGGTGTTTGGTGCAGTATAGCCTGACATATGATACCACAACATGTAGTCTGAGAATCGAGGTTGAGTCAGACACAAAGCCGTTCCGCTGGTTGGAGGACAAACAGCACACACATGTCATGACTGTAAGGGTCTCACAAATTGTGATGAGACAAGTGAAGGCAGCATTCTTCTAATTTAGCAATTAGAAAAAGAGAGCATATATTGGATTTTTGCCCAGGACATGCTGGTGTGGTAGGACATGAGCAAGAGGACATATTTCTCGGGTCTACACCTTTCGGTAGAGTATTAGTTCTTGAGAATGCAGCCGTGGTCTGGGCCCTTTGTAATTGTGTGTAACGTGCAGAAAAGAGACACATCTTCAATGCTTGGAAAGAATGATGCTGGAATGAATGACCAGATGATATGGCAGACATTTGAGACACCGAGAACAGGCCAGACGAACAGTTACTCAGACTGCTGGCAGAACCATTAGTATCGGGACTCTTCGCTGGCTATTTAAGATGCGAACGGAGTACTTATGGGAGTGTTTCGGGTGCTGTGATTTCGGTTTTTGACTCATTTCAAATGCTAATAACCTGCGTTATGCTGATGACATGGTTTTGGTTGTGTCAATGAAACATAGGTATACACAATTATATAAATAATTGTAAAACAACGTGAAAACAAATAAATTAGTTATTATAACACAATAACTTTGTCATTGTCAAGAAATAGTCAATAAGGCTTAGCCCATTCATAAAACTTAGATAGAAAGAGTTAACTATGACGGTATGTTTGAGATCACACGAGAATACGCTGACTTTAACAGATGGTGTCTTGGAACTAAATGAGAATGACGTGGATTCAGGCACGGAGAAAAAAACAGTCGCTTAAAAGTCGACAGGGTCGACTTCATTGAACCGGGTTTTAATCCCAATTGGCTCAGTCTCCTTCCGCAACTCGAAAAGCGTCGCACAAAGCACGAAACGGCGTAGCTCCAGTGACGACCCCCAGGAGTCTCCGAAAATATTCACTCGTGAACCGAAGGACGGGGCCCGAAATCGACCCCACAAACTTCGGATCCCGAGTCAAACGGCTTGACCACATCGCCACAGAGACTCCGAACGGGACGGCTTATCGGCAACACCTAGTTCATTGGATATCAACAAAGCAAGCTTTTACAACAGTAGACATATGTTATTCTGCACCAAGCACTGAGCCTTAGAGTAGTTTCACCAGACAATCTGATTACATCACACACGTTACACTTCGGCTACAGTGGATTGTCAATTGGTAAAATTTGAGAGAGCGAGAGAGAGAGAGAGAGAGAGAGAGAGAGAGAGAGAGAGAGAGAGAGAGAGAGAGAGAGAGTTAATGATGGTTAGAATCGCACTGGGCTGTTACAGATAGGGAGCAATCTGATATTATGGACAGCATAACAAGAGTGACAGGGATCGTTTAAGAGAGAGAGATAGAGAGAGAGAGCGATAGAGAGAGAGAGAGAAAGAGAGAGAGAGAGAGAGAGAGAGAGAGAGAGAGAGAGAGAGATGACCACCAGACGTACTGTCTACATTGGTCATTGAACGAGCGCGTAGAACCTACGTGTAAGAGTGGCTCGGCTGGCTGTGGAGGCTTGTCTTGGTCGTGCATCATTGTATAGTAAACTACATACTCAGCTGCAGACGAGTGTTGCGTCAAATACCTCAAGAACATCTGTAAGACAGCGTTGTGAACCAGCCACTTAAACCAAATTATATTTCACAGTAATTACACGCTTTATTCTCGTCAGTCTTCTGCCAGATGAGGTCGGCACACTGGACGCCAGGGATACTCTTATTCTTGAATACACCATGCATACGTTTATGTAGTCACCTGAACGATTTCAGTGACTTGCCTTTGCTTATTCTTTGGCACAGCTCTGCCAATCTTTCAATTTTTACCACGTTGACCAGTTTTTTAAACAGCTAACTTGTGTGTCCCTGCCTCTTTCCAAATGCAAGATAAGACTAGGATATGCAACTCTGTTAATTTTGGCGTTTTTCCATTTCCTTACAGCACCACGCTTATCCATCTAGGCTTTTTCACCTCACAATTCCATCAATAGGGTTGTTCTCAGCTTTTTCTCTTGCTATGATGATGTCTGTGCTTGTCGCGCCTTATTTTACCCACCACATCTTGCCTTTTATTGCTATACTTGAAAGTATTGACTTTAGGCTTATGCTGCCTGGTCATGTCTTTCTCCAACAATATGTTGCAAGGGTGGTGGTCGATGTCATGGTACCCTAGGGCACTCCATTTACACACTATAGTGAGTACACCGAAAATCAGCACCTCGCCATTAACACTTTCCTTATCGCCTGGTTGACTTCATGTCTTGGTGACACAAACCCTGTTAATACAAACAACGTCGATGGTTTTATGTGCGGCCTCGAGCGACTCCCCTTATGTGTTGGAAGAAATGTTTTCCCGTGATCTCCTTTATCGTTGAAATCGCCACAGAAAATGGCATTCTTTTTGTGACACACTATGTCATCGAAGCACAGCCACCTCTGGGAATCCACACTCGCGTTGCAGACATAAACATTAACCAGTAAGAATGGTTGACCGAATTTAACTCTGACAGCCTGTGTTTGTATCTCTTCGCTGTCCCATCTAGACATATCCACCTCTGAAGCTACTATAATGTCTCGAAAAAGAATCGCCATTACCAGGTGTTGCCTGTTGTAAAATGCATCAAGCGGTTATATGAACGGTATTAACAACCAGTCTCGCCTCATGAAGCACCACAATATCGTTCCTGTAGGCCAGGTTTTCCCGAATGAGACCTTGTTGGTTTGCACTTGCACAATTCTAATATAGAATACGAGTATTATTAAGGTCCAGACGGATGTATTTGAGCCTGAATCGCCTGGCTCTAGCACGTTTGCCTTGTCGTTTACACCGACCCCGTCAACTTCAAGATTTGTTCGCCCAATATAGTAAGCACAAACGCAGGTCCGCCATGATGTAAAAAAAAAAACACACACACAACACAGTAACCCATATGCTGCAAAAACACTCAAGGATGGATTCGCTCAGGTGTCAGAACTCCATAGTACAGGCAACAATCTTGAGAGAAAATGAAACTCCTGATTTACATTATGGCGCATAAATTACACGCAAGAGTTGAAACTATATATCTCCTACGTGAAAAATAAACAGTTACAAAATAACACAAATGTCTGCCGCCATCTTGGCATAACACGGAATAATTACATTATCCACACAATTCTGTTTTCCTGCCATGTACTGAATCAATGCCACAATTCTTTTCTCTGTACAAATTAAACAGACTGGACTATAATACCCAACACTGCACAAGACATTGTTTATGCACTTGTACTATTTTCAGCTAATTCGTTTTTCCAACTTGTGCAAAGACATATTGTAACATTGTTTTCAGGGCACATCCCCCACTGGACCAAGCCTGACAACCAGCTCATGCCTGTGGCTACTAGTAGCTGTCATCATTCGACAGCGGTCACCAGCCGGGTAACAACTGTGACAGGCTGGCTAAAGCAGGCGTGGGTAGCCGATTTGGTGTCAAACCTATTGGTGAACTAGGGTATGCTTATGCCTACCCAGAATGTAAAGAAGGCCTAGGCAGACTGCGCTGAAAAATTCATTGTTGATTCAACGGGCAAGACGGTGTTTACCTGCGAAGCGTTGTGGCACGTAATGCGCACGTCAAGGAACGTAGAGCGCCCTGGTCATCCTCTGCACCTGCATTCGTCTCCAGTCGTCTCGACTTGTCTTGCAACTGGACTCAGATGGTCTCAGGCGAGAGAGTGAGGTCGACGAATTGCGCAAATCTTTCTCTTCTTCTTCTTCTTCTTCTTCTTCTTCTTCTTCTTCTTCTTCTTCTTCTTCTTCTTCTTCTTCTTCTTCTTCTTCTTCTTCTTCTTCTTCTTCTTCTCCTTCTTCTTCTTCTTCTTCTTCTTCTTCTTCTTCTTCTTCTTCTTCTTCTTCTTCTTCTTCTTCTCCTTCTTCTTCTTCTTCTTCTTCTTCTTCTTCTTCTTCTTCTTCTTCTTCTTCTTCTTCTTCTTCTTCTTCCTCCTCTTCTTCTTCTTCTTCTTCTTCTTCTTCTTCTTCTTCTTCTTCTTCTTCTTCTTCTCTTTCTTCTTCTTTCTTTCTTTCTTTCTTTCTTTCTTTCTTTCTTTCTTTCTACTATCACAACATGGCGTCTTCGGCAGAATGTTTTCCAGAATTTTCTGGGACTTTCCAGGCTAGTAAAGGAATTCGCAGGACATTCCATGTGAACCTTGTCTCTGTGGTGTCAGGTTATACTATGGGGTAGGATCGCATACATAGAATTGCCATATACAGTCAGTAGTTCGTTGTTTCCGGTTGAACAGTTGTCTCAGTAAGTGATCGTTTTACTAGGCGTACTTATCTCACAGCTAGTCGGTAAATTGTCTGAACTATCTGTCGGTGAGGTCTCTGCTAAGTCTGTTCAGTTAGGGACTCTTGTGTAAAGTACACCGGCCAAACCTATCTTGCTAAGAGAACACCGGCCAATACCAACTTGCTACAAAATACCTAGGGAGTGCCAACTCAGAAGGAGAATCAACGCAGTTTAGTCTGTCCGGAGTGAGCTCAGAGGACAGCTGAGCATTGCAAGTCGTCGAACATTAAGGGTGACCTTATCTTATTTAGTCGGTCTCTGTGGCTAAGGGCTTGCGAACGCGGTTTGTGAGCCCGTATACCCGGGTTCGAAACACAGCGGTGCTGGTTTTTTCGAAAAAGGTATAGAGGCCGGTCGTTCAGAAAGCAATGGCAAACTACTGAACGTAAAATTTGCCCAGGAATCACGAACAGCGAAAATGGTGGGGTTGACTGCTACGACCTGTGAAGGTCATGCAACTTAATTTTTTTTTTATCTTGCCATACATAGGGAACCGCAGTTTCTCATATAAGTGCACGTTCAAAAGTCTAACTTACTAATTAAAGGGCATAAGCAGGTGCCCCACCGATATAAGGTCACCAATCTCTGTCCAGAAAATTAAAGCCATTGTTGACAATAGTGTATGGCGAGTGAAATCGAAGCAATGCAAAGTATGAGAGCAAAATTTCTACATCCCGTACTCAAAGCAAGCCAGGCCGGTGGCTGTACGGGGGACAAATGTGAATGACTTCGTCGGGGAGGCAGCTGTTAGTGTAGCTGAACTCAACACTTCTGGTGGCAGTGTCAACATCTGAAGCCGTCAGGAAAATATAACCCTGTTTGTTGTTCTGAAAGAAGAGACAACATGAACCCATCGTACTAGAGTGTCCCACCAGCAGCAGGGTGCGAGATGGGCTGTTTCGAGCATAACCGATGGCATATAGTTCTGTCAGAAATGCGCACATGAACAGTGACTATTAAGAAATCATCCAGAGGAGATGCTTCCGTAGTGTGAAGTGATAGATGAGAATGTTACTCGTGGTCATCATAAAATCCGTTCCTTAGAGGCGGAAGCAAGGCGGAATTCATCTTACCGGCGTGGTCGTCCAGTTACATGATACCAGAGATAGACTTAGTGACAGTGTTGAGAAGTGAATGAACAGTGACGCCTTATATTTCCGCCCGTTCATAGAAAATATACAATTACAAAAGACAATAATAGAATTAAGTGAAGGGAAACAGAATCCGGTGAGCATCATCAAACGAAAACACAACCGTTATATATGTCCGCGTCACACTGGATTAACTAGTTAGATATTAGTTAAACATTTGTTCTGTGGTGTTGGTTCATAATTGAATGCTTTTTTTTCTGTCCCGGAGGGCCATAGGTTCAGTCATGTTTTGCCATCCTTTGTTTGTTTAACATGCTCACGAATTTAGGCACATATTCTTTTTGTTGTTTAAATGGCATGGTGACAGCAATTAGTCCAATGTCAGGCCAAGAATCCAGCACAAGGGCCTACCAAGTAGTGGGTACAAGTGTCTGCAAATTGAAGGAAGCCAAGGAGACCGTTCATGATCTGAGGTGCCTGAGTAGATGCTAATGCGGTTACATGCTGCTTTCTACTTGAGGGGGCAGGGCGAAGAATACATGTTAGTGCCAAGAGATAAACGTGGTGTCCAAGGACCGGGCACACATTATTTTTCAGAGTTGTTTCGGCGCCAAGAGAAGAGCGTGATGCCAAAAGACTGGGCACACTTTTTTTGTGTTACTTCATTAGATATGCGGGTCTTCGTTGCAACTAGATATTGATTTTTGTTATGTGTGTATCAGCGGTTATGGTGAAGATTGCAGCTTCAGGCTAATGTTTCCTTGCGAATAGGGGACAAGTGGTTGTTGTATTCTGTGTGTGAGTAGGGGACTGAATTGTTTTCAATGGTCGCTGATGTGGCCTAGGTTTTGTTGTTGTTGTTGTTGTTGTTGTTGTTGTTGTTGTTGTTGTTGTTGTTGTTGTTGTTGTTGTTGTTGTTGTTGTTGTGAGATTGGTTCATACCGGGAAAGCGAAAATCGTGGATTTGCCCGTATGGTCATTGGAATGGTTATAATATTTTTCAGATGCAAGCATGTTTGTGCACCTTGATTTGTAGAAGTCCCAGTGGGGAGCACTGATGTGAATTTGATTGTTTTTATTGTTGTTACAGGGTGGGTGACATTTTAACTGATTGCCTATGTTAACATTGTTTTTATTTTGGTGTACCTATGTGCACTCATCGAATAACGTATTGATTTTGTTGTCTGGGGATTTCGTGGAGAGTTCCGTTTTCCGAGCATGCAGGGGATTCATCTATATTTCATTATTGTTAATGCTAATTGGTTATTGTGTTGTTATAATGCATATCACAAGACAAACAAGGTTTAACTGTCTTGGTGGTTTTTTTTTTTTTTTTGGCTGTCTACTAAGAGATCAGGGATTGCAACCGAAATTTATTTTTTGTGTGATTTCCAAGAAGAGTTGTTTCCCTTAGGCATCCACTATTTATCACGAGAGATGTGAGATACAGTGACATAATTTCGATCTCCGAGTAGGTTGATAAGTCTTAAGTGATGTCAGGACGTTATCAATTTTTGATATGTGGGAATGTGGCCGTATGAGGAATTATTTTCCACAAACCGTTAGATTTTAACTAAAGGCGTTGACCAGGGTATTCTTTGTTTTTAGCGAAAGTTCAAAACCTTGTATGATAAGCGGCCCCATAAACTCAAGTTAACCTTTCTTTGTTAACGAAGTATGTTTCCCAGCCAGGTGGAAGCCGAAAGTACCATAAACTTGTCTCAAGCTGTCATGGAACAGAGTTAGGGGCAAGATGCTGCATAATTTACGGAATTAAAACACGGCCCCCTGAACTAAAACAAGGACGGTAGGAAGACCGGACTATGAACCCTGGTTAGGACGTAGAAGAGTCATGTAAACATGGATAGGTAGACATGCAGGTTAACCAGGCTACGTGCAAAGAGCTGATCGGAGAGTACTCCGCGAGATGCAGGAAAGACAAGTCCGCGTGACGGTAGGAAGCGGAGCGGCGCCAGCATTAGTAGAAGGTATATATTCGACGAAATCCGGTGAGGAGAGAGAGTTGAAAAGGGGAGAAAGAGGACGGTTTTAACAGCAGGGCTCACGGAGCCGAGGGCTGAGATTTTGCTTGGCCCGGAAGGAATGGGTTCGGAACTTCGGCAATGGTGATTTCAATACCCCAGGCTGTGGAGTGTCCAAGAAGACGAGAAGGTGATATTGAAGACGAAAAGATGCACACATCAAAGTTTCGTCTGGATCACAGGGAGCTGCGCTGTGATAAACGCTCCCAAGGCGGCCAGAGGAAACGCTTTAAAGACACTGGTAATGTCACTGAAAGCTTGTGAAAATCATCATGACACCTGGGAGACTGCTGGCAAATACCGACATTCGTGGTGTACATCATTATGCAAGGGTACAGTCACTTGTGAAGCAACCAGGACTGCAAGAACTGTGAATAAAAGGCTGGACAGAAAAACCACTGCAGGAGATCCTCCTCCTGGAACCTTAAGCATTCTTTGCCAACATTGCGAAAGAACATTTCGAGCAATAATAGGCCTTATCAGCCATCTTAGAACTCACGGCTCCATACGTTAAACCCCTCAGTTGATGAAATGAATGGTCATCATCATTCTTGATGGACAAACAACATAGCCATGTTAAGTCGTTCATAAACGTCTATCAATGTCCTCTTCTGTGATGTCTGCAGTCGGTGAACAGACTTATATGATATTAATATCTACTGGTATGCAACTTTAGCTGAATGAAATACAGTCGATGTGTTATAGACATATATCTTTTCACTACCTTGACTCTTTCACTGTCCTAGATTATATACACGCTCATGTTATGTGTATTCCCTCCTTGGTAAATTATTCTATACTCCCTCAATACATTTCTCCTGCTACAACATGTCTTGTCCCTTTTAATCCTAAGATATAAGCATGCATTCTTTTCTTATCAATGTTAATGTATTCGAGCTTACCAATTTGTATGAATATTCTCACATTATGTGTCCCAATAACGAATGCATGACTTTTTGATTCGTCTACAGCTGCTGGATGACAGTTCAGATATATTATCTACTCCAAAATGTTGTGCAGTTGTCACTGTGTCTATTGATGCTTAATCCTGCCATTGACATTTCTTTCTTCATATCATTTAGTACGTATTCTATTTCCAACTTGGGCATACTATGTTCTTTAACTTGTGTAATTGTGGGTTTATTGAAGATGCCGTGTAATATGGTTTATGTCAATATCTTCTAAGTTTAAAGATTCTTTATAAATCCACTTTTATTTCGCCTCCCTGACTATAGCTTGTTGTAATGTGTCAAGTTATGTGTATTCCTGTGATATTGTATTTGTGCTGTTGGACTGTGTATCTTGCAGGCAATCTCATCTAGCAGATAATTCGCATTTAATTGTAAATTTCTGCAAGATGTTTCTTTCAAGGTGAGTTCTTGTAGTGCTGCTATACACGTCTGCAATTATCTATCTCATAATCCTTTAACTGTACAGTAATTTTAATATCAGCATGATTGTGTTCCGAGTGTGTGTCATCAGCTTTTGGGCGTGTTTTATGCACATGTGACAATGGTCTTTTAAAACAAAATAATTTCTGATAGTAAAACCAAATAATTTCGTTTTATATTCTTGGGTTGTGCTTAAAAAACATATGTTACAAATAGCACGCCTAGATTTCTTTTTTTTCCAGACCTACATGTGGCGATGTCTAAAAGCACATACTTCCCTAGTACTTTTCTCTATCCTACTTGTCCATATGTTACATGATTCTGCAAACGATTACAGTAATGAATACTTCTCAGCACGAAGATATTCATGGATGTTTTCATAGAAATATATTAACAGGCAAGGTTGTGAGGTCGCTACATCTGTCAGTTATTGTATTGGGTAGAGTGTCCTTTAATCTCCACATATCTTCTGCTTGTATGCGCACCCATCAATATTTGCTAATGTATGTCTCATTCTGTTTCACTGGCTTCAAGAATTCACTTACAATGTGTATGTCACATAAGTGCAAGGCATTTCGGTTGTCACGTGGTCTAATCCCCATTGATGCGGGGATTTGTTTCATAATTGACGTTCTTGTTTGACCTTCACAACCTAATTGCTGGTCTCCGTGGTGATAGCGTTGCGGGCGCCATTCGTAATGCCGCTTACCCGCGTTCGAAGCACAACGGTGACCGATTTGGCAGCAGACCGTGTCGCGCTGGTTTTAACGTGTTGGCATGGGAGCCAGTCGTTCATAAATCAATGGCAAGCTACTGAACGTAAAACTTACCAAGACATCAACAACGTCAGTAAAATGCTGGTGATTGACTGCAACGTCCAGTAAAGGATATGCAAGTGTAAAAAACATCCTAATTGGATACCATGATGTGGTATCGGAAGTATATAAGGCCGGTGTGACACTTATTCTATCACCTGTTGAGTGGCGAATAGTTTATATTAGTGTAATATACCCATGCCGGTCTCCCTGATCTTGGGGTTACACAACTTTCTCCGTAATCCCGTATACTCTCGTGAGTAACGTCACGTGCGCGAGAATTGGTAGCGGTACTCTCCACGTCGGTAACTTACGGGGTATGTTGCTCAGAAAGCAATGGCAAACTACTGAGCGTAATCTTGCAAAGAAATCAACAATCAGCTGAAAGATGCTGATGTTGACAGCGATGTCCTGTAAAGGATATGCCAAAAAAACAAAAACAAAAATATAACAATTCGGCTTTATGAATTGAAAAGTGATGTTAACTTTTTGTATTACTTTATACTTGGATATTACATTGCAAGGTTTCCTTAATCGTACTGCTATTGATCAATGACCCATGTTGTCAAATGTGTCAGTAAATGAAATTTTAATGCATATTTCCTTGTACCCGATAGTGGTGTAGTAATATCCCTTCTCAGTGGTAAATTTACAAGGCCTTACTATTATACGATTACGATTGGGCTGATACAGATCAAGCAGTTGATCTTATTATTATTAAATGCTCTCTGGCTGTTTCAACGGTAGCTCTGATCGAAGTTTTAGTATTAAAAAAAGTCGCTTAAAATTCGACAGGGTCGACTTCATCGCACTGGGTTTTATCCCATATGGCTCGGTCTCTTTCCGCAGCGCGGAAAGCGTCGCACAAAGCACGAACTCCGTAGCTTTTAGCGACAACCCACAGGAGTCTCCGAAGCATTTCACTCGTAAACCGAAGGGTGCGGCCCGGAATCGAACCCACAACCTTCGGAGCACGAGTCAAACGGCTTGACCACATCGCCACAGTTCGTAAGTAATATCTCATATATGCGGAGAAAGAACAATAGCTACGGTGAAATTTTATTCATAAATATTTTCATAACATATAATGTCTATTAACATCACATAGTATATAGACGGAAATGTAATATTTTGACCAATAAATACCGTTACTGTATTTTTTAAACGTCATAAAAAGCAGCTTTTTAGTATACGTCTTGATGAAAGCTGCTGTCATTATCTCAATAATTAATACTTACGACATACCCCAATGCCCCGATGATTGTTTGACACTGCTATAATCCCAGTGATGGGCCTAAAATTGTAGTTGCATCCACTATTTCATTAAAGGCCAAAATAATGCGCACACAACATCTATTTGTTGAAAGGTAAATTCCTATTATTATATCATCTTAATATCAATGGTTATATTCCCCTCTTTTAGTTTCCGTGTTCATGTTTTATTTCACATCCAGGTCACATTAAAACTGTTGTTAACATGTAATATAGACTTCAAGCGTATTATCTTAAATATATTCAGAAATACAAAATGTGAAGGGTGTACTTTGTTTTCCTTTTGTTGTTAATGTTCACAAATTGACACTGAAATAGCGTTAACTAGTTTACTGTCGTCAATAATGTTTGTACAATGAAAATTATTATTCTTAGAAAGACACTGCACTATATAGCAAGCATCTCATATAACACAGTGTATGAGACATAACATCATTTGTAAACGAAATGAAGAGCTAATATCGTGCAATCAGTTTATTCAACAAGCAGGTGTGAGCGTGTTTTTCTACAGCTGAAAAAATGAATCAAGACGTCAACCTGACGAAACTGGAAGTGTATTTATCAGGAGCAGCTATAGATAATATGACCATGCAGATATACACATACATAATATTCACTGTGCTGTGTCAGACAATAAACATCTTTGGCATTGTCACAAATATTATCAACATCATGTGTTTTGTAAAGCAAGGGTTTAAAGACGCTATCACTGTTAGTCTCGTAGGTAGGCTGGAAATATCCTTATCTACTTGGTTTGCAAACATAATATTTAGCTGTGAAAGTTAACATGTGTGTCCACGTTGATATATATATATATATATATATATATATATATATATATATATATATATATATATATATATATATATATATATATATATATATATATATATATATATATATATATATATATATATATATATATATATATATATATATATATATAATAGACTAGTTTTACTTCTCCATAGCTCGGCTGAATTGTAGAAACAATGTATTGCCTATGCAGCATGATTCCTCTCTTGGCCTGTCTTATATACTCCAGATGAAATGTAACATCAATACACGTGGAACAATCAAGCCGGATCAGCAAAGAAATACTCATACTGTCTGCTTGTCGGAGTTCTGTTCCTAGATCAGTTCCTAACTAAGGACTAGGGCCTGGTCTGCGTTGCCATGCCATGAGGTCCTAGCGTCGCATTTCCTCGCTCTAGGGTAATGCTTGTACCCTTCCAATTGCGCTCGTCTGCCCGAAGGCGTTGGTACAATGTGGGGTGTCATGTTTGGTGAGCGCCGCTATATATTAGGGGTAACATAAAGCTGGCAGTACCGTCTACCGAGATCTGTGGAGAGCCATGAACGCCTACGCCAGCCGGCATGGCACTTGATGATGATGATGACCGTCTACCGTCATACGGAAGCTCAGTAATATCTGGCTAAGACCTGACCCTATTATATATTAATGTATAAATATATACATACATATACATAACATCTTTATCTGGATTTAACATTACACTATCGCATGTTAAATGAGGAGTATAGGCTGAGTGTCATTATTGTAAACTGGAAATGGACATGATACAATCCGTTTAAATAACTGGAACGTGAACGTGAGATACGCCACCTGTTTTTAACTCTCAAGTTACTGATAGAGCTCAAATACTACGACAATAAACATGGTATATGTGTCTTGTTAGAACTACTGAACATTGTATATCCCAGCACATCCATCTGGGGTTGGAGTCTGTTGATAATAATATACTGAAAACGTGCAGTTTGATGGATCATGATCTGGTTACATCTTAATGTGTCTCTTCGCAGGTGGGAAGTTCAGTATTGCAAACTCTGCTTACACAATGCTTCTAAGCATGCAGCTTGTAAATACTTGCCCTGTTATCACATATATTCTTTCCTATTCCTACGTACATCGATGTGTATGGCATATCCATAGACATCTGAAGCCATGGAATGTGACCACAATTGATTAATTCGCTTAATATGCCGCATCTCACGATTTTACTAAGAACTATCACGCTACGAGTTAAAATGTAGATATTCCACGGCTGCGGTCGATTTAGAAGCTAAGCGCCTTAAGCTGGATTTCCATACAATAGTGATTGTGCTAGTCGTTCAGTGAGAGTGGCAAACAGCTGAACGTAAACTTGCCACGAAATCAGAAACAGCAAAAAAAAAAAAAAAAAAAAAAATGAAGGGTTTCAGGGGTCGATTTGACACGGTTTCTGGTTGGGGTCCTTTACAGCTTGACGACGTGAGCACATTCAGACCTGTGTAGACCCGGGGTCGCCTCCTCTTGCATCTCCGTGGTTGTTAGACGATTGCATATCCATTGCTCCTACATGCTACCGAACTCCTCTATTCATTTCACATTCTTGCTATGTTGTCATCCGGGGGTGTGGTCTGCGTTTGTAATGGTCACAATTATCAGAGTATTCGTTATTCTAATGAAATGTGGGCACTTTAAATGTAATAAATGCAATGATAAGTATAACCATTACAATTTCATTGTAAGACAACCGAGATCATGGTCTTCTCCAAGAAGAACGAAATATTACAATGTACCATCCAAGAAAATTTGGGAGTGGGGAGAGGAATCTTAAATAAGTAATTCTATCCTGGAATAATCATATCATCTGATGGAAGGTGCCTCGTTGAGATTGTGAAATGAATCGACTTGATAGAGGTAAAATTTTGCAAAATTGGACTTATCCTCAACCACAAAAATATGCCAATGGCACTGCGAAAAATAGCATTGGCGAATGTAAATAGGCTATAATGCTAGTATAAACGTGTCAAGCAGCGATAACATGCAGACAAGCTGAGCATCATGTAATTGAAGCGGGAATTTGCTTTCTGAAGAAAACTTAAATAATAACATGGGCGGACAGAACAATGGATAGTAACATTCTACAAGAAGCAAGTGAACACCGAAAAGTAATAGACAAATTAGACCTACTTAGTCAATATTATGGGCTCGTTATGGGGAAAAGTAAAGGTAAACACTTAACGACAAAAAAAAAAAAGATCAAGAAGAAGGGATCGTGATACAGACCTGGAAGGCTTGGCCACGTGGCATGTTCGAGCCAAAAACAGAAACGTGATCAAAGTCTCTGATGATGGTACGAAATGACGAACCAAGACGACCCGCGCATGTAGGAATACTACATGATGGAAATGATGATGATATCACAGGCACTTACCCATCCAACTTCAGCATCTGCACCTTCCGCGAGACATTACAGCAAAGTAAACTTGTATTAAACAAAACCATAGAAAATCACTCCTAGCCAGAACAGGGCTGTAATTCTGATATTTAAGAACTAACCGCACAAGCAACACCATCACTCATTTTAAAGTAAAACACAGAACATGTATCAAATGGTAGCAAACGGATGTGTCGCATATACCATTTAGAAAGTATTACAGAACAAATTGGAGATGTTTGAGCTGAAGTGAAATATACATGCTTCTATCATATGATGGATCTAGGGACGAACAATAATGTCATCTATATGATCTAAACATTGATGAAAACTTCTTATTGGACAACATTATGTCTCGGAAACGGAAATAATGTAATCATATTAAAGGCCGTAGTATTTTAGAGTGATCAGTAATGCAAGGCATGGTTTCTGACAGAAAAGACATGCTCACACCATGTAGTGGGAAATAATATATTAAAGATGCCTTTGACTTTCTCCAGGATTATCAGTGTCAGATTTATGCAGTCTAATAACACTAGAATGGACTTGCATCACTGTAGCCCCAGCTGTCACTGAGGCCGACTTACCTTTTGAATGCAATGACGTGATATTCCTCGTGTCTGTAATGCCACATTTCGCATTTACCAGGGTGAGCAGTTGTATCACTGCAATGATTACAGTTGAGAAGTGCTTGAGTATAGCGGCTCCTTTAAAGGTAAGACTGTTGGTTAATATACATGTGGGGGGATGAGTGGTCTCAAAGTATGGTGTCCACCTCGAGTGCTGGAGGTCTAGGGTTCAATCCCCGGTGAGGGGCGGGTGTTTTTTTTTTTTCACGTTAACCTCTAGTTAAATACATTTCCCCTGATCTCTGGGTAGTGAGATCGGACGCCCGTGTGTATTGTTGCGCACATAAAAACTTCTGTGGCATTTGGAAATCGAAAAGAGTAACCTAACGGCGCTGCCCGGGCTAAATTTCGAGTTAAAAATCTACTCAGAGTATTTCAGGATCCTCGCCGGTGCTACGGAGTTCGTGCACTGAGCTGATATTCTCCGGACTCAGGCTTGAGTTAGGAGTAGAACGGAATAGCTATGGGTTACACTCGTGTGCCGTGATGTTGATCCGTCGACTAAACTAAACCAATATATATGTTTCCTTTCACGTTGATTTAGATACTGTTTTTGTGTCGTCGTCTGCTCTGAAGCATATATCTACAATCGATGCTTCCTATACTCTCTCGTTATTATTATTATTATTTTTTAAAAATTTAGCTTCAGCGGGGCACGCAGCGACTGCTTTATTTAACTGATGCAATGCCAAACAAGAATTAGGTTCGTACTGAGCAAAACTTGATGGCAGAAAATGGGAACTAGGAGAATGTAACAATAATGCATTAAAAATGGTTAAAATTGTAGCAGATATAATGTATTGTCTATAAAATCAAAGGGGATTGCACAAGGAACACGTCAGTATTGCTAATTGTATAAGAGGTTGGAAATATCACATTAATGGTGTTAGATTTATGTAACACCGATTTAAAATAAAAGGGTGACAATTATTAATCATTTCCACTTACCAAGCGTTGTCATTTCTAAAATCAGAAAATTAATCACAGTTTAACAAGCAAGTTTTCTCAAATTTGTGAGACTTCATGCTTCTTTTCCGACATTTTGGAAAGGCAGATCTTCTTCCGGTGTAAATTTTTATTTATTGGGTATTAAAATTGCGGAAGTTATGGAAATGAAACAAATAATGAAGGAACAAATAATGAGCCGATTAATGGGCTCATTGAAGTTTAGGGTATGTCGTATTATTTCTATGTGTCGTCCCTGGGGTGAGGTGAATCAACACCGACATCCTTTTAACCCCATATCAATATCTTGAGGATCTCCCAGCTTTCTGTCCACAACCTCTCTCTCTCTCTCTCTCTCTCTCTCTCTCTCTCTCTCTCTCTCTCTCTCTCTCTCTCTCTCTTACTACTGAACCAAGCCCTCACTCATTCTTTTCCCCCCAAAAAACACACACTACACAACACTGGCTCTAACAAAAACAACAAATTAGTTTATTAGAGAAAAGTGTCATGTATGTGCAAAGTGCATGTGTAGAATGTCTGTCGTATAATCTAGTGTGTATGTAGAGTCAGACCGAATAGCTCAGGAGCAAAGTCTGTTTCCTCACTGTACTGGCCACACAACAGCACCATATATGATGGACAGAAAACCTCACCCAAATTATGTGTCTCTCAGGCCAAGTGTCGACTTTCTCCGATAGCTCTTGGACAATCCAGATGCTTGGTCATCAATAGTGGAAACAGTGCACTATTGATCATCACTCTAACACACACAGTGTAACTACTCTGTTCATAAAATGTTCTGTGATCAGAAAATCCTAAAATAATGTTACTCTCACTTTGAAAACTAAATGTTAGTATTTCACTTTTTGTAGGAATTCCCCAATTGTTAACACACACTGGTATTGTTCCGGGTATCTATGTATCTAACAGTGTTCCTGGTACTGATGTTGTTGTCAGTGTCTTTATTTTAATGTGATGTAAACTATCACGTAAGAAACACAAGCATAAAATAATCGTTTCCTGCTCAGCAGAGGCCAGGTTCCTGCAGACCCTCTGGGTTATAGGCCCAGTGTAAAAGCCTCTCAGTAAACTCTGCCTTCAATGCTCGAGCCATGACTTTTCTTCCAGCTGGTGGTAACTATGGTGGAACCTGTTGAAGAGAGAACACACCTGGTGAGAGCAACCCGATTCCAACCTTTATTAGGTGAGTGCAGGCCACCGGCCGAGGAGCTCATCACATCTGTCTGAGTCATGGTAAGACAAGGAAAGACTAAAGGAAAAGGGTAGAAACCCAGCAGATGCCCTACTGGAAGATCCTACCATTGGACATTTCCTTCATCCCCCAACCATCCTCAATCTCCCTAAATATTATCCTGCTACATTGCCCTTAACTCACTGAGTTAAATGATACCTCACACCAGCTAGTTTAAGCTACGCGTTAGGCTACTGTTGCCGACGCTCTTATAATACGTTATATCAACGCACATAACTTCACTCGATTTCTAAGAATAATCCAAGTTAGATAGGTTTAATTAAATACCATATATTTATTCCTGCTGGTGATTGAGACTATTGAATAACACAATGGTTAAATGTCCGCCGATTCAAATCAAAATGAGACACTATAGTCTCTCTCTCTCTCTCTCTCTCTCTCTCTCTCTCTCTCTCTCTCTCTCTCTCTCTCTCTCCTTAATCAAGCTAGGAATAGCGCACACGTCCTGGTGGTGTCACAACATTTGGTCAACTCACCCAGAGTTGTTTACCTCAACTGATTTTAATACTGGGTCTGAGTGACGTCACAAAAATGTCTAGACACTAGACAGTCTAGAATCTATTTTTCTCACTCTTTTTTAGACTGGATGGAAACATCCCGCCGTCTAATTTGCTTTCATCTGGGCACCTGTCCCGGTACTTTAAAAAGTCCCGCTAGTCTGTAATCTGGAGAATAATTTCCCTGCAACAAAAGATCTTGCCGACCCAATCCAGACAATCCGCCTATCACATCAAAGGATGGCTGCCCGCCTCGAGACGTATGGCGCTACAATTTGTCCTCGATCAACGACACATTAAAGAATGCCGACATTTTGTAGACGTAAGACGCGACGTTCTGTCAACGATCGAAAACTCCAAGATTTTGTGACAGTGTAGTTCAATTGAGGCGATAAAGTGGAACACGGCAGCGAGTCAGTTAATGTGAAGATTGATTTATGCATTATGACTCTGCATTGAATGACAACACGCTCATAATTTCTCGAAGCCAAATAAATGTAGGTTTATAGAATAATCCTCAAAGTACACTGGGCAGCCGCAGTTAGTAATATACATGTTTAGCATAGTGGCTAGACACCTGCCTTCCAGCACGGCGGTCCCGTTACAATTCAAATTAAGGCGGATTTTTCCAAGTCACTAAGGCTCCCGGGTCCATACTGACTTAAATGAGTATCAAGAAGTGTCTTTGAAAGTGAAGGCACAGCAGTGATATCATTCCTGGAAGTTCAGATGGTCTGTACAATATGTATCTTGCTCTATATGCCATACAAAACGCCCGTTTATAATGTGTGACAAAAATGACCCAATGGCATTGGCTACATAGATAAATGTATATAAAAGTAATATACACAAATATGATGGTGTCATATAAATCACAACGTTTTTTCTATGGTCTGTGAATTGTGCATCTTTTTCTTCACCAGGTTAAAAACATTCTGACCCCGAAAAGAGCAACCGTGGCCGTCGTATGCATCTTCATGATCTTCACATTCAGCATTTCTCCTTTATATGTCGTTAACGGCTTGGGATGGAAGTTTTCCCCCTTGAAAAACAAAACTATTGTTGGGCTTGTTTCCGGTGAAGGCCGACAAAACGTAGAGAAGATTACTCTGTCGGTGAACAACTTTTGCATTCCACTTGCAGCTTTTGTAATCGTCGCCTCCTGTACGTTAATTCTTTCTGCTCAACTGCATAACAACGCCAAATGGAGAACAACCACCACGGTGACATCACAAGCGGAAAATATGTCTAGTCGCAATCGTAAAGTTGCAAAAATGGTTACAACAATTTCTACTTTGTTTATTATATGTTTTTTACCTTCTGCAATAATGATGCTCGCAGTTGCCTTTGAGCCTCGTCTCTCTGTTAATGGAGAACTTGTGAGCATAACAATAATGATGGCCGGATTCAGCTATGTAGTTGAAAGCATTAATTCATCTATGAATATCTTTATTTACCATAAAATGAGCACTAAGTACAGAGTGACTTTTCGCATGTTGTTTAGAAAAAGAAACCGAGACACATAGACACCGCAATCCAGTTGCTTGTCTTTTACATAACTCCGCCCCATAACAGACTATCTAAAGTGCATCTAGGAACATGTTTTTAATTGTAGCCTTCAACCAATTATACAGCGCCACCATTACCTCGTTGTCATCTGCAATTATCTGACCCCACAAATATTCTTTCAAGGGCCCAAATACAAGAAAGTGCGATGGCTCCGAGGCTGGACTGTATGCTGGATGTCAGAACACATGGTGCATGCGCAGTATGTGTAGCCGTATAGGGCCAGGTTAGTTAGTTAGTTAGTCGCAGTTCGAACTTCACAGCAACGGGTCGTCCCCATTATGCTCCGTTCCTGTGCCAGTGAATATCACACAAAACGCTCCCCACTGCCCAATGGAAAAGTGGAAAAGACAGGAGTCTCGACAAATAACAGCCCACACAGATACACTGTGCATAATTCCGCCGCCAGAATGTCAACACACCAGTCCCCAACGAAACACCCAATTCATCTCTGATGGAATCGGCAGTCATTTTCCTATCTGGATGTTTGCTAGATGTTCGCCCACACAGTCCACGAAAATACAGTTCATCACCGACGGCAGTGGCAGTCAACCAGAAGCCCAGCAGCCACGCATTTCTGCATAAGGCAAAAACCGGTCAACTCTGGGACACAGCCACCTGCCATCGCTCCGAACATGCAGTCACGCTCCAAAAAAAAAACAAACTTGGGCAGATTCAAAAGCACTTCACACGAAACCCACAGCTCACAGTGTCGAGCCACGCACTCAGTAGCAGGGCGACGGAACCATCAAGCCTCCTTAGTCGCCTCTTACGACATGCATGGTAGGCTACATTGTTGCTATTCTTTGCTTCCCTTATGGGTACCGGCAAGACACGGTATAGGGCCAGGTGTTGTCATGTAGCAAAAATACTCTCTTTCAGAGAAGTTTCGATAATATCGCTGGCTTCAAGCGCAATATCAGAATTAAAGATCAGATGTAATGAATCTACAACATCCTCTGTTTCGCGTCTTCATGGAGCACATACTCATAATCTCCCTGCTCGTCTCTTAGTATTGTCTTCCCTTATATAATTGCTTTATCTCTTAACGGCCGTCTCCGTGGCTAAGGGCTTGCGTACGGGATTCCAAATCCCGTTTACCCACGTTCGAAATACAGCTGCGTCTGATGTGGCAGCAGACCGCTTCGCGCTGGGTTTTAACGTGTTGGTAAGGGAGCCGATCGTTCAGAAAGCAATGGCAAACTATTGAACGTAAACTTGCCAAGACATCAACAACAGTAGTAAAATGCTGGTGTTGAAAACGATGTCCTGTAAATATGATATCCTCCTACACCACCCACACCCATTCCCCCCCCCCCCCCCCAAAAAAAAAAAAAAAATAAAAAAAAAATAAATCTCCTAACACTTATTTTCTCTCTCCCCCCCCCCCTCTTTTGCGATTCTTTTGATGGAGCCGCAGCAACGGAGTCGCAACAACGTTTGCCAATGGACTTGGTGATCTTATGTTCGAAATTATAAATAATGAGAATAGGTGTTCTTTTATGTTTGTTTATTTTCAGTTGACTAACAGCATCCATAATACACTGCTTAATGATATACACTTGTGGCTGGATGTCCCATACTGTTGATCTTCATCCATGGGAATTTATCACCCTATCACGTCCACAGTAGTATGTCAACACCAAGGATCTCTAGTTTCCGAAAAAAGATCCTATATGGTGTTACTGTTTATACATTGCAAACAGTTGTCCCAGTAACATAGTTTGTTTCAAATATCCACCTTGCTGCGATATCACCTACAACTGTAATTCGAACGCGGGTATGCGGGAATACGAACTACGTCCGAACCCCACGCCAAGGAGCGGGCTGTAATTATATGCTAGAGAACTTATTAACCTCCATAGTACTTCAGCTTTCAACAGCTAGACATTAGTCACTATATATTTGCTTCTGCATGCACTGTCAACCAATTTTGTTTCTCTGTTCGTGTCTGCCAATTCTACAATTATAGCATCCCCATATATATAAAAATGGCATGTTAATAACATGTAATAAATCACATTTGTTATACATTTGATAGGCGGATGGATGATGGTAGAATACCAAAGGATATCTTTTTTGGTGAATTACAGATGGGTAAGAGATCTCAGGGTCGGCCTCTACTACGATACAAAGATGTGTGTAAGCGGGACATGATTGATACAGGCATTGATAATGCACATTGGGAGCAAGTCGCCGCTGAACGTGTTGCATGGAGGGCAAATATCAGAAATGGAATAAAGTCAAAGGAGAAAATTATTGCAGAAAAGTCACACACCAAGCGTTTGAGACGTAAGATGGTGCATGATGGTGGAAATGACCACGTGTTCACATGCACCCACTGTGAACGGACATTTACAGCGCAAATTGGCCTTATCAGTCACACTCGCTACCGCCATAGTTAAAAGTTATTATGCCTTTTTAAAGCACAAACTATCGTCTGTCAAGACGGCAAGGTGCCAATGACATGACATGACATGACATGACATGACATATACATTTGAACACAAATGTTATGTTAATATGTATAATTAATCCATGTATTAAAACTATTTGGATTTCAATATGGCAAATTCAAATCACAACGCATTATTAAAATAATGAATATGTTAATATTATATTATTAAATATACCTCATTATATTATAAAATTAAAGACATTATTTAAACATTATAATTCATTTATATTGATACTGTTAGTTGAGAAAGAGATCTTGGACACCTCATCTCTGATGAAGCATGTCGTCATATCTTAGCCACATCTACATTCGGTGTGGGCATTTTGTCTTTCGCAGGTTGCCATACGCTACGATCATAAGGCAACATAGAAATAGTGAATACACACTGTAGCGAAACGCCAGCCTGTTCCACCTTCATAACACGTCTGAAAATGGGTCAGTCTATTTGTAGACATAGGGAATCCTGCACTTTATTCTTCTGAAAAGGGTTGCTCTAAGAATTAACAATTTTGCTTTATAAATAGCACATTAGAGTAATATTTCCAAGAAGTGTGTCGTGACTCCAGTAGTCACGAGAGTCCTGAAAAGATTCACTCACTAAAAAGGAAAATCGTGAAGCCCGATCTTTTCTTGTTCCGGAGTATCGTCCAATGGAGTATTCTCGAGATTAAGTACCCGGCATTAGTATCCGACAGGCAGTTAGTGTAACAGTGTTTATGGGGTTGGTGGAAATACTGTATAGATGTGTATCCGGTATCTTTTCTAATTCAAGTCAACTGGTAATCCGGCCGGCCCCATGGATTCGGGAATGCAACATACAGCACTGGGGTATGCGAGCCGGTCGCTCAGAAAGCAATGGCAAACTACTGAGCGTAATCTTGCCAAGAAATCAACAATCAGCTGAAAGATGCTGATGTTGACATCAATGTCCCGTAAAGGATATGCTAACAAAATTCAGCTCATCCCCGAATAAATGAAGTTCTCGTTCAACCCGTGTTATACATGTTTTACCAGAAAGACCCTTTCCTCGAATACGGTAGAAAGTCCCTTAACATTATAAACAAATGGTTCCCTCATTTTCATTTTATATGAAGGAACTCCCTCATTTATATATTTCTTTAAAACCCCGTCTGGGTTACAATTAAGGGGAGAGAACTGCAGCGTGATGTATAATGGGGTATAACCAGTGTGGGGTGGTAAGTTGAGTTGATAGATAGATAGATATCTCCAACTAGTGGTTGCCGTCTACTAAAAGAAAACTAGAAATGGCTCGCAAGACTCCTTATTGAACTGTTTCAGGCCACTCTGGCAAAACTAAACTAAGGGATCAAGTAAGGTTTCCAGGTAGAAGGCGAAGAGAGCACAGGAAAGTCACGGTCGTCAGAGAGGAGGATACTCACTCTTGTAGACCTGAAGGATAAAATTATTCGTATCTCACAGCTCGCCTAATACTAAGAGATGGAGCCTCAAATAGAGCTGTAGCACTATCACACTACTGTGCAACCCAATTCATACACATAAATATGATAAAGAATTAACTAACTCCTTCTTGGTAAGTTTAACAGAATATAATGAATGATTGAAATGATATGAACAATGCGTGTATCCTGAATTCAAACAACTGATACTAAGACACTTAATGTTAATGATGTCCGTCATCGAAAATGTTCGGCAGTACTACAAAGTCTCTGGCGTGGTAAAGTCTCACCTTGGCTGTTCACTTGGCATTTATTTTGAAACCATGACCGCGAGGTCAGGTCACGGTATATGGCTCGCCATATGGGATATACTCCCTATAGTCAGATTGTCGTCCTAAACCTGCGACTGGCCTAGCAAGCCGGCAGGGGATCTTCATTCTGCTCGTAGAAAAACTAAGAAGTACAGACACCAGAGGGAAGCAGAGGAAGAGGCCAAACACGTAAACGATGGACGCAGGGAATGACAGAGTCTATGGGAATATCGATACATGAAGCCCATAAGTGGGCACTCTCACGATGTTTATACTTCACCTCGACACCGCAAGGTACAAGAGAAACATGATGAGATTATATATATATATATATATATATATATATATATATATATATATATATATATATATATATATATATATATACTAGCTGACCCGGCCCGGCTTCGCCCAGGCCCTGGAGGGAATCTATCTATCTATCAGTCTGTCTGTCTGCTTGTTTGTCTGTCTGTCTGTCTGTCTGTCCCGGCCCGGCTTCACCCAATCCCTGGTGGGGAGCATCTCATTTAATTCATATACGTAGTCATATAAGGTCTCCCGTTCCCGACTGTCTGTTTATCTGTCTGTCTGTCTGACCCGGCCAGGCTTCACCCAGTCCCTGGTGGGGAGCATGTCATTTAATTCATTCATATAAGTAGTCAAATAAGCTTCCGTTCCCGACTATCTATCTATCTATCTGACCCGGCGTGGTTTCGCCCAGCTCCTGGCGCACAGTAACTTAAAAGAATGTCCTTCCACACACCATTCATTATTTTTAATGAAAACTGTTTTTAATCACCGACATGACAGTTGATAAGTTTTGTAAGCAGAAAAAGATGGGTTAAAATGTTATGCATAATGCATTATTTTTATGCAAACTTTAAAAATACCTTAAAGATTATATCATTATTTAATATAACTCATATGCCTAAAAATAACTATAGACAAAGAGTTTAACAATAGTGCAGGTAAGTCCAACAATATGACTATAAAGTATATAGAAATGTTATTAAAAGTTATGCCCCTTGAAATAACTTTTCTAGAGTGAAGTCCTCCAGCTATATAGACATTAAATAATGAAAATGGAAAAGTAAATGTTATTAAATAAGTAGAAGATTTTACATTAAGAAATTATTATAGTCGGTTGCACAGGAATGATAGGAAGACGTGTAGAAAATTTCATCTCAATCGGATGTACCGTTATCGAACGCATCCAATACATAAATCCGCACAAACAAACATACACTCTGTTTTATATATATATATATATACATATATATATATATATATATATATATATATATATATATATATATATATATATATATATATATATATATATATATGAGACGGTATGGGAAATTGCGCACACAAACCGCCCAAGCTTATCGGGGGACATGGACTGGAGTAATTGTGAAACAGTTAGACAGTTCATCGACCAGGATAGTTTTAAAAATAGTGAGAGGTTGAGCGGGAGTACGCGACCGAATAACCGCTAGGTTACTTTTCATTGGTAATAAGTGGCTTCTCGGGATGAAAAATGCCAAATGTAATATATACTTGGGCTCGAAGCTGTCAGGGAATAACAGATGCTGCAGAATGTATAGGTACAAGCGAGGTCAGAAATAACCTGTGCAGTGGGAGACGTGCATGAACTCAGACAGGACTGTGAACCCAAAACAAGGTCGTAGCAGGGTGAAGGGATTTAAGTTAATTATATGATGCAGAGTGAGTATGCAAATTAATCGGGGTACGAGAGGAACGGATTGGAGGATCTTTCGCGGGACGAAGGAGAGCATAGTCACGTGTTTCCAGAAAGGCGCGGTTTGCTGTGATGCTGGTGTCCTTAAATTATACTCGTTGTCTGTCCCAGAACATCATAAAGGAACCGTAAATCGAATGTCAACAACATGACAGCAGCAAACGATGATAATCCACGTCATATTTACTTTAATGGTGTTGATCAGTCGGATAGATAATCAATATACATGACCGTTCCCACAAAACTGAGATGATCTGTCAGAATATAATAAATAAATAATGATTGAAACATACCGTTTCGCCTTCCGAAATCCAATCTTACCATATTGATAACTAAATGACAAATACTAGATCGTGGTCCATCACTACTTGTTTACATTTAAGTTCCTTTACTGACGTACTAAAGCTGTGACCTTTTGCCTAAAATTCGATCGGCCATTTGTGACGCCAATTATTATCTTCATTTCATCTGCGCCATGCATTCATTCTTGGCCGTTCTCCATAATCTAGATTGTGCCATTATTTCTTCATCTTGCATGACCATCCTATGTCGTGCCTATAATGCCTTTTCAGTTGAATATTCTCGATATCGTGATGGTGTCCTTCTGTTTGTCTTTATCCATTGCTGTTGTCAAAACGCTTCTCTGACTATGGTAACCAAATGTAGTCCCCGTGACGTCATCTAGTAACTATTGTATTCTTGCGCTGTACGGTGACTTACTTTATTTGTCTGCCACTATTTTCTTATCCAATCTAAATCATTGACTCTTATCTCAAACGCTACGTGGCACGGTTTATCTAGAATATATACGCGGTACAGAAAGCAGTTGGAGAGAAGCAATTTAACTTTCGGGAGGGTGAGTGTTCAACCTCGGAAACCGTTGGGACCAAGAAGGCTGTAAAAACTCTGGTCGGGCAAATATACCTAAGAACCAGAAGAAACACAGACTTAAGTGTTGGAAAAAGCCGCTCATAATTGCAGTGGATGGCTAAAAGTCGCACATGACATACACTAGCCAGGGGACACATGTGTTGGAATCGCACTGAAGACTGATAATCAGATAAGACTGAGGAACGTCGGGCGAACTCCACGACGAGCAAAATATAGTCAACCATGAAACCCAGAAGAACAACTGGACGACGGGAGTATAACGTAAGTTGGCGTAAGACTAGATAGACATAATTAGTATAATAGTTAGACTATAATGAGGTACCTTAGCTTTGAAGGTTACTGCAAACTATGTAGTTAAATTGGCCAAGGTATCATCATGAGCAGTCAGTGAAGGCTAGGACTGACGGCGACGTACTGCAAAGGACCCATATCTAACTAACTAACTAACTAACTGTAATGGCATCTAGTTCAGAAGGCGATGACAAGCTACTGAACGCAGGCAGAAGTCACAAACAACCGACGAATGTCAGGGTTGACTGCGCCGTTCTGCGAAGGACTCTCAGCTAACCAAACTAGTTAATACTGAGTACTATTGATCAAAATAGTTAGCTACGGAATAGAGAAACCTAGTAGATAATCTAAACGTCTGGGCAATTCGTTATACAACAATTATATGCACTAGCAGACTGGTATCTGATTCAAAAGAGCATAACATATGTTGGCATTATCGAGGCAAAAGGGCACCCGTTTCAGACATAAACAAACACAGCTGTTGAGCCTAGCAGACGGGCATAAACCTTAGAAGACGCCACTAGGTCAAGTAGACAATAATGACAGGTGAGAATCGTCGGCAGGAGACGGGGTGGGCACAAGAAGTAATGCGTGTCTTTTGTCGTGTCTTTTGTCCGAATAGACAGAGGTAAAGCGAGGTCAGACTGCGGCCGGGGGAATAGCGTATACAACGAGTTAGCCGAATAACCTAAAAGTCGCGGTTTCGGACCTTCGCGGAAAATCAGGAATAAAGGGCATAAATGGTTTACGGCGTGAGTTACCAATAGTCGACGCATGATGAGAAATTGAGTTACTAGGGGAATACAGGTTGTTGATCAATTGCTATGTTTAGGACGTGTTAATTGCGTGGTGATTAATGACAATGGAATTTTATGGTTATCAATCGGCGACGCATGATGGGAGATAGAGTTACTAGGGGGATACATGTTATTGATAAATTGCTATGTTTATGATGTGTTAATTGTGTTGTGATTATGACAAGGGGAATTTATGTTGTCAAGAATGAATATATACGTATATATAATATTAATACGTGCTATTGAGGACGAAGATGGCGCCAATGATAATGAGTACATGTCATTGATGTATTGTGTTGGTGGCCCTGGAGGCAGAAATGTTGTTGTTAGGGTTACCTGATATAGCTGTTAAGACGTGGTGTCCAGTTATAAGTGCGTATGGTCGGTCTAGCCAGTGGGGACAAGCAAACCAGAAGTTGTTGTTAGTGTCTGTCCCACTGTCAAGGTGTGGGTGTTTGTCTGCTGTGAAAAGACTATCTATGTATGTGTGTATGTCGTCTTAATATCACCTGATTTTCGCACATGGTAGAGTGTTTATGTGCTTAGCTTCCCCTGCCAGGGAAGGGAGCCTATACCTTATAGTGGCTATGCGTGATGTGAGCGTTATATGTACCGGAAGTGGGTATGGCGCGGCTTTTGTGATACATGGGTTGATGTTGGCGTCGGGGAACACTGGTTGATGGTGATGACCACCCAGGCTGTGAAGGAATGTCACTAACCCGATGTCGATACATGTCGCAGAAGGCAACGAGGATGACGATGAGATCGATAATACTTTATGATGATGCTCACATAGTTATGATAGTCAAGGGTGTCTATTTGTTTAAATTTCAGGTTGTCGTCTATTTAAGTGCCTGGGTAAACCAGGGGAGCGGAGAGTAAATGATTGGTGTGGAAACTAGCCGTGGTAGAATGGGTGCACTTTCATGACAATATTGGATTAGTTTCTCTATTGATGACATTTATTTGATTGCATTTTACTATTGTTAATTGTCTTACGGTATTTCTCTTATATTGATTGGATGCTTTGCATTTTCTTTTTAGAAGCAAATACACTTTATTTAGTGTTAGCTTATTCTTTTGCGTGGTTGAACTAGTGACAGTTAAGACAGTGCGTTGTACCTGTGATCTATATACCCGTACACTTGTGAATTTGATATATAAAACTAAGGGTTCTCACATATCAGTGATTACTTCTACACCGGAAAGAACCACCCTATATCTTTATCCTATACACCTTTCTTTATAACTCGCTTCTCTATCTCCCACTTCTCATAACTTTACTATATTTATCTTATTTTATACTGTCACACACACACACATACACACACACACACATATATATATATATATATATATATATATATATATATATATATATATATATATATATATATATATATATATATATAGTCACTTTATTTTCCAACATAATTTCCACAAAACATTGATGCACTTATCCCGTCGTTTTATCATTCCCTGAAAACCGGCTGCATAGAACTGCGTGCTCTGTTTTCTAAACCACGGTTTCACGTCTCATTCAACTTCGGCGTCAATGACGAAATGTCTCCCGCCTAGGTGGGTTTTCAGCTGGCTAAGTCGGGACTGTAAGGTGGATGCACCAGAACTTCACACTTTAGTTGGTTAATTTTCTCCTGAGATAATCGAACCGCATATGGTCTGACATTATCCTCTAATCATCAGTCCTGGACGTTTTTCATCGAATTGCATCATGAAGCATTGTTAGGACTTCACAGTATCATTCAGAATTCACATTGTCACCTTTCTTCTTGAAATTGGTTTAAAGCACGCCTTGACACTTCCAGAACAATGCCAGCAAAATATTCTCTGCTGATGGATTAAACTTGAATTTTTGGACACACGGCGAATAAGGATGTTTCCATTGCATTGAAGCATGCTTTGATTCGGGCTGGTAGTGATGCATCCATGATTCCGCCTGGGTAACAATCATGTTCAATTGTCTTCTCCTTCATCTTCGTATCGACAGAGATGATGCAAGGACTGCCAGATCGGTTCATTTTGTGTTCCTTCTTCACGTGTCTGGGTACCCATCCTGAGCACACTTTCTTAAATTTCAATCGATCATGCAGTACGCCGTATGATGAACCACTTGAGCACACTATTGCAGATGCTACAAAGTCTATCGTTACTCGCCTGTCACCTCTAACCATCCCCTAAACCCGCTGAACGGATGCTTCTGTTGCAATCTCAACAGGACGACCAAATCGGATTTCATCAACAATTTTAGAGCGTCGTTGAGAAAATGTTTCTACCCAGCTATGCACCGCATTACGGGACAAACATTTGCCAACATAAACAGGAAGCATTTCCTTATGAATGTCCTTTGCAAGCAGTCCTTTTCTTCTTCTTCTTCAGCGTTCCGAGCCATTGAGGTTCTTTGCTGCAAATACAATCCGTCTCCATTCGTCTCTCTGGTGGACCTTCTCTTGCCAGTCGTTGATTCCAAGTGCTTGTAGGTCTGTACATGTATTATCTCTCCACCGCCTTCTTGGTCTACCTCGGGGTCTACGGTCATTTATTTCCTGAGTGTAAGCGAGTTTTGTTTCCCTATTATCTTCCATTCTTTCTATATGCCCCAGCCATTGTAGTCTATTAGCCTTCATGATACCAGTGATTAGCGGGGACTTAAACAGATCATAAATGTCTTTGTTACTTCTTCTTTTCCACTCTCCACTTTGTGTATCCCTAATGGGTCCAAAGATGCGTCTTAAAATTTTGTTCTCAAAGGTTTGTAACAAGGCTTCGTCTCCTTTCGTTGTACTCCAGGTTTCAGAGCCATACAGCACAACTGGTCTGATCAGTGTTTTGTATATTGTGATTTTGGTGTTACAAGATAGCGCCTTTGATTTTAGTAGATGTTGTAGTGCATAGTATATCTTATTTCCAGAGTTGATTCTAGTTTGTATTTCTTCCCTTATGATGTTGGAGCAGTTGAAGATCGTACCCAGGTATTTGTATGTTTCCGTTCTTTTAATGGTCATATTATCTATTTGTATGTGGCCAGAGTTTCTATCCATTCCGTCTCTTGAAATTACCATATATTCTGTCTTATCTTGGTTGATAACCAGCCCCATCTGTTGGGCTTTTTCCTTTAAGTGAGTCAATATTTCCAATGTCTTTTGTTCACTTTGCCCTATAATATCTATATCATCTGCATAACCAAGCAGCTTGGATGTTCCTCCAATATCACATTCCTCCTTTACCTTCCTTACAACTTTCTCTAGAGCCAGATTGAAGAGTAGCGGCGATAGTGCATCACCCTGTTTCAAGCCAGATGTTATTTGGAAGGGGTCTGATTTCCTGCCTTTATATGTTACTATATTATAAGTATCTTCCATGCATAGTCTGGTCATGTTGATTAACTTCCTTGGTATTCCAAATTCCTGCATAGCATTCCATAGACTATTCCTATGGACACTATCATAAGCCTTTTTAAAATCCACAAAAATGTTATGGAGATCTCTTTTATATTCCCAATGTTTCTCGGTTATTTGTCGTAAGATAAATATCTGATCTATTGTTGATCTGTTTTGTCTGAAACCCGCCTGGTAGTCACCTAATATGTCTTCTGAATATGGTTTTAGTCTATTTAGTAATACTGCGGATAGTATCTTATAGCTTGTGGACAGTAGTGATATTCCTCTATAATTTCCACATTGGAACTTGTCTCCTTTCTTAAAGATAGGTATCAATAATGACTCTTTCCAGTCATGGGGTAATTCTTCTGTCCTCCAGATTTTTATTATTAGTTCGTATAGCTTTAGATGTAATGCATGGCCACCTTCCTTTATCAATTCAGCAGCAATTCCATCAGTCCCAGTTGCCTTATTGTTTTTAAGTCGTGTGATTACATATAGGATTTCTTCAAATGTAGGTTCTTCAATTTGTGGTTCGCATGTTAGAACCTCTTCCTGTGAGAAAATGTTACTTGGAGCTTCACAATTTAGTAATTCAATAAAATATTCTTTCCATGTGTTGCACATTTCCTCATTGTTATTTATCATATTCCCATTTTTGTCTTTTAAACCATATGTGTTTTGTTGGTGCCCTCGTTTAATTGACTTCAGTTCTTTAAAAAATTTTCTGGATTCATTTTTCTGGTGATTAGTTTCCATATCTTTGATTATATTACTCATATATTCTCGCTTCTGCTGTCTGACTATTTTTGTAGCCTCTTTACATTCATTTCTATAATGCTCTTCCTTTTGGATGTTATTGATGTCATTTAAACATACATGTCTGGCATTCTTCTTCCTAATGACTGCTTCTTCACATTTTTGATTGAACCATCTGTTCTTTCTATGCGTGGTTAACACACCGAGACATTCTTCTGCGGTAGACTGAATTGTATTCTTGATGTTCAACCAAGTTTGGTCAATGCTTTCCTCCAAAGGGTTTTGCAGAGTTTCAAGTTTACATTTTATTTCATCTGTAAATTTCTCTTTGACTGTAATGTCTTGCAGTTTTTCTCTGTAATATGTTGGGTGTAATCTTTGTAATTTAGTATAGAAAGCTCTCTTAAGTTTTATTTTAAATTTTGCTCCAACGAGGAAGTCGTCACTGTGGCACTCAGCTCCTCTATAACTTCTGACTTGCTGTATGTTTGATGCATTTCTGTTGTTAATTAAAATGTGATCTATTTGATTATAGGTTCTCTTGTCACATGATTTCCAAGTTTGTTTGTGTATATCCTTTCTTTGTAGTCTGGTACTGCTAACCTGCAGTCCTTTGGCTTCTGCCAGGTTGATGACTCTCCATCCATTATCATTTGAAGTTGTATGTAGGCTTTCCATACCGGCCACTTTTTTTATTAGTTTGCTCTCTACCTATTTTTGCATTGAAGTCTCCCAGCACAATCAGGATGTCCTGTTTGGGGGTTTCTTCTATGACATCTTCCAGATCATTATAAAAGTCTTCTTTAATATCATCTTCTTTCTCTTCAGTAGGTGCATGTACATTAATCATCGTTATATTTTTCCATTTACCTTTTATTCGTAATCTACTACTCCTGTCATTAAAAGCTTTAAAGTTTAAAACGTTCCCCCATAACTCTTTTTTGATGACAAATCCTGTTCCTAATTCATGTTTATTTTGGGTGTTTCCTCCATATATTATAATCATTCCATTTTGCTCTAAAGTACCCTCTCCTGGCCACCTTATTTCTTGAATTGCTGTTCCAAGGTCGTTGTCCAGATAAGTCAGTCCGATATCGAGGCTCATGTATTTGTTTCGTAACAAAGAAAGGTTTTTACAAAGGTGGGGATGTTAACCCCACGCTTCAACCCCCAACCTGGAGGACCAGGGTGTTTCTCTTAGTCTGTTCTCTACCCTTTGACCTGTCCGGCTTGGGAGGCCCTGCTGGTAGCTACGCTACCGCCGGCATAACTCTCAGGGTCATTGAGAAACTCAAGCTCCCCCACCACGACAAGGTGGAAACACCATCGGGGGAGAAGCAGTCCTTTTGACCACAAAAAAAAAGACAAACACACAACAGCAGCACGTTACTCTTTGGTTATACACTCCGTAAGTACAGTAGCCATTTTGTTTATGCGCTGCGCATGTACATATGACATTTAGCGCCACCTGACGAACGGAAATATAAAGTTCGATGTTGCTGTCAACTAATGACACCTGTAACACCAACTACATTTACCTACCATCCCACAGAACTGTGTGATTTACTTATTGACTCTCTCTCGTATATATAATCTGCCATTACTTTTTATAGTACCTTGTAGTGTAGGGCTAGGGTGGAAATCTGGGGCGGTGGGGTTTTGATTATTATTTATTTTTATTTTTTTTAAATTAAGGCAGCGTGGCTAGTGCGGAGGATGTGGAGGTTTTTCATTTTTTAAATCTCTGACAGAAAATATTTAATCACATTGCATAAAACTCGAATCTGAGTCTACGAAATAATAGCATGGAGTACTAGCCACTCGATCAGAAGCTCCGTGTTTGCCATGCATGTAAGAATTTTCATCATAGTGACCTATGTATATTGTTAATTAATTCCACATCTTCAAATATTGCAATGTGTAACTCAATATGGAATATTTCGGCAATATTGAGGGAGATAACCGGTAGAAAACTAAATATAAAGCCATGTAAGAGTTTTCTATCTTGAGTTGATTTGCGGTATCATACGTGAGCATATGTTACGCAGGTCCACATGAACGAATAGATAAGAACGCGTGTTCTTGTGCTGATGCCAAAGTAAGTGGTTCAACCGGACAGCTGGACGAAAATGTTGACCTGTCGTCCTTGACTTGGGGACGTTAATTACAAGTACCTCAGAAATCGGAGTGGGTTTGCCTGATGGCGAGGAACACTGTTAATAAGGAAAGCTAACTCATACGCACAATTCAGTCCATCACTACTGTAAATAGTGTGTATGGACTACGCTTGAGTTCAAAGCGAGCGAGCACAAATTAAAAAAAAAATAATAAAAACAGTTTATGGTGCAAAGTTAATATTTGGGGAGATAATATGTTATGCAAACAACCAGATGATCGGGGTTTGGCCAATCAATGCCTCGGTCCCATCATATGCGATGACAGAATAATTATGGCAGCAGAACGAATACACAGTGGAAGTAACCTTCGTGGTGAGATGGTGGTCTTATACATGATTGCAAGGCTGTAGTTCATACATGGTGATGACAATTAGTCTTCCAGTGATGATTTTATTTGTGAACAAGAGGATACAAAAGGGATTAAAAGGCAACATGATAGACTTCATTGCAACGGCTTTTACCCTATATGGTTTGACGTCTGTCCGCAGCGCGGTCTGCCTGAAGCATAGCCTAAAACACGAACTTCATATCTTCAGCGACAATGTATAAGAGAAAACTGAACTCGTGATCCGAAAAATGTAGCTCAGAATCGAACCCACAACCTTTTGAGAGCGAGGTGGGCGGCGTAAGCACTTCGGCATGGAAACTATGAGATAGCGACTGCATTGTTAGGGATTCCCACGCTCTCTTGCTGGTATTTGGTAGCTATTTTGGGAAACAAGAAAACAGTTAAAATGATGATATCAAAGAAAACCGTGACAACAAAATGTGAAATGGAAATATAGGGAACACTTAACAAAGTGCATAATTGAAAATACTTAAGGGCATTTATAACATTAGATGGAAGATGCACAACAAAGGGTAGGAGCAAGATAGGGAAAGCAAAAAACTGCATTTCAGAAAATGAATGGTATCTTATTAAAAAAATCACTATTATTGAACGTAAGAAAGTGCCAATGTGCCATATATAACCTATTTTGCTGTAATTCGGTGAATTTTGGAATGTAAATGAACAAATTAAGAAGAACTTGGAAGCGATAGTGATGTGTTTCCTGGGACGAATAGTGTGAATTCCTTGGACTGCAAACCTAAATATCAACGATTGTCTGAAAGAGGCTAAAGAAACTAGAACATTATATGCAACAACAAGAAAGAGGCAAAAAGCATTAGGTTGCCACGTACGTGATGAGAAGAAAGGCAGTGGAGAACGCCGTGACAACTGGAAAGATCGAGGGGAAGGGAGGCAGAGGCAGACCAAGAGAAACGATGCTGTATGGACTGAGAGGTTGGCAGGGAGTAATATCACCAACATAGTTAATCCAGAAAATCAAGGACCGAGATATGTGGTGAGTCATGAACGTCTACGCCAGCTGGCATGGCGCATGATGATGATGGTGATGATTGTTTTAGGTATCAAGTTTAATTACGCCAGAGTACACACTGTAATTTACATCGATGAATACCCATATACTTAATAGTTAGTTAGTTAGTTAGTTAGTTAGTCGCGGTTCCAACTTCACGGCAACGGGTTGTCCCCATATTGCTCCGTTCCTGTGCCAGTGAATATCACAAAATGCTCCTTACTGCCCCATGTGAACAATGGAATAGACAGGAGTGTCGGCAAGCCAACAGCCCGCACAGGTACACTGTGCATAATTCCGCCGCCAGAATGCCAACACAAAAGTCCTCCACCCATATACTTATTAAGTATGACTAATCCCGACTTGTTCTGTAGACAACCGTTATTTCGGAAACATAGAGTCATCCGTTTAAAAAAATTAAAAAAATTCTAACGTATGTGGACTGTGGATTGATTGCAGCAGGTGTACATTATCTAGTGCCTTTCTTTTGCTGGGCATAAATTGCTGCTTATTTGGTAAAATTGCTAGGCACATAATTGTAGTTCTTGAGTTTGCGAGTAGATCTACCTACTTACGCTCGTAGTTCCTATTTAGTTGGCAGGTAAAGCTTGCTATTGATTTCCATATTTCAGAGCGTGGGCGGTCATGACTCGCCATTTCACACGATCACCAGAGTCGTGGAACAGCCCAGTGTTCCTGTCTCGTCCATGCCATGTGGCCAAGCCATCCAGGTATTTTCCTCTCGGTCTTCCTCTTGGTCTGTTCCCCTCGATCTTGCCAGTTGTCACTAAGTTCTCCAATCCATTTCTTCTCATAACATGTCCAAGAAATTTTGACAGTCTACCACTAATTTCTCTAATCAATTTACGAGTTTCGTTTGTCTCCTGTGTTACGTGGTCATTGGTTTTTCTATCTGTCCATGGTAATCTTTGCATTTTCCTCAGAAACCACATTTCTGCAGCCATCAGATGTTTTTCAGCTTAACTGCACATTGTCCAAGTTTCACATCCATACAAACGAATAGGCTCTATGTATCCCCTCTACACTCTTTTTCTCGTTTCAATTGACATCTGTTTATTGGTCAGAATGTTTTTTTCATTTTACTAAAGGCTACTTTCGCCATGGCGATTCTTGTTCTAATCTCTTCAATTCATCTCCCATCAGATGTTATGACTGTGCTGAGATAACAGTATCGGTTCACTTGTTTAAGAATATGACCATCTACACGTATATCACATTATGGTATTTCCTTCTTCCCAGAGACGACCATAATCTGTGTCTTCTTCGTATTCAGTTCTAACCCTAGTTATTCACTGTGTGCAACAACAGCATCTACTAAATTTTGCAGGCCCTGTTCATTGTCTGCAATCAAGACTGTATCATCTGCATATCTAATGTTATTGATGCATGGTTCCCCAATGTTGATATCCTTCCACATCTTCTATATTTCTGAATATATTTTCACTTTACAGGGAAAAAAAGGTCTGGAGACATTACACTTCCCTGTCTCACACCTCTTTTAATAGGCTGATATAGACTACAGCTACATAAGCCCAACTAAATGGAACATGGATTCAATGGGCGCTTTTAGGCGCATTGGACAAATCAAACTAGCCCATTATGTATAGACAAACTGGGCGCATGGTGGGTGATGTGATCAATATCAGGCAGGTCGCCTTTACTTCTAAGTCAATTCCTCGTACCCGTGTTGGACTCGGTCAAACTTTGACCAACTTAACACACATACACACACACACACACACACACACACAGACAAATGTGCTCTGAAATATGGAAATCAATAGCAAGCGTTACATGCAAACTAAATAGGAGCTACGAGCGTAAGTAGGTAGATCTACTCGCGAATTCAAGAACTACAATTATGTGCCTAGCAATTTTACGAAATAAGCAGCAATATATGCCCAGCAAAAGAAAGGCACTAGATAATGTACACATGCTGCAATCAATCCACAGTCCACATAGTTTAGAATTTAAAAAGAAGAAGAAAATAAAGGAGGGCTCTGCGTTTCGGAAATAACTGTTGACTACAGAACAAGTCGGGGTTAGTCATTCTTATTAAGTATGTAGGTATTCATCGAGGTAAACTACAGTGCGTACTCTTGCGTCACTAAACTTGTTACCTAAAAAAATCATCATCATCATCATGTGCCATGCCAACTGGCGTAGGCGTTCATGACTCTCCACGTATCTCGGCCAGAAGTATTATATGGTCTCTATCCCCCCAAAATTGTGGTGCCGCGTGGTGCGCACTACGTGGTGCGCGTGGTGCTGGCACCACGTGGTGTCGTGTGGTGTCTGGTGGTGCGGTGGTGCTGGGATGCTGTGGTGCCTGTGGAGTGTGTCTTTGGCTTGTTAATTTCGTTGTTTCTGGCGGGTAATTAAAAAAAATCTACTAAGGATCGGGAGGAGCGGATTCGTCATGTGTGTGTGTGTCTTCGGTCAGGGTGGAGCGGAAGGAGCCGGCGTAAATAGTAATCACAAAGAAGGTGGTGTCGTCCACTACGTAATGAACGCTACTCCAGTCATAGAAAAAACTGACCACTAGTCCAGCCAGACGGTGTCCAACTAGTATCTACTCGTGCTAACAACGGACAACCGACTCTTTCTTTAAAATGTCAAAACTAAAAAACACAGAGTTGTACATGCAAAATTAGAGACAAAAAATAAATACTCCTTCTCCTAACAACTAATCCAGGGGATTATCGTCGTCGTAAAGAACTAGGTGGGATATTACTGATATAAACCTGGCGATATGGTCGGAGCGAGTGTGGGTGGCGGGTGCGGGGACGGGCACGGCCAGGCGGTCACGTGGGTGTGGGTTTGAACCCCCGAGCCGCGCCGGGTGTCATATGAAAATTGAAATAAGTAAAAATATAAATATGGCGGATATATGCAATGTAGTGGGTCGTAGTGTCTTATGCAATATCATCGTATAGGTTTCACCTCTTCAAATTAAATCCTTAAAACAGTAAAGATCGTCGGTATTAAGAGTTGTAAGGGGTATGGCTTATTGTTATTCGTCGTTAAGGGGTTGTGAGTGGCTGGGTAGCTAGATAACTGCTTCGAAACACTATCATCATACCGGTTACACAGCTTCAAATGAAAACCTTAAAACAGTAAAGATGACCTGTAGTAACGGATATAAGTGGTATGGCTTAATGCTATTCGTTGTTATGGGGTGGATGAGAGACCGAGTAACTAGATAACTGCTTCAAAACACTATCATCATTATCGCGATGTGACAACACCGGCCTGGTTCTCGGTGGTTGCCCATATATTTTTCTTGGGGTTCGTTATTACCATCTGTCTTCATTTTTACTAGATCTTCCCCAGGACGGTTCACGGATGACACTACCCACATGAAGACTGTGGACACAAGAAGACACCTAATTGACTATAAGAGAACAACCTTATAAAAGGCAAATCTAGAATCTTTATTGGAGATTCTGACTTGAACACACAGATAAACAAACCAACAGACAGACATACATCAATGAACAGTCAATTGGGTGAGAGTAGTCTGTTTGACTTGTTCATCATCTCACATAGGTATGTCAGTGTACTATATTGTCAGTGTGTATAACTAGGTGGTAAGACACAGTCACTTGATCCTATAAGATGCCTCTTGGAGAATAGTAATTTGTCCAATTAAATTTCAACAACCACCAGCTACTTGGCTTTTAACACATTTTAAAGTCACTGCACACAGGTTACTGCAAATAGGCAGCTGCCCACATGATACAGCACCGGATACAGCACTCAGCAAAGGGCACTCGCCCACAGGAACATCAATCAGTAACAATAAAGAGCACTCGCCCACAGCAACATCCAAGGGGTTTCTGTAAAGCAAGAACAGGCCAGGTGTACCCATCCACCACACCCTTGCACAATACACACTATATCAACATGCATCCACACTAACATTCCATTTAACTGTGGTCAGTTCCTCCAGCTCAGACCACAATAGTATTATGTCTGACTGTCCAGACATGTCTCAGTGACGGGTTAAGTTACGACTCCTGGTAATCTCAACGTAAGTAAGTAGCTTTCCAGCCACAAGTTTCATACCTAATTGATAGTAGATATGATGAAAGGTTCCATTCATGGGGATGGCAGTAATCCATACCTCCTATGAAAATCATCATGTGTTATGGCCTGGACTATCCTTCCCAATCACCATTTTCCCTCGGGAAAGTAGATAAGCATATTAGGATACCTCAGGTCAGTAGTCCATTGCACCTCCAAAGTTAATGAAAGATACTCAAGCTACATTGATAACTAACCTGAAATACTGAATTAAAGACCAGACAAACAACAGAAGAGTTTGGTGTTCTGGTGTTTGTCCCTTTCCACCCTTCTGCATCGGATAACAACTTCCCAGCTTATAGCCTCCTACATATTTGGGTTTCACCGTAATGAGAACTGCAAGTGGTTCTCGCTCGTCACTTGAGTGCTTGACAAGTACTAGTTTCAACCACGCCACATGATGATGATCGAAACTTAATAATGTCAACATATTCATTAAGGGAATCAAATTAAAGCTCTGTTCAAGAGAAAGTTCATTGCCTGAATCATAATTCCCTCAAATACTCCAGTATTGAGATAGGGCATCGAATGCATTGTTAATTTGCTTCAACCAGACTGATCCACTGAGCTGGCCAGCAAAATACATTCCGCCATATCGGTTGAACACTTAATCTAGGTCATAGTATACACACAGGCCTGCTATACAGCTAGCATGCCTGTTTAACTAACAGCTGGTGTCCGCTGACGCTATGTGAACTTGTAAATATCGGTCAGAGCACAGGATACGGTGACTGGCCGACCTGGTCAAGAATTGACTAACCACTGAAATACCAACTATAGGCAAGCGACACGAAGTATACAAGAGTGTTACCTTTAAAGTTTAGGAACAACTATGCAACAGAAATCGACCCGGTATTCATCAAGCTCTGGGCTTTAGGCTCCCTCTGGATCCCCAAAAGTACAACATGATACAGCCGGTCAAAGACACGGCCCCTCGTCTCAAGGACAACAATGCAACCATTGCAGATCAATTTATATAAGAGCTACACAGATTACAGCTGGCTGACACGGCCGTGAAAGGATAGCTACAATAACACCATTAGCTGTGGAACATTCTCCAGCTCCCCGTGATGTCAGTTATACAGCTCGCTACAGAAGCGGTCTCCTTTCTTGATGACTTGTCTACCGAATGAATGGCTTCTTTGTGTCAGGTCTGGAAGAACACACTCACCGGATTTTGCCGAAAACTTCCGAGCATTATCTCACGAAAGTGAAGGCAACCCAGAATTTCCCGAGTCTTAGCAGAGTGTGCGATTTACAACAGAAAAGATCTACACACACTAAAGGAGTTGAGTTATGATTCTCGGGAAACGTGAAATTCATGCCAATCCCTAGATATAACATCAAGGCCCGGACGACGGTCCCAACTCCTTGTAACTCGAAAATCTCACCTGACCCGCCATAAAATGTGGCCTAGCCGCCCAGACGGGGTGGGGTAGAGGTGGTACTGTGTTGTCCCGGACGCACTTGCGTTTCGCGACAATCATACCGATTACAACTCTTCAAATGAAAACCTTAACAAAAAAAAGATGGCTGACTGTGGTGGGTGTGACTTAGTGTGATTCGTTGTTAAGGGGTGGTTGAGTGAGCGGGTAGCTAGGTAAGTGCTTCCGAACACTATCATCGGGTTCGAATCCCACTGGGGCGGTCTAGTGGTAGAAGAATGAGTGATAATATATGGTTACTTAGTTTTGATATCGAGCTCTAATGTTAGTAACCCGGCTATGCTTAGAAAAGGAGAGGTGATGTGACAAGATCGCCTTGGGTAGTGCAAGTTAACCACACCCAAGTTGTCTCTAGCACTCCCGTGTATTCTAACCCCAGGGGTTGGACAGGTAGATACACTGTTTACTCTGTGGTTGACCTCATATTAGTTAATTACGTCTACAAGCCCCTCCAGATTCTAGACCCCCACTAACTACCTACTCCAGTGGAACAATGAACACTGAGGCATCGTCCGAGACCACACTCAATCATTATACAAAGTGTAAGTCAACATACACAAAGATTATTCTACCCTTGAGAATACAGAACTGAAATGAACATCCTGATAGAATAATCTATTTACACAAATAGAGGATAGAGTAGAGACAGAATCAGAGATATGGCTCAATCATCATAAGGCTGAGAAGTAGATTGGATGCAGATGTCCCGTCCAGTCGGTCCGCCACTCACCCGGCTTCCTTCCAGTGAGATGACTAGAACCTTGGAGACCACTTCGTCCCCAGAGCTTGGATCGACAACAAGAGAGTTACCCCTGGATCTCACTCAACTGGACCAACTGCAACTTCATCACTTCCTAATGAGTCACTACTAAGTTAATAAACAGTTCTCTATAAACAGCCTGGCTGGGATACAATCCTCGTGGACTTGACCCAGGTACTCTTGACTTCAATAAATGTTCGTAGCCTATGTCCAATCTAATGGTCCCTCATTAGTATCAAGTACCCCTGGTCGGGTACTAAGCCATTGACCAATCTAATGGTCCCTCAATCACAGTACATTACCCCTGGTCGGGTAATCAGCGAATGATCAATCTAATGGTCCCTAAATCATAGTACATTACCCCTGGTTGGGTAATCAGATAGTTCTGCTGATACTAGAGTACTACAAGAAAACACCGTTCAGTTTCTAAATTAAGTTAACCATTTGGATAACACTTCTATTTCATCCAGAGATCACACAGTTCAGTCTGGACCAGAATTAGTTGTCCGTTACCTAATCACACTGGTAATAAGTCTCTTATACGTAAGCTGGTGTAGGTCTCATCATGACCTGCCACTAAAGCTGTCGTAGGAACAGTCCCAGTTTATAGATCATTCGTTTTCACGTTTAGGCGGAAGCTCACTAGACGGCGTACCGTCTGGTGTCTCGTATACTTGAGCATGATTGCTCAGGTAGCTGAACATCTCCTTACTGAAATAAAGTATCTTCTAAGTCATAAAAGCAACACAAACCATCACATCCCACACGTGCACTTTCAGGGCACCGGAATCACTGGAAGCTAACATTCACTGATGATGATTCCTCCTGGCACATGGTGTGGTTTAGTCAGGCGAGGTAAGTAAAGGATTCTACCCTTCGCTGTGTTACACGAAGTGGTTTCCGGCAAACGACAATTGTAGTTGACTGGTTCCTCAACAGGCAAACTCCTGAAAGGAAGATCGACCGGTGAGAGTATTCTGACCCAAACATTGGTCCACATGCATCCTACCACTGCCTACTCAACCCTCAGTGGTGCTAATAAGTTATGCAAATAACTACAGCATTATCTCTATATGGAGAGTAGTAAAGCATGGGTTCGGTAATGTCAGCTGGCCTCAAAGAACAGCCCGTCAAACAGAGTAAAAAATCAGAATGACGAGTCTGATCGTATGTCTCACCTATCCCTAATCATCTACCAGATGTCGCTAACGTCACTAGTTAGAGTAATCAGTTATCCTAGTTCTAAAATTAACAGAACTAAACATTAAGGTAAAGAGTCCCTGGACTCGTTCCTTACATTGGACATGTTCAATCACAAACATAATACTGATCACTGTACCATCCCTCGGGATATATGGATAATACATGATCACATCAAGTATTTACACACACCGTTCTGCTGGTGGGACATCCTGTCCACACTATAGCAAAACCATTCTTATCAGACTCTTCCCTAGAGTCAAGAAGCCTTCTTGGTAAAACATGTTCCCCACATGTTCCAAGGGTTATGTTCCCGCTCCGCCCTTCCAAGTGGATTAGCCTTGGTCTGGACCGAACTTCATAGCTGGCCTGGTCTGCCAGCACCATACTTTCATAACTTGCTTTCCAATCCCCATATCCCATATGTCCCCGTGTCTCTTGCAACCTCCTTTTATCCTTCCATACTTCTAGCACCTCAGCACTCATTCGCACTTGTGCAAGCAGGAAAGAAAAGGACAGTAAGACAAGAATTTAGAACGCAAAGGTCATCACAACGGTACGCATTGTTATCACGCGTCGAACCACTCGGCGTTCGGTATCGCTCCAAGAAGTATCACATAACACGCCTGAATATATCTATATCTATAAAACAGAGTGTATGTTTGTTTGTGTGTTTGTGGGGATTTATGTATTGGATGCGTTCGATAACGGTACATCAGATTGAGATGAAATTTACTACACGTCTTCCTTTCATTCCTGTGCAACCGACTATAATAATTTCTTTTTGTAAAATCTTCTACTTATTTAATAGCATTTACTTTTCCATTTTCATTATATAATGTCTATATAGCAGGGGGACTTCACTCTAGAAAAGTTATTTCAAGGGGCATAACTTTTAATAATATTTCTATATATTTTATAGTCATATTGTTGGACTTACTTGCACTATTGTTAAACTCTTTGTCTATAGTTATTTTTAGGCATATGAGTTATAATAAATAATGATATAATCTTTAAGGCATTGTCAAAGTTTGCATAGAAATAATGCATAATGCATAACATTGTAACCCATCTATTTCTGCTTACAAAACTTATCAACTGTCATGACGGTGAATAAAAACAGTTTTCATTAAAAATAATGAATGGTGTGTGGAAGGACATTCTTTTAAGTTACTGTTTACAGGCGAAACCACGCCGGGTCAGATAGATAGACAGACAGACAGATAGTCGGGAACGGAAGCTTATTTGACTACTTATATGAATGAATTAAATGACATGCTCCCCACCAGGGACTGGGTGAAGCCGGGCCGGGTCAGACAGACAGACAGATAAACAGACAGTCGGGAACGGGAGAGCTTATATGACTACGTATATGACTTAAATGAGATGCTCCCCACCAGGGACTGGGTGAAGCCGGGCCGGGACAGACAGACAGATAGACAGACAAACAGATAGTCGGGAACGAGAGAGCTTATATGACTACGTATATGAATAAAATGAGATGCTCCCCACCAGGGACTGGGTGAAGCCGGGTCAGACAGACAGACAGATAGTCGGGAACGGGAGAGCTTATATGACTACTTATATTAATTAAATGAGATGCTCCCCACCAGGGACTGGGTGAAGCCGGGCCGGGACAGACAGACAGACAGATAGACAGACAAACAGATAGTCGGGAACGTGAGAGCTTATATGACTATGTATATGAATAAAATGAGATGCTCCCCACCAGGGACTGGGTGAAGCCGGGCCGGGTCAGCCAGACAGACAGACAGACAAAGAAGCAGACAGACAGACTGATAGATAGATAGATCCCCTCCAGGGCCTGGGCGAAGCCTGGCCGTGTCAGCTAGTATATATATATATATATATATATATATATATATATATATACATAATGCCACATAATATATATATATATATATATATATATAAATATATATATATATATATATATATATATATATATATATATCTATATATATATATATATATATATATATATATATATATATATATATATATATATATATATATATATATATATAATCAATAAAGACTTACCTACACACAGAATTCCAGTGTTCCACACAATGAATTCACTATTAAGTTAACACACAATAGTTACATCATTCCTGGTTGCTAAGAACTAAGATCTCTCGTTACTTAGTAACTAAGCACACTTCTGTCTGAATCTCCACCTACCAACTTACCTTGCTATCTGACGGTTCTTCGTGCTTCTGCAACTGACTGACATAAGTCTAGGTTCATATCATACACTATTAACTATGTTCTATTCTAAAACAGCCATAGTATATGCAACGATTTGCAACACACGGTAAATACTAGTTGAACACAAATCGCCAACATCACACGCCTACATTTCCAACAGGTAATTTCAACTACACACGCTGGTAAACAAACGCTACACACGGCCTAGGCTTCAGCGGCGTTATCGATCGATTTCTCATTACGAATGCAAAACCATCCGCATAGTTAAATGAGGTTAGAACGATTGCGTTTTGTGAACAGTTACAAAGTTAAATGAATTAACCAAGTAAATACCTGAATACTTTGAACCAGCCTCCAGTCAGCTACCAGAACTGTTCAACGGCGCATATGCCTCATTGCTATAACAGTCAGCTGAAACGTAGTTGAGGTGAGACGCAAAACAAATGGCTCAACACAGCCCTGCGTCTGCTGTCTAGAAATAATGTGTGTCCATTTATGTAATCGTCTGCTGTCTAGGAGAGTCATGAAGTGAATGCCAATTCTAGCCGCATTTCCCCAATCGTGCAAACTCATGCGCACGAAGAAAGAGAGCTCCTTGAGAGAAGTCAACTTCTCGGACGACATTCATTCCACGCCTAGAATTGCTTGATCTCTCTGCACGGGAATTTGCTGAAGCACCCGGCAACCCGGTACGGTCAAATCCCGGTCATTCGAGATGATTCTAGATGGAAAATATTCCTATCCGCTTCCCTCAGTCTATTTATAACTGGGAAAATCCCCGATGACGCGCCAAAATAGTGCGGGATCCCGACGACAACAGACATGATCGCGTTTCGTCACAGGTGGTTTGCTTGTTGAGGAGTATGTTTAGACGATACCCCAGACACCGTGTAAGTGACAGGTTCGATTCTCGTTACGTTGTCGTTGGTAAGATTGCCAGTCATCAACGTATGGGTGTCTGGTTGATCATATGGGTTAGTGTCGCTTTGTCCGGTCGTGCCACTGCTGACAAAAGTCCCACAACCAATGAATAATACAGGCATCTGATTTCACCTTTGTACCTACGAGTCACAAAATATAACATAACTATCAGAATATGATATACTCATAACAATGTGTTGCAAAACATCAATACTCATTCTCATAACGGCTAATCCAGTGGCTTATCGTCATCGTAATGACCAAGATGGATTATTGATTTTATTAATATCTCCGTTGTTACAAATAGTTCGCATTATTAATAAACCTCCATATAAATGTCGATAAGGGATTAAGGGCTTAACACCGATTGTCGGGCCATCCACAGAAAATCAATACCACCACGCTAGATTCTTCTCATAATTGCGACCAGTGGCATATAGACTTAACCGTTATTGCAGATACAGCTGTGTGCTGACTAATCTACCAGGTTATGTGGTCTAGGCCAAATCGACAAAAACGGCGTATAAATGTTAAGGAATGGGCGCTGTACAAAGCACACTCTGTCAGCTGATCCAGATACCTCAAGGGAAACTGACAGGACAACCTATGCAGTCGGTGATTATGATGTCTCTTTGGTAATCACTGCTCATGTGTGTACACGTGTATGTGTGTATGCATATAGGTATTATACCTGTGTGCTTGGCTACATGTGAATATGTGTAACGTTGGTAGATATAGCCAAAGGGTAATAGAGCGTGGGCTACTCTAGTGATATGAAGATAACAAAAGAACATCTCTCTTTCTTATGGACACGACCGTTGTGGTGATCATCCTGTATTATGGTGATGGTTTGCTGTTGTACTCAAGTTGGTTCTATTTACCCTCTACCGGTCAACATCACTCAGCCATATCATGTGGAGTTTCATATTCACTGTTAACAAACATGAGCCGGCAGTGTGACTTCTTCACCTTCAAATATAATTTCTAGACCAACTAATGTGTCAAACTATACTGACTTTGTCTTTTTTTCACGTTAGATCAAATATGATTTAACTTCACATTGCCACAAATATTAACTTTATATATAAAGTTAATATTTGTGGCACATGGAGAATCAGCACAAAGTATATTACACACACGTATGGTATCATTCATTAGATTTTAAAAAAAACTTGACATTAAAAAAAAATTTGCTGGTCACTAAAAGTTTTCTTGTTCTTGTTGGTTTTCCAGGTGTACGCTGTCAACGCGTTGAAAGAACCCGTATCCTTGAATTCAATCTACTATAAAAATCAAAACGACGGCTGAAAATATAATGACCTTGTACCGAATTACTACTATCAACCTACAAACGTCAACTTTTACGGTATTGTCAACCAGAATCATGTCGACTCATCAACAAGAAATCCACTTGTGTGTCGCATGTGGGAAAGTCTTTTAGGAAAAATACAATCTAGCTCGCCATTTTCGAACAGTTCACAGCACTGAGACCCACGCATGCCACCTATGTGGCAATCTATTCAACAGAAAAGACAACCTACATCGACACAGACGATAATACCTCCAGACACCCACTTCATAAACAACTGTTGACACTACACCTTCAAACCCTGAACCCAGTCTACCATCACATTCATTACGCAAACGGAGGACACATATACCAATAAAAACGTAGAAACACTACTGATCAAATGGTAGCAGAGGAAGCGGACTTCCAACAAAAATATAGGGACAACTGGGCAGTCCTTAGGACTTACTGCAAGGCGAGGTCGATCATGTTACTCAATCATGTAGTGGTATTAGAAGAAAGCGCAGACCACACCACCGGGTGAGATTAGTACAATTTTACCTAGTCGGGCTCATAAGAATAAGTATTCTGATATATTTGTATGATAGCTCATAGTCAACCCAACTAATGTGAGTGTCTTCTTTCTGGCGTTGATCTGTTTAGCGTGCCTCCTATGCAAACGAGGACAGAAGAGAGTTAGTGTGTGGAGATACACCGCTTCACGTCTCTAGGAGCACCTGTAAGAATCTAGTGACAGGCCGACTTCGTGCTGTACTGCAACAAAACTTCATTAAACAGGAATAATCATACTAAGTTTCAGTAAAATAGAGTGCCCCTACAATTATAATCGCCAACACGAAAGCCCGGAACCATCCCCAGCCAACAGTGAGTGTTCATCACCACAGACAACCTTATATTCCAATCAATCCACACTGGTGGATGGGTGATAAGCATCTACCTATAAAGAAAGAGATGCAGTATAATTACAAATAGGTCGTCAATAACTGAAAAAGTCTCAATATGAAGAAGCTTAAGGTAGATGTGAGGAGTTTTTTTAAATATAAATATACACATGCGTTGTTATTTCTTCTCAGGTTGTATCCCATAGGGGTGGCTACTGAGTGGATATATCCGTCGAAGGAACATTACTGACACAAACACCCCAGGCCACCACTGATGCCACTAGTGGTAAATCTGTGTTTCCTAGTGTGAACAGAGTGAATGTCATCGCACAAGCTACCACAGTGTTTGACCAAACGCAATTGTCTGTCGTCCCAACAATCATTTGTGGTGACCCTAGTATCACGACAACAATCTGCTCAAGCTTTTTAAATTCGGTGACATTGGTGTCAATTCCACAATCGGTTAACAAGAAAAGGATGGCTACGCAACCAACATACCTTCATCTTCCTGCCACAAGACCGGTTGTCACTAAACATTATACACTGAACAAAGAAAGGGTGGTCAGAAACAATATCAACAGCAATGCACACCCGACTGGTTTACTCGTTAAACGGACTAACTCAATTCAAGTTGTTACTATAACATTCGACAGTACAAGTCACTATCAGTCGTTTTGAACCCGTATATTTAGCTATTACAAGAAGAAACGCATTGAAACCAGACAAGACCTTAAAGACGTGGAAGACCTGTTTTCAACATCACTGTTTAAGATCCATATGTATCACACGAAAATGAAATTTTCGCCCAGGGAAAGATTGACAATGTTAATTCTTGGTTAGAAATAAACTTTATCGAACTTGAAAAACTTGATACAGACGAGTAGACACACAAACAGCTCTTCCCGAATCAAAGGGAGAAGAAACCCACAACAAGGCACAGAGTCAAAGTTAGAATATTTGAGACTATAAGACTGTATGTTACTAGTGTACATATTGTTGTCGCCTCTAAACATTGTGTACCCTAGCCTGAGTCAATAAAGTGTAAAACATGCCTCTTCTTGTCGTCGGTTTACACAGAAAGGTGGACCTTATCATGAGTTAATAAACAGAATGAAACAATACTCTTATTGCTACCTGTTTACATGTGTATCATACCACGTGGTAAAAAATAGCTATGTATTATATCCAGGGTTTTTGTTGTCTTTTTGTGTTTTTATGTTGTACATATTGTTGCCAGTCATGTTTTCTTTATTCAAACATGGGGCTAAGACTCTCACCCACAGTTTTAAAAAGATTTTCAATGAACAAGAGACGTTTGTTATATCTGCCATCAGGCGAGAAAAATATCCCACTACAGCACAGTCAAAAAGAAACACACACACACACACACACACACACACACACACACAAAGACAAGAACGACAATACCAGCACCATCAATGAATGAGAGAAATGTTCCAACTGCACCAGTCACTGCTACACAAACTAAACAATACGAAAAAACAAAACACCATTCAGAGCAATCAATACACACGCTCTCTCTGTCTCTCTCTCTCTCTCTCTCTCTCTCTCTCTCTCTCTCTATATCTCTCTCTCTCTATCTATCTATCTATCTATCTATCTGTATCACGGCCATAACATAACACCCAGTAATGTAGTATGTGTAGTGGTAATCAACTCAATGTAAATGATAGGATTCGAACGCAGGGCCATGTACATAGATATTTCAACCAAGCTTATAAATAAATCAGCCTAACTTATACAAAGTAGGAATACTTGTTAGCCAAAGAGAAAAAGTATTGGCCAAGTTACGAAATGCCTCGACCAAACATACAAAACGATGAAAAATATGACGACCTGAGTAAGACAATTTGTTAGCCAAAGATGAAAAATAGTGGCCACAAAAAGAAATATCACATCCAAATTTATAAAATGTAGGAAAATGTATTAGCCAAAGATGAAAACTATTGACCAAGTAAAGAAACTTCTCGTCCAAACTCAAAAAAATATAGGAAAATGTGTTAGCCAAATGGGGAAAATGGTGGCCAAATAAAGAAATATCTCGACCACACTTATGAAAATTAGGAAACATTCTTAACCAAATGTGAAAAAAATTATTGACCAAGTAAAGACATATTTCAATCACACTTATAAATATGTCGTCCAAAGTGATAACAACTCTTACATTTTGTCTGCCAAATTAATAAATAGGTATGGACAAGTCAGAACTATGTCGACAAAACTAAGAACAATGTGTTACCCAAATTAGGAAAAATGTAGCTTCTGTAGTTATGTCAAGAGTGGCTTGAACTGTTATCTGAAAAGACATGTCACATTACATAATCAGCAAAGTCAGCATTTCCCCCCTTTTACATTAACAAATTCTTCAACTTCCATTCCAGAGTATCTGTTAAAGAAGCACTTATAAAATCTACTACCGCATCGATCCACACTCTTGGTGTTTTCTTTTTTTAACCATATAATATCTCTGTCTTTCGTAGATGTCTTCACAACTTTTCAATGTCACATCACCAAGATACTCCAAACCTCCATTGTACACGAGCTCCAATGAAACAGTCATAACAACATTTATGGCTATGCATACTGTGGCTCTACCTGGGATAGTTTTGATATCATATTCGTCAGCAAAGAGTCATCACCCATGGCTGACATCTTCAACTTTCTATACCACAATGTCTTCTACACTAACCTTACATTGTTCCATCTTTCAACAGCACAAAGTGTGTTCTCGAAGTCTAGCTAAAATAACATTTCTCACTTAGTCCACCTCTATCACACTTTGTCATTTCACAGCTGCAATAGCGGCAAGTCTGCAACCAACCAACAGTGTCTGTTATGAAGTCGACCTTTCCTAAAACCACGTCTGCCTTAATGAGACCCTGAATACCCTCTACCACATCTTCTAACCGACTTTCAACGTTTCATAACAAATAACATTAACATTCTCATTGATTACAGAACAGCTGATTTTCTGCTGACTAGGCAGATTTTCCAACCCAATAGAGATAAACATATGCCCCCTAACCTATTTGGCGCTATTATAGACAAAGAATATGGTCATCAAATATCATCGCTAAGAAGAACTTGAAAACAACAATAGAGATTGGGTTCCTGAGACGAATCCCTTGGACTACCAGAGTAACTAACTCTGATCGCCTAAAAGAGCCTAAGAAACATAGAGCATTATATACATCAACCACAACAAACTCTTTCTTACTAACCCTAACCCTAACTCTAGCTATACAGCATCTACCCCTAACTCTCACCCTAACACTAACCCTACCCCTACCCCTAACTATACATCAAACACAACAAACTCTTTCTTAAGAGACATAGATACAAACCAGTATTAGAATTAGAAAAGTTAAATTTTAATAAAATTTAAAACTAATAAATCTCAATTTTATTGCGCAAGATGTAAGCTCGATATACGTCCTATACCTAACCTATACCTATATTTTGTAATTGTCAAGGTTTGATTGATTGATTGATTCATTTAGGAGCCGACATCACAGCATCCGGAACATTCCCATAATTGTCAAGGTTTTTTATGATCTAATGAATGATACAATACATGGGTTAACATACTTTGTGCTGAGTCTCCATGGGCACAGTGACATATATAAAGTTAATATTTGTGGCAATGTGAAGTTAAAACATATTTGATCTAACGTGAAAAAAAAAGACAAAGTCAGTATAGTTTGACACATTGGAGGTCTAGAAATTATATTTGAAGGTGAAGAACTCACACTGCCGGCTCATGTTTGTTAACAGTGAATATGAAACTCCACATGATAGGCTGAGTGAAGATAACCTGTAGAGGGTAAATAGAACCAACTTGAGTATAACAGCAAAACATCACCTTAGTACATGATGATCACCACAACGGTCGTGTTCATAAGAAAGCGAGATGATCTTTTGTTATCTTCATATCACTAGAGTAGCCCACGCGCTATTACCCTTTGGTTATATCTACCAACGTTAAACATATTCACATGTAGACAAGCACACATACATACATACTTATATACATACACACATACACGTGTACACACATGAGCAGTGTTTGCCAAAGAGACATCATACTCACCGACTGCAAAGGTTGTCCTGTCATTTTCCCTTGAGGTATCTGGATCTGCAAGCTGGCAGAGTGTGCTTTGTACAGCACTTATTCATTAACATTTATACCCCGTTTTTGTCGATATGGCCTAGACCACGTGACCTGCTAGATTAGTCAGCACACAGCTGTATCTGCAATAACGGTTAAGACTATAAGCAATTATGAGAAGAATCTAAAGTGGTGGTATTGAATTTCTGTGGATGTCCCGACAATAGGTGTTTAGCCCTTAATCCCCTATCGACATGTTTATGGACGTTTATTAATAACCAATGATTATGATTAATAATGCGAACTATTTGCGACGACGGAGATATTAGTAACATCAATAACCCATCGTGATCATTACGATGACGATAAGCCCCTGGATTAGCCGTTATGAAAATGAGTATTGATTTTTTGCAACACATGTTTATGAGTATATCATATTTTGATAGTTATGTTAGATTTTGTGACTCGTAGGTACATAGGTGGAATCGGATGCCTGTGGTGTTAATTGGTTGTGGGACTTTTGACCGTTGTGCCACGACCAGACAAAGCGACCCTAACCCGTATGATCAAGCAGACACCCATACGTTGATGACTGGCAATCTTACCAACGACAACGTAACGAGAATCGAACCTGTTACATCCTTGGTGTCTGGGGTACCACCTAAATATACTCCTCAACCAGCACACCACCTCTCCTTTTCTAAGCATAGCCGGGCTACTAACACTAGAGATCGAAATCACAACTAAGTAACCATATATTATCACTATTTCTTCTACCACTAGACCACCCCAGTGGGATTCGAACCCGATGATAGTGTTCGGAAGCACTTACCTAGCTACCCGCTCACTCAACCACCCCTTAACAACGAATAACACTAAGCCACACCCACCACAATCTATAATGTCTGCCATCTTTTCTTTGTTAAGGTTTTCATTTGAAGAGTTGTAATCGGTATGATGATAGTGTTTCGATGCAGTTATGTAGCTACTCAGCCACTCATCCAACCATTAACAACGAATAGCACTAAGCCATAACCCTTACAACCGTTACTAACGACCATCTTTACTGTTTTAAGGTTATCATTTGAAGCGGTGTAACCGGAATAATAATAGTATTTCGAAGCAGTTATCTAGCAACTTGGCCACTCACCACCCCTTAACGACGAATAACACTAAGCCATACCCCTTACAACCGTTACTAACGAAAATCTTTACTGTTTTAAGGTTTTCATTTAAAGCTGTGTAACCGGAATGATGATAGTGTTTCGAAGCAGTTATCTAGCCTCTTGGCCACTCACCACCCCTTAACGACGAATAACACTAAGCCATACCCCTTACAACCGTTACTACCAACCATCGTTACTGTTTTAAGGTTTTCATTTGAAGAGGTGTAACCTATAAGAAGTAATTGTATAAGACACTACGACCCACTACAGCACATATACACGCCATATTTACATTTTTACTTATGACAATTTTCATATTCTTCTTCTTCTTTCGTCCGCTTGAAATATGTCTATTACTGCAATGCTGTCTCTTGTATGAATTGAACTGTCTTTTTCAGTTCACACAGCGGTCCATAGAGTTTATCTTCCACTGTCGTCTCTCTATTCCAGAAGATTTGCCTAGATATGTTATATTTTGGGCAGTCTTGGAGTATGTGCTCTGCTGTCTGCGACGCCAATCCACATGTGCACATGGCTGTTTCACGAATCTTGAATTTTGTATACATGTGGTTGCGTAATCTATTGTGCCCTGTTCTGGGGCGCAGAATAATGACTTGTTCTGGTCTATCCATAACGTGGTAGTCATCTTGAGCAGGTTGTGGTGGCTTTCTGACTGATTTGATCATTCTTTTCTTTTGGTGGTATGTAACGGGCACATCAGGCTGTTCTTCTTTGGCTCCTTCCTTAGCCAATTGATCAGCTCTGTCGTTTCCGGGTACTCCACAGTGGGATGGTATCCACTTTATGGTGACCTTATGCTGACTGCTAAGTTCAGAAAGTAGTGTCCTTAGTACTGGCAATTTCCCAGTCAGGAGCGCCTCGAGTACTGATTTTGCATCTGTCAATAGCACCACAGGTTGTGTACCATTGCTTGTATTTAGTAATTTCTCTGTTGCTATCTTGATTGCCTCAATTTCAGCATCGTTTTTATGGCAGTACTTTCCTGTCGGTACTCTAGCAGTGGCCCTGGTATTATTTGGATATTCTATGTACACTCCCGCTCCTCCATTTCGAACAGCATTTTGTGCTGACCCATCTGTGTAGACTCGAATCCAGAGGTCCTGTGGGTATTCTTCATCAAGGAAGCTGAGAGTGGCCGTTCTGCGCTGCACACTGTTCTGTTCTTCCTTGTCAAATATTCCTCTCACTTTTGCCTGGATTTGTAATGATAGTCTATGCTCATCTTTCCATGGAGTTCGCTCTGGAATAGTTGTTAGGGGGATACCAACTGTGGGCAGATCGGTGGTTTCTCTGCAGAGTCGTTTGGCCTGGTGGATAAAACTACTTCTTTTCAACCGCCCCATGGCTAGGTTTTCAAATCTGTTCTTCATAGAGTGGCCTGGCAAGCTGAGGAACTTTTCTGCTTGTATTAGTGTTTTCGTATCTCTACGCTAACTCAGTGCTTGTGTCCTCCCCATCTTCTCCATTTCCACTATAGGGGTTGATCTCATCCCTCCTGTGGTGACTCTAAGTGCTTGATTTTGCACTTTGTCCAGCTCGTGTAGTGTGGATTTTGATGTCGAACACCATGCAGTTGACCCGTATTCCAGGTGTGGTTGTATGCTCTGTTGATAAACTTTGCTAAGTATTTTCCCGCTGGCTCCCCATCTGGTCCCACTTAGCTTTCTCAGGATGGCTATTTTCCTTCTGGCTTTTGCTACTGCTTGGTTGATGTGCTTTCTCCATGTCAGCCTGCCATCAAATGTTACTCCAAGGTATGTTGGTTCTTTATCTTCTCTTAGGGGTGTTCCATTTATCTGGATGGGCCCTGCCTTTTGTTTTGAAGAGAGGGTAAATAGGGTGGTGCTGCACTTGTCAGTGTTTATGCTGACACACCATCTATTTGCCCATGCAACAAATGTATCTACAGCTCTTTGTAGTAATCTGGTAGCCACTGATGCATGTTCATTTGTGCTCCATAGAACCAGGTCATCGGCGTACATTGCCGCTTTAATTCCATGCGGTAGATTAGCAACGAGATCATTTATGAAGATTAGAAAGAGTGTGGGGGACAATACTCCGCGCTGGGGAACATCGTGACGCAGTAGTACTTTCTTGCTCTTTAGTCCGTCTATCTGTACTCGGGCTCTTCTGTTGTGCAAGTATGCTTTCACCCATTTGTTCATTCTTCCATTAACTTTGCAGTTTCTCAGTTTATCCATCAGTCCTTCTTTCCAGACTTTGTCAAAGGCTTTCTTCAAATCTATCCATGCCGCAAGCACCAGCTTCTTCTTTTGGAATGCATCCTCAATTTCTTGAGAGAGATAGGTTGTCTGATCTTCCGTAGAGTAGCACTGCCTAAAGCCAGCCTGCTGTGGCACAAGGATGTTTTTACTTTCAATGTACCACTGCAGTCTGTGATTGATGATGCGCTCCAGTGTTTTGCATAGACAGCTGGTGAGGCTAATTGGTCTGTAGCTAGAGGCAATGGAGCTATCTTTCCCCGATTTTAGGAGGGGTATCATGATTGCTTCTCTCCAGGCTTGTGGAACACTGCCTAAGGTCCAACTGTTATTGAAGATCTGCAACAGCTTTGCTTTGGCCTCTGTTCCTAGGTTCCTGATCATTTCATTGGAGATACCATAAGCTCCTGGTGACTTTCTCATTTTCAGTTTTGATATGGCTAGCTCCAGTTCGCTGATTGTGATGGGTGCCTCCAGAACCTCATGTACTATTTCCTTCTGTCCTGTATGTTGCCGCTTCTCTTGAATCTCTTGTGGTTTCTCTGGACTGATTTTGATATTGTTATCTTGTGCGAATGAGTCCGCAAAATGGTCAGCTGCTTGCTTTCTTGTTAAGATGTTTCCCTCTTTATGTAGTGCAATTTTTGAGTTTCTCTCTGTGCCCTCATCGTTAAGTTGTTTTATTAGCTTCCACAATTTCCTTGTGTCTCTTTCAAAGTTCAGAGACTCTGTTTTTTCCTGCCAGCTTTTCCGTCTAGCCTGCAGCTTGGCCCTTTGAAATTTGGCTTTTGCATGCTGGAATTTATTGTGGTGCTCTTGGCTGGGTGTGGCCTCTGCTTGCTTTCTACATACTTCCACATCATTATGCAACTGTTCCAGTTCACTACTCCAGTAGGGTTTATATTGTTTACGGGCTCCTCTTGGTACTGTTTCACGCGCTGCCTGTAGAATGCATTTCCCAAACTCTTCAACTACTTTATATATGTCTTTTTCAGTGTTCAGGTTTCTAACCAGTATGCTGGTGCGATTCCTGTACATTGCCCAGTCTGCTTTCTTGTAGTTCCACCTCGAGAGGGTGCTGCTTTCACTTACAAGCTCATTTTCTACAGTTAGAAAGACTGGTCGATGGTCAATGCCACCTAGTTGTTTCCCAACAATTCTGGTGAATGAAAAGCCAGGTCAGGTGTAGTTGTAGAGTGCCGTGATCTCGAGTAGAAAGTATGTGGGTCGGACGGCTTGTTAACCAAGATGAATCTATTCTCATCCTGCCAGTCTTCCAGTCTCTCTCCTCTCTGGTCCATGTGATCATAGCCCCAACTCTGCGAGTGGCTGTTGAAATCGCCGCACACAATCATTTTTTCTGTTAATGGTAGTGTGTCCAGTGCTTGTGGGCGGTCACTTGGACAGTAGTAATTGATCAGATGTAGGTCTGTATAGCCTGTTTTAAGTTTAAGTGTCTGATACTCAGCCCCTTCCATATAGACTTCGATTTGGGAAGCAGTGATGTTATTTTTTACAAGGGTAAGTATCCCACCTTTTCGCCTGTTCTTTCGGTCAGATCGGTAACACTGGTAGCCTCTGATTTTGAAGGCTGTATTTTCATTGAGGTGAGTTTCTTGCAAGCAACATATGCTTACTTTTTCTTTGTCCAGGATGTTTTCTAATTCTACTTTTTTGTTGCTGACTCCCTCCGCATTACAGTGTATTATTTTAAGTCTTTGTTTAGTATGGCCAGTTGTTCTATTCTCATGTCCCCTGGCTCCACAGGACATCTGATAAGGACCTCCAGTAGTTGGGGTTAGATCCTTTCGAGACATAGGGCTCGGCACTGCACCTGCCTGAGGGTCCAAAGCAGGGCGAGCACCATAACTTTTAGCAGTAGTCGACATATTCCATTTTGTGTAATTGTATGGCATCCTGATTTCTGTGGTGCGCCTCCTGGCTGGTTGCCTCCGTCTTCAGCACCTTTCCTTTGCTAGAGCAGACTGTGGTCTCACTCGAGTTTAGATGTGTACACACGCACACACGTCTCTGCACATGCATGTATGTGCATACACATCTAGAGCACACTGGTTATTTTCCGGCGCCAGACACTCGCCGTCGCTCCTTCTCCTGTTAGTTAAAACAGTTCCGCCACGTGAAGGCCAGGAGTTGGACTTTTGCTGCATAGGTTATGTATTCACGAGCCATTGGGGTATTTAAGCAATAATGGGCGCTCACCCCAACACTGCGCCCCGGCTACATACAGCAACATTTGGAACCAATTTTCATATGACACCCGGGACGGCTCGAGGGTTCAAACCCACACCCACGCGACCGTCCGGCCGTACTTATCCCCTCGCCCGCCACCCGCACTCGCCCGACCTCACCGCCTGGTTTATATCAGTAATATCCCACCTAGTTCATTACGACGACAATAATCCCCTGGATTAGTTGTTAGAACAATGAGTATTGATTGTTTGTCCCAAATTGTGCATGTAAAACTATGTCTTTTTTTAGTTTTGACATTTTAAAGACAGAGTCGGTTGTCCGTTGTTAGCACGAGTAGATACTCGCTGGACACCGCCTGGCCGGACTAGTGCGCACCACGCGGCACCACAATTTTTTTGGGGGGGTGGTGGGGGGGGGGAATAGAGACCATATAATACTACTGCGGTCCTTGATTTTCTGGATTAACTATATTGGTGATATTACTCCCTGCCAACCTTTCAGTCCATCCAGCATCATTTCTCTTGGTCTGCCTCGTCTTCATTTCCCCTCGATCTTTCCAGTTGTCACGGAGTTCTCCAGTGCCTTTCTTCTCAACATGTGTCAAAAGAATGCTGTTTGTCTCTTTCTTGTTGTTGCATATAATGTTCAAGTTTCATTAGCCTCTTTCAGACAATCGTTGATAGTTACGTTTGCAGTCCAAGGAATTCACAACATTCGTCTCAGGAAACACATCCCTGTCGCTTCCAAGTGTTTCCTAATTTGTTCGTTTACATTCCAAGATTCACTGAATTACAGCAAAATAGGTTATATGTAGCACATTGGCACTCTCTTTCGTACATTCAATGATAGTGATTTATGTAATAAGATACTATTCATTTTCTGGAATGCAGTTTTTGCTTTCCCTATCTTGCTCCTACCCTCTGTTGTGCAACTTCCATCTGATGTTATAAATGCCCTTAAGTATTTTCAATTATGCACTTTGTTAAATTTTCCCTATATTTCCATTTCACATTTTGCTCTCACAGTTTTCTTTGATATCACCATTGTAACTGTTTTCTTGTTTCCCAAAATAGCTACCAAAAACCAGCAAGACAGCTGGGAATCCCTGACCATGCAGTCGCTATCTCATAGTTTCCGTGCCGAAATGCTTACGCCACCCACCTCGCTCTCAAAAGGTTATGGGTTCGATTCTTAGCTACATTGTTCGGATCACTAGTGCAGGTTTCTCGGAGACTCTTATGCATTGTCGCTGGAGCTATGGAGTTCCTGTTGTACGCTATGCTTCAGGCAGGCCGCGCTGTGGCAAGAGGCCAGGCCATATAGGGTAAAAGTCGGTGCAATGAAGTCGATCATGTTGCCTTTTGATCCATTTTGTATCCTCTTGTTCACAAAAAACAAAACTGGAAGACTAATTATCATCATGAAGATCATACATCACCATGTATGAACTACAGCGTTGCATTCCTGTATTAGACCTTAATACCACCATCTCACCACGATGGTTACTTTCATTGTGGGTTTGCTTTGCTGCTACAATTATTCTGCCATCGTGTATGATGGGACTGAGGCATTGGTTGGCCAAGTCTCGATCATCTGGTGTTTGCATAACATATTATCTCCCCAAATATTAACTTTGCAACATAAATTTTTTTTATTATTTATTGTTTATTTGCTCTCGCTCGCTTTGAACTCAAGCGTAGTCCATACACACTATTTACAGTAGTGATGGACTGAAATGTGCGTATGGGTTAGCTTTCCTTATTAACAGTAGTCCTCGCTATCAGGCAAACCCACTCCGACTTCAGAGGTACTTGTAATTAACGTCCCCAAGTCAAGGACGACAGGTCAAAATTTTCGTCCAGCTGACGGTGGAGAGATTGAACCGCATACCTCAGCATCAGCACAACGGATGTTTAAGAACACGCGTTCTTATCCATTCGCCCATGTGGACCTGCGCAACATATACTCACTTATGATACCGCAAATCAACTCAAGATAGAAAACTCTTACATGGCTTTATATTTAGTTTTCTACTGGTTATCTCCCTCAATATTGCTGAAATATTCCGTATTGAGTTACACATTGCAATATTTTTTTTTTTTTTAGTTTTAGTCGTTGGATCAACATCACGGCTCCCTTTTCCTCCTAACTCAAACCTGAGTCTGGAGAAACTCAGCTCAATGCACGAACTCCGTTGCATCGGCGAGGATCCTGAAATACTTTGGGTAGATTTTTAACTCGAAATTTTTGCCCGGTAAGCGACGTTAGGCTACTCCTTTTCGATTTCCAACTGCCAAGGGATATTCTACGTGCGCAACAATACACACGGGCGACCGATCTCACTACCCAGAGACCAGGGGAAATGTTATTAATGGAAGTCCACGTGGATTTTTAAAATAAATCCCGGTCTACACCGGGGCCTGAACGCGGGACCTCCAGCACTCGAGGCGGACACCATACTTCGAGACCACTCAGCCCCCCCCCCCCCCCCCCTCTATTGCAATATTTGAAGATGTAGCTTTAATTAACAATGTACATATTTTACTATGATGAACATTCTTACATGCATGGCAAACACGGAGCTTCTGATCGAGTGGCTAGCACTCCAGACTATCATTTCGTAGACTCAGATTCGAGTTTTATGCAATGTGATTAAATATTTTCTGTCAGAGATTTAAAAACCAACAAGTCGCAGCTATTACACTAGCCAGGCGGCTTTAATTTATATTTTAAAAAAAATAATATTAATCAAAGTCCCACCGCCCCAGATTCTCACCCTTGCCCTACACTACAAGGTACTATAAAAAGTAATGGCAAAGTATATATACGAGAAGGATTCAATATGTAAATCACACAGTTCTGTGGGATGAAAGGTAAATGTAGTTCGTGTTTTATACAGTTGTCATTAGGTGACAACAGTATTGAACTTTATATTCTCGTTCGTCAGGTGGCGTTAAATGGCTCATGTCTCGCAGCGCATTAACAAATTGGCTACTGTACTTACGGAGTGTATAACCAAAGCGTAACGTGCTGTTGTGCGTTTGTCTTTTGTTGTGTTATTTTTTTTTTTTTTTTGGTTTGGTGGGCAAAAGGCCTGCTCTCAAAGGACATTCATAAGAAAATGCTTCTGCTTATGTTGACAAATGTTTGTCCCGTAAAGCGATGCATAGCTGGGTAGAAAAATGTTCTCAAGGACGCTCTGAAATTGTTGATGAAATCCGATTTGGTCGTCCTGTTGAGATTGCAACAGAAGCATCCGTTCAGTGGGTTTAGGAGATGGTTAGAGGTGACAGGCGAGTAACGATAGACTTTATAGCATCTGCAATAGTGTGCTAAAATGGTTCATCATACGGAGTAATGCATGATCGATTGAAATTTCAGAAAGTGTGCCCAGGATGTGTAGCCAGACAATTAAAGGAGGAACACACAATGAACCGATTCGGCCTGTCCTTGCATCATCTCTGTCGATACGAAGATAAAGAAGGAAACATATTGAACAGGATTGTTACCGAGTGCTAATCATGGGTGCATCACTACTAGCCCGAATCAAAGCGTGCTTCAAAGCAATGGAAACATCCTTGGTTTCCCAGTCTGCACCACGTGGAGGTGGGGTTGACTTGTGTAGTCTTCGGTGCATCGGCAGGCTACTAATTTTCACTTTTCACCCCTCCTGGGAGAGGCTAGTCGATCCTAACCCTGCTGAGGCAAGCGCAGTCCACACTTTGTAGACACACACACACACATATGTATATATATATATATATATAAACGATAATTTCCCAAGGATCTCGTCTGGTTGTAACATCGCAACACCAATATCCCACGTTTCTAGAATGGGCTCAAGCATTTCATCCCACACTACGGAGTGTTTTATTTAACAGCGCATGATTATAACAACAGGAGCAGAAATAACACTGCCTGTGAACGAGACTTTACTAATTTTATTATTGGGGGGGGGGGGGGGGGGGGTGGGCACTGGGACAATAGTGTACCGAGACAGGAGAATGTCCAAGAATGTTTACTTTACCCCATAGATTTATAGTCCGGACATTCCTACAAAGTAAGTTATATTATTATTCCTGCATGGGGGGGGGGGGGGATATCTTTAACTCGTATGCATATTGGATGCATATCCTAAATCTGTGTCAGTTGAATGTTAACCAAGAGTGGAGTTTCAGTCATTGATGACTTTTAATTCCTATTTATTCGGATTTTACCTTAAGAGTAACATCCTGGAATAAGAGGTGGTGGTTTGTTGGTCTACTTGATTGTGCCTATACGGGGTGCATACCTATTACAAAGACTGAAGTCACCAGTGAATGTTGAAGTATCTCACCTTTCTATAGCAGCAACGAGTGAAGACTTTATATCAGCTACTGACTACCCAGAGCTCAACTGATTCACCCACGCCTAACCCAAATATGAGTACCAAACAACTAATACAAAACCACCAATCCCCAATAAAAATGCCAAATGAACAGCCAAGTTTTATGAGACTTTACCACACCATTGTGGTACTGCCGAACATTTCTATGACGGACATCATTAACATTAAGTGTCCTTGTATCAGTTGTTTGAATTCAGGATACAAGCATTGTTCATATCATCTCAATCATTCATTATACTCTGTTAAAGTTACCAAGAAGGTGTTAGTTACTTTTTTTTAATCATATTTACATGTATGAATTGGGTTACTCAGTAGTGTGATAGTGCTACAGCCCTATTTGAGGCGCCAACCTCTTAGTATTAGGCGAGCTATGAGGTACGAATAATTTTATTCTTCAGGTCTACAAGAATGAGTATCCTCCTCTCTGACGACCGTGACTTTCCTGTGCTCTCTTAGCCTTCTACCTGGAACCTTTACTTGATCCCTTAGTTCAGTTCTGCCAGAGTGGCCTGATACAGTTCAATAAGGAATCTTGCGAAACATTTCTAGTTTTCTTTTAGTAGTCGGCAACCACTAGTTGGGGATATCTATCTCTCAACTCAACTGGTTATACCCCATTCATCATCACGCTGCAGTTCTCTCCCCTTAATTGTAACCTAGACGGGGTTTTACAGAAATATGTAAATGAGGGAAATCCTTCATATAATACGCAAATGAGGGAACCTTTTCTTTATAATGTTAAGGGACTATCGACCGTATTCGAGGAAAGGGTCTTTCTGATAAAATATGTATTACACGGGTTGAACGAGAACTTCATTTATTCGGGGATGAGCTTAATTTTGTTCGCATATCCTTTATAGGACAAAGATGTCAACATCAGCATCTTTCAGCTGATTGTTGATTTCTTGGCAAGATTACGCTCAGTAGTTTGCCATTGCTTTCTGAGCAGCCGTCTCACATACCCCAGTGTTGTATGATGCATTCCTGAATCCAGGGGACCGGTCCGATTACCAGTTGACTTGAATTAGAAAAGATACTGGATATATAACTATACAGTATTTCCACCAACCTCATAAACACTGTTACACTAACTGCCTGTCGGATACTATTTTTTTTTTTTTTGCATATCCCTTTCAGAGCCGTCTCCCTGGCCGAGGCGTTAGCAGCTTTCTCCGTAACCCCGAATACTCTCGTGGTTCACTTGAGCGCACGAGAATTGGAAGCGGTTCGAGTCGCGCCAATGACTTATGAGAGTATGGATCCGGTCGCTCAGAAAGCAATGGCAACTGAGCGTAATCTTGCCAAGAAATCAACAATCAGCTGAAAGATGCTGACGTTGACAACAATGTCCTGTTAAGGATATGCAAAACATGTTTTAATCCATTACAGGACGTTGCAGTCAACATTAGGATCTGTCAACTGCTGTTGATGTACTAGGCAAGATTACGCTCAGTAGTTTGCGGTTGCTTTCTGCGCGACCGGCTCACATACCCCGTAAGTTACCGACGCGGAGAGAACCGCCTCCGTTTCTCACGCACGTCACGTCACTCCACGTGAGTATACGAGATTACGGAGAAAGTGGTGTAACCTCTAGACCAGACGAGCTGGATACTAATTTTTGGTATTTAAAATGAACTAAAAAAGACTGTTAGATTCATACAAGAGACAGCATTGCAGTTATAAACATATTTCAGGCGAACGAAAGAAGAAGATGAAGACAATACTCCGGAACAAGAAAAGATCGGGCTTCACGATATTCCTTTTTAGTGAGTGAATCTTTTCAAGACTCTCGTGGCTACGGGAGTCTCACACACGTCTTGGAAATATTACTCTAATGTGCTATTTATAAAGCAAAATTGTTAATTCTTAGAGCAACCCTTTTCAGAAGAATAAAGTGTGGGATTCCCTATGTCTACAAATAGACTGACTCATTTTCAGACGTGTTATGAAGGTTGAACAGGCTGGCGTTTCGCTGCAGTGTATTCACTTTTGTTTTCTTTATGATCGTAGCGTATGGCAACCTGCGAAAGACAAAATGCCCACACCGAATGTAGATGTGGCTAAGAAATGACGACATGCTTGATCAGAGATGAGGCGTCCAAGATCTCTTTCTTAACTAATAATATCAATATAAATGAATTAAAATGTTTAAATATTGTCTTTAATTTTATACTATAATGAGGTATATTTAATAATATAATATAAACATATTCATTATCTTAATAATGCGTTGTGATTTGCATTTACCATATGTAAATCCAATTAGTTTTAATAAATGGATTAATTCCACATTAACATTACATTTGTGATTATTTGGTTGTTTCAGGATTTAAAATTTAAATATTGAGCACAACCCACTACTGGCAACGCTGATCGTATTCTGGTATGAACCTAAGGCCTATCCACGTCAATATGGAAGCACTATACTCGAGTTTCTCTCTCGTTTGGGCTCGTCAGTAGTACATATCCCTGACCGGATCCGGAAACAAGCCCCGGATCAATGGCGATTGGGCAATCTTGAGCATAGCCTACGATGGGTAACGTTGTAATATTCTGTTATGATAATTTGGCGTGTCCAGCGTGTGCCGCGTGGTTACACACCCGCTTCACACGCCAGTGATCCGGGGCTTGTTTCCGGATCCGGTCGGGGATATGCACTACTGACGAGCTCAAATGAGAGCGAAACTCGAGTATAGTGCTTCTTTATTGACGTGGATAGGCCTTAGTTTCATACCAGAATACGATTAAAGACCTCACACAAATTCAGAGATATCAGGTAATCACCATGCATAATATAATAGGAAAGCTGCTGGAGAAGTTAATTGCAGAAAGATACAGAATGCACGGCTATGCGTTACCTTCTTAATATTCCAACCATAGGGAACAGAAAACAAATGTTCCAAGCAAGTGCCGAGCTCCGAGTCAACACACATACACAACATAAACTGCATAGTGACATTACGAATTTAAATGACAGCAGGTTAAACAGAGGAAAGTCGTGGATGGGTCAAGCCGAAGACATTCTTCAACAGGTGTGTTCACTTGAGGACTTAGAATCTGGCGAGGAATGAGTACTATTGCCAACATAATTCTGGGCATCCTTTTAAGTTTGCATCCAACTAGACATAAAATGCAGAAAAGAAAATCCTGCTTCTATGGAGGCGGAAGTACAGGCTTTGAGCTTCGAGAATTCTTTAGAGGGTGATGCTGTCATTTATACAGATGGGTCGTTCGTTCGACGAGTGAGATGTTCATGGGCCCTTACGACTCAGGCTGGACAGAAAATTGTGAAGGCAGATTCTGGTGCTCTTGCTGTGAACACAAGTAGTCTGACTTTGGAAGTCATGACAGTAAGTAAATCAATACGATGGCTCTAGACAACAACCTTCACTAGGGTAAGTTTACTTAGTGACTCAATGGGTATGCTCAGGAAGATAGAGATTAGGTGGGCCCGAAAACAGTGGTTATTGTCTCTGGAGCGACCACTGCTGGCAAAGATTAGTTTCAGGACATGCGGGTGTACAAGGCAACGAGCAGACTAACAGGTTTGCAGGTAAAGCTAAAGTTGGGGATGGAAGAACCATAGACCGTACTGATATACTGAATGCTCTACAAGAAATAAGTCATTTGGGTGAATCAAGTGATGGCTGTGAATCTACAACCAGGGTCAGACTGCAAGAACAGCAAGTTAAAAGGTGTGGCCAAACAAGAACACCATGCTGGAAGCAAAAGTAGATTAATAAACCAACACAACTCGTGTCGTTACCCGCTACACTGTGCGGGATCTACTGAGTAGGGGATCTGGGCACTTATGGAATGAATAGTTCGATGTGCAATGAGGATGCCCTATCGACTAACTAACTAAGACTGGTTCCATTTACTTTTGATATTGTGTTTGGGAACATCTTTAATTTGTACGTTACCATTACGGGTGTTTGCCATGACGAAGGATATATCTATTCACTCCATGGGGTGTAGATGATAAATTACTGCCCCGCCTGGGGCAGGAGCTCTGGCATGTGTAATTACTGTGAAATATAATGTGGTTTATGTGGCTTGTTCACAACGCTGTCTTACAGATGTTCTTGAGGTATGTGGCGCAAGGCACTTCTGCAGCTGAGTTTGTAGTTATTACACAATGATACACGACCAAGACAAGCCTTCACAGCCAGCCGAGTTACTTTTACACTTACGTTCTGTGCGCTCGTTCAATGACCAGTGTAGACAGTACGCCTGGTGGTCATCTCCTTCTTTCTCTCTCTCTCTCTCTCTCTCAAACAATCCCTGGCACTCGTGTTATGCTGTCCACAATACCAGATTGCCCATATCTGTAACAGCCCAGTGCGATGCTAACCATAATTAATTCTCTCTCTCTCTCTCTGTCTGTCTGTCTGTCTGTCTGTCTGTCTGTCTGTCTGTCTGTCTGTCTGTCTGTCTCTCTCTCTCTCTCTCTCTCTCTCTCTCTCTCTCTCTCTCTCTCTCTCTCTCTCTCTCTCTCTTTCTCTCCCAAATTTGACCAAACGGACAGTCCACTGTAGCCGCCGTGTAACATGTGTGATATAATGAGATTGTCTGGTGAAACTACTTTAAGGTGCAGTGCGTGGTGCAGGAAAACATATTTATACTGTTGTAAAAGTTGATATTCAACGAACTAGGTGTTGCCGCTAAGCTGTCCCGTGCATGAATGCACGTCAGTCTCATCCACTTCCAAGCAACTATTTATTAAAGTCAGCATATTCTCGTGTGACCTCGAGCATTCCATCATAGTTAACTCTTTCTATCTAAGTTCCATGAGTGTGCTAACCCTTATTGACTATTTCTTTTCTATGACAATGTTCTTCTGTTATTATCACTAATTTATTTGCTTTCACGTTGGCTTACAATTATTTATATTATTTCGTACACCTATGTTACGTTGACACAACCAAAACCATGTCATTAGCTTAACGCAGGTTGTTAGCAGTTGAGATTAGTCAAGAACCGAAATCACAGCACCCGAAGCTCTCCCATAAGTGCTCCGTTCGCATCGTAAATAGCCAGCGAAGAGTCCTGATACTAATTGTTCTACCAGCAGTCTGAGTAACTGTTCGCCTGGCCTGTTCTCGGGGTCTCGTATGTCTGCCATACCATCTGGTCATTCTCTTCAGCACCATTCATTCCTAGCCGTGAAGATATGTCTCTTTTCTGCACGTTACACACGATTACAAAGGTTCCAGACCACGGCTGCATTCTCAAGCACTAATACCCCACCGAAAGGTGTAGACCCGAGAAATATGTCTTCTTGCTCATGTCCTACCACACCAGCATGTCGTGGAAAAAATCCAATATATGCTCTCTGTTTCTAATTGTTAAATTAGAAGAATGCTGCCTTCACCTGTCTCATCACAATTTGTGAAACCCTTACAGTCATGACATGTGTGTGCTGTTTGTCTTCCAACCAGCGGAACGGCTCAGTGTCTGACTCAACCTCGATTCTCAGACTAAATATTGTGGTATCATATGCCAGGCTTTCCTGCACTAAACACCGTCCACCAACATTCACAACAAACCTCCGGGTCCTTCTTTAACCTCGCAGCACATAGCCATCCGTATATGAGATTATATCACCAAGTCAAGACTAGTAGTGGATCAATTGTTGCACGTAGCATTTCGTGTGGTCAATTTCTGCATTCACCATCGAATGTTATGTTATTATGACACTACTTACAGTATACTCACCAAATGATACTTCCTCCGTGTATTGTATGGATCTCACTACATAATAATGGAAATTACTTAAACATAAATATAACTCAAACTCCAATTTTATTTGGGGGAAAAGTGTTCCAGTCGATTGGTTATATGTGGAACCCTTATGTTGTTTCTATTTCGGCTTGTGTAGATATAATTGCAAATTTCGCTGCCTAGCGTTTATGGCGTCGTTTGGATTTGTGTGACTTTCATCTTCGTTGTCGTTTCTCACGTCTGGTCAGAGTAGCCCACTTTTTGGACTTTTCGTTGTTGGGATCCCACAAGTCTCTTTGTGTTTTTCTTTCAGGAAGGGATCTGTCAGTCGTCATCCCTCTTGAGACTATCAATTTCTCATGTATCTCGGTCTGTTTCGTATCTTTGTGGTCTTTCGCTTCTTTGAAATCATGTGTCGTGGACGACTTGTAATATTCATCTTGGTGGAGTGGAGTCTTTTCTCCTGGTCAAAGTGAGTTCTTGGACGCTTTCTTTTTTTCACTTTATTTCTCCTCTTTTGTTGCTAACTCTTCTGTCTGGGTCTTGTTCTTGATGTCGTCAGTTTTTAATGTTACATTATTTGTTTGTTTCTTTAACGGTTCTAGCTGATCTCTCTCTTCTTGAATTTTTGTTAGAGTCGCCTCTGTCTCGGCCTTGATTGCAGCCATTCAAGAAACATCCTGCTCGATACTCTACTGAACGAGCTTCAATTCGTCCAGCATGCGCTGAACGGCTGTTGTCTGTGTTTCTTAAGCTGCTTGGTTCCTTTTCTCCCCCATGCAAGTTACTTTATATGATTGGTCGTTTAGTTGGCCTTCCAATTGAGCTTTGTCTGATTGTGTAAGAAGGGTGGTTGCCTCTTCCTGCCTGTTAGCTTCTTTATAAGGTAGATTTGATTTGACTGCTATCTTTATTGCCTCCTTGCTGTCCTCGTGGCTGGAACAATCTAGGTATCTAGCGCTGCTATTTCGGAGGCAGTTTTTACAATTTATGTGGAGTTCGACCTCCTGATGTCCGTGTTGGTCTTGGCTGTGTAGGAATTGACTGTATGGGTGGGGTCCAGAGGAGTATTTGCAGAGCTTCACCTCACTTTTAAAACTGACACGAGTGTCTCGTTACGTCAGACACCTGGAACACAATAGCATTCTACGAATGTAGTGCTTTGGGGCTTTTCCTTTATTGTCCCATCTGATGGCTTGTGGTAGAGTTTGATCCTCCGATGTGATCACGACGACTGTGTAGGGAGTGTTGTTTTCCCTTCAGCTTGCTTCACCCAGTCCCTGGTGGGGAGCATCTCATTTAATTCATATAAGTCGTCATATAAGCAACCGTTCCCGACTATCTGTCTGTCTGTCTATCTGACCCGGCGTGGCTTCGCCCAGCTCCTGGCGGGGAGCGTCTCATTATATTCACACAGTAAATTAAAAGATTGTCCTTCCAAACACCATCCATTATTTTTAATGAAAACTGGTTTTAATCACCTACATGACTGTAGATAACTTCTTTAAGCATAAAAAGATGAGTTACAATGTTATGCATTATGCATTATTTTTATGAAAACTTTGAAAATGCCTTAAAGATTATATCACTATTTATTTTAACTTATATGCCTGTAAATAACTATAGATAAAGAGTTTATAAATCTTTGAAAACCATGTAACTATATGACTATAAAGTATGTAGAAATGTTATTTGAAATTGTTATTGTTTATATGCCCCTTGAAATAACTTTTCTAGAGTTAAGTCCCCTTGCTATATAGAAATTAAAATGAAAAATGAAATATTAAATTTTAGTAAGTAAGTAGCCATGAAAAAGACTAAAAATCTATGACAGAAAGTTGCACAGGAATGAAAGGAAAACGTGTAGAAAATTTCATCTCAATCGGATGGACCGTTCGCGAACGCATAAAGAACTGACGGAAATACATACATCGTGTTTTATATATATATATATATATATATATATATATATATATATATATATATATATATATATATATATATATATATATATATATATATATATTAGCTATATATATATATATATATATATATATATATATATATATATATATATATATATATATATATATATATATTAGCTGACCAGGCCCGGCTTCGCCCAGACCCTGGAGGGGATCTATCTATCTATCAGTCTGTCTGTCTGTCTGTCTGTCTGCTTGTTTGTTTGTCTGTCTGTCTGTCTAGCTGACCCGGCCCGGCTTCACCCAGTCCCTGGTGGGGAGCATCTAATTTAATTCATATAAGTAGTCATATAAGCTCCCGTTCCCGACTATCTGTCTGTCTGTCTGTCTGTCTATCTATCTATCTATCTGACCCGGCGTGGCTTCGCCCAGCTCTTGGCGCACATTAACTTAAAAGAATGTCCTTCCACACACCATCCATAATTTTTAATGAAAACTGTTTTTAATCACCTACATGACTGTCGATAACTTCTTTAAGCATAAAAAGATGAGTTTCAATGTTATGCATTATGCATTATTTTTATGAAAACTTTGAAAATGCCTTAAAGATTATATCATTATTTTTTATAACTCATATGCCTGTAAACAACTATAGACAAAGAGTTTATAAATCTTTGAAAACGATGCAACAATATGACTATAAAGTATATAAAAATGTTATTAAAAGTTATGCCCCTTGAAATAACTTTTTTAGAGTTAAGTCCCATTGCTATATGGAAATTATAATGAAAAATGAAATATTAAATTTTAGTAAGTAAGTAGCTGATTTTACACTAAAAAACTATGACAGAAAGTTACACAGGAATGAAAAGAAGACGTGTAGAAAATGTCATCTCAATCGGTTGGACCTTTCGCGAACGCATAAAGAACGGACGGACACACATCGCCTTTTATATATATATATATATATATATATATATATATATATATATATATATATATATATATATATATATATATATATATATATATATATATATATATATATATATATATATATCCATACATCTTTCATGTGCCATGCCGGTAAGCTTGGGCGGTCATGTTCTACCATCTCACTCGATCACCAGAGTCGTGGATCAGCTCCGTGTTTCTGTATATATGTATATATGTATGTATGTTATTTGTAATTCTTTTTTTCTTTATTAAAAGAAAAACAAGGTATCTGTGCATAGGTATCTAAAAAAAAAATACCGGTTGTCCTGAGGGGGACAGCTGAGTATTGGGGGGGGGGGGTGAATGGCAGGAACGTGGGTGGGCTCTGGTGGGTAGGGCACCTGAACTAGGCTGACAGGGAGACCGGGTCATCTTGTTGCTACACCACACCCACACGTGATGATGACACACGCCAAAAAACAAACGTAAAGGATTTCGGGCCGCTGACAGGGGGGACATCTTCAGACTTGCACTTGGATGCTCTGCCTTTGCCTACATCGAGCCCCTATGAGCACTAGACATGACCGGAACCAGCGCCGATGAGAATAACACAAGAAGCGACAAGCACGTAGCAGTGCTAATAAAGAAAAGAAGCCAACAAACAAAAGTACACGGGCCCCAGTAGGCCCGACCAAGGACCGGTCTTTATCAGGACCAACACAAGACAAAGAAAACAACCAGATAGCACAAAATAAATATATCCGACGAACAGAGCGTAACCAATAAAACCAGTAGGAACTAGGACTAACAGTCCACACAACCACGGATCTCAACAACTACCGACGCTGAGGCAGGTTGGACGAGACCGAATTTGGAATTTTTTTTCTTCGAAAATTGGAATTGGAATTGGAATAGGGTAGGGTCACGGCTTGAGGTAGAGAGTATTCGAGAGACTGTTACGTGGTGGAGTTCTGTAAAGAACCGCCCCAGGGTTGCGTTATCTATTTCCACTGCTTTCCGTTTCTAAACAAAATGTGAAAAGTCGCTCTGTACTTAGTGCTCATGTTAAGGTAAATAAATCTATTCATAGACGAATTAATATATTCATAGATTGTGATATATGCTGATGAGGCGGAAAAGATGCAGAACCCATTGTAGATACGTAATTTCAAAACGTTAAATATATTTCACCGTGATATGGGGTAGGGTCACTGCTTGAGGTAGAGAGCACTTTCGAGATACTGTTAGGTGGCGGAGTTTTGTAAAACAGAACAGGCCACTGGGTCGCGTTATCTATTTCCACTGCTTTCCGTTTCTAAACAGCATGCGAAAAGTCTCTCTGTACTTAGTGCTCATATTATGATAAATAAATATATTCATAGACGAATTAATGCTTTCAACTACATAGCTGAATCCAACCATTATTATTGTCACGTTCATAAGGGCTCCATTAAGAAACAAACGAGGTTCAAAGGCAACTGCAAGCATCATTATTGCAGAGGGTAAAAAACATATAATAAACAACGTGGAAATAGTTGTTACCATTTTTGCAACTTTTCGATTGCGACTGGACATTTTTTCTGCTTGTGATTTCACTGTAGTGGTTGTTCTCCATTTGGCGTTTTTATACAGCTGAAATTAAAGTATTAACGTACAGGAAGCGACGATTGCAAAAGCTGCAAGTGGAATGCAAAAGTTGTTCACTAACAGAGTGATCCTTTCAACGTCATGTCGGCCTTCATCAGAAACCAGCCCAACAATGGTTTTGTTTCTCAAGGGAAAGGGATAAAACTTCCATTCCAGTCTGTTAACGACGTATATCGGAGAAATGCTGAATGTGAAGATCATGAAGATGCACACGACGGCCACGGTTGCTCTTTTCGGGGTCAGACTATTTTTAACCTGGTGAAGAAAAAGATGCAAAATTCAAAGAACACAATATAAACTTTGTGGTTTCGTTCATACTATGATATTTTTCGGTAAATGTACCTGGTAAGCCCATGTTATTGAGCCGTGATTGGCACACATAAGAAACGGCTTTTTTGCTCGTCCCTACCTGTATCTGCCATATGGTGTATCTGACATATGGCGTATCTGAAATATGGTGTATCTTACATATGGTGTATCTGAAATATGGTGTATCTGACATATGGTGTAACTGACATATGGTGTATCTGACATATGGTGCATCTGACATGTGCTGTATCCGACATATGGCGTTAGATTCGTACTGTATAGACCATTCGGCAGTCCGGTGATCAACACGTGGTCAACAACACACAAACAATCTCAACTTCCAGTGACTAAATTGTAAACATGACTTCCGGTCCCCAGCATGACGGTTAGTCTTTGAACCGCTACGGCCTCTGGAGTATTTATCTTTGTGGCTGCGGTTTGTATTTCGCATATTCCTCATGTTGGACTGGTAGTATATGGTTCCGTCGCCCTGCTACTCAGTGAGTGCATGGCGCTGCTCTGTGAGCTGTGATATTCACGTGGGATGCTTTTACATGTCCGCTTTTGTTTGTACAGTGACCTGCATGTTCGGAACAATGGCTACCGGCTGCATCTGAATTGACTGATTTGCCTTTCGGTTCACGAGTGCATTTTTCAGGAGACTCCTGGGAGTCGGCGCTGGAGCTACGGAGTTCGTGCTTAATGTGACTGATTGAATTAATGCGGGTCGCCCTGCGGATAGAGACAGAGCCATATGAGAAAACCCGGGTCAATGAGGTCTTTCTGTTGACTGCCGATTCCATCGACGATGAACTGTGGTTTTCGTGGAAAACGTTTGTGTTGGCATTCTGACGGCGGCATTATGCACAGTGTACCTGTGCGGGCTGTTAGATTACAAAGACTCCTGTCTGTTCCATTTTTCAAATTAGAGTGTGGGGAGCATTTTGAGTGATATTCACTGGCACAGGAACGGAGCATAATGGGGACGACCCGTTGCCATGAAGTTGGAACCTCGACTAACTAACTAACTAACTAACTAACTAACTAACTAACTAACTAAATTGTAAAAATCCGCTTTAATAGAAATGATAACCCGTGCCCCTTGTGTGTCAGGCAGGTGCCTAGCCACAATGCTACAGCTGTTTTCTTATAATGCATTGACAGACTGACTGACTGATTGACTGGCACCTTGCCGACGTGACAGACGATAGTTTGTAAAATGGAGTTATACCTCTCCATAACACAAAGCCTGGCCTGAAGTTAGAGATCATGTGTTGCCCATGCAGTATGATCCCTCTCTCGGTCTGTCTAGTTTACTCCAGAGGAAAGGTAACACCAATACGTTTGGAACAAGACAATATGCAGAAGCTACCGGAGCAGAAAAGCAATACTCTAATTGTCCGCCTGTCGGAGCTTCAATCCTAGACCAGTTGCCGACCAGAACTTAGGGCATACTCTGCCCTGCCATGACATTTGGTCTTTAGGTTGCATTCCCTCGCACTAAGGTAAGGCGTGTACTCTCCCAGTTGCTCCCATCCGCTTGAAGCCGCTGACACAATGTGGGGTGTCAGGGTTGGTGAGCGCCGACCAACATTCGGCGCTAACAGAAAACAGATAGTATCGTCGACTGTCATACGTTAGCTCAGTCATATCTAACTAAGACCTGACTAACTACAAAACATTGCAATACATTACAAATTTATGAACATAGAATGAAAGACGATGTAATGTTTTCGCGCCCATATTTAAGTGATGTAGCATATTATAATGTTAGAATTCAGCCAGTAGTATGTCCCTTGCTGAACGTAGCTTTCATAACATTCCAGAAAACTGCTCGGTCATAAGCAAGATATCCCGCGTCGGATAGACTCACCTGGAGATAAACTGCTACATCCTGCACCCATCTTCTCTTTAGCCTTCTGCTTCCGGTCTTACCGGCCATATACCTCTCCATGATTGTTCTATCAAAACTTTCGAGACGTTTCAAGTGAAAGACATACTTCAGTTTTCTTTGTTTTATTCGTCTTTATTAGCCAACCTTCTTCAAAATACTGCTCTTGTCTTATGGATGCATTTGTTCTTTTCTGTATCCAAGAGAGTCTTAGAACCCGTCAGTACCAATTATATTCAAAAGCATGCATGCGCTGTTCGGCTTGTTTAGTAACTGTCCAGGTCTCACATGCGTAATTTGCAATTGTACAGATTGTTGCGCTTAAAACAATTTAATTTTAATTGAATTGCATATCAAATCTTTGGTATTTCATGACCACTAATATTTGGGGTATCATATTGTTCAATGGTTAAGCAAGGTTGTGTACTAGCTCCCACCCTCTTTGGAATATACTTTTCACTTCTACTGAAGTATGCCTTTCGTGATCAGGATGGTGGTATATACATTCACTCACGCTCAGATGGCGGCCTCTACAATGCTCAGAGATTGAAGGCCAAGACCAAAATTAGGAGGGTACTGATCAGAGAGTTGCTTTTTGCAGATGATGCTGCAGTTACGACCCACTGTGAGGAAGAATTGCAATGTCTACTATAGGCATTATCCAATGCTTGTCCTGAATTTGGTTTAACAATTAGCAAAAAGAAGACACAGATTATGTCACAAGGTACACATGGGGTACCATCAATCTTTATTGACGACGCCAAACTAGAGATTGTAGACCATTTTACATGTCTAGGATCGGTGGTAAATAGCAAATTATCCCTAGATCAGGAAATCAACATCCGGATTGGTAAGGCAGCAACAACAATGAGCAGGTTAAGAAAAAGAGTCTGGGAGAACAGGAAGCTTACTGCCAAAACAAAAGTCCTTGTCTATCAAGCCTGTGTCCTTAGTACTCTTCTTTATGGCAGTGAAACCTGGACAACTTACTCATACCAAGATAAACGTTTAAACAGCTTGCATATGCGGTGTCTGCGAAGAATTCTTGGTTTTAAGTGAAAGACAAAATCACAAATTCTGAAGTATTGGAAAGATCAGGTTGTGTGACGGTTTATTCCATGCTCAGTCTTCGTAGATTTAGATGGATAGGACATCTTAGGAGGATGGATGATAGTACAATACCAAAGGACATCTTTTTTGGTGAATTACAGATGGGTAAGAGATCTCAGGGTCGGCCTCTACTACGACACAACGATGTGTGAAAGCGGGACATGATTGATGCAGGCATTGATAATGCGCAGTGGGAGCAAGTCGCCGCTGAACATGTTGCATGGACGGCAAACATCAGAATTGGAATAAAGACAAAGGAGAAAATTATTGCAGATAAGGCACACACAGAGCGTGTGGACGTAAGATGGTGCATTATGGTGGAAATGATCACGTGTTCGCATGCACCGACTGTAAACGGACATTTACAGCGCGAATTGGCCTGATCAGTCACATTCGCGACAGCCATATGTAAAAGTTATTATGCCTGTTTAAAGCACAAGCTATCGTCTGTCAAGACGGCAAGGTGCCAACATATATATCATCTCTGACATGTGTTATTATATTTTCGGTGTTAAAGTTAAACAAATAAGGGAACAGCATAACGCCCTGGCTGACTCCCTGCTTGATTTCAAACAAATCCGATGCCTCGCCATCTATTCTTATCGGTGATTACTGGTCTAGATAATTCATTATTTATGTGTTGTACTACATGCGATCTATTTTGTCCCCATTGCTCGTCTAAATCAACGTTAATCTCTTCATCCCTTTTCTTACGAAGTCTTCCCATTATGATGTTTAGTTAAATTTTACTTGCATGACTGGTCAGGGAACAGTTCTATGGTTGGTGCATAATTTTAGGTTGAATGTTAAGATTATATTAATAAATTTTAGTTGATGAATACCTTGTGTTAATTACGTCACAATGAAATTGCCACAATCAGTAGCTTTATAATTTAGTGTCCTCTCCTGCTCCCTCTCCAAGGCGTCTCACTCACACTCTGTCTATCTACCTGCCTGCCTGCCTGCCTGCTTGTCTGCCTGTCTGCCTGCCTTCCTGCCTGCCTGTCTGTCTGTCTGTATGTCTATCTGCCTGCCTGCCTACCTGCATGCCTGCCTGCCTGCCTGTCTGTCTGTCTGTCTGTCTGTCTGCCTGTCTGTCTGTCTGTCTGTCTGTCTGTCTGTCTGTCTGTCTGTCTGTCTGTCTGTCTGTCTGTCTGTCTGTCTGTCTGTCTGTCTGTCTGTCTGACCCTCATATTCAACACAACCAACATTATCATTAAGTGCCTTGTTAAATGGACCATTCGAACATATTTGTGCGAATTCTACCGCACATATAATTTTCACACCATCAGTTACGTACTGTGGCAATTCGTGTGCTGTCATGTGTTCATAACTTGACCAAAGACTATCTCGACTACTTGTCCATCCCTCTTTCCATAACTCTTTCAATTGTCACAGCATGTTTTACTTTTTCTCTTCTCATTTTTGGCCAAATATGACTGCCTTTAAAAAAAAAAGTATGTATGATATGCTGAATGTATTAGGGACCTTCATTTGAAACCCGTTCCAATGGCTTTATTACAAACGCATGAAAGAAACATTTACAGGTGTGGTAGAATTAAACAAAGCATTCATTTTGAGTGATCTATGCACCATGGGTTGGTCAGAAGAAGTCGCCGTAGGCATTCAGACAAGCATCTCATTGCTTAGGTAGGTGGCGAATGCCGTCCGCAAAAAGAAAACAAAAAGATTGTGGTTGCTCACTGAACCAAGTGTTTACCGCGTTCATTACGTCTGCATCTGTGTCAAATCGTTGCCCCTTGAGAGCTTTTTTTAGAGGTCAAACAAATGAAAATCGCATGGTGACAAATCAGGACTATAGGCTGGATGTTTCAGAATTTCGCACTTCTTCCTGCATAATCTTTGCAACATGCCAACGAGCATTATCGTGCAACAAAATCACACCACACAAGCATGCTGGGCCATTTATTCTTGATGGAATTTTGCAGCTTGTCTAGTGTTTCTGATTGGTGGGTGGAGTTGCTGTTGACACCGGGTTCTTTAAAGTCGGCCAACAATAGCCTTTCATGGTCAAAATATGCGCTCAGCATAACCTTACCAGTGGAAACCTGTAACTTGAATTGTTTGGCTTTTGTGATCCAGCATGCTTCCATTACATACTCTATCTTTTGCTGCTCGGCTCAAAGTGGTGACACCATGATTCATCGTCTGACAATATGCGGAAGAGAAATTCATCACCCTCCACTCTATAACGCAGCAAGTGGTTCAACCACCATCTTATGCGTTCCTCTTTTTGGTGGTGGGTCAACATCCGTGGTACCCACTGTGAACACACCTTCCGATATTGCAGTTTCTTACGAACGACCTTTTCAATTGTACCAATTGACACATCAAATTCTTTTGCTAGCGAACGTATGCTTCGACAACTGTTCATCTGTACTGTTGCATCTATTTTCGCGATGTTTTTTTCTGATACAACAATATGCGCTTGATCCTGCCATCGAAGATATGTCGTGAACTGACGTCCTTTCCAAAACATTCATGCATAAGTCAATCTTCATTTTAAATAATGCAATTTGTGTTTGTGCCATCTAATCAAAATAATACTAATAATAATAATAATAATAATAATAATAATAATAATAATAATAATAATAATAATAATAATGGAATCAGAATAGGAAGCACAGACTGTACATGCATGGTTCAGGGCAAACGACCACAGGAAATAATAATCAATGTAAGAAGCAGAATGCATATGAACTAATAATCTTACATTTAACGGAGCCGTTATGCTCAAGCATTTCTCAACTGTAATCATGGCAGTGATACAACTGCTCACCCTGGTAAATGCGAAATGTGGCATTCCTGACACCAGGAAAATGAAGTCCATGTATTCAAAAGGTAAATCGGCCTCAATGACAGCTGGGGTAAATGTGATGCACGTCCATTCTAGTGTTATTAGACTGCATAAATCTGACACTGACAAGCCTGGGGAAAAGTCAAAATATACATCATTAATAAATTCTTCGGCATTAGTCCTATACATACAGTCGTGGGTCTATTTCCAATAAGAGGAAATACTGATATTTACGAAGACATGCATTTTATTCTCGGTTCTCGACATGTCTTGTTAGAGCAGAATAATTAATCTTGGGAAGTAGGAGGATTTACGTCTTCTGACCAAACCACGAGGAGGTGCGATGTGTGAATTCATCTTGTGCTAGACGGAAAGAAGCGAGTTACGTAGGCACATGAATAAAGAAACCGTTGTTAGAAAGCCCACAACTCGGTGATTGAAAACAAGCTTTGCACATAGGTACGAATTCATAACCAGTTATTACTGGAGGATGTTTGTTTATCATCGGTTCGTATATACAGAATTATATATTGTAATACCGTGTATATTATTTATGAAACCATGCCTCGCATTACTGATCATTATATAATACTTCTGCGTTTAAAATGGAACAATTATTTCAGTTTCCGAGCCATTGGCCTGTTTTCGTCAATGTTTAGATAGTGTAGCTGGTGTTATTTTCCGTCTTCTTGATTCTGGTAACGTTTCTATTTCATGTAAGCTCGAACAGTATCTTATTTTCTATAATGTTTTCGAACTGTTACATGCCAAACAAGCTTCGTATGGTACAGGAGCTTGCGAGGCACTCACCTCTGGGACTTGGCTGAACGCCTCTAACTCGGGTCCCTTGGGTTCCATGGTCTGGCCACCACTCGCCACCTGCTTGTGGAGGCGAGGTCTCGGAGTGACCTCACTACGGGTCGTAGTGACCCATACACTATCATCACACAGGTTGCAGATGAAAACCTTAAAAAGTAAAAACGGCCGATATTATTCATTTTAGTGGATATATCTTAGTGAAACTCGATTGTAAGGGGTGGGTAGCGTCTATTAGTGGTCCGTAGCATATTATAGTGGTGTAAACGCTATCATCATACAGGTTACAAATGAAAACCTTAAACAGTAAAAATGGCCGATATTAATGCTTTTAGCGGGTATAGCTTAGTGAAATATGTTGGTGAGGGGTAGGTAGCGGCTACTAGTGATCTGTAGCGTGTCGTAGTGGTGTAAACACTATCATCATAGGGCTACAAATGAAAACCTTAAAAAGTAAAGATGGCCGATATTATTGATTTTAGTGGGTATATCTTAGTGAAAGTCGTTGGTAAGGGGTGGGTAGCGGTTATTAGTGCTCTGTAGTGTGTCATAGTGACCTATATAAGATCATCATAAGGATACAAATGAAAACCTTAAAAAGTAAAAATGGCCGATATTATTGATCGTAACGGGTATAGCTTAAAGATGGCCGATATTAATGATTTTAGCTGGTATAGCTTAGTGAAAATCGTTTGTAAGGGGTGGGTAGAGGTTATTAAAGATGCTGAGCCGCCAGCGTCTGCAGCCTAACTTGTACCAGACATATTGGTTACCCATTCCTCTGGAAAACGCAAGGCAAGGCCGAGAGAGGGAACATGTCGTTTGGGCACCACGTGTATCTCTGAAGCTCTGCCCGGGCATTGTGATGGAATTTTGGCAACATTCCAGCTGACATACTTTGGTCTGTCAAGACTGCAAGGTGCCATTCACATGCTAAACAGTTTTTTTTTTTTTTTTAAAGAATTCGTGTATGTTCTGAATTGTACTTTAATGTGTTTGCTGGTGTTGCAAATAGCTGGATTGCAATAAATACAGAATTATCTAACTCTATATTTATTGCAATCACAAAGATATCAGGAGCCTTGGAATTGGAATGTGATCAACATCGAACAATTAGTATAATGAGTCACATCAAGAATAATTTGCTAAGAATTATTATGCAAAGAGTAAGGAAGAAAATACAATATGAAACAGGAGAAGAACAATGTGGGTTTGTAGAAGACAATGGTACAGTAAATGATGTGTATATAATAAGAACAATAATTGAACGTTCTATAGAAGTAAACAAAGATCTACACCTTTGCTTTATTGACTACACGAAGGCTTTCGATAAAGTGAGACATGGCAACATGATAAGGATGCTTGAAGATCTACACATTGATGGAACAGACCTTAGACTTGTAAAAAACATATACTGGAAACAACAAGCTGCCATAAGAATTGATAATGACGTAGGTCAATATCAGCCTATTAAGAGAGGTGTGAGACACGGATGTGTAATGTATCCAGATCTTGTTTTCCCTGTACAATTATAATATTTTCAGAAATATAGAAGATGTGGAAGGAATCAAAATTGGGGGAAGATACATCAATAACATTAGATACGCAGATGATACAGTCTTGATTGCAGACAATGAACAGGACCTGCAACATTTAGTAGATGCGGTTATTGCACACAGTGAACAACTAGGGTTAGAATTGACTTGTAAGAAGACACAGATTATGGTCGTCACTTGAAAGAAGGAAACATCACAATGTAATATACACGTAAATGGGCATATTCTTAATCAAGTGAATCGGTACAGTTATCTCGGAACAGTCATAACAACTAAATGGAAATGCCTTGAAGAAATTAGAACAAGAATTATCATTGCGAAGGTAGCCTTTTGCAAGATGAAAAACATACTGACCCAATAAAATGATATCAATTGAAACGTAAAAAAGAGTGTTGAAGTGCTACATAGAACCTGTCTTTTCGTATGGATGTGAAGCTTGGTCAATGAGCAGACAGGCTGAAAAACATCTGATGGCTATGGATATGTGGTTTCTGAGGAAAATACAAAGAATACCATGGACAGACAGAGAAACCAATGAGTAAGTCCTTCAAGAAACAAATGAAGATCGTAAACCGATTATAGATATTAGACGTAGACAGTCTAAATGTTTTGGGCATGTTATGAGAAGAAATTAATTGGAAAACTTGATGACAACTGTCAAGATCGAAGGGAAGAGACCAAGGGGAAGACCGAGAAGTAAATACCTGGATGGCTTGGCCACGTGGCATGGTCGAAATAGAAACACGGAGCTGATCCACGAGTCTGGTAATCGATCGAGATGGCAAGACATGACCGCCCACATTTACCTGCATGGCACATGATGGATGGATGGATAAATCATGAGGAATCAGTATTCTAACAATCATACCTTGTACATCATCACAGTATTTGAGCTATAATTGTAGCATATGAAAAACCGATGTCGTACCACATATTCCCTTCAAGATGATTTAAAAAGAATCACTTCATATCTATAGCCAGGTCATCATGTCTATAGCCACTTCATTATGTTTATAGCGCTGCATGGTGTCTATCTCATCCTATCTCACCCTGTTCCTCTTGTGCCTTGCGGTATCCAGGATGAAATGTAAACAGCAGGCGAGTGCCCGTTGATGAGCTTCATGTGTCTAGATTCCCGTGGAACTTACTATTCCCTCTGTCCATCGTTTATGTGATCATTTCCATATCCATTTCATCATGCCTATCCATCCATCCATCATGTGCCATGCCGGTAAGCGTGGGCGGTCATGTTCTGCCATCTCACTCGATCAACAGAGTCGTGGATCAGTTCCGTGTTTCTGTCTCGACTATGCCACAAGGCCAAGCCATCCAGATACTTGTTTCTAGGTCTTCCCCTTGGTCTGTTCTCTTCGATCTTACCAGTTGTCACCAAGTTCTCCAAATCATTTCTTCTCATAACATGCCCAAAATGTCCATAATGTCTATAGCCAGTTGATCATGTCTATAGCCAGTTCAAAACAGTGACACTCACCGAACATACCCCCCCCCCCTCCCCCATTTAACTTGCAACAATAGAAGTCAATTCCGGATGACAGTGTAATGCATATGTACCATATCAATTCCCACTTTGAATTTCACAGTAAAACATTATTTTTTTTTCAAACGAAGTAAATAAGGATATTTCCAGCCTGGATATATTGTTGTTGGTTCCGAAGTCCAACTGCCACATCTAAAAACTACTTTCCGTTGGAAGAGGGCTGCAGCGATCCAACTAAGGATTAACAATATATCCTGGCCTACCACAGGGATCACCTTTATCTCCGGTACTGTTCAACGCCTACACAGTGAGAATCACCAGTGAGCAGATCACTGGACCTGGCAGGACATTGTCATATGCCGATGATGTTTTAGTGTATCGTCAGGGTAAGGATAGAGAGCAGGTTGCTGTGGAACTACACACCGAACTCAATCGCATAAGTACTTGGTGTGATGAAGCTGGGGCAATGGTCAACTCAACAAAGGCAACAGTGACTTGGTTCTCGTTGAATAATCACATTGTCAACACTTCAACACCAACTGTAATGCTGTGTTCAGAGATGGCGGAAAGAACGCAGGCAATGAATTACCTAGGGATACGGTTTGATCGAAGCCTTGCTTATAATGTGCACATAGACCATGTGATAACAAAAACCAAGGAGGGTTTGGCTGCGATGCGGGTGATGGCGGCAGCAAACTGTGAGCAGCGCCATCTATGTCTTCTGTACGAGGGGCTGGTCATGTTTGTTTTGGAGTATGCAATGGCAATCCTGACTCTCAGCCATAAGCAGATATAAAGGATGGAAAGGATACAGAATGAAGCTATTCGCATTATTCTTGGATGTACAAGAGATACAGCATGCAGGGCGATGCGCTACCTTCTTGATTTTCCAACCATTGAAGAGAGAATACAAGTTTGCAGGGCACGCGCCTACCTCAGAGTTAACGCAAACACACAACATCCACTGCATAGTGAAATTAGGAAGGTGAAGGGCAGCAGGTTAAAAAGAGAACGGTCGTGGATGGGTCAAGCCGAAGACATTCTTCAACAGGTGTGTTCACTTGAGGACTTAGAATCTGGCGAGGAGTGGGTGCAAGTGCCAACATACTTGTGCACATACTTTTCAGTTTGCATCCAACTAGATAGGAAATGCAGACAAGAAAATCCTGCTGCTGTGGAGGCTGAAGTACAAGCGTTGATTTTCGAGAATTCGCTAGACGGTGACGCGGTCATCTACACAGATGGGTCGGTCGTCCGACATGTGAGAAGCTCATGGGCCTTTACAGCTCGGGCCGGGGGGAGAATTGTGAAGGAGGACTCTGGTGCTTTCACTGAAACCACAAGTAGCCTGACCATGGAAGTCATGGCAGTAAGTAAACAATAACATGGCTCGAGACACAGACATTCACTAGGGCTTGTTTCCTTAGCGACTCAATGAACATGATCAAGAGGATAGAGGAGGGGTCGATCCGAAGAGAATGGTTGCTGCCTCTGGAGCGGTCTCAGCTGGCAAAGATTAGTTTCATCTTCGTGCCAGGGCATGCGGGAGTACAAGGAAATGAGCGGGCTGACAAGCTCGCAGGTGAGGCTACTGTGGAGGGCGGACGCGCCATGGACCAGGCTGACATTCTGAATGCTCTACGAGAAGTAAGACTTTTGCGAGAACGAGGTGATGACTGTGAATCTGCAACAATGGCCAGACTGCGAGAGCAGCAAATTAAAAGAGGTGTGGCCAAACAAGAACACTACGCAGGAAGCCAAAGAAGATTGATAAACCAACACAGAACTGGCGTCGCTAGCCGCTACACGCTGCGGGATTTGCTGAGGAGGGGATCCGAGCACTTATGGACTGAATGGTTCGATGTGCAATGAGGATGATCTGTCGACTAACTAACTAACTAACATTTCCAGCCTACCTATGAGACTAACAGTGATATCGTCTTTGAACCCTTGCTTCACAAAACAAACGATGCTAATAATATTTGTGACAATTCCAAAGATGTTTATTGTCTGACATAGCACAGTGAATACTATATATGTGTATATCTGCATAGTCGTATTATCCAAAAGCACAGTAAACACTATGTGTGTGTATATCTGCATAGTCGTATTATCTAAAGCAAAATATGATGAAGACTCGTCCAGTGTTGTTTGGTTGACTTCTTGATTCATTTTGTTTTCAACTCTAGACAAACAGGCTCACACCTGCTTGTTGTTAGTTAGTTATTCACTGTACATGTTGTTACATATGTTGTACTGTCTTGTATACTGTGATATAGGAAATTCTTGTTATATAGCACTATGTCATTATGATGCCAACATTTGACATTGCAAGAAAAATAATATTCATAATTCGGAATGCCAAAGCAATATATTGGCGACAGTAAGCTATTTAAAGCTATTTCATTGTCAGTATGTAAATATTAGCAAAGAAAAGAATAGTGTGTACGCATACCATTAAATATGTCAGTGCATATACAAGATAACACTTTTCCAGTCCAAAATTTAAACAGTGTTTCAATGTAACCAGAATGTGGACTATTACTTGACCATTTAAACTATGGGTATGTAATCATTGCTATGAATATCATATAAGCATGCGAATTAAACTGTCACAGAATAAATGGGGTCGGGGAATTAGGTTGTCATTCAATACGATAGTGCACACACAAACAATTGTAGACACATCACTGCGATTATAGCAGTGTCAAACAATGATCGGGATATTCCGGTGTGCCGTGAATATTAATTATTGCACATGATATTTTGAGATAATGACAGCTTTTGCAGAAAATGTACACTGAAAAGCCGATCTTTATTAAGTTTAAGAAAAGTAACAATTATTTCTTTGAGAGACTACTAAATGTATTCAATCAATCAGGAGCAGTCTCCACAATAAAGGTTGGCAGCAATGGATCTCAAATAATGTTTGTCTTTAGCGTTGATTGTACATTCAGTCAGACTACTGTTTCTCCGTCTGTTGATATTACCGTCCCAATTGTTTAGTTTTTTACCCCTTGCTCGCTTGCTATTGATCTTACACTCCTTATGAATTTTAAAAGAGTGATATGTCTTTTATCGTGATCGAAATAATTTATTTGTCTCTATTTTAATTATTTCGTCTACTCTACATTCCAATTCTTTTTCTAGAACCTCTGTATGTGATCGTTTTTGTGTCCTTCAAATATTACATATTCTTCTGTATATCTGCATCGCCAGGGCCTCTATTCGACATTCTATTTGCTTGTCCAATGTCTTTGTTTCTAAGCCATGTGACTATACACAGCACTTGCCAATTCCATTTGTTAATGTTTTCTTGAACTGTCTATATTTTAATAGTCACTTCATGTTGTTGAACATATTTTTGGCTATTCATAATCCCTTTTTGATTTCTGTTTCACTTCTACCATCATCTGTTATTACATGTCCACGATACAGAAACGTTTTACCTAAATGCCGCCAGTCTCCCTGGCCTAGGGTTTAGCGACTTTCTCCGTAATCCCGTATATCAACGCAAGGAACGTAACTTGCACAAGAATCGGTAGCTGTTCTCGCCGTGCTAGTAACTTACAGGGTATGTGTGCCGGCCGTACATAAAGCAATGGCAAACTACTGAGCGTAATCTTGCCAAGAAATCAACAATCAGCTGAAAGAAGCTGATGTTGACAGCGATATCCTGTAAAGGATATACGAAAAAAAAATATCTAAATGTGTACAAGAAGTTCATTGATTTCCTCTCCTTTCCAGTGCTAATTATCACAGTTTTAGATTTTATTGCGGATATCATTATCGTTAAACTTAATTACCGACTCTATAATGTAACTTATAACCAGGTTTAACACACTGCTGCGAATCCTGGACAGTTAGAAGCAAGCGAACAAATTCATGGAAGCCTTGAAGGTGTGTGAAGAAGGTTGGAAGTTAATTGGACAATCAGGACGCTTTAAGGAAAGCTGAGTCGCAAAGTCAACGTATCAGAAACATCAGCAAGAGGCATTCCTCGTTTTTGGACACGTTATGAGAAGCCGTTCTCCGTGGCCACAGGCTTGCGAACACGGGTCATGAGCCGGATACCAGGCGTTCGAATTTCAGCTGCGACCGATTTGTGCAGCAGGCCTTGTGGCGTTGTGTAACTTGCTGTTATGGGAGCCGGTCGTTCAGAAAGCAATGGAAAACTACTGAACGTAACACTTGCCTAGTGCATCAACAGCAGCTGAAAAATGATGGTGTTGACTGCAACGTCACTTAAGGGATATGCAACAAATTGTTGTTGTTTGTATGTGAAGACACAAACTGGAACATCTTGTGACAACTGGAAAGATATGTGTAAAACCCTATGTAATTATACATCTGACAAAATGGGTAGTTGGCCAATAGCAAAACGTTTAATGAAACGGTCCAATGTAATATCCAATTCTAAAGCAATGTAGAAGCAAACAACGCTTGTCCAAGAGTTAAGCTCTATTATTTATGTGACAATAACTCCCTGTACATATACACTAATCACTACTCGATATGTGATAGCATCAGTATCACACCTGTCTCTTTATCTTCTTGGACGACCTATATGGTCACATTTTAGGCTTCATAGGTCTGTTAGTCTAGGTCTATTGGATAATAAAATGTCCTTCATCAATAGGGATTTGAACGCGTGACAACCGGATCGGCATACCAAGCGTGCTAGGCCATATGCTGTCCTGCGCCTCATAGGCTGCACTGAGGCGAACTTATTAGCAATATTTTCAAACTTAGAATTTATCAACATGGTCAAAATGGATTTTTTGTAATCTCTCAGACTCTACTATTGGTATTGAATACACACTTTGAAGAAAAATACCGATAACTGCGATTACTTCAGATCAAACATCATTGTTATAGTGTACTTCAAGCATGTTTTATTGTTCTCTGTTGCGCTCAGTTGACACTTGCACCTGGTGAATATTAAAAGCTCGTGTGTGAGTGTTCTTTAACAATAACGGTTGCAGGCAATCGGCACTTATATTGCGCGTCGGTCGACAGGCCAGAGTCGCCTCCATGGGTGTCCGTCGTCTTGAGGCCATAACCTGCTACACAAACCATCGAGACCAGTCTTGGCTTAGTCACAGGCAACGCATATGATGCAGGCCAATATGCTTAATCTGTCTTATACAGGTATATTTAAAAGTTTACTCTATGAAGGAAGTTATGATGTCGATATGGTCTTGATGGTAATTTCTATACCCATAGTATTAATATGGAACACTGCTGGACATTGGTGTGTGTCTACCAGAGCATTCATATGATAATGTTACTGGATACTAGAAAACCTGCAATATTAACACGTATTTTGGAGCATGAGTTCCAGATGGTACGCTGCGTGTATGTTCATCTATGGGACTAAGATTTAGAACAGCTGGACATAATTCATCGTGTTTCTCCATTTTCAGCTCACTTTCTATGTGTAATTTTGAAGTCAGTCGATATTGTATCGAAGATGTGTTACTGGAGTCAATGATGTTACTGTTCCACGGCTGCCTTGCCTATGTATCGTTATTCCTGTTTTTGAGTATCCGATGGCGATCCTGAATCTCAGCCATAAGCAGACGGAAAGGATGGACACGATACAGAACGAAGCTATGCTTATTATAAGTGGATGTACAAGAGATACAGTATTCAGGGCGATGCGCTACCTTCTTGACTTTACAACCATATGGAACATAATAAAAATGTGCCGAGCACGTGCTTACCTCAGAATCAACGCAAACACACAACATCCACCGCATAGAGAAATTCAGAAGATAAAGGGCAGCAGGTTAAAGAGATTATAGTCGTGGATGGGTCAAGCTGAAGACATTCTTCAACAGGTGTCTTCAGCTGAGGACTTAGAACCTGGCGAGGAGTGGGTACGTCGTTTTCAGTCTGCATCCAACTAGACCAGTGTTTCCTAACGAGGGGCCCACGCCCCACAGGGGGGCAATTCGATTGTTAAGGGGGGGGGGGGGGGTTAATACGAAAATGGAAGAAATCGGCTGTATATAACAAAACGGGCAGACTTGAGACTGAAGTTAACTAAATTGGAACCTGACATAAAATCTCTTTGCAGCAAGCATCAAGCGCAAAAATCTCACTAAATTTAAATAATAAATAATTACTAATAATTAAAATAATATAGAAAACCTTTCATTAAAATTATTTTGTACTTGAATTTCAGTTCTCCATTACATGTTTTCAAAATTTACTTACTGTGTTTGCTCAATAATTTCCTATTGATTTCTTCCTAAAACCTATCATTCATGTTTCTTTAGTGAACATTTCAATTTTTGAATATTAAACATAATGTATATGTTAGGTGGCGGGGGGGGGGGGGATAATAATTTTAGAAAGGCTTAGGTGGGGCATAGCACGAAAAAGGTTGGGAAACACTGAATTAGACTGAAAATGCAGACAAGAAAATCCGGCTGCTGTGGAGGCGGAAGTACAGGGTTTGATTTTCGAGAATTCTTTAGAGGTCGATGCTAACATTTGCACAGATGGTTCGGTTGTTCTACGCGTGAAAGGTTTATGGGCCTTTACGGCTGGATTGAGAATTGTTAAGGACGATACTGGTTCTTTTGCATTGACCACAAGTAGCCTGACAATGGCTCGAGACAAAGACCGTCATTAGGGCATGTTTTCTTAGTGACTCAACGAGTATGCTTAGAAAGAAAGAGGTCGGTCCGAAGACAGTGGTTGTTGTCTCTGGAACGGCCACTGCTGGCAAAGATTTAGTTTTATTTTCGTGCCACGGCAGTCAGGTGTATAAAGAAATGAGCAGTTTGACAGGCTTCCAAGTAAAGCTACTGTTGAGGGCGGAGGAACAATTGACCATGCTGAGATACTGAATGCTCTACGGAAGTAAGTCTTTTGCGAGAATCAAGTGATGACTGTGAATTTAAAACTATGGTCAGACTGCGAGAACAGCAAGTTAAAAGGTGTGTCCAAACAAGAACATCATGCAGGAAGCCAAATAAGATTAATAAACCAACACAGAACTGGTGTTGTTAGCCGTTTCACGCTGCGTTATGTACTGAGGAGGGGGTCCAAACACTTATGGACTGAATTGTTTGACGTGCAATGAAGATGATATGTCAATTAACTAACTAAGTCTGCTTCCATTTAATTTTGATATTTTGATTGGGAAAATCTGTTTACTTTGTAATTTACTATTACGGATGTTTGCCACGACGGATATTATCTATATTCACTCCTTGAATTGTTGATGCTAAATTAACGTTGCCTAGAGGTGGAGCTCTGACAAGTGTAGTAACTGTGAGATAGCCTCCAGTTTAAGTGGCTCGCCTCCAACGCTGTCTTACAGATGTTCTTGAGATATTTGACGCAACACACGTCTGCAGTTAAGTATGTAGTTTATTGCACAATGATGCACGACCATACAGTCAGGTCTTAGTCAGATATGACTGAGCTACCGTATAACAGTAGACAGTACTACCTGGTTTCTGTTAGCGCCGAACGTTGGGCGGCGCTTACCAAACCCGACACCCCACATTGTGCCAACGGCTTCGGGCGGAAGAGCGCAATTGGGAGGGTACAAGCCTTACCCTGGTGCGAGGAAATGCAAGCTAAAGACAAAATTGTCATGGCAGGGCAGACCAGGCCCTAAGCCTTGGTTGGCGACTGGTCTAGGATCGAAGCTCCGACAGGCGGACAGTTAGAGCATTGCTTTGCTGATCCGGCAGCTTCTGCAGCTTGTCTTGTTCCAGATGTAGGGGTGTTACCTTTCCTCTGGAATGAACTAGGCAGGCCGAGAGAGGGATCATGCTGCATGGGCAACACATGATCTCTATATTTTAGCCCAGGCTTTGTGCTATGGAGAGGCAATAACTCCATCCCTGGTCTTAACTGGTCTCGGAATCAAAGCGAGAGGCAACTGTTACGGGTTATAAGTCCTTGTCAGTTGGCGTAGACATGGGGCGCCACGCGTTGCCTCTGACGGTGGGAGACACCTATAGGTGTCACTGATCAGCTACCGCCCGCCTCAAGCTGGGCAGCCCCCCGCCAATTGGGTGCTGATCCGCCACAGCCTGCCTGCTTCAATGGGTGCTTGGGGCTAGGACAAAATCTGAATCGCAGGCTGTAAAACCAATGCACCAGATACAAACAAAAATATAAATAGAAACCTCAAGCTACGGCTTGCAACCTGGAACGTGAGAACCATGTGTCCAGGATTTTCCACTGACTTGACCAATATTGACGATGTGAGAAAAACGGCTGTGATTGATGCCGAACTTAACATTGATATTGCTGGCCTGCAGGAGACTCGCCTCGCTGAGGAAGGGTCACTCAGGGAAAACAACTACACCTTTTTCTGGAAGGGTAAAGGGCAGGCAGAAAAAAGGCAACACGGTGTGGGCTTTGCAGTGAAGAATTCGCTACTGGGAATGATTGAAATTCCAGCAGGAGGAAATGAAAGACTATTATCCCTGCGCTTGGCAACCTCTTGTGGGTTTGCCACCATTATTACTGCATATGCACCGACACTCGATTCCTCTGATGATGTGAAGGATTTGTTCTATGAGGAGTTAGACTCTGTGATCAAGGCAGTTCCAAAATCCGACTACATTTATATGCTCGGTGATTTCAATGCTCGTGTGGGCAAGGACTCGAGTTCATGGCCAGTGTGCCTTGGAAAATACAACATCGGTCGCATGAATGAAAACGGGCAAAGGCTGCTGGAGCATTGCACCAGTAATGACCTATGTATTACAAACTCTTTTTTTAAAACAAAAGAGATGCATAAGGTCACATGGAAACATCCAAGATCCGGCCATTGGCACCAGCTGGACTTCATCATCACACGGAGACAACATCTGAACCATATATCATTGACTCGTAGTTACCACAGTGCTGACTGTGATACGGATCATTCTTTGGTTGTTGCAAGGGTTAGACTGAGACCAAAGAGAATCTACACAGCTAAACACAAATCTAGCCCCAGGATTAATATTATTAACACTCATGATCCTGAAAAGTGCTTTCAGTTTCAACAGCAACTTGAAGACGCTTTCACTGATACACCAGAAAATTGTACAGTAAATGATAAATGGAATAAACTTAAGGAAACTCTTTATAAAACAGCCGTAAAGGTTTACGGCACTGTGGATCATAAGAGGCAGGACTGGTTTGCGGCCAACAGCGAGACTCTGCAGCCCTTGATTGATAAGAAGAAGAAAGCTCTCTTAAGAAACAAGGAAAGACCAACGCGTAACACTCTGAGTGAGCTAAGGCAAGCTAGGAAGGATGTGCAAAAGGCTGCCAGGCAGTGTGCAAATGATTATTGGATCAAGTTATGTGAGTCCATTCAAATCGCAAGTGATAAGGGAGACATAAGAAGCATGTATGAAGGAATAAAGAAAGCCTGTGGTCCAGTGATCAAAAGAAGTGCACCATTGAAAACCTTGACTGGAGAAGTCATCACTGATAAGAAACAGCAGATGGACAGATGGGTAGAGCACTATTTGGAGCTTTACTCAAGTGAGACCAAACTAGCGGATAATGCCCTCAACGCCATAGAGGCTCTACCAACTCTTGACCACCTGGACACACTTCCCACCATAACAGAAGTTAAGTGTGCTATAAATGAACTTGCATCTGGCAAGGCTCCAGGTAAGGATGGGATTCCAATAGAGGTTATCAGGAGTGGGCAAGACACACTCACTATACAGATCCACCAGCTAATAGAGCTATGCTGACGTGAAGGACAAGTCCCACAGGATTTCAAAGATTCAAGCATCATAACACTGTACAAGAACAAGGGCGATCGGAGCGACTGCAACAACTATAGGGGTATCTCACTTCTGTGTATTGTTGGAAAAGTATTTGCCAGAATTGTTCTGCGCAGACTTCAAGTCCTAGGAGATCAAGTCTACCCCGAATCACAGTGTGGCTTTCGACAGAACCGGTCTACCACTGATATGATATTCTCATTGCGACAAATGCAAGAAAAATGCCGTGAACAGAATCAACCACTGTTTATTGCCTTCATCGACCTCACAAAGGCATTTGATTTGGTCAGTCGTGAGGGTCTGTTCAAGGCACTAAAGAAGATTGGCTGCCCACCAACTCTTCTGTCCATTGTGGAATCGTTCCACACAGGCATGAAGGGTATAATCAAGTTTGATGTTGCAACTTCTGAAGAATTTGAAATCAAGAGTGGAGTTGAGCAAGGTTGTGTACTAGCTCCCACCCTCTTTGGAATATACTTTTCACTTCTACTGAAATATGCATTTCGTGATCAGGATGGTGGTATATACATTCACTCACGCTCAGATGGCGGCCTCTACAATGCTCAGAGATTGAAGGCTAAGACCAAAATTAGGAGGGTACTAATCAGAGAGTTGCTTTTTGCAGATGATGCTGCAGTTACGACCCACTCTGAGGAAGAATTGCAATGTCTACTATCTGCATTCTCCAATGCTTGTTCTGAATTTGGTTTAACAATTAGCAAAAAGAAGACACAGATTATGTCACAAGGTGCACATGGGGTACCATCAATCTTTATTGACGACGCCGAACTAGAGATAGTAGACCATTTTACATATCTAGGATCGGTGGTAAATAGCAAATTATCCCTAGATCAGGAAATCAACATCCGGATTGGTAAGGCAGCAACAACAATGAACAGGTTAAGAAAAAGAGTCTGGGAGAACAGGAAGCTTACTGCCAAAACAAAAGTCCTTGTCTATCAAGCCTGTGTCCTTAGTACTCTTCTCTATGGCAGTGAAACCTGGACAACTTACTCACACCAAGAGAACAATTTAAACAGCTTTCATATGCGGTGTCTGCGAAGAATTCTTGGTATTAAGTGGCAAGACAAAATCACAAATACTGAAGTATTGGAAAGATCAGGTTGTGTGACAGTTTATTCCATGCTCAGTCTTCGTAGACTTAGATGGATAGGACATCTTAGGCGGATGGATGATGGTAGAATACCAAAGGATATCTTTTTTGGTGAATTACAGATGGGTAAGAGATCTCAGGGTCGGCCTCTACTACGATACAAAGATGTGTGTAAGCGGGACATGATTGATACAGGCATTGATAATGCACATTGGGAGCAAGTCGCCGCTGAACGTGTTGCATGGAGGGCAAATATCAGAAATGGAATAAAGTCAAAGGAGAAAATTATTGCAGAAAAGTCACACACCAAGCGTTTGAGACGTAAGATGGTGCATGATGGTGGAAATGACCACGTGTTCACATGCACCCACTGTGAACGGACATTTACAGCGCAAATTGGCCTTATCAGTCACACTCGCTACCGCCATAGTTAAAAGTTATTATGCCTTTTTAAAGCACAAACTATCGTCTGTCAAGACGGCAAGGTGCCAATGACTTGCACGACCAATATCCAAGGACCTAGATGTTGCCGCTAAGCTGTCCCGTGCCTGAATGCACGTCATTCTTCTCCATTCCCAAGCAATCATTTTTTAAAGTCAGCGTATTCTCGTGTGATCTCGAGAATACCGTTATAGTTAACTCTTTCAATCTAAGTGTATCATGAGTGTTCTGATCCTTATTGATTCTTTCTGTACTATGACAATGTTCTTATGTTATTATAACTAAATTTATTTGCTTTCACTTTGTTCTATCATTATTTATAGAATTTCATATATCTATGTTTTATTGACACAACCAAAACCATGTCATCAGCATAAAGCAGGTTGTTAGAAGTAAAGTTGAGTCAAGAACCGACATCGCTGTACCCGGAGCACTCCCATAAGTGCTCCGTTCTCATCGTAACTAGCCAGCGAAGAGTCCCGACACTAATTGTTTTGCTAGCAATCTAAGTAAGTGTTCGTTTGGCCTTTTCACGGTGTCCCAAATGTGTGCCATATTATCTGGTCATTCTCTCCAGCACCATTCTTCCCAGGCCGTGAAGTTGTGTCAGTTTTCTGCACCTTACACACAATTCTAACGGGCCCAGACCACGGCTGTATTATCAAGTACTAATACCCAACGGAAAGATTCAGACCCGAGAAATATGTCCTCTTGTTCATGTTCTACCACACCAGCGTATTATGACTTTAATCCAAGTCATCGCGCAAGTCATTCTTCATCCAACGTCATATATCAAATTCAAGCCCTGTGGCGATGGGCGAGCGGCGAAGCGGCAAGCGTGGGTACGCTGGCAGCCGTAGTCGCAGACCTGCACACAGGCGTCTCAGGCCATATGGTCGTCTTCTACTGACCGGAGCAGTAGTGGGATTCGGCAGCCCCCTGAGCGACTGAGCAGCCCTTTATAGGAACACACTGCTCACCCCCATAGCATGAGGAAGGGGCTAGAAAACGTGCCCTAAACATTGTCTGCTCCATCACTACCTAACCAGCTAGCCGCTGTAGGTGGGTACCCTTAACTGCGGTCGACTTACAAACATAGATAAAACAAGCAAAGCTAAAAGAGTAAACCATATTCTCTTAACAATTGGAACTTGGAATGTACGCACCCTACTTGACAGAGACGGCGCGTAGGGTCTAGAGAGACGAACAGCACTGATTGGGAGAGAGCAGGGCAGGTACAACATCGACATTGCAGCCTTGAGTGAGACACGACTTGCAAAGGTCAAATCTATGAAGTAGGTGACGGCTACACATTTTTCTGGAGTGGAAGGAAAAGACAGGAAAGACGCCAATCCGGTGTGGGATTTGCCATTAAGTCGGCCCTGGTCGGCAAATTAGCTGGATTTCCAAAGGCTATAAACGACAGGCGCATGACCATGAAGTTGCCCCTGCTGACTGGAAGGAAGCATGCAACCATTGTGAGCGTCTACGCACCAACTATGACCAACGAAGATAATGTCAAGAACAAGTTCTATGAGGACCTGCACAATGTATTAACATCTGTTCCCAACGGAGACAAACTTATACTCCTTGGGAATGTCAATGCCGGAGTAGGCACGGACACAACCTCTTGGAGTAGCATTATTGGAAAGCATGGAGTCGTAAATTGTAACAGCAATGGACTCCGCCTCCTTCAGACATGTGCCGAAAATGATCTCCTGATTACGAACACAATTTTCCGTCTCCCCATGAGAAATAGGACATCGTGGATGCACCCTCGCTCGAAACACTGGCACCTCATTGACTATGTCATTGTCAGGAGGAGTGACAGACAAGACGTCCGAGTGACAAAACCCATGTGTGGTGCCGAATGTTGGACAGACCATCGTCTCATTGTCTCGAAAATAAACATTCACATCAGGCCACCACGGTGTCCTCAAGGGGTGAAAATGCAAAACAAGCTAAATGTCACCAGCCTAAACTGCAAGAAAATGCAGCAGTCGTTTGAAAATATGCTGGAAGACCGCCTCAAGCTAAATGCTGCAGCTAAACAGGATACAGAAACAGAATGGAGAGCCCTAAAGGACATAATTTACAACACTGCTATGGAAATCCTGGGTCCATCCCACCGAAAGCATAAAGACTGGTTTGATGAAAATTCCGAAGACATCAACCAATTGCTGGCCGAGAAACATCTTCTCCTTAAGGCACATTTGAATGACCCAAAGTCAACATAAAAAAAAAAGATGCCTTCAAGAACATTCAGAGAGTAGTGCAGCAGAAACTCCGGCACATGCGGGACTCCTGGCTGAGCAGCAAAGCTGATGAAATTCAGGGCTTTGCTGACAGACATGATATGAAAAACTTCTACGACTCACTGAAAGCAGTCTATGGTCCTACATCACCAGGCATAGTTCCCCTCCTCAGTGCAGATGGGAGAACATTGATCACCGAGAAGAATGAAATCCTTCAACGCTGGGCAGAGCATTTCAGCAACATCTTAAATGCAACTTCCTTCTTCGATGATGAAACCATCAACTGCCTTCCTCAAGTTCCTACCAATGAGACACTTGATGACCTGCCAACCATAGTGGAAGTAAACAAAGCCATCCAGCAACTCTCCAGCGGCAAGGCACATGGTCCTGACTCCATCCCAGCAGAGATATACAAGGCAGGTGGGCCGGTCCTAACAGAGCAGCTTCACGAAGTCTTTACAAACATATGGGTGAACGAGACCATGCCACAAGATTTCAAGGGCGCGTCAATAGTCCACCTTTACAAACGTAAAGGAAACCGCCAATCCTGAGACGACCACCGAGGCATCTCCTTGCTTTCAATTGCAGGGAAGCTACTCGCCAGAATTCTTCTCAATCGCCTCACAGCCGCAAGGTCTTCTTCCTGAGAGTCAATGTGGCTTAAGAACGTGGAACTGTTGACATGATTTTCGCTGCAAGGCAGCTGCAAGAGAAATGTCAAGAACAGATCTGCGAAATGTTCTCCACTTTCATTGACTTACCAAGGCTTTTGTTTTGATACAGTCAGCAGAGAAGGACTGTGGAAGATTATGGCAAAATATGGCTGCCAAGAAAGTTTGTCCAAATAGTGCGGCTATTTCATGATGGCATGCAGGCAAGAGTACAGGAAAATGGCGAACTGTCTGAACCCTTTCCTGTCACCAATGGAGTGAAGCAAGGATGTGTCCTGGCACCAACACTGTTCAGCCTCATGTTTTCAGCCATGCTGATGAATGCCTTCGAGAACGACGACATTGGAATAGACATCAACTACCGTATGGATGGAAAGTTATTCAATCTCAGAAGGCTGAAAGCTAAAACCAAAATTAACAGCGACACCGTCAAAGAGCTCCTGTTTGCTGATGATTGCGCTCTGTACGCCAACTCAGAGGCGGACATGCAACATAATGTTTCAGCTTTCTCACATGCCTGTGCCAACTTTGGGCTCAATATCAACTTGGAGAAGACTGTAGTTATGTACCAGCCAGCTCCAGGGAATAATCACACTGTGCCGAATATCAAAGTGAATGATCATAGACTAAGTGTTGTGGACAAATTCACCTATTTGGCAGCACTGTGTCACAAGCTGCCACAATTGATGACGAAGTGAATGCAAGAATCTCCAAGGCCAGTGCGGCCTTTGGCAGACTGTACAAGAATGTATAGGACAGAACTGGAATAAGCCTGCAAACAAAGCTAAAAGTCTACAAAGCAGTTGTATTATCCACACTGCTATATGCTTGTGAAACCTGGACTGTTTATCAGCGACACGCTAGGAAATTAAACGACTTCCACACAGTATGCCTAAGGAAGCTACAGAAGATTAAATGGCAAGACAAGATCCCAGACACTGAAGTCCTAGAAAGAGCATCCATGCCCAGTATCCACACTCTACTGATGAAAAATAAGATTCGCTGGGCTGGTCACTTAACTCGCATGCCAGATCACAGACTCCGTAAACGAATTTTTTACAGCGAACTGCGTTGTGGTAAACGCTCCCAAGGTGGCCAGAGGAAACGATTTAAAGACACTCTGAAAATTTCACTGAAGGCTTTTGGAATTCATCATGACACCTGGGAGACTGCAGCCAGAGACCGAAATTCGTGGCGTGCATCATTACGCAAGAGTGCAGTCATATGTGAGGCAACCAGGACTGCAAGATCTGTGAAGAAAAAGGAGGACTGAAAAACCACTGCAGGAAATCCTCCTCCAGAAACGTCAAGCATTCCTTGCCCACATTGTCAAAGAACATTTCGAGCCAAAATAGGCCTTATCAGCCATCTTAGAACCCACGACTCCATACCTTTAATCCCACTGGATGAAATGAATGGTCATCATCATTCTTGATGGACAAACAACATCACACCAGCATGTCCTGGAGAAAAATCCAATATATGCTCTCAATTTCTAATTGTTAATTTACAAGAATGCAGTCTTCACCTTTCTCATCATACTTTGTGAGACTCTTACAGTCATGACATGTGTATTCTGTTTGTCCTCCAACCAGCGGAACGGGTCAGTGACTGACTCAACCTCAATTCTCACACTAAATGGTGTGGTATCATATACCAGGTTTTCCTGCACCAAACACCGTCCACCAACATTCACAACACACCTCCGGGCACTTCTTTCACTTCGCAGCACATAGCCATCTGTATATTCACTTTCGATGTGACGTAACTTCCTTGGAGCAAGATGGCGGGACATTGTTTCGTCCCTTAGAACGGAACGTGTGTTTGCCTAAATGTTTGTAGCTTAAGTGTGTTTTCCGTGGTGGAATGGAGTTCGGAATGTGCAACGGAGTTCGTGCACGCGAGCCCGGACACCCTTCAAATTATCATCGGCGCCCGGTGGCGATATTTAAGCCAAACACGACAACCAGGCGACGAACGGCAAGGACACAGCGCAGGAAAAGAGCAGGCGCAAGCAGGAAGCGGTTAAAGTGTGACAGATTGGGCCTCGGACACGTTCGAGTACTGTAGTGGAACTGTGCATCATTTAGTCAACGCCGACCGATTCTCGAATAAATAATGTACGAAAACGATATTGTGGTCTTACAAGAAACAAGCTCGGCGACGGAACAGTCAATGTCGCGGGGTTTCAGGGCTTCTATAACAGGCAGCACCTCGGACAGGCCATTCTGGTCCGCGACAACATACTGGTGTTTGAGATCGATATGTCCGCCTGGAACAGTGATTAAGAATAATGACGCCAGAGCAGCTTGTAATCGTGAACGTTTATGCGCGTAACGGGAAGGTCTACGTTCGATAATGGCAGAGTTTGTTCGATATGGATGAAAGGCATATCATCTATAGTGGGGACTTCAATGCCAGAGGTAGTCAATGGAGGAATAGCATCACTAATAGACAGGGAGAAGATCTGGAGGACGCCCTGGCATCTGCTGCCCTAGTCTGTCTGAATGATGGGAAGGTCACTAGGATGGCCACTCGACAATGTGATTCTGACAGCGTCATTGACTTGGCTCTGGTGTCGCCCACCATCGCACCAAGGTGCCGGTGGGGCACACTGGGATACCACGACAGTGACCACTACCCTTGTATCATCATGATCAAGAAAGGCAGGGTAAGGAGTCAAGAAAACAAGACAAATGCCTTCCAGTATGACAACACTGGTCAAGTCGCCATAAGCAAGATCAGAAGAAGAAAACGAATTCCTCCCGCAGGAGACAAGAAAGATGGTTGCAACCACCATGGTGGAATGGAGAGGACGGGATGGCATGGCTGGGAAAGAGGCAGGCTGTCAAAGACTGGCAAAAAGCCAGAAAGGCTAACATGCCACAGGTTGAGTTGGCAAACCTGAAGACTGAGGTCGATAGGACGATGACTTCATTCAAATCCTGCGCCAAACAGGCCAAGGCCGAGAAATGGGGCGAGTTCTGCATGAAGGTGTACTTCGAGCGATCTCTTACGACATGCTGGCGCCTCCATAAGAGCATGAAGGGTGCTGCACAACGTAGGGGTATTCCAGACTTTAAAGGCACAGACCTCACATGGAAAACGTCGGATGCGGATAAAGGTAAGGCCCTTCTTGCACGCTACATAGAACAGAATGACTAGAAAGACGAGCCCGCCAGACAGAGGACCACAACGACACCCTCAGCTGTGCGATGGGGTCGGGACAGACGAAGAATACATAATCACAGCTGTGACAATAAGTGCGATGATCAAGAAATAACATAACACAGCCCCAGGCCCAGACGGCATCCGATATCGTGACCTACTGGTGATGTCAGATGGTGACATGGAAGAACTGGCCAGAGAAATCAATACCAGTATCCAGAGGGGTCAGATCAAAGAGGAATGGCTACACAGCTACTTGCTGCCGCTGCCAAAACCGAACAAAGACCATTCCAAGATAAGTGGCTGCAGAATCAATACGATGCAGAATACTGCTGGCAAGCTACTGGAGAAAATTGTAGCACACAGACTTGCTTGTGACTTGGAACAACTCGGCTGCTTCCCGCCCACACTTGGATGATACAGAGATGTAGCAAAGAGTCATGGCTGAATCTTTGCTCAAGATGTTTACGAAGGATTTCAGGTCAGAGAAGATACATGTGTGGCCGCCTTAGACTTAGAGGACGCATACAATAAAGTATCCTTCAAGCACTTGATGCAAGCCCTCCTCAGACTGAAAGTTTCCCCTCACCTTGTACGATGGATAGCTACATGCCTGCTCCAAAGGAAGTTGGTGCTAAGATGTGGGAGTTGGTCTTCTGAGAGCCGACATCTATATGTCCATGATTGCCGCAAGGTTCACCACTATCACTAGTACTATTCTACGTGTATACGGTGCCGATCACTGAATAAAATTTGGGCGGGAGGGGTAAGACTCTGTTATTTGCTGATGACATTCTCGTGTATCGAAAAGGTCGAGATAGACAGGCGGTTGCCAATGATATGCAGGGCGAACTAGATCGAATTACCCCATGGTGTGCGGATACCAGTGCCATTGTCAACCCTGCAAAGGCATCGGTTACATAGTTCTCCCTAAACAACCATATTGTGAACACAGACCTGCTGGCATTGAGAATGGATGGGAGCATTTTGAGTAGAACCCAGTTGATGACATATCTTGGCGTGATGCTTGATAGTAGCATGTCTTTCACAGATCATGTCGATTATGTCATAACGAAAGCTTGAAAAGGTTTGTCAGCAATGAGAGTCATGGCGACTACAAATATCGAGCAAAGACTGCTAATACTTCTGTTCCAAGGACTGGTGCTTTCACCCATCGAGCATGCCCTGGCCATCCTCACTGTCAGCCCTACACAGATTGGAAGACTTGAAAAGGTACAAAACGAGGCCATGCAGATCATTATGGGCTGCACGAGAGACACCAGGAGTGTAGCGATGAGATACCTCCTTGACTTCCCGACAATGGAACACAGGATCAAGTTATGGAGACCTCGTGCATACTTGACAATAAGTGCGGATGAGCAGCACGCTCTGCATGAAGATATATTCAGAGAAAAGGGCAATAGGCTAAAGAGCGACAAATCGTGGATGGGTCGGGCGGAGGATATCATCAGACAGGTCTGCAGTCCTACCAGTATCAACCCCGGCAAGGAATGGGTGCCTGTGCCTCCAGCTTTTAAGTGCACCTTCTCCTGCATTATCACACTTGACAGACGGTGCAGAGAACAGAATCCTGTCACTGTCAATGCAGAGGTCAACGCGCTCATCAATGAACACGCAGACAACCCCCAAGTGCTCATCTATACAGATGGATCTGTTGTAAAAAAGCAGAGAAGTGCATGGGCATTTACAGCCCGTTCAGCGGGCCGAACCGTCCAAGAATCCAGTGGTGCCCACACTATGCCCACGAGCAGCATGACGATGGAGGTGATGGCAGAACACAAGCTTTCCTATGGCTAGAAGTACAGCATTATATAAACGTGTGTGTACTAAGTGACTCAATGAGCATGATTCGGAAGTTCGAAGCTGGATCTGTACGTAGAAAATGGACTGAGTCGCTGAGGAAGTCTGTTGTCCGTAAAGTCACCTTCAACTTTGTCCTGGGACATGCCGGAGTCGAGGGAAATGAACGAGCTGATAAACTGGCTGGCTCTGCACCCCCTGCAAATGGCCAGGCCATGGATCGTGCCGATGTTATTAAAGTCCTTAAAGACATGTCGCGAACTGAAGACTTTGACGTCAGTGAATCCACATCGCTGTCCAGGATGAAAGACTTGGGAGTAAGAATTGGCACGGCCAGACACGAGAGGTTCATCGGGAAAACGAGGTGCCTCGTTAACCAACACAGAACTGGCACTATTAGCCACCGAACGCTGATGCTTATGCTGGGGGGGGGGGGGGGGGGGATCTGAGCACCTCTGGACTTGTCCTGAGTGCAATGAAGATACCCCAACTGATAACTGATAACTGATATTTACTTTCGATTGGTTATATTTGGGGCCCTTATGATGTTTCTATTCCGGCTTGCGTAGATGGAAATGCGAATTTCGATTCCTGGGTCTATGGGTTCTTTTGTCCTTGTGTGAGTGTCATTGTTGTTGTTGTTTCTCACGTCTGGGGAGACTCACACTCTTGTAGGGCATGACATTGTTGGGATTCCGGCAGTCTCTTGATGTTTTTGTTTATGGAAGGGATCAACCAGTCGTCATCCCTCTTGTGACTGTCAATTTCTCATGTGTCTCGGTCTGTTTCGTATCGGTCTTTCGCTTCTTTCAAATCATGTGTCGTGGACGACATGTAATCTCCATCTTGCTTGAATGAAGTCTCTTCTCCTGATCAAAGTGCGTTCTTGGACGCTTTTTTCACTTTATTTCTCCTCTACTGCTGCTTCCTCTTCGGTTTGGTTCTTGATGTCGTCTGTTTGTGATGTTGCATTATTTGTTTGTTTCTTGAACCGTTCTAGCTGCTCTCTCTCTCTCTCTCTCTTCTTGGATTTTTGTCAGAATCGCCTCTGTCTCGGCCTTGATTGCAGCCATTCAAGAAACACCCTGTTCTATCCTATGCTGAATGAGCTTCAATACGCCTAGAATGCCCTGAACAGTTGTTTTCTGTGTTTCTTATGCTGCCAGGTCCCTTTTCTCCTCCATGCTGGTTACCTTACATTATTGGCCCTTCAGTTGGCCTTCCAATTGAGATTTGTCTGATTTCGTAAGAAGGGTGGTAGCCTCTTCCTGCCTCTTAGTCTCTGTGTAAGGTAGATTTGATTTGACTGTTATCTTTATTGCTTCCTTGCTGTCTTGGTGGCAATGACAATCGAGGTTTCTAGTGCTGCTGTTTCAGAGGCAGTTGTCGCAATTTATGTTGGTCTTCTTCTTCTTCTTCTTCTTCTTCTTCTTCTTCTTCTTCTTCTTCTTCTTCTTCTTCTTCTTCTTCTTCTTCTTCTTCTTCTTCTTTTTCTTCTTCTTCTTCTTCTTCTTCTTGTTCTTCTTCGCGTTCATCGAGAGTGTTTTTTCAGATGTGATTGCGGTGTGTCTAAGTTATGCGCCCTTGGGCCGAAACCTGTAGGCCAACACATCCTGCTTTATCGTGCTTTTTTGACCAGGTAGCGTTCCTGGGAGACTCTCACTTTTGTGGTACCGTCCACAACCCAGCTGGCCAAGTTGGAAAGGTCGAAGACTTAACGGTCATCCCTCAAAGGAAGGGATGTGACTTTGGACGGGAGGGGTAGGCCTCTGTTGTTTGCTGATGACATTCTCGTGTATCGACAGGGTCGAGAAAGACAGGGACAGTCCATGGCATTTTCCGCCATCCAGGGTAGCTTCCATAATTGCAGGGCCGACACATAGCGCCCTGGTGTTGGGCTCACTGAGGGAATCGTCACGTCCTGCTCATGGCTGCTTTAATTCCTCACTTCAATATATTGGGCATTTCGTTCGCCCCGGGCCGTTCCCGCACAAACCAGACTGGTCTGCGGGTGGTATCTATTCAGCAAGTTTTCGGTTCGGACATGTGCTTGTCGTTGTGCCCGTCAGAACTGTTCCAGACACGTCGGACATTCGGAATAGTACCTAGTCAGAGCTGTTCCAAACAAGAGCGGCAGTCGGAAACTAGGTAGCTGTTCCTAGCACGAGGGAAGACTAGTTATAGCTTTTCCGGTCAGGAAAGACATTTCACTCGGACGTAATTGCGTAGTGCCAATTTTTATTTTGCCGCCAGTAGGCTAGCACTTCCGTCTTTGGCGGCCATTTTTAATGAGGTTAGCATTCCTCGGGTTTCGAGACAAGTTAGACTCTTATTTCGACTTCCACACATAGCAATCTTTGGTTTCGTAATGGTTTCGCAAGAAAAGCGTTCCATTTCGTGTCAACGAGACAATTTTCCACCTTTGACTACACTCACTCCATGAGTACGGTTAAAGACTTTTATCGGAACGTGCTACCGAAGAAACGGCCACACCCTCTCATCCGGGGATCCCTCATATCCCCCAGCTAAGAGCCATCGAACGAGTATCTGCATCAAGCATGTAGCGTGTTCAGCACCTCACCTCAATTTTCATGGTAGGTATGTGTCGGCCTTTCTCCGTAATCCCGTTTATCACGCAGAGTCTCGTAGCGGGCGAGAACTCATGCGGTTCTATCCCCGCTGGTTACTTGCGGGATAACTGAGCCGGCCGCTCAGAAAGCAATGGCAAACTACTGAGCGTAATCTTGCCATGAAATCAACAGACACCTTAAAGATGCTGCTGTTGACAGCGATGTCCTGTAAAGAATATGCAAATAAAAAAAAAAATGTGTCGGCCAGGCTCTCACATCCGAGGGTTTATGGCTTAGAGACGTTCAGCCATTCCCCTCGGCTGAGAGCCTTAGAGGTTATGTCCGGACTGAGATTATTGACATCGTTCGCCTGATTTAGACTGCTATCCTCAGTCTACCTGCAGAGCAGCAGGTTGTGTCTCTCTTAGTCTGGTCCCTATCCCAAGAGCTGTCCAATACGTAGTTAATATCCATCGGCATAGCGATTGGGGTAAGTGGGACACTCAAGCTCCGTCACCACGGCAAGGTGGAAACACATCGGGGAGTGTTGAAGTTCAACCTCTTGAAGTCCGTGTCGGTGTGTCAGCGTGTGGGCACTGACTGTATGGGTGAGGTCCAGGGGAGTATTTGCCGACCTCCACCTCACTTTTACAACTGACAAGAGTATTTCGGAACTTTGGCACCTGGAACACCATAGCACTCTACGTATGTTGCACTCTGGTGCTTGTTCTCTCTTATCCCATCTGATAGCTTGTTCTATAGTTCCATCCTCCGATGTGATGACGACAACTGTGTAGGAGGTGTTGTTATTCCCGATGATTATCTCAGCACCAGTGATGTTGGGTGTCGAGTTTCCTCTTAACAACACTTCCCTGATGTGTTCGTTTGTGAGATGGTTCTTGATTCGTTTGATGACCCATCGTTTCGCAATACTATGTCGGGTGGCCTCCACTGTGATTCCTTGGAGACGCTTCACGTCAGCTTCCTCGTGTGTTATTTATCGCAATAGTGCGGTAGTATTTTATTTCGTGTTTATGGAGACTAGGACTTCATCCGGTGTCTTGAGCAGCTGGGCAGTTCTCTTTCTTCCCAAATCTTTCTCCACCAGGCTTGTATCTTGTTTGTTGGTAGCGCCGAGAGTCAAGCTTTCCCGACGCGTGTTTGCTTCAGCAGGATTTAGCTGGGGAAAACCTCGGATGTGATTTCTTTCTGTGCGGGGGTCCTTGGTGAACTGCTTGGCCGCTTCTCATTGTTGTTGTTGTTGTGACCGGCGTCTACGCTGCTACTGGCTTCAATGTGGTCTCTGGTGTCTGTAGTTGTCCGGGAACACCGTCAGCAGATGTAGATGTTCGACTGATGTGTGTCGCTACTGGACCAGTAGTCCTACTGGTCTCCCTCGCCTCTGCCTTCTTCTCCCCTGCGTACATGTTTTTTTTCTTTTTTTTTTTTTTCTGTATTTGCTGCTTAAATGATGTTGTTCATAGAAGTGCTTAAACCTTCTAACATGTAATTTTGACAAATACCTATGTAACATTGTCTTCGTTTAATAATAAACAATATCCGGAGGTGATTGTTAACATATAGATGATTTTGCTGTAACTCATGCTATAAACACAACTAGTATGGTTACTATAATCATAGCTACATTTTGGTTACACAATTAACGTTTGAGACCTACAAATGGTTGTTTCTCTTCATTGCCATTCCTAAATTAGTTGAACTGACATAATTAATGTACAAGTCGACATCAAATTCTTTGCTGTTTGTGATCTCTTGGCAAGTTTACGTTCAATAGTTTGCAATTGCTTTTCTGAACGATCAGCACTCATATCACTTCGTAAAAGAACCAACGCAAGGCTAACGCGTTATTTCGGGACTACGAAATGCGTATGTAACTCCTTCGCCACGGAGCGGACATTATTATCCACATACGTGACGACAAAGTGATAACAAACAATTATAGCCAAAATAACATCGAGTCTTAGGCAAGTTGGTTATTAAGACAAATAAGAATCGGATAATGAATTGTTAGGACATGGAAATGTGCGTGGGTTTCTAGAACAGATACTCGTGGGTGATATATGCTGATGAGGCGGAAAATATGCAGTACCCATTGTAGATACGTAATTTCAAGACGTTAAATATATTTCACCGTGATGATATATGGCATAGGGTTACGGTTTGAGGTAGAGAACACTTTTGAGAGACTGTTAGATGGCGGAGTTTTGTAAAAAAAAAAAAAAAAAACAGGCCACTGGGTTGTGTTATCTATTTCCACTGCTCTCCGTTTCTAAACAGCATGCGAAAAGTCTCTCTGTACTTAGTGCTCATATTATGATAAATAAATATATTCATAGACGAATTAATGCTTTCAACTACATAGCTGAAACCAGCCATCATTATTGTCACGTTCATAAGGTCTCCATTAATAAACAGACGAGTTTCAAAGGCAACTGCAAGCATCATTATTGCAGAGGGTAAAAAACATACAATAAACAACGTGGAAATAGTTGTTACCATTTTTGCAACTTTTCGATTGCGACTGGACATTTTTTCTGCTTGTGATTTCACTGTAGTGGTTGTTCTCCATTTGGCGTTTTTATACAGTTGAACAGAAAGAATTAACGTACAGGAAGCGACGATTACGAAAGCTGCAAGTGGAATGCAAAAGTTATTCACTGACAGAGTAATCCTTTCAACGTCATGTCGGCCTTCATCAGAAACCAGCCCAACAATGGTTTTGTTTCTCAAGGGATAAAACTTCCATTCCAGTCTGTTAACGACGTATATCGGAGAAATGCTGAATGTGAAGATCATGAAGATGCACACGACGGCCACGGTTGCTCTTTTCGGGGTCAGAATGTGTTTAACCTGATGAAGAAAAAGATGCACAATTCAAAGAACGGAATAAACGCGTTGTGGTTTCTTTCATACTATGATATTTATTTCAGACTACATTCAGATAAATGTATCTCGTAAGCCTATGTTATTGAGCCATGATTGGCACACATTAGAAATATCCTTTTTGCTCGTCTTTATATGTATCTGGCATATAGTGTTGCATGTCACTCACAGGATATAGCAGTCAACCCAGCAATGTGGCTGTTCGTTATTCCTGGGCAAGTTTTACGTTCAATAGTTTGCAATTGCTTTCTGAACGACCTACACCTTTTTATACATTCTTCTATACATTTTTCGAAAAAAAAATACAGCACCGCTATGTTTCGAACCCGGGTATACGGGATTACGAATTGCGTCCGTAACCCTATCGCCAATCTGACATATAGTGCTAGATTCATTATTGTATAGACCAGTGGTGGGCAAACTACGGCCCGCGGGCCGCATGCGGCCCGGCAACTTATTTTATGCGGCCCAAGAGTGCATTTATAAATAAAAATGTTTACTTCGTTTTTAAGTTATTTTGTTGAATTTTACATAATTTCAAGTACCGTTATGATTGTTTTAACATTGTTGATAAAATTTCGTTCTAATTATCTATTTTTGTAAACAGTTCTTGAACTTCGTAATGTAATGCTTCTTCCTCTTCTTTCGTTCGCCTTAAATATGTCTATAACTGCAATGTTGCCCCTTCTATGAATTTAACTGTCCTTTTTAGTTCACTCAGCAGGCCATAGAGTTTATCTTCCACTGTCGTCTCTCTAGCCCAGAAGGTTTGCCTGGACATGTTGTATTCTGAGCAGTCTTTGAGTATGTGCTCTGCTGTCTGCGGCGCCAAACAACATGTGTACATGGCTGATTCACCAATCTTGAATCTTGTATACATGTGGTTGCGTAATCTATTGTGTCCTGTTCTGAGGCGCAGAATAATGAATAGTTCTGGTCTGTCCATAACGTGGTCGTCGACTTGAGCAGGTTTTGGTGGCCTTCTGACTGATTTGATCATTCTTTTTATTTGGTGGTATGTAACGGGCACATCAGGCTGTTCTTCTTTTTCTCTTTCCTTAGCCAATCGATCAGTTCTGTCGTTTCCGGGTACTTCACAGTAGGATGGTATCCTCTGTATGGTGACCTTATGCTGACTGCTAAGTTCAGAAAGTAGTGTCCTTAGTACTGGCAATTTCCCAGACATCATTTCGTTTTCTTTGAGGTGAGTTTCTTGAAAGCAACATATGCTTACCTTTTCTTGGTCCAAGATGTTTTCTAGTTCTATTTTTTGTTGTTGCTGACTCCATCCGCATTCCAGTGCATTAGTTTTAGTCTTTGTTTGGTATGGCCAGACGCTCCATTCCAAGGTCCCCTGGCTCCACATGACATCTGAGAAGGACCTCCAGTAGCTGTGGTTGGACCATTTCGAGGCATAGGGCCCGGCACTACACCTGCATGGAGGTCCAAAGCAGGGCGAGCACTATAACATTTAGCAGTAGTCGATATATTTCATTACGCGTGATTGGTGGCATCCTGATTTCTGTGGTGCGCCTCCTGGCTGGTTGCCTCCGTCTTCAGCACCTTTCATTTGCTAGAGAAGATTATGGTCTTACTCGAGTTTAGGTGTGTTGGCACGCACACACATGTCTGAGCATGCATGTACATGCATATACATCTAGAGCGTTCTGGTTATTTCTTTGTGCCAGTGATTCGCCGCCGCCCCTTCTCCCGTTAAAACAGGTCCTCCACGAGAAGGCCAGGAGTTGGACGTTTGCTGCATAAGTGATGAATGCACGAACCATTGGGGTATTTATGCAAGGTTGGGCGCTCACCCCAACCACACCCCCGGCTACATACAGCAACATTTGGAACCATGTATTGCTAAAATGCGAATTTATCGATTTTCATATAGAGAAATATTTATCGACATGTAAACATTTAATAAGGTTGATTTTATGGAAAACAGATATTTCTCCGGTGTATAACATGATGTATTTTGCAAGAAAATATTACATTTAAAAGTTTTTTTGCCGTTGTAAATTATTTCCACATTTCCAATGTTCAAATTAATTTATTTGTTGTTGTTGATATATTTCTGAAATTTATTCTGAGTTTACTACTTGTTTTCTGAATATTTTATTATCACACACAGACGGAAGTAGGTTTTGTTTCATTTCCGTTTTAAAGTTTTGTACAATTCTAACTGTTCGAATTTTATTAAAACAATGAGTGTCAATAACAAACGTAAGAATGAAGATGAACGCCGTGTTTTTAATGATGAATGGACAACTATGTCTTGTTTATAAAAGTTAGTAGCAACTCAGTTTGCTTGTTGTGTCGTGAGTCAGTGGCTGTCTTTAAGCAGTACAATTAAAAAATACATTATCAAACAAAACATTCCGATGTCTGATACAATTTAACAACCGAAGAGAGGGAAAGGAAATGCCAGGAGTTAATGAAAAATTTGGATTAACATCAAACTGTTGTCACTAAACAGTCTTCAATTCAAAATGCTGCAACAGAAGCTAGTCTTGTGCTGTCACACAGTATTGTAAAACAGAACAAGCCATTTTCTGATGGCGAGTTCATCAAGGAATGTGTGCTAGAATCAGCAAACATTATGTTTCCAGAACCCCCCCCCCTCCCCCCCCCCAAAAAAAAAAAAAAAACAGAAAAAAACACAGATTTGACAACTTTACTTTATCAACGAGAACTGTGGTCAGACGTGATGACTACATAAGTGACAATTTGATGCATACACTTCAAGATGCAAGTAAACAAATTTTGTGGTACTCTCTTGCATTGGATGATTCACGGATAGCCGCGCAAGCAAGAAAACAGATAAGTGATAGTTAATACTTTTTTCGTGTATTTATTAGTCTATTTTTGTTTGTATGTTGTGTGCTGACGAAGGCTTTGGCCGCAACGTCCATTTTGTTTCTTGTAGTCGTGCTTTAATAAAGCCCACAGTCTACTTCTCATTTTTCAATGATTCATTCATTGCATTGGATGAGAGTACCGATGTACATGATACTGCCCCATTATTGATATTTATACGTGGAAGAAACACTTATTTCAAACTCGCTGAAGAGTTACACACCTACAGGCCATGATATATTCAATGCAGTTACTAACTATATTGAAAGAACTGGGTTGGTTTTTGAACAAGATGGCAAGTGTTACAACAGAGGGAACTCATGCTTAGACTGGAAAAAATGAAGGTCTGGTAAAGTTGATAAGTGATAAGAAAAAAACAGAATATCCAGACCACACATTGTTACCACTTCACTGTGTGATTCATCAAGAAAGTATTTGTAAAACTGTTTTTAATAACAAGCATGTTATTGACCCAGTTGTCAGTGTCATCAACCTCATCAGATCAAGAGGACTTAATCACAGACAGTTCAAGGCATTATTTGACGATTTAGAAACTGAACATTCCGATGTCCTGTATCACACCAGTTTTCGATGGTTGAGTCTCGGCAAGGTGCTGAGGCGAGTGTGGGAACTCAGAGAAGAAAAGTTGATGTTCCTAGAGATGAAGGGCATTGAATGTGAATTTAATACTAACATTGTCAATTAAGAGTGGGAGTTAGACTTTATTTTTGCCATTGAAATTATGGAAAAGTTAAATGAATTGAATTCAAACTTCAGGGCAATTGGTGTGTTTGCACATGAATTGTATGCACAAGCAAAATAATTTCAGAGTAAACTCTCACTGCTCTCCAGACAAGCAAGTGAAAAAAGATTTCGTCACTTCCCTTTGCTGAAACAAGAAACAATTTCCGGTGAAAGGACTGAAAAGTACAAAGCCCAATTAAATGCATTTATTGAAGAATTTGGATGGAGATTCCAAGATTTCAAGAACTTAGAGCCACAGTTCAATATTCTCAGTTCCCCTTTTAGTGCAGAAGCTGATACAGCCACAGAGGACATACAGCTGAAGCTGCTTGACTTACAAGCAGATCCTGACCTGAAAGGTTTGCTGGATTTCTATGGATCTTTATCACAAGAATCATTTCCCAACTGTAAAAACTTTTCAGCTAAACTTTTATCATTGTTTGGATCAACATACATGTACGAACAAGCATTATCTTGCTTGAAGATCTACAAATCTAAGAATAGATCTTTATTGTCGGACTGCAACTTGCATGCTGTCATACGAATTTCAACAAGTAGTCTTGCTCCATATTTCAAGAATATTGTCAAAAAGTGCAAGCAGTTACATACATTAGAAATCAACAATTATAGTGACAATGTAGTCGGTTTGTGTCTAGATTAAAGCCATTGATAGATAATAAAGAATATTTGTTATAATAAGAAGTTGTAAAATCTTGTTAACAAATTAGTACAAGTTTTTGTCCATAATGTCAAATACAATGTATAAGTAAAATAAAATTGCAATAATTAGTTATTTATACTGCTTAATAACCTATAAATAATTGATAATTACATATTGTGATAGATTGCTGTAAACAAAATGTCCATTATATATATATATATATATATATATATATATATATATATATATATATATATATATATATATATATATATATATATATATATATATATATATAAACGGCCCCCCAATAGCTTTACATTTGTCAATGCACAAAAGGTTTGCCCACGCCTAGTATAGACCAGTTGGTATTCCAGGGATGACCTGTTCAATATTACACCGACAGTCTGCACTTCCACTGAATAAATTGTAAACATCCGCCTCAATAGGAATAGTAACCCGTGACCCTAGTGTGGGAGACAGGTGTCTTGCCATAAGTGGCTTGCCCTCGTGTTGGAAGCAAGTGTCGTGCTACAGCTGTTCTCTTTCAATACATTGACTGATAACTGGCACTTTGTCGTCTTGACAATGGATTGTAAAATAGAGTTATACCTCTCTATAACACAAAGTCTACCCGACTCCCTGGCCAAGGTATAACGACATTGTGGGGAATACAGCAGCTGCGAGATTCGGTAGCGTATCGCGCCGCGGTGGTAACTTACTGGGGCATGTGAGCCTGTCGTTCAGAAAGCAATGGCAAATTACTGAACGTAAAACTTGCCTAGTAAATTAACAGCAGCTGCAAAGTGTTGGTGTTGACTGAAACGTCATGTGAGGGATATGCAACATAAAAAAATAAACACAAATCCTGGGTTGAATTTAAAGACCATGTGTTGTCTATGCAGAATGATCCCTCTCTCGCCTGCCTAGCTTACTCCAGAGGAAAGGTAACACCAATACGTTTGGGATAAGACAAGCTGCAGACGTCGGATCACCAAAGCTATACTTTAATGTCCGCCTGTCGGAGCTCCCATCCTAGACCAGTTGCCATCCAAAGCTTAGGGCCTTGTCTGCCCTGCAATGACATTTAGTCTTTAGGTTGCTTTTACGTGCACTAGGCGTAAGGCTTGTACCCTCCCAGTTGCACACCTCCGCGTGATGTCGTTGGCACAATATGGAGTGTCGGATTTGGTAAGCGCCGCCCAACATTCGGCGCTACCAGAAAGTAGGTATTACCATCTACTGTCAAACAGTAGCTACGTCATATCTAACTAAGACCTGGATAACTACAAAACATTACAATACACTACAATACATTACACACTTATAAACATAGAAAGTAATACGATTTAATGTTTTGGCGCCCAAATTTAAGTCAATTATCATATTATAGTGTTAAGATTCATTCATATTACACACGGGAAATCAATTTGGGAACCAGCTGAGGCCACTGAAACAGTTACATAAATAAACACATGTAGTATTATTTGGCGCTCACAGAAGGGAGAAGAAAGAAGTAGAGACTAGAGGACGCACTAGACAATTTGAAAGCTATAGTTACCGACTGGAGAACTTAGTGATAACTGGCAAGATCGAAGGGAACAGACCAAGAGGAAGACCGAGAGGAAAATACCTGGATGGCTGGGCCATATGGCATGGACGTGACAGGAACACTGAGCTGATCCACGACGCTGGTGATCGAGTGAAATGGCGAGTTATGGCCGTCCACACTATCCGGCATAGCACATGATTGATTGAGTTACCGACCGAGATTCGAACCTGTCACCTCTAAATGGCGACAGCGCGTCGCTGCAGGAACAAGTGTACTTCGACACATTAGTTGGTCATGCTTTCAAATTTTATGTTGTCTATAGCGTCCTCTAGTCTCTACTTCTTTCTTTTCCCTCCTGTGAGCGCCAAATAATACTACATGTGTTTATTTATGTAAGATTTATTCAGTAGCATGACCCTTGCAAAACTTCGCTTCCATAACATCATTGCAGAAAACTGCTCGGTTATAAGCAAGATGTCTCGCGTCCAATACACCCATCTGGATATCATCTGTCACATCTTGCACCCGTCTATTATTTGGGGATCCTCTTCCGGCCTTCCCGGGCATATACCCATCCATGATTTATCTCTCCAAACTTTTATGACGTTTCAAGCCACAGAAATATCTCAATTTTCTGTGTTTCATCGTCTGTAGTTGCCAACCTTCTTCAATATTCTGCTCTTGTCGTATGGATGCAGTTGTTTTTTTTTTTATTTTTTGTATCCAAGATAGTCTTAGAACCCGTCTGTAACAATTATATTCAAAGGCATTTATGCACTGTTCAGCTTGCTTAGTAAGTGTCCAAATCTCACAGGCGTATGTTGCAATGGGACAGATGAATGCGCTTAACAATATAATTTTTGTAATTCTATCTGTCCCACTCCACAATTTATTCAGTTGTTTCAGTCTTTGAAGTGCAATAGATATTCGTCATTTAATGTCTTTAATTGTGCACCATAGTTGGTTAAAAAAAATGACCCAATATATTAGAAATTGTCCACCACGACCAATGTTTCCTCATCAGCATATATTTCTTTCTCTAAATTATTTTTATATGTAGCATTATCTTTGTTCTTCTGTGTTAAGATGTAAGTTGTGATTTTCACTATTCAATTGGGATGCGGTTATTAGGTTTTCAATACCATTTTGTGTTGAGGATAGCAATACTGTATCATCAGCATATCGAATGTCTGGTATTTCATGACCACAAATATTTAGAGTATCATATTGCTCCTTGGTTATATAATCTCTGGCATTTCTCACTATATTTTCGGCGTACAATCAATCAATCATGCGCCATGCCGGAAAGCGTGGGCGGTCATGACTCGCAATTTCACTCGATCACCAGAGTCGTGGATCAGCTCAGTTTTCCTGTGTCGTCCATGCCATGTGGCCAAGCCATCCAGGTATTTCCCCTCGGTCTTCCTCTTGGTCTGTGTCGTAAGTTATTCCTTCTTACTTTAGTGTCGTCCCTGGAGTGAGGGGAATCAACACCCACATTTTTATTAACCCAATATTATTGTCCTAGAGAAACCACCAGACTCCGTCCACATAACTCCCTCAGCCCAAGGACACCTTCTCACTCTTGTTCACCCCTGTATCATGGCCCCTCTCACTCCTCCCCAACACAACATACTCCACAACTCTAGCTTTACAAATAAATACAAAATAGTTTATTAAGCAAAGAGTATGTGTGGGAGAAGTGTGTGTGTAATGTGTAGAATGTATATCGAATTCTGGTGTGTCTGTAGATTCAGAGCAGCAGATCAGGAGCCAAGTCAGATTATCATCACAGCATGATAGCTTAGTACGTGTACAACTCATCCGGTGATGCGTCCATTCTTCCAGACGTTGACTTTCTCCGAGATCCACTGGGTCGACTAGATGCATGATCCACTAAGAATGGTTATTGTATACCTCAAATCCTGGATCTGTCACTCACTATAAAGACTAAGATCCCTATAACTCAAATAAGTACGGATCACTGTACAGAGAAACTAGGTTTCAATGTCACCGGTCTCACATTTGTTCTAATCCACGTTCATAGATTGTAACACACAAACAGTAACGTACTTCTTCACTGCACTAAATTATTCCACGAGAAATTCATGTTCAAGATTCTTCCATTAGGCCTAGCCTAAACAATGCTGATTTTTATTTCTCCTTGGTATTTATTCCTCTTATAAAATAAGGTGAATGTTAGTTGGATGTTCTTCTTAAGGCGAGTTTACCGCCATCAAACTCAGTGTAGAGCTTCTTCATAGACGTTGGGGAACATGGTAGAGAAAAAGACCACATCTGGTGAATGCCGCCTGATACTATCCCTACTAGCTGAATGTAGGCCGACTGCCTTGCTCAGAGAGTTATCAGTGAACTAATCTCTGTCAAGGATCAGAGTGGCTCATCCCTTAATTATGAATCAGGTTAAGACAAGGAAAGATCAATAACGGAGTGCAGAACCCCAGTGGGCAACCCACTGAAAGATCCCACCATTGGACACTTTCCCCACCTCCAAACCAATTCCTAATCTCTCCAAATATCACCCTGCTACACTATTCACACTAGCAGAGCCAATCATCACTTCCTTACTCTAGCTAGTTTTATCAAGGCAACTGCTTATATTAATTAGGCGTAAATATTCTATCAATACTACCTCAAGCACTACCGCATCATTCCTGGATGGCCTCTACACTTTGCCATAACGACACATATTATTTAATTTTTAATTAATCTAACACTGTAGAGCTATCCCACTTCATAACTGCGGTAACAAAACACGTCAATCCGATTCACAATCCTTGGCCACACTAATGTACACAAGTCTTGTTTTTTTTGTCAAAAGCTGTGAGTGTTCTAGTCAAGTCTTTGATGTTAACAAAAGTGGTTCAAGGGCAGATTATCCATTTCTGAATCAATTCTCTCCCTTGTGTTTAATCAATGTAACAAGTGTAGATTATCTCCCCTTTGGGACAATCCATGCACAAGTCGCTTCCCCTGATTTCAACATATGCCTACAATTTCCCGTCTTGTGGGGACTGTCAAAGACAATTCTACTGTTTGATGTGGGGGACTTCTCAAGGTCTTTCGACGATTTTGATCTCGCCGACACTGTAATAAACAACTTGTAGTGGCGAATCCAGCCTGTTGCTGTTTTTCTGTAATTTTAATTATCTGATGGTTACTTTACCAGTGAATTCATGACATAGGCCCCCTCTTAAGAGAGTAGTCCATCTCACTCTTTTCCACTGTAAATTCCATTCAGATGATTTATTCATCCTCATCAGAAGCTGGGTGTCTTGAGAGAAAATCCGCTCCATCATTTTCCTTCCCAGGAATATATTCCTCTGTGAAATTGTAAGGCTGAAGCAACAATGACCACTGCATCAAACGGGCGTTGAGCTTCTGAGAAGTAGCCAGGAACATCAGGGGCTGATGATCCGACTGGACCCGAAACTTCACTCCATGCAAATAGGGCTGGAATTTTTGCACGGCCCATACGAGAGAAAAACACTCTCTCTCGACGGTCGAATAATTCCTCTCAGCCTGGAGTAGTTTCTTGCTTGCGTATGCCACAGGTTTCAAAACCGAAGCATAGTCTTTCCCTTCCTGTAACAGGGCTGCCCCCATTCCAATCCCACTCGCATCCGTTCTCAACACAATTGGTTTGCAAAGGTCAGGGAGCTGTAACACAGGTTTGCTGACCAAGGCCTCCTTTAACTGACTATAGGCAGTCTCACATTCTGGTGTCCAAATGATTTGGCCCGGGATCCTTTTTTCAAGATTTCCGTTAATGGAACTCCCAGTTCAGTGAAATGAGGGATAAATTTGTGGTAGAACCCACACAACGAGAGAAAGGATCGCACATCCTTCTTCGTTTCTGGCCTTGGAGCACTTCTGATTTTCTCTAGGTTCTTCAGCTCTGGGACAATTTGTCCTGGAGTAATGGTGTTACCTAGAAATTCCAGAGTCTGGTAGCCAATCATGCACTTGGTTGGACGAGCGGTAAGCCCTGCTTCCTTGAGTCTATTGAACAATCTCTCTAAGGATTGCAAGTGGTCATCCAAGCTGTTACTGGAAATCAGAATATCATCCATGAATTAGATGATAGCCGGATCCTGTAAAGGATCTAGTAAAGTCCTCATCATGCGTGTAAACACACTAGGTGCATTGCTGAGTCCAAAGGGCATGACCTTGAATTCGTAGTGTCCACTGGGTGTACTGAAGGCCAATAATGGTTGAATCTCCGGTTTGACTGGTATCTGATAGTACCCCCGACTCAGATTCACCTTTGAAAAGTACCGAGCCTTATGGAGCCTAGGGAATAACTGAGTTGGATTCGGCAAAGGTTCCACCTGAAATTGTGTATGACTGTTCAGAAGTCGGTAATCTATACACAACCGGTGTTCTCCACTTGGTTTCCGTAACAAAACTACCCCCGCATTGTATGGAGATGTGGATGGTGCAATCACGTCATCCTCCAGCAGTTTTTGTATTTCCTCCTCCAGGGCCTTTTCCTTAGAGAATGGCACTGGGTAAACCTTTTTGGCGAACAGGCTCTTGGGTGGTCAACGTCATCTCGTACTCCACCAACCTCGTTCGTCCTGGTTTATCAGTCAGTATCTCCTGATGAGAATCGAGAACCTGGGTTATCCTTTCCCTCTCCTGGGAGGTCAGATCAGGGTTCACTTGCACATCCCTGTAGGTTTCCTGGTGTACCAAGTGATATTCCCTGCCCTCGTTGGTTCCCACTTCCGTCTCCACTGCAACTGCCATTGCCATGAGGTGAGCTGCCTTGTCTCCGGGTCTATCTTCGTATTTCCGCAAGAGATTGATATGAAAAATCTTCGACTTTCCCCGGATCCGGATCTGATAGTTGGTTCTGGATATCACCCTTTCCACGGGAAATGGTCCTTGCCAACCTATCTCCAGTTTGTTGTTTCCCGTTGGGAGTAGCAACAAGACTTTATCTCCCACCTCCAGAGATCTGTCTTTAGACCTACGGTTGTAGTAAGCCGCATGTCTTTTTCTGGCCCTTTTCAAGTTTTGATTCGCCCGAGTCCATCCCTTGTGGAGTTTTTCTTTCAGTTCCTCCACGTATTTATAAGATGCGATCACTACTTCTGACGTCCCCTCTTCAGTCCAACTCCTCAACATGGCTTCCAACGGTCCTTTGATTGGAAGACCAAACAGCAACGTAGCGGGTGGTAGTCCTGTTGAGCCATGAGGAACTTCCCGATAAGCAAAAAGTGCTGCTGGGATATATTCATCCCACCTATCAGGTTTTTCCTGCGCCAGTTTCCTGAGCATTGTCATCAACGTGCCGTTGAAACGCTCTACTTGTCCATTGGCTTGAGGGTGGTAAGGGCTGGTATGTATGTGGTTAGAGTGTAACACACTAAATACCTCCTCCATGAGTTTTCCACAAAACTGGGACCCATTGTCTGTCAGAATTTGATCAGGAAAGCCTAATCTGGTAAAGGCCTCCATCAGTGCGTCCGCCACTCGTTTCGAGTCAATCGTGGTCAACGGTATGGCTTCACCCCACATTGTACAGCAATCCACCATTGTGAGTATATACATGTTCCTCTTCCTAGTCCGAGGAAGTGGACCCACGATATCGATGGCTACCGTCTCGAAAGGAGAGTTCATGATGGGTATCTCACCCAAGACCACCGGCGTTGTCCAGTGTTTCGATGCCACCCTCTGGCACTCAGGGCATGACTTCACATACCGACGCACATCATCTGTCATTCCCGGCCAATAGTAGTGGCAGGAAATCCGCTGCATGGTGGCGGCAATACCCATGTGTCCACTAAAGGAGATGGTATGCCCCATATGAAGAATCTGGGACCGGTGAGCTTTCGGGACGACCAACTGACCGTATAGGTTGTCTCCCCTTCCTGCTCTCCTGTAGAGTATCCTATTCTTCATGTAGTACTGCCCACGTCCTGGTGGATCAGCACTTCTCTGCAGCTTTTTGTAGCAAGGACGTAAAGTAGCATCCTCACTCTGGGCAGTTCGTAGCTCCCCCGGCATTGGGTTGTCAAAATTGCTTCTGCCTCTTCCGTTCTCATCTGAAAGCGGGTCTGTATTGCTCCCATTTGGATTGGCTCCCTGGGCATTCCCAGAAAGACATACCGGAAACCGAAGATGACGGGAAAAATGGGATCGGTCAATACAGCAGCCTTGATTGTGCCGGTGACATATCTTGACCGAATCTCCACATTAGCAATGGGCAACTTCATGGCCACAGCACTCTTCTGTGCAGGCTGTATCTCCATTGTCTCACCTGTGAATTGTTCTGGATGTACCAGATCCGCAGAAATCACGGCCTCCCCGTCCAGTCCTTTGTCGTACAAACACTCCACTTGACGACCGTTAACTTCTACCAACTCCACTACAGGTGGTTTATCCTGGTCTGGAGTCTCTTCCTCGGCCTCGACCTGTTCAGTGGGCTCCACCTTAGGTTTCCCGGGACACACGGCGAATTTAGAGTCTCCTGACTTTCCCCTGCAGTCAATAGCATTGTGCGTGTTTGGCTTGCATTGGTTGCACCATTTCCCTGTCCTAGATTTTCTAGTGCCGGACTTGAGTGAGCTCTCCTGGTTGCGAACTTCCTTGTTGACCTTGGCATTTTCCGTTACAACCTCCTTGGACGTCACTTGACATGCTGCGAAGTGAGGGCTCTTAGCCTTCGATTTGCATTCCCTCGTATTGTGAGAGGGTGATTTACAAATTGAGCACCATTTCTCCGACCACTGTCGTTTTGGTGTAGAGCTTAAAGTGCTCTTGCTTCCCTCCTTCGTCTTCTCTGAACTATCCTCTGATTTTTGTACATAAGGTTCCCCCTTTTTGGTTCCTGAGATTTTGGCTTTCTTCTTGTCTTGTTTCTTCTGACATTTGGTGTTGGTTGAAAGGTTGTCCCCTGCCTCCCCATGTACCTTGACGAACCGTTCTGCTAATTTTGACACGAGGTCAATACGTTCCGCTCCTTGCTCTCCCAAGAATGTCCTGAGAGGTTTCGACATTTGCTTCTTCAGATGGTCGACCACCATGAGCTCTTCCAGACTCTCATAGTCATGTGCGAACCCAGCCAAATCCATCCACTTATGGAAATAGGATTTTAGACTCAAACTGTAAGCGGCAAACAACTCCCCCGGTTCTCGTTTCGCTGCTCGAAATTTTTTCCGGTAGGTATATGACGTAACCTCGAGTCGTTTCAGCAGAGCCGTCTTCAACTCGTCATAATTGTTCTCATGTCCTGGAGGCAGGCGAGAATAAACCTTGTAGCCGGTCCCGCGTAATCCCTGGGATAGCTTAAGACACCATTTGTCACGGTCCAGACCCATAGCAACAGCCATGGCCTCGAGGCATTGAAGGTACTGGTCAATCTTCTCTTTGTCCTAATCGTAGACCGCTAGAGGGAACTTCATAGCATGGTAGCTATGTCCACCTACTGGTGTTGAGCCAGGGAGAGAGGAACCTCCAACTGCTCCCTCAGTTTCCCCACCAGATTGCCTCTTAAGCTCGAGTTCCCGCATCCGGTACTCGTGCTCCCTTTTCTGAGCTTCTTGTTCAGCTTCCCGTTGCTTAGCGGCTTGCTCAACCTCAAGTTTCTTAGCAGCTTGCTCTGCTTCCAGTTTTTTAGCTGCCTGCTCAGCTTCAATTTCCAGCCTTCTCATGGCTTGCTCTGCTTCCAATTTCTTAGCAGCTTGTTCTGCTTCAAATTGCCTAGCAGCTTGTTCTGCTTCCAATTTCTTAGCAGCTTTTTCTAACTCCATCCTTCTCAATTCTAACTCAACCTTTCGATCTTCCCTTTCGACTTGACGATACTCCCTCTCCACCTCCTGTACGTAATCTGTTAGGGCAGAGCCCAACAAGCCCATTTCTTCCCCTTTTGCTCTTAGTTCTGCGGTGGTTAGTTTAGGAGTGGCCATTTTTCAAAGAGGTAAGTCAGCAGATAGAGTGCAGATTATATCCAAATGGAATATAGATATATATATAATGAACAATTACGGTTAATCTATATAATTAAGACCACAACACAACACAATCACTCAGTGACAAGAGCAGAATCAGGACCACAGACCTATGCAGACGTGTGAAGTGTGAACAGGCAAGATATGTGTCTAAACCCCTATCCACGATCACGCTAGCTGGATTCTCTCTCTAACAATATCTCCGTCCTCTAACTAAAGATCCCGTGTCAAAAGACCCCGTTGTCAGAGGATCCCACATGCAAGAAATCTCGCTGTCCAAAGATCACGTTTCCGAGACGTCCCGCTGTCCAAGAATCACGTTTACGAGCTCCCAATAAATGTCGTAAATTATTCCTTCTTACTTTAGTGTCGTCCCTGGAGTGAGGGGAATCAACACCCACATTTTTATTAACCCAATATTATTGTCCTAGAGAAACCACCAGACTCCGTCCACATAACTCCCTCAGCCCAAGGACACCTTCTCACTCTTGTTCACCCCTGTGTCATGGCCCCTCTCACTCCTCCCCAACACAACATACTCCACAACTCTAGCTTTACAAATAAATACAAAATAGTTTATTAAGCAAAGAGTATGTGTGGGAGAAGTGTGTGTGTAATGTGTAGAATGTATATCGAATTCTAGTGTGTCTGTAGATTCAGAGCAGCAGATCAGGAGCCAAGTCAGATTATCATCACAGCAAGGGTACGCCACAGCATGATAGCTTAGTACGTGTACATCTCACCCGGTGATGCGTCCATTCTTCCAGACGTTGACTTTCTCCGAGATCCACTGGGTCGACTAGATGCATGATCCACTAAGAATGGTTATTGTATACCTCCAATCCTGGATCTGTCACTCACTATAATGGCTAAGGTCCCTATAACTCAAATAAGAACGGATCACTGTACAGAGAAACTAGGTTTCAATGTCACCGGCCTCACATTTGTTCTAATCCACGTTCATAGATTGTAACACACAAACTGTAACGTACTTCTTCACTGCACTAAATTATTCCACGAGAAATTCATGTTCAAGATTCTTCTCTAGACTAACTTATTCCACGAGAACTTCATGTCAAAATGTCTTTCTCTAGACTGTATTGTTCAGTGATATGTGGCGAAGAAAAGAGTATCACCCACCCTGGGTAAATCCTTCTGGTAACTGAGTCGTGTAATGTCTTACTCCACTGAGCCAGTTTCGTATGGACCCTCTGGATCCTAGGCCTAGCCTAAACAATGCTGATTTTTATTTCTCCTTGGTATTTATTCCTCTTAAAAAATAAAGTGAATGTTAGTTGGATGTTCTTCTTAAGGCGAGTTTACCGCCATCATACTCAGTGTAGAGCTTCTTCATAGACGTTGGGGAACATGGTAGAGAAAAAGACCACATCTGGTGAATGCCGCCTGATACTAATCCCTACTAGCTGAATGTAGGCCGACTGCCTTGCTCAGAGAGTTATCAGTGAACTAATCTCTGTCAAGGATCAGAGTGGCTCATCCCTTAATTATGAATCAGGTTAAGACAAGGAAATATCAATAACGGAGTGCAGAACCCCAGTGGGCAACCCACTGAAAGATCCCACCATTGGACACTTTCCCCACCTCCAAACCAATTCCTAATCTCTCCAAATATCACCCTGCTAAACTATTCACACTAGCAGAGCCAATCATCACTTCCTTACTCTAGCTAGTTTTACCAAGGCAACTGCTTATATTAATTAGGCGTAAATATTCTATCAATACTACCTCAAGCACTACCGCATCATTCCTGGATGGCCTCTACACTTTGCCATAACGACACATGTTATTTAATTTTTAATTAATCTAACACTGTAGAGCTCTCCCACTTCATAACTGCGGTAACAAAACACGTCAATCCGATTCACAATCCTTGGCCACACTAATGTACACAAGTCTTGTTTTTTTTGTCAAAAGCTGTGAGTGTTCTAGACAAGTCTTTGATGTTAACAAAAGTGGTTCAATGGCAGATTATCCATTTCTGAATCAATTCTCTACCTTGTGTTTAATCAATGTCACAAGAGTAGATTATCTCCCTTTTGGGACAATCCATGCACAAGTCGCTTCCCCTTATTTCAACATATGCCTACATTTTCCCGTCTTGTGGGGACTGTCAAAGACAATTCTACTGTTTGATGTGGGGGCCTTCTCAGGGTCTTTCGACTGTTTTGATCTCGCCGACACTGTAATAAACAACTTGTAGTGGCGAATCCAGCCTGTCGCTGTTTTTCTGTAATTTTAATTAGCTAATGGTTACTTTACCAGTGAATTCATGACAGTCTGGTGCCTTCGATCTTGCCAGTTGCCACTAAATTGTCCAATCCATATCTTCTCATAACATGTCCAAAAAATTTTGACTGTCTACGTCTAATTTCTCTAATCAATTTACGATTTTAATTTGTCTCCTGTAGTACTTAGTCATTGGTTTTTTCTGTGTGTCCATGGTATTCTTTGCATTTTCCTCAGAAACCACATTTCTGCAGCCATCAGATGTTTTTCAGCTTGGCTGCACATTGTCCAAGTTTCACATCCATACAAAAGAATAGGCTCCTTGTATCCCCTCAACACTCTTTTTCTCGTTTCAATTGACATCTTTTTATTGGTCAGAATGTTTTTCATCTTGCTAAAGGTTACTTTCGCTATGGCGATTCTTGTTCTAATCTCTTCAAGGCATCTCCCATCAGATGTTATGGCTGTTCCGAGATAATTGTACCGATTCACTTGTTGAAGAATATTCCCATTTACTTGTATATTACATTGTGGTACTTCGTTCTTCCTAGTGACGACCATAACTTGTGTTTTCTTACAATTTAATTCCAAACCCAGCTGCTCACTGTGTACAACAACTGCGTCTACTAATTGTTGTTGATCATGTGCATTGTCTGCAATCAAGACTGTATCATCTGCATATCTAATGTTATTGATGTTTCGTCATCTAATGCTGATTACATTTATATCTTCTACATTCCTGAAAAGATTTTCATTGTATAGAGAAAAAACATCTGGAGACATTACACATCCCTGCCTAACACCTCTCTTAATAGGTTGATACTGTCCCACTTCATTATCAATCCTTATGGCAGCTTGTTGTTTCCAATTTATGTTTTTTGTCTTTCCCATCAATTTTAGATCCGCAAGCATATCTACCATGTTGACATGTCTAACTCTATCAAAAGCCTTTGTGTATTCAATAAAGTAAAGGTGTGTATCCTTGTTTACTTCTATAGCACGTTCAATAACTGTTCTCTGCATATACACAGCATTTTCTGTACCCTTTCCTTCTACAAACCCACATTGTTCTTGCCCTATTTCAGGTTGTATTTTCTTCCTCACTCTTTGCATTATAATTCGTAGCAAAATCTTTGTGATGTGGCT
>OY992881.1:107334074-107561574 GCA_963921405.1 Cepaea hortensis | reverse complement strand
AACATACTAGCCATATTTGTACGAATTTGGAAAGCGGTGAGTTGAGGAGGAAGGGGTGGGAGGGGGGGGGGGCTTGGGTAGTGGAGGGTGTAAGTCTACTGACCAAACCACGAGGAGGCGCGATGTGTGGATTCATCTTGTGCTAGGCGGAAAGAAACGAGTTACCTAATCACATGAGAAAATAATCCGTTGTTAGGAAGCTTACCATTCTGTAACTGAAGACAAGCTTTGCACCCAGGCACCAATTCATAGCCAGTTATTAGTTGTTGTTTTTTATTTTAAATTTAGATTTAGTTATTACTGAAATATATAAAATGCAATGTATGTCTGTATGTATGTTATTTATGCGTTCGCGAACGGTCCATCCGATTGACACGATTTACACGTGTTCTTCTCATTCCCGTGCTGCCAACTGGCATAGTTTGTTATCTTACAAACAGTTATTTACGTAATAAAATTTAATTTTTTAAATTACATTATAATTTATATATAGCGAGGGGACTTAACATAAGAAAAGTTATATCAACGGACAAAACTTTTAATAGCATTGCTATATATGTAATTAAAATAATTGTTGCATATTTCTCAAATAGGTAGACCTTTTCTCTACAGTTATCTACAGACATATGCGTTATAATATAAAATGATAAAATCTTTAAGGTATTTTCAAAGTTTTCATAAAAATAATGCATCTATTTAAATAGTGAAACTTTTCTAACTCATCTGTTTAGTTTTCTTCAACAGCACATTAAATTTTTTATAAACATTCTCATATGTATTGCGCGTTACACCCACATTGGGTATTTATGATGCCCATGTTAAACGTTACCTCAGCGAGTTACTTTTCATGCGTTTTAATGCTTATTGTTCTTTTGTTGTTAAAGAATTGCTTCATAAGAGATGTTGAATGAAAGAATGTATGAGACGAAATAGAGAAGAAGGGCAGAATGTAGGACGGGCCTGCGTGCCCAATTCTTGACCCTTTGAAAATAAAGATTTTCGTTCGTTAAAAAAAAAAAGAAGTAATTTTTTGTAGGAGAAAGTTAGTTGCATATCCTATGCAGTATTCTGCAGTCAACCCACCGAACACCATTTATTTGCTGTTTGTGATATCTTGGTAAGAATACTTTAGATAGGTCTCTTCCAATCAAATTTTCTACTATCAATCTATCTATTCTTCTATTCTATCTATATTTTTAACGGGAACGGGCCGAACATAGATAGATAGATAGATAGATAGATAGATAGATAGATAGATAGATAGATAGATAGATAGATAGATAGATAGATAGATAGATAGATAGATAGATATAGATAGATAGATATACATAGATATAGATAGATAGATAGATAGATAGATAGATAGATAGATAGATAGATAGATAGATAGATAGATAGATAGATAGATAGATAGATAGATAGATAGAGACAGACAGACAGATTGATCCCCTCCAGGAGCTGGGCGAAGCCGGGCCGGGTCCTCTGTATGGATGGATGGATAGATAGACAGCCGGGCCCGTTCGTTAGACAGACAGAGGAACAGACAAACAGATAGAGATAGATAGATAGAGATATAGACAGATGGATGGATGGATGGATGGATAGATGGATGGATGGATGGATGGATGGATGGATGGATGGATGGATGGATGGATGGATAGACGATATATAGATAGAGACAGGCAGACAGCTTGATCCCCTCCAGGGCCTGGGCGAAGCCGGACCGGGTCCTCTAGATGGATGGACGGATGAATGGATGGATGGATGGATAGATAGATAGATAGATAGATAGATAGATAGATAGATAGATAGATAGACAGATAGATAGATAGATAGATAGATAGATAGGTAGATAATAATAATATATAATAATAATAATAAGTCTTTATTTTCAAAGGGTTAAGAATTGGGCACGCAGGCCCGTCTGACATTCTGCCCTTCTTCTCTATTTCCTCTCATACATTCTTTCATTCAACATCACTTATGAAGCAACTTTTGACAACAAAAGAACATTAAAACGCATGAAAAATAATCAATAACAAATGGCTCACTGAAGCAGTGTTTAACATGGGCATTATAAATACCTAAGGAGGGTGTAACGTGCCATACATAAGGGAATGTTTTTTGGCTAGTTGTCGTTTGAGATAAGTTACCATTATTGTCTTTTTTGTGTTGTTTGTTATGGGGGCATGTAGTCTGTACTAAGGTAGTGTTCAAACAGGTTGCGAATGTATGTATCATGATTGGTGGTGTCTTTGATTTCTTGTGGAAGATTGTTCCACAACTGAGCGGCAGAGTATGCTAAGCTTGTTTTATATAAGTCTATCCTAGGTTTAGGGACATGAAGTATATTTAGTCGTTCGCTATGTCTAGCGTTATATTTAAACAATGGCCAAAGGTAGCTTGGAGCATTTTGAAATAGGATTTTGTGAATTAGTTTGGTTTTATTAAAAAGCAGGCGCTTGTGGAGTGGCAGTAACCGGAGACGTTTATATAGGTTAGAATTGTCGGTAAGCTTTTCACCATTTATTAAACGCACTGCCCTTTTCTGGAGTGAATATAGGCGTTTTGTTATTGATTTGGAGCATCCATCCCAGACTGTGGAGCAGTAATCAATATGTGTTTGTATATGAGAAGTATAGAATATCTTTCTTGTGTTTTCGTCAAGGAAATTTTTAATTTTGGCAAGTTGGTATACTTTTTTGGCTATTTGTTTAACTAGAGCATGAACATGTGAGTTAAAAGTTAGATTTTGATCTATGATAACACCCAGTGTCTTGTGCTCGGTGACACTTTCTACAGGCGTGCTGCCAATGTGCAGCTGAAGAGTTCTCTGCGAGTTTAGAGTGTGAAGTCTTTGCCTGGTTCCTATTAACATAGACTTTGTTTTAGTAATGTTAATTTGCATGCGGTTTGCATGACTCCAGTTAACTACACTATTTATTTCCTGTTGCAAGGATAATTCTAGCACATTACGATCAACAGCGTTTGTATATACTGTGCAGTCATCAGCAAATAGATCGCAGGACGACGACAGATTTAATGGAAGATCATTTATATAAATGGCAAATAATAGAGGGCCAAGAATAGACCCCTGAGGTACTCCAATATTAATGGTAATGGCTTGAGATAAAACTTTATTGTGTGATACTACTTGCTTTCTGTCTAATAAGAATGATTTTATTAATGTCACTATATTAAAACTTACTTTCATTGTTTCTAGTTTTTTAATTAGAATAGTATGATCTATCATATCGAATGCTTTCCTAAAGTCTATAAACACCGCTCCACATAGAGTATTGTTGTTAATATTTTGATGCCAGTTTTCTATCATGTTTGTTAGTGCCGTATGGCAAGAATATTTTGGCCGAAATCCTGACTGACTGTCAACTATCAGTTTATGGCGAACTAAGTGATCTAGTGTTGTTTTGTGGATGTGCTTTTCTAGCGGTTTGGATAATGAGGATAATATGGAAATTGGTCTATAATTACTCATGAGACGTTCGTCTAGAGGACCAGCTTTTAAATGAGGATACACTTTAGCGATTTTAAAGGCTGATGGGAAGTGACCTCTGGTTAGACATTGATTATATATAAAAGTTAGTGACTCGCAGATCGCCGGTGCAGCATGGCGAAGGATCCGACTACTAATTCCATCTAGTCCTGATGAGTTATTGTTTTTTAGAATACGGAGATGAGTAAATACTTCAGTTGTCGTCATTAGCGGTATGTTGGAGGAAATGTGTCCATAGCATTTGTTCTCACAGAATGATGATAATAAAGATATGTCATGAGGCGCATCTGGTATTGCAGCCTTCAGTTGGTTTATGTCGGACTGAAAGTATCTACTGAATTGATCACATGTAACCTGATTTGATGGTAATGATTGTGATGATTTGTGTTTGTTTGTCAAGGTATTAATTGCTTTCCATATATCTTTAGTGTTGGTTTTATCTATTACTATGTTCTTAAAATAGTTTTTCTTTTCCTTCCGAATAACATATTGAACTTTGTTTCTCAGACTACGGTACATAGTTAGATCTCTATTTTTGTGAGCCCTGTCGCGATCTCTCATAAGTTCAACTACCTCCTGTGTGATCCACGGGGGATTTGTGTGTTGTTTAACACGAACTTCCTTAAATGGAACATGTTTATCAAATATATAGAGAGGGGTAGGTAGGTAGGCAGTCAGGCAGGCAGGCAGGCAGGCAGATATATAGATAGATAGATAGATTCCCGCCAGAAACTGGGCGAAGCCGGGCCGGGTTTTGCTAGTATATATATATATATATATATATATATATATATATATATATATATATATATATATATATATATACATATATATATATATATATATATATATATATATATATATATATATATATATATATATATATATATATATATTCTTCTTCAGCGTTCCGAGCCATTGAGGTTCATTGCTGCAGATACAATCCGTCTCCATTCGTCTCTCTGGTTGACCTTCTCTTGCCAGTCGTTGATTCCAAGTGATTGTAGGTCTGTGTGCATATATATATATATATATATATATATATATATATATATATATATATATGGCAGTGAAACCTGGACAACTTACTCACACCAAGAGAAACATTTAAACAGCTTTCATATGCGGTGTCTGCGAAGAATTCTTGGTATTAAGTGGCAAGATAAAATCACAAATACTGAAGTATTAGAAAGATCAGGTTGCGTGACGGTTTATTCCATGCTCAGTCTTCGTAGACTTAGATGGATAGGACATCTTAGGAGGATGGATGATGGTATAATACCAAAGGACGTCTTTTTTGGTGAGTTATAGATGGGTAAGAGATCTCAGGGTCGGCCTCTACTACGATACAAAGATGTGTGTAAGCGGGACATGATTGATACAGGCATTGATAATGCACATTGGGAGCAAGTCGCCGCTGAGCGTATTGCATGGAGGGCAATCATCAGAAATGGAATAAATACAAAGGAGAAAATTATTGCAGATAAGTCACACACCGAGCGTGTGAGACGTAAGATGGTGCATTGTGGTGGAAATGACCACGTGTTCACATGCACCCACTGTGAACGGACATTTACAGCGCAAATTGGCCTGATCAGTCACATTCGCTACCGCCATAGGTAAAAGTTATTTTGCCTTTTTAAAGCACAAACTATCGTCTGTCAAGACGGCAAGGTGCCAATGTATTTGTATGTATGTATGTATATATATACGATCAGGACTTCTCACTGGCAAGGAACACCAGGCCTCCTAAATCCAGTGAGCAATAATCAATTGATTATGTGGTTGTTTCGGGATTTGAAATTTAAATATTGAGCACAACCCACTACTGGCAACGCCGATCGCATTCTGGTATGAACCTAAGGCCTATCCACGTCAATATGGAAGCACTATACTCGAGTTTCGCCCTCATTTGAGCTCGTCAGTAGTGCATATCCCTGACCGGATCCGGAAACAGTCCCGGATCACGCGTGTGAAGCGGGTGTGTAACCACGCGGCACACACTGGACACACCAAATTATCACAACAGAATATCACAACGCTACCCATCGTAGGCTATGCTCAAGATTGCCCAATCGCCGCGACTGACGTCCGTCAAATCCCGAAACAACCACATAATCAATTGATTATTGCTCACTTGATTTAGGAGGCCTGGTGATCCGTGCCAGTGAAAGGTCCTGATCGTTACTATCCCATCGAAAAATATTATATGCAAGCTATATCCAATCACCTCTCGACTATTGTTCCACAGTCTGGGATGGGTGCCCTAAATCTAATATGAAACGACTGTGTCCGCTTCAAAACCGCGCTATACGTCTAGTTTCTGGCATAAAGCACGTTGAAAGTAATAACTTATATAGTCATCTAAGACGTCTACCACTTCGAAAGCGATTCCTTTTTAACAAAGCCAAATTAGTGAATACAATTATATCTGAAAATACCCCAGAGTATCTTCTACCGTTAATTCAATCTAATGCAATGAACAGCAAGCGCTTAAATTTATTACAGGTTCCTAAGCCTAGATTGGACTTATACAAAACATGTCTCGCGTATTCTGGTGCTCACTTGTGGAATAGCCTTCCAGCAGATATGAAAACGCCAACGAGTCCATACACATTCAACCGAAAACTCTTTCAATACTTACTTCATACCGACTATATGCCTCCATCTACTGGTATCATTTCTTCACTATCATTTTACACTGTGTGAGTGAGACAGTGGGTGAGAGAGTGAATGAGAAAGAATGTGAGCGAGAGAGTGAGTATGAGACAGAGAAAGTGAGAGAGTGTGTATGCGCGTGTGCCTGCGAGGGTGAAAGAGTAAGTGAATGTCTGTGTACACGTATGTGTGAGAGATTGAGTGAGAGAATTAGTTAGTGTGAGAGAGAGGTTGTGTTAAGTGTATACCTGTCTGTGTGAGAGGGTGAGAAAGTGAGTGAGTGAGTGTGAGTTAGAGAGCCGCCGGGTGAGTGAGTGAGTAAGGGAGAGTGAGTTAGTGAGTGAGGGGGAGAATTTGTGAGTGTGTGTGTACGTGCGTGTGTGAGTGAGTGTGAGAGCGAGTGAGTGCGCAAGAGAGAGACAGTGGGTGAGTGAGAGAGTGCATGAGAAGTTAATGAGTGAGAGAGAGTGGGTGAGTGTGTGTGTCTGTGTACATATCTGTGTGAGTAAGAGGGTGAATTAGTGTGGTTTAGAGATTAAATGAGTGAGTGAGAGGGTGAGGTTATGTGAGGCAGCGTGTATGTGTGAGTAAGTGTGTGGGTGGATGGGTTGGTGTGTACGTGTGTCCATACGTGTGTATGCGTGCGTTTATGTGTGTGTATGTGGATGTATGTGTGTGCACGTCTGAATGTGCGTGTAGGTGTGTATGTGTAAGTGTGTGTAAATGTGTGTTTGTGTGTGTGCTTGTGTGTAAGTATGTTTATATGTGTGTTTATGTGTGCGTACATGTGTGCGTGTGTTTATATGTATGTGCGTATGTATATGTGTGTATGTGCGTGTATATATATATATATATATATATATATATATATATATATATATATATATATATATATTCGTGTATGTATGTACATGTTTGTGTGTATGTGTGCATGCATGCAGTGTATGCGAGGGAGTGTGTATTTGTGTGTGTGTGTGTGTGTGTAAGTATGTGTATATGGATGTGGGTGTGTGTGTGTGTGTGCGTGGGGATATGTGTGTATTTGGGTGTGTATATTGTGTGTATGCTCGTGTGTGTATGTGTATATGCTTTCATGTGTATGCGAGGGAGTATGTACTTGATAGCGAGAGTGTGTGTGTCTGTCTGTGTTTGAGTGAGAGTGAAAGAGAGTGTGATATTGAGTAAATGAAAGATGGAGAGAGTGACATAATGGGTGAAATAGTGATTGAGAGAGAGCGAGAGAGAGAAAAGAGAGAGAGAGAGAGAGAGAGAGAGAGAGAGAGAGAGAGAGAGAGAGAGAGAGAGAGAGAGAGAGAGAGAGAGAGAGTTGAATTACATCACTAATTTTTAAGTTACAAAATGTATATGTACAATTTTTCTCCATTTTATTTACAATTTTGCGACGATGCTCACGACAATCGTCACTGTATGTGTATGTAAAGTGTGGGAGTTTGATCATAATAGTAGGTTGGGGGGGGGGGTGGGGGATGTGTGTGTGGGTGGATTCGTGATGTGTGTTGGTGGGCTCAAGATGTGTGGGTGGGCGGGGTGGGATTGTGTGGTTGGGTGGGGATATGTGTTTGGCTAGGTGGTTGTGGGTGTGTGGGTGGAGGAGGAAGATATGTTGGTGGATGATTGATGGTGGATTTTGGGATGGGTGGGGGATATATGTGTGGGTGGGGAGATGTTGGTGTGGGGATATGTGGTGGGTGGGAGATGTGTGCAGGTGGGGATGGTTGTGGGTTTGGGGATTTGTGTGCGGGTTAGGGATGTGTATGGGTGTGGGATGTTTAGGTGGATGTGTGGGGAGTGTGTGTGTGGCTGAGAGATGTGTGGGTGAATGTGTGTGGGGGATGTGTGTGGGTTGGGGGAGGGGTGCGTGATGGGTGTGGGTGATGGATTTGGGGATGTTTATGTGGGTGTGGGATATGTCTGGCTGGGTGGGGTGTGTCTGGCTGGATGGAGGATGTATGTGTGGGTAGTGAGGGTAATTGTAGTTGGGGGATGTGTGGATGAGTAGGAGATTTGTGGGGAGATGTGTGTGTGTGGGTGAGGGACGTGTCTGTGGGATGTGTGTGGGTGTGTTGTTGTGTGGGAGAGAAGCTGGATTTGGATAAAGGATGTGTGTGTGTGGGTGGGTGGCGGTGTGGTTGGGTATGCGGTTGGGTGAAGGATGTGTGTGAGGGTGGGGGATGTGTGTGTAGATGGGTGGTTGGGGTGTGTGAGTGTGGGTGTGTAGATAGGAGATGTATGTGTTGATGAGTGGGTGAGGGATGTGTGGGTGTTAGTGGTTGAGGGATAAGTACGTGTGTCTAGGGATGTGTGAGGGGATGCGTGTATGGGTTGGGGATGTGTGTGTGGGTTGTGTGTGCGTGGATGGGAGGTGTGTGTTTGTGAATGGGGGATGTGTTGGTGGGTGGGGATGTGTGTGAGGAATGTGTGTATGGGTGGGAAGATTGTGCGTGGATGGGGATGTTTGTGTATATGGTAGGGGTGTGTGAAAAAGGGATGTGTGGCTAGGGGATGGGTGGGTAGAGGATGTGTGGGTGGGTAGAGGATGTGTGGGTGGGTGAGTATGTGTAGGTTAGGAGATGGTGGGGTATGTTTGTAGGGGTGGGCTCGGGATCTGTGAGTGGGCTGGGGGAGATGGAAGATTATGTGGGTGGGTGCGGAATATGTGTGTGGGTAGGTGCGGAATATGTGAGTTGACGGGGAGATGTGTGTGTGCGTGGGGGATGTGTGGCTGAGGAATGTGTGTTTGGCTGGGTGGTTGGAGGTGTGTGGGTGGAGGAGGATATGTGGGTGAGTGATTGTTGGTGGGTAATGGAACGGGTAGAGGATATGTGAGTGGGTAGGGAGATGTGTGTAGGTGGGTGGATGTGTGTAGGTGGGGGATGTGTGGGTTGGGGAATGTATGTGTGCTTGGGGTGTGGGTGGATGGGATGTGTGGTGGGTGAGAGGTGTGTGTGGGTGGGGAGATGTGTAGGTGTAGGGATGTGGTGGATGGGTGGGTGAATGTATGTGTGTGTGGGTTATGTGTGTGGTTGGGTGGGGGTGGATGGGATGTGTGGTGGGTGAGAGGTGTGTGTGGGTGGGGAAATGTGTAGGTGTAGGGATGTGGTGGATGGGTGGGTGAATGTATGTGTTGTGGGTTATGTGTGTGGTTGGGTGGGGGAGTTGGAGTGAATGGGGGATGTGTGGATGGGTGGTGGATGTGTCTTATAACATAGTAATATGCATTGTTTATGTTTACAAAATTCATGTGACAATGTTTTTTCCTATGCACTGTTGATGAAAGAAAGATGAGTGATTGGAAGGGCCGAATGTAAGACGGGCCTGCGTGCCCAATTTGCTACCCTTTGAAAATAAAGTCTGTTCGTTCGTTCGTTCGTTTGTTTCTGGAATAATCATATCATCCATTTTTGTTTGCCCGTCCATGTTATTCTCTACATTTTTTTTCAGAAAGAAGTTCAACTTCCATTATACGTTTCTCAGCTGTTTAAGACGCCTATATTTTAAATTCACCAATGCTATTTTTCTCACTTCCATTTACATCTTTTAATTGTTGAATATGTTGCCAATTTTGCAAAAGACTATCTTTGTAATAAGAATAGTCTTATATTCTCAGAAGGTATAATTATACCAGGATAGTGTTACCTATTCACTTCTTTAAGATGTTTCCCCATTGACTTGGATGACATTGTGACATTTCGCTCTTGTCGGAGACTACCATTGTCTCTGATGTTTTACAATTTATTTGTAATCCTAATTACTCACTGCCGGATCCCTGGCGAAGGTGTTAACGTCACTGTTCATAACTCCGTATACTCTCGTGGGAAACACAGCTCTGCGAGATTCGACATCGGATCGCGTCGCGTTGGTTACTTTGGAGAGTATGTGAGCGGTCGTTCAGAGAAGCAATGGCAAACTACTGAACATAAACCTTGCCAAGACATCAACAGCAGCTTAAAAATGCTGGTGTTGACTGCAATGTCCTGCAAAAGATACGCGGGAAAAAAAATACTCACTGTGCACAATAGCACCGTCCACATAATAGTGTATAGCGTGTTTATTATAAAAAATCAATACTGTTTCATCATCATCATCATCATCATCATCATCACCATCATCATCATCGGCATGATCCAGTTCATGGGTGCGGGGCAGAGAGAGAGAGAGAGAGAGAGAGAGAGAGAGAGAGAGAGAGAGAGAGAGAGAGAGAGAGAGAGAGAGAGAGAGAGAGAGAGAGAGAGAGAGAGAAAGTGCTGAAGGCTGAGTTACACACATTTTGGCGACTGGAAAACAACTCAGTTCGTATATTGACGGATTACAGGTGGACAGCATGTTAGTCGCCGGTCAGAAGACACGTGTCTGCGCTAAGTGTCATTGAGACGTTGATTGTGGTCGAACTGGATTGGTCCGTTTTGATTGTGGCATTGACAAATTCACAGTGCCGCATTTATGATTGTTTTTTTTTTTTAGCATATCCTTTTTACAGGACTTAGCTGTCAACACCAGCATATTTCAGCTGTATGTTGATCTCTTGGCAAGATTACGCTCAGTAGTTTGCCATTGCTTTCTGAGCGGCCGGCTCAGTATCCCGCAAGTCACGAGCGGGGGTCGAACAGCCTCAGCTCTCGCTCCGCTACGAGACTCTCCGTGATAAACGGGATTACAGAGAGAAAGTGTTGTAACCCCACAGCCAGAGAGACCGGCGTTTATGATTTAGTTTGAGAAATTATCTTGATAATATCTTAGTAAAGTATGATTACCTGATGATGTGATGTATATGAGTTTATAGTGTGATTATCTGTCAAAAACTGTCATCTACTGCCTATAGTATCTAGCAGTGTAGGGCAGGTAGGCTTGAGCCTGAGGAATTAAGGCTGCCTGGCTAGTGCAGTCGCTTCGAACTGTGCAGGTTAGGATATTTGTTTTACCCCCGACAGAGAGAGAGAGAGAGAGAGAGAGAGAGAGAGAGAGAGAGAGAGAGAGAGAGAGAGAGAGAGAGAGAGAGAGAGATTACCGAAGATTCGAAACCGTTTCTCCCGAAGGAGAACCCGCCGTTCTTAGCCTCTCGGCCAGCCGATCTCCTAGTGACAATACATATTATTGAAAAACCGCAACGGAGTTTGGTGATAACAAGTACTTGTGGAGTTATGTTAATCGTTATGTAATGTGTAGAATGAAAGAGTTATATTCAAACAGTCTCTGAGAACTTAGAACTCTGAGAAATCAATAACTATCTCTGCGGAGCTATTCATAATAACTAACATTGGACACCGTGCCACAGTGGCTGGCTAGTTTGAACACAGACATTCTGACAACGATCCACCCATCCACGCTGGGTAATGTCCGCTTTAATACTATGTCTACGTTAATACCACAATGACTAGACTCACCTACGTCGGTCTATATCAACAGTCATCATCATCATCATCGTCATCTTCTTCTACGTTACTTTTCATTGGGATATATATACCCCCCCCCCCTTTTTTTTTTTCTTCCCTGAACCAACTCACCCTTGAAAATACCATTCTTTGCTATCCCAGACATGTCCGTCCATGATCTCCCCAACACATACATGTATATGTAAACTTATTTTTTCCATGTGTTTCCGTGTTTACTCAATTTATGTTTCCCTTTGAATTCCAATCATAGCCCTTTCTATTTATACTTTTATCATACATTCTCAGTGTATGTCTTATGCAGCACATCATCTTTAATTCACCACTTGATTCACTGGTTATTTTCTAGTTCACTTCATGAGCTATTCGTGATTCGACTGCATATCTTATACTGTTGATGATATGTCTTCTGATGACGATTCCTCTGACATGTTCTAAGTATATCATACTGTGTTCACAATATGGGACAAAGAGGTCTGGAGAAATTATGAACAGATGCCGCACATCTCTTTTGATAGGCTTCATTATCAATTAATATGTTAGCATGTTTCCATTAGATGCTTGTACATTTCTGTCCCGCTCATGAATAGATTACAAGCTTATTTGTTGTGTCGGCGTGTCTTACTGTATCCAAACCCTGTGTGTAGTCACAGAAGCAAAGATTGCGTGTTTATGTTTACTTCTTTCGACAGCTCCAGTAATGATCCCAGCGTGTGTTGCACCCCTTATTTCCACATTGTTTTTATGGTAGCATTCTCTTCTTTACTCATGGCGTTATTATGCTTAGAAAAATAGTGTGATGGTATCATTGAGCTACTTGTTTAAAATGTATCACATTCCAAGGCTCCAGAGTTCTACAGAAGTAGAAAACACGTTGATTCGCATAAGGAAGGAACAATATATGAGATAAAGCAAGTATACACATGCTGCATGTTTACAGGCAGGCACTGGTTCAGCGGTATCGCACCTGCTTCATCATTTGACAGTGATGTGGCTGAGAAATATATCAGTTGTAAATATAAATATTGTTATTGTTCAAATTATATCTTTTTATCTGTTCTAACAACATTTGTTAGTCGTGAAACGTCGACAATTTTCGTGATCTCAGGGTCATGACATCCTCTCAAAGATATCCCCCATGGAACAGTTGAGGGAAAACGAAGAAGACAAAAGAGGAGAAAATACAGAGCTGGGTGGCAGCACGAAAGAATGGATAGGATGTATGAGTTCGCCAAGTGTGAGTGTTGCTGAAGGCAACGAGCAGTTTATCATGCACAAATACATCCTGCGTCAAAGGATTGCGGGATGAATGAATATGTTTCATCTACCTATGGACTTCCAATTATTGATTTAAAAAATATCAACATTAAATTATTGCAAACAATACTATATGTTAAGATACTTATACACATATCGGTTTATAGTGAACAAATACAGTGAAGATAAAGTATTTTGTTTCTAAACTTTAGAAAAATACATATACTTATGACTGATAAGACAAGATATAAGTCAAAAGCAAATTATAACAAGAAGCAATCAAGAACTATGAAATTGTCAAACTGTAACTGTCGTGGTTCCATAATTTGCAACAATATCAAATGTTCTTATTGAAGTCAGAAATGACCTGATCGAAGCATTGCAGTTTATATGAGGTTACTGGGACGCAGAGGTGTTTCCAAGGCACCAGGGCCGGGTTATATACTGGCCAAGACCTATTGACGCGTCCTCGTCGAGCGTCCTGGGCAACAGGTCCCTTCTGGGTCCTGGCTAAAGTCAGTAGGATCGCCGATTCCTCCGAAGTCGGAGAGTGTCTGCCTGTACGGCGAGGAACCACCAGTCTGCACACCAATAAGCCAGACATGGGACAACGGATACTCACGCAAAACTCAGGTCCTGTATGACATCACACTGATGTTGGACAACAGGATGCCTTCATCCGACATACAGGACTTCGCGTTGGAGCTCATGCCAAAGAACACAAGCAAGCAAGCAAGCATATGAGCTTACTAACTTACTATCCTGACTGGGGATATCTTACAGACCGTATTCCACTGTGTAAGTGCAATGTCCGACAGATTGTGCAACACTGAACTTCACACCTGCGATGAGACATTAAGATGTTATCATATCATGATTCATCACATCGCACGTTTTCAGTATATCAATGTCAACATACTCCAACCCCAGAGGAATGTGATAGAATATGAATCATTAGGAATCAGTAGTTCTGACAAGAAACTTCTACCATGCATATCTTCACAGTGTTTGAGCTATAATAGTAACAGACGAGTTAAAAAGCGGTTCCGTTCCTCATATTTTCTTTAAGATTATTAAAACAACAAAAATTTAAAAAAAAAATCACTTCTTGTTTATAGCCAGTTCATCATGTGTATAGCCAGTTTATCACGTCTATAGCCAGTTCAAAACAATGACACTCACCGTATCTCCCTCATGTAACATGCACTAATAGAAGTTTATTCTAGATGATAGTGTAATGTATATGTGTCATATCTATATCCACTTTGAATTTCACAGTAAAACATTATTTTTGCAAACCACGTAGATAATGATATTTCCGGCCTACCTATGAGACTAACAGTAGTAGCGTCTTTGAACCCTTGCTTCACAAAACACACGATGTTGATAGTATTTGTGACAATGCCAAAGATGTTTATTGTCTGACACAGCACAGTGAATACTATGTATGTGTAAATCTGCATAGTCGTATTATCTAAAAGCACAGTGAATACTATGTGTGTGTATATCTGCATAGTCGAATTATCTAAGGCAAAATATGATGAAGACTGGTCCAGTGTCGTTTGGTTGATTTCCTGATTCATTCTTTTTTTCAGGTGTAGACAAACACGCTCACATCTGCTGGTTGTTAGTTTGTTAATCACTGCACATGTTGTTACATTTTGTACTGTCTTTTACACTGTGATATTGGGCATGCTTGTGATATTGTATTGTGCCATTCTGAGGACAACAAATGACATTTTACAAACATTACTATTCTGGATTGGTACTGAAAAGCATTATATTGGCGAGAGTAAGCTATTTAAAGCTTTTTCATTTTCAGTTTACGAACATTAACAAATAATAGAATAAAATGCTCGCATACCATTTAATATGTCAGCGTATATACAAGATAACACGTTTCCAGTCCACATTTTAATCACAGTTGTAATGTACCACGGATGTGATCTACTATCTAGACAATTCACTACCAGCCAGGTATGTAAACAATGCTATTAAGATAATATAATCATGCGAATTAAATGCCCAAAATATAAATGTGGTCGGTGAATTAGGTTGTGATTTAATAAGATAGTGCACACAAAAACAACTGTAGTCACATCACTGCGATTATAGCAGTGTCAAACAATGATCGGGATATTCCGGTGTGCCGCGAGTATTAATTATTGCACTTGCTATTTTTAGATAATGACAGCTTTTGCAGAAAATGTACACTGACAAGCTTATCTTTATTAAGTTTAAGAAAAGTAACAATTATTTCAGTGAGAGAATATTAAAGTATTCAATCAATCAGGAGCAGTCAACATTATAAAGGGTGGCAGCAATGAATCTCAAACATTGTCTTTAGCCTTGATTATACATTCTGTAAAAGGTTGTGTACTAGCTCCCACCCTCTTTGGAATATACTTTTCACTTCTACTGAAATATGCATTTCATGATCAGGATGGTGGTATATACATTCACTCACGCTCAGATGGCGTCCTCTACAATGCTCAGAGATTGAAGGCTAAGACCAAAATTAGGAGGGTACTGATCAGAGAGTTGCTTTTTGCAGATGATGCTGCAGTTACGACCCACGCTGAGGAAGAATTGCAATGTCTACTATCTGCATTCTCAATGCTTGTTCTGAATTTGGTTTAACAATTAGCAAAAAGAAGACACAGATTATGTCACAAGGTGCACATGGGGTACCATCAATCTTTATTGACGACGCCGAACTAGAGATAGTAGACCATTTTACATATCTAGGATCAGTGGTAAATAGCAAATTATCCCTAGCTCAGGAAATCAACATCCGGATTGGTAAGGCAGCAACAACAATGAACAGGTTAAGAAAAAGAGTCTGGGAGAACAGGAAGCTTACTGCCAAAACAAAAGTCTTTGTCTATCAAGCCTGTGTCCTTAGTACTCTTCTCTATGGCAGTGAAACCTGGACAACTTACTCACACCAAGAGAACAACTTAAACAGCTTTCATATGCGGTGTCTGCGAAGAATTCTTGGTATTAAGTGGCAAGACAAATCACAAATACTGAAGTATTGGAAAGATCAGGTTGTGTGACAGTTTATTCCATGCTCAGTCTTCGTAGACTTAGATGGATAGGACATCTTAGGAGGATGGATGATGGTAGAATACCAAAGGATATCTTTTTTGGTGAATTACAGATGGGTAAGAGATCTCAGGGTCGGCCTCTACTACGATACAAAGATGTGTGTAAGAGGGACATGATTGATACAGGCATTGATAATGCACATTGGGAGCAAGTCGCCGCTGAACGTGTTGCATGGAGGGCAAATATCAGAAATGGAATAAAGTCAAAGGAGACAATTATTGCAGAAAAGTCACACACCAAGCGTTTGAGACGTAAGATGGTGCATGATGGTGGAAATGACCACGTGTTCACATGCACCCACTGTGAACGGACATTTACAGCGCAAATTGGCCTTATCAGTCACACTCGCTACCGCCATAGTTAAAAGTTATTATGTCTTTTTAAAGCACAAACTATCGTCTGTCAAGACGGCAATGTGCCAATGATGATGATGATACATTCTAAGACTACTGTTCCTCCGTCTATTGGTATTATCGTCCCACTCGTATCCTTGTTTACCTCTTGCTTGCTTGCTATTGACCTTACATCCCGTATTATTTTTTAAGAGCGTTGTTTTTTCTATCATGGCCGAAATAATTCACTTGCACCTTTTTATTTACAAGGCACAATGTAATAATAACACTGGGTCGTGAGTGCAGAGAATGGTCTGCGGGCCGCATTGAGTTTGAAGTGCAACAGCTGATCCAGAGCAACACACATCAAAGTGACATAGGGTGAGAAACAGGCTGGGGCTCTATTGCAAAGGCTAATGGGCGAGTCTTGAAAAAGGAGAGTCTGGCATATGAGACTACGACCTCCAGCATGAGAATGGAGGTGGAGGCAGTAACAGCGGCATTCCGATGGCTAGAGGAGACTGCTGCAACACACGATGTGTTCATTACGGATTCAAAGAATATGCTTAGCAAGGTGGAGAAAGGAATGTTTCGTGTGGAATGGCTCTCGTCGCTTCAGAGGTCACAGACTGTGAGAATTGTATGGATATTTTGCCCTGGCCATGCGTGTGTACGGGGGAATGAACAGGCGGATAGGTTAGCAGGGAATGCACCTCTTGCTGGTATCTTGCCTATGGACAAGGGGGAGGTGGTCGTGCGCTTGTGGGACCAGGTGAAGAAGGCGGAAGAACAGATTGAGAACCCATATGTGGAAAGAATGATATTACGGGGGATCTCAAAACTGAGAGGGAAGACCAGGAGAACTTTTAATCAGATAGCGGTGGGAACGATTAGTAGTATGACTCTTCGCTGGCTGTCGAACGAGGGGACTGAGCACGTATAGGAATGTCCTGAGTGCAGTGATATTGGTTCTTACCTCAACTCAACTCAACTCAACTCAACATTTTTTTTCAAATTTTAAAGTCTGCTTGCATTCCCATTTTAATTGTAGAGCCTCTGAAAGTGGTTGTGTTTGTTCCCATGAAATACTACATATTCTTATGTATATCTGCATCACCATGGTCTCTATTCGACATTCTAATTGTTTTTTCAATACTATTGTCTATATTTTCTCATTGTTAAAGTGTTGTTATTTTTTTTTAATATTTTAATTCATTTCATTCATTCAGTAGCATGTCCTTTGAAGAACCTCTCTCCTATAACAAACAACCTTCCGGAAAATCCTCTCGATCATAAGCAAGATGTCCTGCGTCCGATACACCCATCTGTAGATAATCCGCCACATCCTGCACCCATCTTCTCTTTGGCCTTCCTCTTCCTCTCTTCCCAGGCATATACCCCTCCATTATTGTTCTCTCCAAACTTTCATGACGTTTCAAGTGACCAAAATATTTCAATTTTCTTTGTTTTATTGTCTTTAATAGCCAACCTTCTTCAACATTCAGCTCTTGAAGTATGGATGCATTTGTTCTTGTCTTTACCCAAGATATTCTTAGAACTCGTCTATAACATTTACATAATATATTATATGAAACATGCTGACCAATAAAAAGATGTCAGTTGAAACGAGAAAAAGAGTGTTGAGGTGCTACATAGAACCTGTACTTTTATATGGATGTGAATCTTGGACAATGAGCAGTCAAGCTGAAAAACATCTGATGGCTGTAGAAATGTGGTTACTGAGGAAAATGCAAAGAATACCCTGGACAGATAGAAAGACCAATGAACAGGTCCTTCAAGAAACAAATGAAGATCGTAAACTGATTGGAGACATTAAAAGTAGACAGTCAAATATTTTTGGGCATGTTATGAAAAGAAATGAAATGGAGAACTTGGTGACAACTGATTAGATCGAAGGGAAGAGACCAAGAGGAAGACCTAGAAGTAAATACCTGGATGGCGTAGCCACGTGGCATGATCGAGGCAGAAACACGGAGCTGATCCACGACTTTGGTGATCGAATGATATGGCAAAACGACCGTCCATGCTTATCGGCATGGCACATGATGGATGGATAACATTTATATTCAAAGGCATGTATGCGCTGTTCAACTTGTTTAATACGTGTCCAGGTCTCATAGGCGTATGTTGCAATGGGAAAGATACATGCTCTTAAAAATCAAATTTTTGTAGTTCTGTCTGTCCCACTCCATAATTTATTCAGATGTTTAAGTCTTTGAAGAGCAATTGATAGTCGTTGTTTAATTTCTTTCATTGTGTCATCGTTATTTTAATAGTGACTTCAGAATGGTGAACACATTTTTGGTCATTCCTAATCTCCTTTTGATTTATGTTTCACTTCCACCATCATCTGTTATGACATGTCCAAGATAGAGAAACGTGTTGCCTGTTCTACTGTCTACATGTGTACTGGATGTTCATTGATTTCCTTTCCTTTCCAGTGCTCATTATCAGAGTTTTAGATTTTATTACAGATATAATTGGCGATACACTTTTAAATTACCGTCTCTATAATGTTACACTGAACCAGTTTTAACATACGACTTCGAATCCTGGGCAATTAGTAAACAGGCAAAAAATCAAAGAATGCCTGGGAGATGTGGGTATATAGAAGAATGCTGAAAATTAATTGGACAGCCAAAATGAGCAATCATGATGTTTTAAGGAAAGCTGAGTTGCAAAGACAATGCATGACAAACATCAGAACGAGGTAGTCAACGCTTTTTTGTCACGTTATGAGAAGACACACACTGGAACATGTTGTGACAACCGGAAAGATTTGCGGAAAGAGAGCTAGAGAAAGACAGCGTGAGAAGATTCTTGAGTCTGGTGGCATGGCACGGAAGGGAGTCAACTCACGAATTGATCCATGACGTCAGAGATAGCAAATTGTGGAGTTGCATGATCGTTCACGCCAGCCGGCAAGGCTTTGGATGGTGATAATGTGTACATATGTAAAGGACAACATGAAATGTATACTGTGATTATGTTGATGAATACAAATTCAGTGTAATTAGTTGTTCCCATTATCAGGATGCAATAGGCATTTATTTATCCATGCAATAATAACGTCTGGAACAGAGCCGCCTATCTAATAGCTAGAGAACATTAAGTAAACTAAGTATGCACTGGTTCAGAATACAATAGCAAGCTGTCGGAGAAGTTAATTGCGAGAAAAATATCAAGCCAGCTAGAGAGGAAAGGTTTTTTCCCAACTACTTTGGGAGGGTACCGTCCAATAAGAGAAACCTGGACCAATGCAGCAGTTTCTACCCATGATGTCTATGAAGGTTTCCGCTCGGGCATAGACAAATTTGCTGCAGCGATTGATCTTGAGGACGCGTACAACAGACCATCATTGGATTTTTTTTATGTTTCAGCTTCTTGAACTCAAGATAAGTCCTTTCCTCCTTAGTTGGATTGCTGCATCCCTCTTCCAACGGAAAATTATTTTTAGATGTGGCATTTGGACTTTGGAACCAACAACAATATACCCTGGCCTACCACAAGGATCACTATTATCTTCGGTGCTGTGAGAATCACCAGCGAGCAAATCATAGTACCGGGGAGGATATTGTCGTATGCAGACGATGTTTTAGTGTATCGTCAGGGTAAGGATATATATCAGGATGCTGTGGATCTACAAACCGAACTCAATCGCATAAGCACTTGGCGTGTTGAGGCTGGGGCAATGGTCAACCCAACAAAGGCAATAGTGACATGGTTTTCTTCGAATAACCGTATTGTCAACATCCCAACACCAACTGTAAATTTGGGTTCAGAGACGGCGGAAAGAACGCAGGCAAAGAAAAATCTAAGGATATGATTTTATTGAAGCCTAGCTTATACCGAGCACGCAGACCAGGTGATAACAAAGGCCCAGCGGGGTTTGGCTGCGATGCAGGTGATGGCAGCTCAAACTGTGAGAAGCGCCATCTGTTTCTTCTTTACGAGGGTCTGGTCCTTTCTGTTTTGGAGTATGCGATGGCGATCCTGACTCTCAGCCATAAGCAGACAGAAAGGATGGACAAAGAACGAAGCTGTGCGCATTATTCTTGGATGTACAGCATGCAGGGCGATGCGCTACCTTCTTCATTTTCCAACAAAGAGGGACAGAATACAAATTTGCCAAGCACGTGCCTACCTCGGAGTCAACGCAAACACACAACACCCACTGCATAGCGAGATTAAGAAGGTGAAGGGCAGAGGGTTAAAAAGAGGAAAGTCGTGGATGGGTCAAGCCGAAGACGTTCTTCAGACGGTGTGTTCACGTGAGGACTTAGAACCTGGCGAGGAGTGGGTACAAGTGCCAACATTGTTCTGTACATCCTTTTCAGTGTGCATCTAACTAGACAGGACATGCAGACAAGAAAATTCAGCTGCTGTGGAGGCGGAAGTACAAGCTCTGATTTTCCAGAATTCTTTAGAGGATGATGCTGTAATTTACACGGATGGGTCGGTCATCCGAGGAGTGAGAAGTTCATGGGTCTTTACGACTCAGGCTGGAAGGAAAATTGTGAAGGAAGAGTCTGGCGCTTTTGCTTTGACCACTATGGATGTCATGGCGGTGAGTAAAGCAATAACATGGCTCGAGACACAGACATTCAATTGGGCATGTGTCCTTAGTGACTCAATGAGAATGCTCAGGAGGATAGAGAAGGGGTGGGTCCGAAGAGAGTGGCTGCTGTCTCTGGAGCGGTCTCGCTTGGCAAAGATTAGTTTCTTCTTCGTGCCAGTGCATGCGGGTGTACAAGGGAATTAGCAGGCTGAAAGGCATGCAGGTTGGGCTACTGTGGAAGGCGGACGAGTCATGGACCAGGCATACGTTCTAAATGCTCTACGACAAGTAAGGCGTCTACGAGAACCAAGCGATGACTGGGAATCTGCAACCATGGCCAGGCTGCGAAAGCAACAAGATAAAAGAGGTGTGGCCAAACAATAAAACTACACAGGAACCCAAAGAAGAGTAATAAACCAACACAGAACTGGTTTCGTGAGCCACTACACGCTGCGGGCTTTGCTGATGAGGGGATCCGAGCATTTATGGACTGAATGGTTCGATGTGCAATGAGGATAATCTGTCGACTAACTAACTAACTAACTAACTAACTAACTAACTAACTAACTAACTAACTAACTAACTAACTAACTAAGTAATTAACTAACTAACTAACTAACAATCTAACTAACTAATTAACTAACTAACTAACTAACTAACTAACTAACTATATAACTAACTAACTAACTAACTAAATAACTAAATATGCACTGGTTTCTAGGTTACTGCTCGATCCGGATTAGTCCAATAGCGCTATAATAGTAAGAATGTCTACTAATGAGAAGGAAGAATGCCATACCGCTATTGACGAACGGAAAACAGGTTGGGGATTCAAAACCGTATGTAATTATACACTTGACAATATTGGTAGTAGGCCAATACGAATGCATCCAATATAATATCAAATTTGAATAACGAAGACACAAAAATTAGGTTGCACGATTTATTGCCTGGCATATTTCACTGCATTGCCATGTAGCAGCATAGGGTTTACAGCACCAGCCAAAAGTACACTTAATTCTAACAAACAACATATTCATTTCACTGGACAATGGCAGTGGAACATCATAAACATAGTTATTGTTTTTTTTTTCAAATTATGATACTAATTAAATCAAGTCTCACCCATGGGGATTGGTGAGGATGCGGGTGATTGGTTAGGATGGGGATGCGTCCATCCAGCAGGTATTAATACTGTTGTGGGCGCCACTGTATAACTGTGCCACCTTCTCTAAATGTTTACACTGTCCATTACTATGCTGTCCTCCCCCCTTCCCTAATCCATACCACTGTCTCTCCACACCTATATTTTCATATCATACTGTTCGCATTGTTTTTCTTCTCTCAATCCTATCTGGCAACTATATTTAAACTCTGCAGCCAAGAGTGCCTTCTCACCTGGCAAATCCGTCTTTTCTGCGACTATTAAAAGCTGATGTTTGTGTGTTCTGTGACAATAACGGTTGCAGGCAATCGGTACTGAAATTGCACGTCGGTCGACAGGCCAGAGTCGCCGGTCTGGGTGTCGGCCATCCTAATGTGATAACCAGCTAGACAAACCAGCAAGGTCAGTCTTGGCTTAGTCACAATCAACGTGTTTGATGCTGGAGCAATATGTTTTATTTGCCTTATACGGGTATATTTAAGATTTTACTCTGCGAAGGAGGTTATGATATGATTATGGACTCGATGGTAATTTCTATACCCAGATTGTTAATATGGAAAACTACTGGACATTGGCATGTCCATACAAGATCATTCATGCGGAAATATTACTGGATACTGGAAACTATGCGATATTAACAACAAAATATATACTATTTTGGAACATGAGTTCCAGATGCTACTTTGCGGAATTGTTCATCTATGGGACTGAGGTTTAGAACGGTTGGAAATAATTCATCCTGTTTCTCCGTTTTCAACTCACTTCGTGTGTGTAGCTTCTAAGTCTATCGATATTGTCTCGAAAATGCGTTACTGGAGTCAATGATGTTACTGTTCCAAGGCTGACTTACGTATGTTGTTATATGCCTCTACTTTACTTGACTTCAGCTCCATGCGTATCCAGTACTACTTCAGAACGCAACAGTAACACTTTACATTCGATTCCAACAACTGTCATACCATACTGAAAAGTTATCTTGCACCATTCCCTACAAGCATTTAGCGAACAAGTCGATTCCGGTACAGCTGTTCGGAAATACTACTTCAGTAATATAATTTATTAGAAAGTATAAACTAATTGGAATCTTTATAAGTTTAATTTCAAATAGGTTTGTATCAACAAATAGAGCATAATTTACTGTATTGACCTATTTCTTCATTAATAGTTATATGGCGTAACATAACAACTTCTAAGGAATGCAGGATACACCCCATATAGCGATGCAGATCTACGAGGATAGTCAATTAGTAAGTTGCAAATGGCTGTAGAAATATAACTAAATATGATAACACCTTGAAACAAGTTTATTGTCATACATACATTGTCTGTTTTTTTGTCAACATAATTTCCACCGACATTGATGCATTTATCACATCGTTTTATCAGTCCTCCCAAACAGGCTGCATAGAACTGCGTGCTCTAGTTTCTAAACCACGTTTTCATTCACATTCAGCTTCGACGTCATTCGCGAAATGACTTCGGCAAAGGTGTGTTTTCAGTGTTCCAAAAAGGTGGATATCGGTAGGCGCTAAGTCGGGGCTGTAAGGTGGATGTTTCAGAACTTCCCACCTTAGTTGGTTAATTTTCTCCTGAGTTAATTGAGCCGTATGTGGTCCGATATTGTCATGAAGAAGCAATACTCCTCTAGTCAGCAGTCCTGGACGTTTTCTTCGAATTGCGTCATGAAGCGTCGATAGAACTTCACAGTACGATTCAGAATTCACATTGTCACATTTCCTCTTGAAATTGGTTCAAAGCACTCCTTGACAATCCCTGAACACTGTCAGCATAACCTTCCCTGCTAATGGCGTAACTTTGAATTTTTGGACACAGGCGAAGAAGGATGTTTCCATTGCAGTGAAGCACGCTTTGATTCGGGCTGGTAGTGATGCACCCATGATTCGTCCCCAGTAAAAATCCTGTTCAGCATGTCTTCTCCTTCATCTTCGTATCGACAGAGATGATGCAAGGACAGGCCAAATCGGTTCATTTTGTGTTCCTCCTTCAATTGTCTGGGCACCCACTTTGAGAACACTTACTTAAATTGCAATCGATCATACATCACACTGTATATTGAGCCATGTGAGCACCCTATTTCAGATGCTACATAGTCTACCATTACTCGCCTGTCACCTCTAATCATCTCCTCCACTCGCTGCACGGATGCTTCTGTTGCAATCTCAACAGGACGTCGAGATCGGATTTCATCAACTACTGTAGAGTGTCCTTGAGAGAATTATTCTACCCAGCTATGCAGCACTTTACGGGACAAACATGTGTCAGCATAAACATGAAGCATTTCCTTATGAATGTCCTTAGGAGGCTGTCCTTTTGCCCACACAAAACGCACATCCCGTTGCTCTTTGGTTATACACGCCGTAAGTACACTCGCCATATTGTTTATGCGTTGGGCATGCGCATGAGACACTTAGCGCCACCAGAAGAACGGGAATATAAAGTTCGATGTTGCTGTCAACTAATGACACCTGTAGAAAACACCAACTACATTTACCTGCCATCCCACAGAACAGTGTGACTTACTTATTGACTCGCCCTCGTACTATGCTGCAATCAAGTGATTTATATTACTAGATATTACTTATACTAGATTTATTCGAATAGTTATGTGTTTTGTGTTGGAGTAATCGCTTGTATGACAGGGAGAAAAGCCATACCTCTTAAGGTTAGTCATGTACCAAATTGGTTTACTTCTCTATATGTAAAACATGAACAATTCCTTGAATACTACCTGCGTACGACAAATACCACCAGCTTGGATGAATTGCAAAACTAAATAAGTTAACTCGCACGAAATCCTGATGATAAGGGTGGCCAATGCACAAGATACAATTTTAGAAAAGAATGATCAAATTAAAATTGATGCGTGTGCATTGATGCAGTCGTAAGTGATAATCAATCAATCAATCATGTGCCATGCCGGAAAGCGTGGGCGGTCATGATTCGCCATTTCACTCGATCACCAGAGTCGTGGATCAGCTGAGTGTTCCTGTCTCGTCCATGCCATGTGGCCAAGCCATCCAGGTATTTTCCTCTCGGTAATAATACGGTAATAGTGATAATACGGGGGCACAAATACATGGTTAAAGGTAAAGGATTGTAACAACCAGAACACTTACTACACGAACATGTGAAAACATAAATTAGCTTCTTCGTTTGACTCTTCAGGTGGTTCTTCACCAGCTGACACTTCATGATGCCAACATGATACATGCATTCGTTCACGATATGTCATCTGATGAGTTTGATCTACTGGCTTTTTTTCACATTCTACCGTTGAATACGTCTAGCAGTTACTGTTTTAGCCGTGTCCGCAATATGACTATGACTACCTTGCTGTTAGGACATCGCCACAGGATATTCAGCTACTTGACATACGTATTACAAACACAGTTCTGGCTTTATATACATTTTAGCCGTGGGTATATTCTTACTTATGGCCACGAAACATCCACATCTATAGTCATTGATTACGCCTCTATACGGAATAAACCAAGATATCGCTGAAACATACATAATACATTGAACATGATCCAAGCAGTACGAAACCGTCGATTGCTTTTCGAGAATTTGACTCAACAACTTCTGAAAGTTATCCTTTTCAGCTTCACCTGCTGTGTTCAATTTACGTGTATGTTGCAGTCGGACATATTCGGCGACTTTAATAACAAGTTCGGACTACACACAACACCTGAGTATGGACATGTTGATCCCTAGTGCTCAAAGACTGAGATGGTAAGAGAGGCCGGTGAATTTATTCATGCCAACGGCTCTCTACACGGAACAACACAGAGTGTGGCACACTTGACATATGCTCAGCATACAAAATAGATGATTGCTAGATACCGTGGAAAGGCATGAAGTATTTACTACGTATACACCAAACAGCAGTTACATAGTCATACTATAGTATGTAAAGGTCATGCAGACGACTACAGGTCACTTGAGGATTCTCCCGGTGTATATAAAAATAGACCATATGTGAATCCTACAATAAGTCAAGAGAACTATATTGACATTTGCTCAACAAATTAATAGTCACGAAGATGATAATGAACGTTTTGAAACCAACGAAGACATTTTTAAAAAGCTACATGGAACGTTTGAAGCATTATGCATGGTTAGAGAAGTCGAAAAACGCTATACAGTAGACCAGAAATATGATGTTTGAAATCTCAAGAGTGGCAGAGGTCAAAGACAGACGCTGTCATCATTCAAAGTTAATTAGTGGCAGAGGCCAAAGGCAGACGCTGCCTTCATTCAAAGTTAGTTCGACTCCGTTGCATTGGATCAGCGCAAAAAACGTGAGGTGAATGTTGTAATCAAGGATGCCCTAGATGTATACTGGGTACCTTTAACGTAGTTACATGATGATGATGATGTTAAAATTAAGAGTAGAACGTGGTAATCCGCAGTGGTGTGCAAAGACGGGGGTGCAAGGGGTGCGACGGCCCCGGACATCCAGCCGGGGGGAGGGGAGCATAAATTAGGCGGGGGGGGGGAGCGGAGCACAGTGCAGTTGGAGGGTAGGGAGAATGAATTAGGGAAATAACAATTTAGGGGCATCCAATCAAGGGCTGTGCCCCGGGCATGAAAGAACCACTGCACGCCACTAGTCTTCCGAATGCAGCAGAACACTGATATGATGTCATGAACATGCTATAAACACCTGCATAAATATACATTGTTAGTGAATTCTTGAAACCGTTGACAAAAACATGAGACACAGATTGACAAATATTGATATACACTCATATAAGTATACGAATTACGTAGAGATAAGAGGAGACACCAAACAATGTCACAATTGCCAGCTATATCCTCATCTTAAACAGTCATCTAAGATATCCGAACCTTACATGCTAGTTCGCATTTCCATGAAAACGACCACGCATCTCATTGGTGCTGGAAAGACTACATAACACCTTATCGCTTTGGGAATCATGCTAAAACTGGACAAGGAGAACAGAGAAACATAGTAGGCGGTTATGATTTGCAGTATCACATGAACATAAGACATCTAAACCAATTGTTTCTTCTTTTTTTGGGTGGGGGGAGGGGGGTGGGGGGTCCCCCTATTCCATCCATCATGTGCCATGCCGGTAAGCGTGGGCGGTCATGTTCTGCCATCTCACTCGATCAACAGAGTCGTGGATCAGTTCCGTGTTTCTGTCTCGACCATGCCACAAGGCCAAGCCATCCAGATACTTGTTTCTAGGTCTTCCCCTTGGTCTGTTCCCCTCGATCTTACCAGTTGTCACCAAGTTCTCCAAATCATTTCTTCTCATAACATGCCCAAAAAATTGTGACTGTCTACGTCTAATGTCTCTGATCAGTTTACGATCTTCATTTGTTTCTTGAAGGACTTGTTCATTGGTCTTTCTGGCTGTCCATGGTATTCTTTGCATTTTCCTCAGAAACCACATTTCTACAGCCATCAGATGTTTTTCAGTCTGGCTGCTCATTGTCCAAGCTTCACATCCATATAAAAGTACAGGTTCTATGTAGCATCTCAACACTCTTTTTCTCGTTTCAATTGACATCTTTTTATTGGTCAGTATGTTTTTCATCTTGCTAAAGGCTACTTTTGCCATGGCGATTCTTGTTCTAATCTCTTCAAGGCATCTCCCATCAGATGTTATTACTGTTCCGAGGTAATTGTACCTATTCACTTGTTGAAGAATATTCCCATTTACTTGTATATTACACTGTGGTATTTCGTTCTTCTTAGTGACGACCATAATCTGTGTCTTTTTACAATTTAATTCTAACCCTAGTTGTTCACTGTGTGTAACAACCGCATCTACTAAATTTTGCAGGTCCTGTTCATTGTCTGCAATCAAGACTGTATCATCTGCATATCTAATGTTATTGATGCATCGTCCCCCAATGTTGATTCCTTCCATATTTTCAATATTTCTGAAAATATTTTCACTGTACAGGGAAAACAGATCTGGAGACATTACACATCCCTGTCTCACACCTCTCTTAATAGGCTGATATTGGCTTACTTCATTATCAACTCTTATGGCAGCTTGTTGTTTCCAATATATGTTTTTTACAAGTCTAAGGTCTTTCCCATCAATTTGTAGATCTTCAAGCATCCTTATCATGTTGACATGTCTCACTTTATCAAAAGCCTTTGTGTAGTCAATGAAGCAAAGGTGTAGATCTTTGTTTACTTCTATAGAACGTTCGATTATGTTTCTCAGTATATACACAGCATTTACTGTACCCTTGCCTTCCACAAACCCACATTGTTCTTCTCCTATTTCAGGTTGTATTTTCCTCCTAACTCTTTGCATGATAATTCTTAGCAAAATCTTCGTGATGTGACTCATTATACTAATTGTTCGATGTTGATCACATTCCAAGGCTCCTGATTTCTTTGGGATTGCAATATATACAGAATTACATAACTCATGTATCATAATAGGGGTACACAATAGTACCCCTATTATGCCAACCTTTTTCAAGTTTATTTCTCATCATCATGTGCCCACGTACATACAGTTATGCCATTTCACATATGCAAAGAACACAGGCAAAGGATGTTGGCACAAAGTCGGCAGACAATCATACAGTAATTAAAATTTATTATGCATTTGGATGATTTGAAGCCAAACGAATAACTAATCGTGGAAGGGTTTATCAACAATACAAGTACCCACTTTGAAAGAAACATATCTTGTAGAAATCAACAATGCTAAGAAAAGAATCGCAGCTAACTGATATTGCCTACAAGATATACATTCAACCTACAACATCATACACTTAGATGAAACAAGACAAAAATAACATTTTGGATGCCATACAATAGTCCAAGACCGACATCATAACAGTCGGATCATTCCCATAAGTGCTCTGTCCTCATCTTCAACAGTCATCCAAGAGCTCCAATACTAATGATTGAAACAGCAGTCTTAAGTGTGTGTTCGTTTGGACATGCCTCTGAGATTTCAGTGTCGGCCGCATCCTCTGGTCACTCCTTGCAGCACCATTCTCTCGAATCCGCTATGATCGCCCCGTTCTTCTGCACTATAAACACTGTTCCGATGGGCCCCGAACACATCTACCTCATCATGCACCAATGCCCCACCAAGGGGTGCAGACCCAGCCAATCCGTCCGACTGCTCGTTTCCCCATGACACCAGCATGCCAACGGGATAAAACGCCAGCAGATTCCTGAATTATGTACTTTGATTTTTGAATTGAAGCCTGCCGCACTGCCCCATTCATACTTGTTTTCACCATTCTCGTCATACTTTGTGACTCCCTTACAATCACGACATGTTTGTGCTGTTTGTCCTCCAGCGAGCGGAATGCCGCCAAGACTACCTCCAACTCCATTCTCAGACTCGATGGTTTGCTATTATTTGGCAGGCTCTGTGCACCAACAACAGTTTACCAACCATTGCCACGAACCTCAAAGCACTTCTTTCACCTCTTAACGCAAAGCCGCTCGTGTAGATGATTTCATCGCCTGGTCACAATTTGTCATGGATTGATTGCTCCACCTCCCATTCAGTGCAGCCTGCAGACAATTACCAATAATGAGAAACATAGTATTGTCCGGTAGAAAGTAGAGTAAGTGTTAAATACTATGAAGAAATAATAGTACACGGTGGCATTAAGAATCATTAGACACAAAAGCAACCCTTGGATATTTTGGAGTAGATAACATATATGAGCCGGGCTCCCTGGTCTAGGAGTTAAACGACTTTGTCCGTAATCCCGTACACTCTCGTCCATAACGTGACGTTGCGTGAGAATCGGTAGCGGTTCTCTCCGCGTCGGTAACATACGGGGTATGTGAGCAAGTCGCCCAAAAAGCTATGGCAAACTACAAAGCGTAATCTTGTCAAGAAATCAACAATCAGCTGAAAGATGCTGATGTTGACAGAGATGTCCCGTAAAGATTATGCAAACATATTTGAACAGATATTCAGCAGCTGTAACCCCACCAAGAAGTTATGCATTTGTTATTTTCATATGGACTGTGAATGATTTCTTCCGCGCATTCTGCCGAATCATGTCTTCACATGCTAGGGTAGGCAGAAACCTAGACTGTTTATCAGCGACACGCTAGGAAATTAAACCATTACCACGCAGTCTGCCTTAGGAAGCTACTGAAGATTAAATGGCAAGACAAGATCCCAGACACTGAAGTCCTAGAAAGAGCGTCCATGTACAGTATTCACACTCTACTAATGAAGAATCAGATTCGCTGGGCTGGTCACTTGACTCGCATGCCAGATCACAGGCTCCCTAAACGAATTTTTACGGCGAGTTGCGTTGTGGTAAACGCTCCCAATTCGGCCAGAATAAACGCTTTAAAGACACTGAAAATCTCACTGAATGCTTTTGGAGTTCATCATGACACCTGGGAGACTGCAGCCAGAGACCGAAATTCGTGGCGTGCATCATTACGCAAGGGCGCAGTCACGCGCAGTGAGGCAACCAAGACTGCAAGATCTGTGAAGAAAAGGCAGGACAACAAAAAAAAAAAAAAAACACTGCAGGAAATCCTCCTTCAGAAACGTCAAGCATTCTTTGTCCACATTGTCAAAGAACATTTCGAGCTAAAATAGGCCTTATCAGCCATCTTAGAACTCACGGCTCCATACTTTCAACCCCACTGGATGAAATGAATGGTCATCAGCATTCTTGATGGACAAACAACATGGAATGTGAGAACATGCACGTAAGTTGGTGAACAGAAAAAAAAATATCAACGTTAAAAAGAAAGAACATAATGAATGCTTATATCTTAAGATTAAAAGTGGCGCGTCAGATTGCAGCTGGAGAAATTATCTTAGTGGAATATAATTTACTCATGTGAGAATATACATGAAATGGGTGTGAGAATAATCTAGTTCAGAGAAGGTGTGAAAGCACTAAAAGATTACATGTCCACATCAGATTGCATTATGTTAGGCAGATTAAGGGACACCCTAGTGGATGCTAATTACATACACGTCTGTGGACCAACAGCAGACATCACAGAAAAGGAAACTGATAACGTGTATAAACAACTTTACATGGATATAGCACAATTTAAGAACTGTGAAAAAACTTTAATATTAAAAGATGTCTGTGCACACGTTTACAAAGAAAAGGATGAATATGCTACAGGTTTATAAACAGGTGTGATGCAGTGTTGTGTACTATCGTTCGATCGTTCAAATAATCACAAAGAAAATAAATTATGACTTATATTTAATACATGCCAGGAATACGAAGCATGTGCAAAATGTAAACATCCTGCGTTTTGCCGATGTCATGGTTTGATCGCTGAAAATGATATACACTATGTATGTAGAACAACATTAAAGAATGAAGTACATAAAATCATCAAACAATGTGCTCCACATTCCATCGTGAGGGAATATGCAGCGAATGAATGTCGTCTGCTGGAGAAATCTTTGCACTTCAAACAGAACGGTGTTATCAACGTATGCCATAAGTCGAATTAGAGCTCATGGCATGTTGAAAGATGGTCAAACGGAAGGACATGACAGTCTTAGGTTTTGACCCACGTGGCGTACGCCGAGATTGTCGCCGGAGCAAATACACATAATTTGCGATGGTGACAAGGACATTCGAGTCGAGGGTGTTGTCGTGTGCGGCGGCACCACGCTAAGGAAGATAGATAGGGCTTTCATTACGCCGCTATCATAGTATTCGTGTAGAAATGTAGTGTAGATTTGTGATACAGTGTTGCATAATTGTGTGTGCAATTGCAGGTGTACATTGTAAACCATTTTGAGGAATAGATAGTCAAAACAACTGCACTCGTGTTTCGTCATCAAAGATGTATGAAGTTTGAGTTATAACAGTGGGCCATGATGGTCGGGTAGAATGAAAGAGTTCGACTATCAGTCAAGTAAAGCCTTGAATTTAATAACCAATGAAGTGAGGCCACGTAGCAAAAGTTAGAGTCTGAGATTCGGCAGAAAGATGAGTCGGAGACTAACCACCGGGACGACATGATGATGATGAATGAGGTTACAACGTATACCCCTAGAAGAGGACAGCACCCTTTGAATGCGGGCAGTAAGTGAGCCCACTACACCCACGCCGGACCCTGGCGATCCTGACGTAAGAACGACTGTTGTGGTTGAACAAGTGTTTCCAAATTGCGGTCGATACACACGGATGGTTATGCAAATAATTCTAGCAAGATATCCCGATGAACAACGTCCTCATCGCATTTCTGTTGGAAATTTGTTGAATAAGTGTCATGCTACGGGAAATGTGGAAGATGATCTGCGAATTGATAGGCCTGCTGTGTCTGTAGGAAAATGTCTAGATATCCGAGACAGATTCCTAAAAAGTCCAAGTAAGTCCTTCATGAAAATGTCGCAACATGTGAACAAATCAGTGAGCACAGCACACAACATTCTTTAAAAAACGATTAAGTTTTCATCCATACAGGACGTCTGTTGTGTTTGAAGTAAAAGTGTGTGATGATTAACCCAGAGTCAACTTCTCCACGTGGTTTCAAGTATGTTTTTTTCTAATTCTTCATGTAACATTATTCTCCGATGAGGCATGGTTTCATCTATCTGGATACATTAATAGCCAAAATAATCGTATTTGTATCACTTTTACTCCCAATGCAGTTCACGAAGCGCCTCTAAATGATGAGAAAATTAAGGCATGGTGTGCCATCAGTAGAAAACAATTTTTGGACTAACTTTCTTCAACAACACTATAAGTGCTGATCCGTACCGTACTACCATTCTGGAACCTTTTTTAGAACAGCAGAATGAATGCGAAATTGAAGAAGAGTGGGTTCCAGCAAGATTGTGCAAAAGTATACACAGCTAGAGCTTTGCTGTGTGTGTTTTTTTAAAAAGACATTTACGCAAATCGCATATCACGTGAATTTGGCCTGCTATTTCCCCAGAACTAATCTGTCAGGTTATTATATATGGTAATTTTTGAAAGGAAATGTTTACAAAAATAATGTTGCAGAATCGAGGACCTGAAAGAAGTAATCATAATTAGAATTCAGGAAATAACACCATATATGTTGCAGACGGTATTTGCCAATGTGAAGAAACGTGTACATTCATATCTTAACGCCCAAGGTGGGCATTTCCAACACCTTATAATGAATACTTCATTGGTACTTTCCAGTATCCCCAATAGATCATAGCAATGACTATTGTAATTAATTTATTGCAATTGTTAGCACACAGTTTGAGGACATATTGTATTTTATGTTTTTAAATTTGTTCTATATACAACGTGTATTGTGACTTTACAAACATCCTTACAGTTAGTTAGTTATTTACGTAGTCGCGCTTCCAACTTTACGGCTAAGGGTCGCCCTCCCACTCACCACCCACCCACCCACCCACCCACAAACACACACACACACACACACACACACACACACACACACACGACACAGCTGAAAATTGTACAGCAAGTAAAAAGTGGGGTTTACTTATGGAAACTCTTTATGAAATAGCGGTAGAGGTTTATGATACTGTGGATCATTAGAGGCTGAATTGGTTTGCAGCAAACATTCAGACACGGCATACTTTGATTTATAGAAAGAAGACAGCACTCTAGGGAAACAATCAATAACGAAATACCCTCAGTGAGCTGAAGCAATCTAGAAGGGATGTGCAAAAGGCTGCCAGGTAGTGTGCAAATGACTACTGCATCAAGTTATGCTAGTGCAATTAAAATGCAAGTAATAAGGGAAACATCAGATGCATGTATGAAGGGATAAAGTAAGCCTACTGTGCAATAATTAAAAGAAGCGCACAAAGAAATCAAAAACAGAAATCATCACTGATAAGAAACAGCAGATGGATAGGTGGATAGAGCACTATGTGGAGCTTTACTCAAGCGAGACCTCACTAGCAGATGATTCCATAAACGCCGTAGATGCCCTGCCAACTCTTGACCACCTGAACAACTTCCTATCATAAAATAATATAAGCGTGCTACTAATGAACGTGCTTCTGACAAGGCCCCACTTAAGGATATGATTACAAGAGAATTTATCCGGAATGGTTGTCAGACCAGCTTATAGAGTTATGCTGGCGAAATGGACAAGTTAGACAACAATTCCAGAATGGACAGAAGAGTTGGCAGGCAGCCAATAATCTTTAGTGCCTTGAACATACCCCACGATTGACCAAATAAAATTTCTTTGTGAGATATTATGGCAACAAACAGTGGTTGATTATGTTGACGACATTTTTCTTGCAGCTGTCTTAATGTGAATATCATATACTTGGTTGACCGGTTCCGTCGAAAGCCACAGAGTGGTTCAGGTAGACTTGATCTCCCAGAACTTAAAGTCTGCGCAGAACAATTCTGGCAAATATTTCCCAACGAACTGATATACCTTTATAGTTCTTACAGTAATTCCGATCACTGTTGTACAGTGTTATGATGCTTGATTCTTTACCAACATGTCTGACGCGAATCGTAAGTCCGCTTACCCGCATTCGAAATACAACTGCGACCGATTTAGCAGCAGACCGCGTTGCGCTGATTTTTAACGAGTTGGTACACGAGCCGACCGTTCAGAAAACAATGGCAAACTACTGAAAGTAAACCTGCCAAGACATCAACAACAGCAGTAAAATGCTGGTCTTGCCAGCGGTGTACTGTAAAAAGGATTTGCACAAATGTGTTGGCGCATGCATGATATGGTCAGAAGCCAAAACACTACCCGCAATAGACTCCAAACGGGTAGCTCACACACTTGTATACGTTTTCACTAGGTTAGGATTCCATAATCAGATCCTAACATACAAAGGCTAGAAATTTAGAGGAAGGTTGATGGAAGAAGTCACCCGCACCTTCCAGGCGCGTCATATTCATACATGTCCGTATCAGCCTATGTCAAATGGGCTTTAGAGAACGTTTTAATTGGACCAATATGTTGATCCTACGCATGCCTGACGTTTGGGAAGAGTACGTAACCCGCCTCGGCGTTCGCTTAATGGGAAGTACCACACGCTTCTGCAGGGCTTTCACCAGTAGCTCTATTGTTTGGACGACCAACAAAATGACCATTAGATTCTTTAATGAGGACATGGACAGCGGAAGTAATCGACAAAACAGCCGTTACAGCTTCAACATAGATCTAAAGCTAGCAAGTGAGATTGTACTCCACATCGTCTAACAAGTTCGATTCTCGCACCTTTGTTGTATAATCAATGAAACTGTGGTGAAATTACAGATAGTTCCCCTCATTGCAAGCGAAACAATAGAAAACATGCAAACGTCCACAAACTGCACCATTTATTATAGAGTTGTTACCCTTGACGCACACATACAGTGCGTGGCAACGCGCAAGACACTACTGATTGGCTACACGGGCCACAGTTCAGCCAATCAGTTTGTAATAGCCCGGTCCACCACGTGGTGGTAAGGGGCACGTGTATTTGGAGAAAATAAAGTAACATTCAATTCTGTCACGACTGGCCACCGCTGGGCCAAGATCTTTGCCAACAATACTATTAATGACGTATGATATGCATATGTGTGGTAGTGCCTTGAAGGGCCGTGTATGTGGTAAGCGAAATTACTGAGTTTTTCATTACGAATTATTTCAGGTTCACGTTGATTATTACATTACTTTTGTTTCTCGGTATGATATATGTCAGGTTAACATTGACTGTCAGATGACGTTTTGTTTATCGTTACAATTTCTTACAGGTTCACGTTTTGGTGTAATATTAGCTTGTTGCTTGGGTATGATCGTTGTTCATATTTACGTTTGGTGTTATTTCTATAATTTAAGGTCATCTCCTATGAGGGTAACAATCAGATAGATTTAGAGGGAGTTATTAATTTTAGACTGTCAACTTGTATTATTTCTGTTAACCAACCTGTGTATAGCATCGTAAATTAAACGCAAGCTCGGACGCCCCTGGGTGCGGGTTTGATGCGTTTTTATTCCTGCTTCTAGTGTTTCCACCCACATGAAAACATAACAAAAAAGAATATAAAATAACACTCCTTTACCCAGACAGGTTGATCATTTGAAAACACACATGGCATTAAAACCTTTTGCACATGAGACATTTCCCTGGGGAGACATTCACCTTCTATTTAACCAAATTCATGAGGATATCTTTCTGATATAGCATAGACATAATGGGGGATTAGCAGGCATCACATTATAACTAGGGTAGACAGAAAGAACATACCTGGAACATGACGTGACGCTGTAATATTCTGTTATGATTGTCACCGACCGTTAGGGTGTTTCTATTGAAATAGACAGAAATCCCTATCCAAGAGTTTGCCGACAGTCTCTAGAAATTATGGCTCGTTACAAGAATGTCTAAAGGGATGGTCCCGATAGAAGAGACTGGGATTCACTTGGTAGACAAAGGCAGAAGGTGAAGATCACTCGTGTATGTAGGAAGCCCTAACACGACTGTCTAGTTTATCTGTCGGTGATCCTTCGTCAATTGATGGAGCCCCCTGTTTTAAATACTTTCACGCACTCACGCGCACACCTTGCGTTCAAAATGATCACGAGTGGAGTACGTTGGTGAAAGTATAAAACAATAATACTCTTTAATAATAAAAGAGAAAATGAAAATTGTGGTTCAACTGGTGAACTATGATAGTTACATTTATGTTACAGGTACAAAAGTAAAATAGTTTTCTGATGCTTAGACAGATAGCCTATCATCATTCACACCATCCAGACAGTGACACACTCAGAACACATGTAGACACAGAGTCACCTGAGAAAATCTGATCTCTGTTAGGAATAGTGCTGGCTTTCGGTTGTATTAGGTCTTGGAGTCGACCCTGGCATTCGACAGGTGTACGATGCTCCTCCGGATTCCAGGTTCCGTCTCCACTAGTTAGTGGCTCAAAGTTTCGGTAACCGGACCAGTTAGGCTTCAGCAGTATCAGCAGCGAGGCTCCTTAAATCAAACAAACAGTTGCAGACTCCTTAGTGTCTTGACAATAACAATGTGTCTGAGTGTTGGTGTTGTGTGTCTGTTGTGTATGTGTCAGATGCAGAACAGGAATAAAACAATTCCTCTCTGCTATTCTGTATCAAAAGCAAAGGCCAATAGTTCTTATCAGCTTGGCTATACCTTGTATGACATGATGATACAAAGTGAAAAAGGGTCCAGAAGTGGACACATTCTAAGACCACATGGTCCATTTGAGTAGAACATGTAGACAAATCTTTGTTTGAAAAAGGCATTACAAAATGTACATGGTTGTAAAACTTGCAGTGACTCATATGCAATAATTACTGGGGTATTCCTTAACACCATGGTGAGGAAGTCCTGGGCAGCCAGGATGTTTCCCTAGATAGCTAATGAAAGGCCAACAATAATTCAACCTAATCCCACATCAGTTATTAGGCATAAAGCAATCAAGTGTCGCCATGAAGTCGTGAGGTATACCCCACAGAATATACGAGCTAAAAGATAAGAAGAAGGCCAGCAGGCAAGCAAGGGGGCTGAGATATTCCAGGCATTGGGCTTTAGGATGTCTCAGTTATCCCTTGTTGAGTTATTTACTCCCCAAATTCTGATTCCTCACCACATGGTATTTGCTTTGAACTTATGACCGTCAGTGTCGGGTAGTTCGGCAGGGCGGTGAATCAGGGGTAAGCACATTTATGTTTGAATATAAATCGCCTAGTAATATTGCTGGCATGTGAGAATCATGATCCACATGCCTCTTCCACTTCTGCCCACATGGCAAAATCATATCATATTTTCAACAAAATATACACGTAAATACATTCACAAAATGCATATGAAAATAATCAGTAAGGTTTATACATTATATATATATATATATATTTATCTATCAATATATCTATATATATATCTAGGCCCCACATGTTTTCACTCAATATCTCCCATTTCAAATCCCATGTTTCATAAATATATATGATCGGGAAAGTTTGTGTTTTCCCAATATCAGAATCTAAATGTGTACACACTCCTTACTATAATCATAATTATTATGTTACTACACTCACCCCCAGTCTTAGTGCAGCACTTAAGATAGGTTTTGGTATAATCTACCAAGGATGCAATTGGATATGGCAGCTCACTTAATATAAGGTCTGCTTAGCACAGCAGCTATGGTCGTTGTGAACCGGACGGAAGTTGTTAGTCACAATTTCCGGCGCAGCCGTACTAATAGCATATCGCCGTATTCCCGTTGCTAGGGAGGGACGGACCTATATCCCCAGTCATTAGACTTGATATTAATAAGGGTTGAAGACAGGGGATTTCCCTTGTGACATCATTTGATGATGACGTGGAAATGTGCTGTCCCCAATAGTACAGTGTGTAGTTTTAGTGCAGCAAATGTCTGCGTCGCCAATATGACGTCATTATTAGTAATTTAGCTGCCTACTGAATCCAGAATGTAAATAGTAATTCCACTAGCGCAGTAGTGGTGGGGTTTGCATAGTGATCTAGACTCATCCCGTCACATATGCCGTCCCTAGAGAAAAGTACGGCTCAGCGAACTTTTAGGGTGGATGAGCCTAGATCGCCTATGCATTCTCACCAGATTATATCTGAACCAATTGTTCCCCTTTAGAGAAGGATCTATTAGACTTCTTTCGACTCCGGGGCTGGCTTGGTACCTTGGTATGACCTGGCGTTTCTCCAGATAAGTTTAGTGAGGATCCAGTCAGAGGTGGGTATGGAAAGCTAAGAGGTTCTTCCCTCCTCCCTACTTTCTGAACAACATTTAGATCTACCAGATGTACTGGTCGTTCTTTTGCTCTGTCATAATATTTGCGGAGCAATTTAATGTGGTAGATTTTCATCTTACCTTTCATGAAGATTTTATATTTGGTGTTGGACACTTTCTCCATTATGGGGAATGGTCCTTGCCACTCAGTCTCCTTATTAGTCCCACTAGATCTTAAGAGTAACACTTTGTCCCCTACCGCTAGCGAACGTTTTGAGGAAAATAATTTCCCTCTCTGGAGAGTCTTCCTAGCACTAGGAAGTTGGTTACAGCCAGGTGTTAGAGTTGGGACATGGGTCAGTGCACTCCCTACTATCATGGGAGTGGATGGTTCCCCTAAATAAACATATTTACTTCCCAGTATCATGTCATAGATAGGATCAGTCATCACTGCTGCTGATATAGTTCCCTTTACAAATCTAGAGTTAACTAACACTTGGGCTATTGGTAAAGTTAGGGTAGGCGAACTTCTTGTCGTACCCATAACTTCAACCATGTTTTGCGTCAACTGACCAGGTTTTACTAAGTGCGATGCTATTATGGCATCATACGTTAAACCCGTATCATGCAGACACTCGACCAACTGTCCATTGACATTGATCTTCTCTACCACTCGATGTCCTCTCATTTCGGGAGGCGGTGGTAGTGTAGTGGTTTTCTTCCCTATCGAGAAGCAAGCCGCAATCTGGGGTTTTGCTCTGCGCTTGCAGTCTGCCGTACTGTGGGAATTATTATGACAATTCGTGCAGTATGGTTTTCTAGCCCCAGATGTGGTTTGTTTTTTGTTATGCTGCTGCTGAGGTTGCCTCTGGTCTGCTGGTATATTGCTAAGGGTTTGTCCCTGATTGTTTGGAAGTGGGTTCTGTTGAGGTTGGGGAGGTTGCGTTGGGACCGAGTCCCCATGGGCAGTCAAATATCTTTCAGCCAAGACTATCATTTCCCCCAGTGTTTGTGCCCCTTGTTCAATGATGAAAGTTTCCATTGGCTTCGACATACAGTTCCTCAGCTGCTCACACAAAACCATCTCCCGCAAGCCCGCATAGGAGTGTTCATACTCTCCCAAGGTCTCCCATTTACAGAGATAACTCTGCAGACGAGCGGACAATTGTGAGAATGACTCACCCTTCAGACGTCTTGCGGTTCGGAATTTCCGCTGATAAGCAGCTGAGGTTAACTCATATCTCTTCAATAAAGCCGATTTCAAACTTTCATAAGAATGTTCATGGCCTGGAGGTAGTCCCTGAAAGACTACATACGCTTGTCCCCTCACTGCCTGAGAAAGCTTCAAGTTCCAGTGTTCCCTAGCCAACCCAAATGACTCAGCTAATTTCTCGAATTTCTGAAGGTAACTATCCAATTGTTCCTGAGTTTCCTCGAACGGCATCAAAGGAAAACTCATAGGACCCACATGAGAAGTCGAATGTAGCTGGGTTTCAATGCTGGGTGCCGGAGAGCTGGCATTAGAACAGGTTGCTGATAGAGCTTGGTTTTCTAGCTCTTTCATCCTCAACTCGTGCTGTCGGATCTTATCGTTTTCCTGTAACTGCCTAAGTTCTTTCTCAGCCTCGATTTTCTTAAGTTCTGTTGCTGCTTCCAGTTTCTTAATCTCGAGTTCATGCCTACGTATTTTATCTTCCCTGTCTTCTTTCCTTAACTCCCTCTCCATATCATGGACATATTTGGCTGCTTCGGGCTCCGATAACCCCATAGCTACCGCTGCTGCGTGCAAATCTGCTGATGAACTCATGACAGAGTTTTGACTGAGAGGGTGAGTGATCAGTGGACTACAATTTCTATATCAATATTATACTACTTCCCAATTCAAGTTATACTAATACAATTGCAATAATTTACAAATCTTATTAGTACATACACAAAAATGGTTAGTACAAACAATGATACAAAACACACTTTCACTCTCTCAATCGAATGGAAACAACTAATTACAGAGTTTCCTAAACTACTCTACCCTTTACTGAGATGAGAAAAAAAAGAATTTTTGTACCAAGTAACACAATTTATTAGAAATATTATTTCTAATTAGCTGGGTAGATCCCGGACCGAGACCACAGTTGTCACCGACCGTTAGGGTGTTTCTATTGAAATAGACAGAAATCCCTATCCAAGAGTTTGCCGACAGTCTCTAGAAATTATGGCTCGTTACAAGAATGTCTAAAGGGATGGTCCCGATAGAAGAGACTGGGATTCACTTGGTAGACACAGGCGGAAGGTGAAGAACACTCGTGTATGTAGGAAGCCCTAACACGACTGTCTAGTTTATCTGTCGGTGATCCTTCGTCAATTGATGGAGCCCCCTGTTTTAAATACTTTCACGCACTCACGCGCACACCTTGCGTTCAAAATTATCACGAGTGGAGTACGTTGGTGAAAGTATAAAACAATAATACTCTTTAATAATAAAAGAGAAAATGAAAATTGTGGTTCAACTGGTGAACTATGATAGTTACATTTATGTTACAGGTACAAAAGTAAAATAGTTTTCTGATGCTTAGACAGATAGCCTATCATCATTCACACCATCCAGACAGTGACACACTCAGAACACATGTAGACACAGAGTCACCTGAGAAAATCTGATCTCTGTTAGGAATAGTGCTGGCTTTCGGTTGTATTAGGTCTTGGAGTCGACCCTGGCATTCGACAGGTGTACGATGCTCCTCCGGAATCCAGGTTCCGTCTCCACTAGTTGGTGGATCAAAGTTTCGGTAACCGGACCAGTTAGGCTTCAGCAGTATCAGTAGCGAGGCTCCTTAAATCAAACAAACAGTTGCAGACTCCTTAGTGTCTTGACAATAACAATGTGTCTGAGTGTTGGTGTTGTGTGTCTGTTGTGTATGTGTCAGATGCAGAACAGGAATAAAACAATTCCTCTCTGCTATTCTGTATCAAAAGCAAAGGCCAATAGTTCTTATCAGCTTGGCTATACCTTGTATGACATGATGATACAAAGTGAAAAAGGGTCCAGAAGTGGACACATTCTAAGACCACATGGTCCATTGGAGTAGAACATGTAGACAAATCTTTGTTTGAAAAAGGCATTACAAAATGTACATGGTTGTAAAACTTGCAGTGACTCATATGCAATAATTACTGGGGTATTCCTTAACACCATGGTGAGGAAGTCCTGGGCAGCCAGGATGTTTCCCTAGATAGCTAATGAAAGGCCAACAATAATTCAACCTAATCCCACATCAGTTATTAGGCATAAAGCAATCAAGTGTCGCCATGAAGTCGTGAGGTATACCCCACAGAATATACGAGCTAAAAGATAAGAAGAAGGCCAGCAGGCAAGCAAGGGGGCTGAGATATTCCAGGCATTGGGCTTTAGGATGTCTCAGTTATCCCTTGTTGAGTTATTTACTCCCCAAATTCTGATTCCTCACCACATGGTATTTGCTTTGAACTTATGACCGTCAGTGTCGGGTAGTTCGGCATGGCGGTGAATCAGGGGTAAGCACATTTATGTTTGAATATAAATCGCCTAGTAATATTGCTGGCATGTGAGAATCATGATCCACATGCCTCTTCCACTTCTGCCCACATGGCAAAATCATATCATATTTTCAACAAAATATACACGTAAATACATTCACAAAATGCATATGAAAATAATCAGTAAGGTTTATACATTATATATATATATATATATTTATCTATCAATATATCTATATATATATCTAGGCCCCACATGTTTTCACTCAATATCTCCCATTTCAAATCCCATGTTTCATAAATATATATGATCGGGAAAGTTTGTGTTTTCCCAATATCAGAATCTAAATGTGTACACACTCCTTACTATAATCATAATTATTATGTTACTACACTCACCCCCAGTCTTAGTGCAGCACTTAAGATAGGTTTTGGTATAATCTACCAAGGATGCAATTGGATATGGCAGCTCACTTAATATAAGGTCTGCTTAGCACAGCAGCTATGGTCGTTGTGAACCGGACGGAAGTTGTTAGTCACAATTTCCGGCGCAGCCGTACTAATAGCATATCGCCGTATTCCCGTTGCTAGGGAGGGACGGACCTATATCCCCAGTCATTAGACTTGATATTAATAAGGGTTGAAGACAGGGGATTTCCCTTGTGACATCATTTGATGATGACGTGGAAATGTGCTGTCCCCAATAGTACAGTGTGTAGTTTTAGTGCAGCAAATGTCTGCGTCGCCAATATGACGTCATTATTAGTAATTTAGCTGCCTACTGAATCCAGAATGTAAATAGTAATTCCACTAGCGCAGTAGTGGTGGGGTTTGCATAGTGATCTAGACTCATCCCGTCACAATGATCATTTGGCCGTGTCCAGTGTGTGCCGTGTGGTTACACACCCGCTTCACACGCCTGTGATCCGGGGCTTGTTTCCGGATCCGGTCAAGGATATGCACTACTGACGAGCTCAAACGAGAGCGAAACTCGAGTATAGTGCTTCCATATTGACGTGGATAGGCCTTAGGTTCGTACCAGAATACGATCAGCGTTGCCAGTAGTGGGTTGTGCTCAATATTTAAATTTCAAATCCCAAAACAACCAAATAAATCAATACATGAAACAATCGTTTATGCGGGGCTTTGTCACTATTTCCAGCTGTGCTGTCGAGAGTCCAATATTGTTGCACAACTAGTACGATCAAAGGCATGTTAACATGAATTATGTCTAGCTCGTGAACCATACAGTCTGTACTATCACCCTTGTCCTTCTGATTTGTCACAGGGACGTAAATATCAGCATAGCTCTTTCAATATAAGCACGGTCATTTTATTTTAAACTGTCCACGAAGAATTTGCACTAATGCAGAACTGGCAGAAAGCATCACAACCTATTGCCACGTGGAGTTGGATAGATGCTGTCTACATCGATTCGCATAACATACTTTAGGAGGAGAGACCTGTGATACTCATCGTTAACAACTGTAAGCGGGGCTCGGTGGAAGTATCTGTGGATCCTGAATTCATCATCACATGAGAGCACTCGTCAGCCAGCGGAGGTAGATTGCCATCCCCACTTGGACATCCCAATCATCAGGTCAAGTTTTTTTTTTTCTAGACTGTTCCCACCAAATACACGCGCCACAAGTTGTGATTCTAAATGGTCGTAGTGATTAGATTGTCTGACAAGCTATAAGCTAATATAAAACTAAAGAGTTGTGTACTTATGTTCAATAAAGAACTATTATTATAATTGTTGTGTCCTCGCTTCAGAGGATACATTAACTACCAATACATTTACATCATTTACCAACTTAAATTAGACGATTATTATAGCATATGCTTTTGGTTTATTAACTAACAGACATTAGTTAGTGAATGAATGCTATGTATGTATTTGTGATTTTGTTGTCTAGTTGTGTGACAGAGCACTTTGGGAAATTTTCCTTCCTTATTTGCAGAGAAGATGTGGCCTGGATAATCATACCGGCTGTAGTAATAACCTTATACAGCGTAGAGTCTATTCTTCCAGTCTCGGGAGTTTTTCACGTGGATTTCTAGTAACACAATTTCCCTTGGTCTGTGGGTAGTTAGATCGGCCGCCTATGTGTATCGTTGCTCATGTAAATAATCCCTTGGCAGTTAGAAATAGAAAACAAGAATAGCTTAACGGCGCTGCCCAGGTAAAATTTCGAGTTAAAAATCTACCTAAAGTATGTCAGGAACCTCACCGGTACTACGGAGTTCGTGCATAGAGCTGAAATTTTCCAGACTCAGGCTTGTGACCATGAGTAGAACGGAGCAATTAAACTAAACTATACTATAGTATAGTTTACATGCAGATTCTAATATTTAGAAATCGCCTGGACTCCCAGATATACACAGGCCGAAAGAGACACCAAGAAATGTATTCAAAGGTTAATGACAAGACAAGATCACCAACGCCACACGGCATGGGGAATAAAAAACGATGACAAGAACTAGCACTAGTGATGCCAAATGACACCATTGTCTTTAGTTTAGTTCAATAATGTGCCAGCACCTTATCCTGAGTACGTGTCATGAAATGAAAAGGGGTCATTTATTTATACATTTTGCTATAATGCGAATCATAGTTGTATGACAAGGTGTAATTACTTAGAAACAGCTAAATTATCCCCATTTCAGAACGAAACTATGGGACGATACATAATTGTGACTATTATTTATATATGTCATCTGTTATGACAAATGGTGAACACGTTCTGCGCAAGAAAGCAAGAGAAATAATCGTTGCTCTAAGGAGAAATTGTAGATAACTAATGTAATAAAGTGAACTTGAGACAGCCATAAGCAGTGTATTGTATTCTAACATGTTATCGTATAATAATGTACATTTGTAAAAATGATGTAATCAGTAAATGAATACTCTCTGAATCTGAATTATATGGTACACGGCGTATGTTGACGGTGATTGTTACTGTATCACATAATGTGAAATTCTAGATAATTGCTTATATTTGTGTAAATACTATGCATTAAGTCCATATTTTGTTTGTAAAAGCCCGCTTTCAGCCACATAACACTATATAAATACAAGAAGCTGATGCTGACTATTAGTTACATAACTATATTAAATGAATGTTGTATTAAATTATACACAACTGTATTAAATTAATTAATAGCATATCTTGTACAGGAGGTTACAGACCAATCTTGTTTGGCTGTCTGTGATTCCGTGGCACGTTTACGTTCACTCATTTGCCATTGCTTTATGAACGACCGATACTCACACCAGTGTACGAAAACCAGCCCAAGACGGTCTGCTTCTAAATCGTCAGCGGCTGTGTTTCGTACACGATTTGCGAGGTTGGAAATTGCTTTCATAACCCCTTCACCACGTCGCCGGTTTGAGCAGAGTATAATTAAATATTCTATAAATTGCACTTTTAGGAAGAGCAACATGCTTCCAAACGGCAACATGTCGAAACAAGACACCCCCACAAGTGATGTCATAGATACTATAGTAGTATACGCCTGCATGTATGCAATGTTTACAGTGCTATGTCAGCTTATAAACTGTTTTGGTATTGTCACAAACATTATCAATATCATGTGTTTTATAAAACAAGGTTTTAAAGATACAGTCAACATCAGTTTATTAGGTATGAACCATATATAAGCAGCATGATCTTCTGTAGGACATTCTCTCTAAACAATGCACATTTCCTCTTCTTCCATGTACAATCTTTGCGTTTTGGCCCAGCCACAACTCACGGCTAGCGACATTATCTGTTGATATTTTCTGCAACTCTTTCCAAAGTAAAATATGCATTAAAGAGCCATTTAATATGGTCTTGGGGGTTACGGGGTGTCAGGCATTGGTAGCACCTTTGGTAAGGATGACTCTCATGTCCTTTTCAGGACCCATCCCCCACTGGTCCAAGCCTGACACCCAGCTCGTGCCTGTGGCTCCTAGTAGCTGTCAGCATGCGACAGCGGCCACCCCCCGGGCAACAGCTGTGAGAGGCTGGCTAAACCAGGCATGGGTATCCGATTTGGTATCAAACCAAGAGGTAAACTAGGGTATGCCTACCCAGCATGTGAAGACAGGATTCGGCAGACTGCGCGGAAGAAATTATTCCTGATTCAACGGGCAAGACGGCGTTTACCTGCAAAGCGTTGTGGAACGTAATGAGCACGGCAAGGCACGTAGAGCGCCCTGGTCATCCACTGCACCTGTATCCGTCTCCAGTCGTCTCGACTTGTCTTGCCACTGGACTCAGATGGACTCAGGCGAGAGAGTGAGGTCGACGAATTGCGCAACTCTTCCTCACTTTAATCCAAGTCATCGCTGGTGGGTAGCCTTAACTGCTGTCGACATACAAACAAAGATAAAACAAGCAAAACTAAAAGAGTAAACCATATTCCCTTAATAATTGGAACTTGGAATGTACGCACCCTACTTGACAGAGACGGCGCGTCGGGTCCAGAGAGACGAACAGCACTGATTGGGAGAGAGCTGGGCAGGTACAACATCGACATTGCAGCATTGAGGGAGACACGACTTGCAAAAGAAGGCCAAATCTGTGAAATAGGTGCCGGCTACACATTTTTTTTTAGTGGAAGGAAAAGCGAGGAAAGACGCCAATCCGGTGTGGGATTTGCCATTAAGTCGGCACATTAGCTGGATTTCCAAAGGCTATAAACGACAGGCTCATGACCATGAAGTTGCCCCTGCTGAATGGAAGGAAGCATGCAACCATTGTGAGTGTCTACGCACCAACTATGACCAACGAAGTTGATGTCAAGAACAAGTTGAGTACCTGCACAATGTATTAACATCTGTTCCCAAAGGAGACAAACTTATACTCCTTGGGGATTTCAATGCCAGAGTAGGCACGGACACCACCTCTTGGAGTGGCATTATTGGAAAGCATGGAGTCGGAAACTCTAACAGCAATGGACTCCGCCTCCTTCAGACATGTGCCGAACATGATCTCCTGATTACGAACACAATTTTCCGTCTGCCCATGAGAAATAGGACATCGTGGGTGCACCCTCGCTCGAAACACTGGCACCTCATTGACTATGTCATTGTCAGGATGAGTGACAGACAAGACGTTCGAGTGACACAATCCATGTGTGGTGCCGAATGTTGGACAGACCATCGTCTCATTGTCTCGAAAATAAACATTCACATCAGGCCACCACGGCGTCCTCAAGGGGTGAAAATGCGAAAAAAGCTAAATGTTATTCGCCTAAACAGCAAGAAAATGCAGCAGTCGTTTGAAAATATGCTGGAAGACCGCCTCAAGCCAAATGCTGCAGCTAAACAGGATACAGAAACAGAATGGAGAGTCCTAAAGGACATAATTTACAACACAGCTATGGAAATCCTGGGTCCAGCCCCCCGAAAGCATAAAGACTGGTTTGATGAAAATTCCGAAGACATCAACCAATTGCTGGCCGAGAAACATCTTCTCCTCAAGGCACATTTGAATGACCCAAAGTCAACATCAAAAAAAGATGCCTTCAAGAACATTCAGAGAGTAGTGCAGCAGAAACTTCGGCACATGCGGGACTCCTGGCAGAGCAGCAATGCTGATGAAATTCAGGGCTTTGCTGACAGACATGATATGAAAAACTTCTACGACTCACTGAAAGCGGTCTATGGTCCTACATCACCAGGCATAGTTCCCCTCCTCATTGCATATGGGGGAACATTGATCACCGATAAGAAAGAAATCCGTCAACACTGGGCAGAGCATTTCAGCAACATCTTAAATGCAACTTCCTTCTTCGATAATGAAACCATCAACTGCCTTCCTCAAGTTCCTACCAATGAAACACTTGATGACCTGCCAACCATAGTGGAAGTAAACAAAGACATCCAGCAAATCTCCAGCGGCAAGGCACCTGGTCCTGACTCCATCCCAACAGAGATATACAAGGCAGGTGGGCCGGTCCTAACAGAGCAGCTTCACCAATTCTTTACAAACATATGGATGAACGAGACCATGCCACAAGATTTCAATGACGCGTCAATAGTCCACCTTTACAAACGTAAAGGAAACCGCCAATCCTGTGACAACCACCGAGGCATCTCCTTGCTTTCAATTGCAGGGAAGATACTCGCCAGAATTCTTCTCAATCGCCTCACAGCCCATCTCGATCAAGGTCTTCTTCCTGAGAGTCAGTGTGGCTTCAGAAAAGAACGTGGAACTGTTGACATGATTTTCGCTGCAAGGCAGCTGGAAGAGAAATGTCAGGAACAAAACTGCGAAATGTTCTCCACTTTCATTGACCTTACCAAGGCTTTTGATACAGTCAGCAGAGAAGGACTGTGGACGATTATGGCAAATTATGTCCACGAAAGTTTGTCCAAATAGTGCGGTTATTTCATGATGGCATGCAGGCAAGAGTTCAGGAAAAGCCCTTTCCTGTCACCAATGGAGTGAAACAAGGATGTGTCCTGGCACCAACACTGTTCAGCCTCGTGTTTTCAGCCATGCTGATGAATGCCTTCGAGAACGACGACATTGGAATCGACATCAACTACCGCATGGATAGAAAGTTATTCAATCTCAGAAGGCTGAAAGCTAAAACCAAAATTAACAGCGACACCGTCAGAGAGCTCCTGTTTGCTGATGATTGCGCCCTGTACGCCAACTCATAGGCGGACATGGAACATAATGTTTCAGCTTTCTCACATGCCTGTGCCAACTTTGGGCTCAATATCAACTTGGAGAAGACTGTAGTTATGTACCAGCCAGCTCCAGGGAATAATCTCACTATGCCGAATATCAAAGTGAATGATCATAGACTAAGTGTTGTGGACAAATTCACCTATTTTGGCAGCACTGTGCCACAAGCTGCCACAATTGATGACGAAGTGAATGCAAGAATCTCCAAGCCCAGTGCGGCCTTTGGCAGACTGTACAAGAATGTATGGGACAGAACTGGAATAAGCCTGCAAACAAAGCTAAAAGTCTACAAAGCAGTTGTATTATCCACACTGCTATATGCTTGTGAAACCTGGACTGTTTATCAGCGACACGCTAGGAAATTAAACCACTTCCACACAGTCTGCCTAAGGAAGCTACTGAAGATTAAATGGCAAGACACGATTCCAGACACTGAAGTCCTAGAAAGAGCATCCATGCCCAGTATCCACACTCTACTGATGAAGAATCAGATTCACTGGGCTAGTCACTTGACTCGCATGCCAGATCACAGGCTCCCTAAACGAATTTTTTACAGCGAACTGCGTTGTGGTAAACGCTCCCAAGGTGGCCAGAGGAAACGCTTTAAAGACACTCTGAAAATTTCACTGAAGGCTTTTGGAATTCATCATGACACCTGGGAGGCTGCAGCCAGAGACCGAAATTCGTGGCGTGCATCAATCATTACGCAAAGGTGCAGTCATATGTGAGGCAACCAGGACTGCAAGAGCTGTGAAAAAAAGGCAAGACAGAAAAACCACTGCAGGAAATCCTCCTCCAGAAACGTCAAGCATTCCTTGCCCACATTGTCAAAGAACATTTCGAGCCAAAATAGGCCTTATCAGCCATCTTAGAACACACGGCTCCATACCTTCAACCCCACTGGATGAAATGAATGGTCATCATCATTCTTGATGGACAAACAACAACAATAACAACAATATTGTCTTAATCATATTGTGTATGACGTTCCATGATGTTTAACTTTACGACATTCGTTGAGTGATGAGACCATTAGCACGCTGATCGCCTTTACTGTCAGTGACATTTATTAGTACATGTTTATAGACTTGTCTGATCGGAAGCTCGTTTAAAAATTCACCTCAACCGAGATCCGAAGGCATGAATCCATGGCCGGCATGCAAGAGTGCTTCAACTAAATCGAAGTCCCCTATACATTATTACATGTATATTGCTGATGTTCTTTTAATGTGATGTTAAGTCGTCATAGTTCGCTTGCCTTGTGTGTCCGGAGAAACCCAGTTCTTAGAATGCTATTGTCATGGTGTGTCATTGTGTTCAATCAAGGATAGGTGTCAATTCCTCACTTCTTACATCGCTGGGATCTTTCTAGTTCTATCCCAATGCTGCATATTGGTGATTATGTTATATTATTTTAGTTATGACTACTACAGTCACTGTGTGTCTCCAAATATCTAGAAGGGACGCAGAGTTGTTTCCAAGGTACCAGGGCCAGGTTCTATACTGGCCAAGACCTACTAACACGTTCTAGTCATGCGTGCTTGACATCAGGTCCCTTCGGGGTCCTGACTAACGTAATAGGATCACTAACTATTCAGAAGTCGGAGAGTATCTGCCTGCACGGCGAGGAACCACCAGTCTGCACACCAATAAGCCAGACCTGGGACAACGGATACTCACGCAAACCTCAGGTCCTGTATGACATCACACTGATGTTGGACAACAGGATGTCTTCATCCGACATACAGGACTTCACGCTGGAGTTCACTGCCAGCAAACGCAAACATGCAAGCAATATCTAGAACTGATTGTCTTCTGAAATTACTGAGAGTTTTGGCCATCAAGGCCGGCAGCTATCGGCAAGGAAAATCCCAACTGCACTTCCCATTGGTAGACGATAGAAAACGCACAACAGTGTGACAAACGCTCTGGGGACTGGTTATTCACCGAAATAGGTGAACGGCTCTGCAGCTGATTAGAGCTGGGCAATCACAGTCCTCATATTATGAAATGGCTGTCTAGGGCAGAAGTAATAGACCCGTATGTAGATATTGAAAGCAAGGGGATATAATCAAATTATCTTCCCAAGAATTCATGAATTTTCACAAATCAGAGTTCGTGAACGACGTTAATGGTTGTCTAATCAAACTGATAATTGCGAAGAACAGTATCGATTTGTAGAAGGAAAATATGCAAACAATGCAATATACACACCACAAATACTAACAGATAGATCAACAGAGTCACAAAGATACACATATGTGTGGTTTATAGATTATGACAATAAATTTGATAAATTAATGTATGATGCATTGATTTAAGATGTGAGAAAATCTGAACATTGGAGGGAAATATCTCAGACTATCAAAGACATTTTACTGGCAGTAGGCAGTAACACTTAAAATTGAAATTAAGAGGGCGCTTAGGAACAAATAAAGCTAGGAGTGCGAAAAGTATGTTTTTGTTACCGGATTTTGTTTTATTTCACTATATCGAAGGAATAATGCGAGAGATGAAATGAAAATCTGGAATACGAATCAGAGGTAATATTATAACCAATCTATGCTACGCAGTTGATGGCATACTAATGGCAAACAATGCAAACGATCTGTAACGTCTTTTGAAAATGTTACTAACATAGATTGACAAAACGACTCCGTAAATATCATGGATATATAAGCAATGGTGGTATCAAGAGAAAAGGCAATACCAATATGTGAGACAACAATGATTGATTGATTGATTGATTCAGGAACCGACATCACAACATTCGGGACATTCCCATAAGCGCTCCGTCCCCATCCTCAGCAGCCAGCGAAGAGTTCCAGTAGCAATCTGATTATATGTCCGTCTCGCCTTTCCTCTGAGATCCCCTCGTCACACCTCGCTGTCTCATTCTTACCAGACTATGGGGATCCATTTGCTCCTCCGAGGTGTACACATGCTCCCACAAGGCCGCAACCACGTCTGCCTTGTCATGCATCAATACTCCACCAAGTTTTGCCGAGCCAGCCAATCTTTCCGCCTGTTCATTCCCCAGCACACAGGCATGCCCAGGAGAAACGATCCAGGTGATGATTGCTACCCGTGACCTCCGAAGCGAAGCAAGCCACTCTGCACGAAGCTTGCCTGTTCTCACCCTTCTCAGCATGCTCTCTCAGTCAGTTACAATCACAATGTGTGTATGTATCGTGTTTTCTATCCAGCGGAAAGCTGCACTGACTGCCTCCACCTCCATTCTTAAGCTAGAGGTAGTGTCATCATACGCCAGGCTCTCCTGCACCAAACGCCGACCATTAGTTTTTGCCAAGAACCCCCAGGCACTTCTCCTACCAATCAACACCGACCCATCCGTGTAGATAATCACATCACCCGGGCGAGAATTTTCCTGAATTAGTTGCTGAATTTCCACTTCCGTGGCCCCTGCTGGCCACTCCCTGAAATAATAGAATAATATTATATTATTATAATACAATAGAAGAGATACTATTTAACAAAGTAAAAATATGTAAATATCTAGGGTCAATTTTACCATCACATAGAGGATGCACAACACAGATTACCAGCAGAATATTGCACGCAAAAGCTGCATAAAAAAAAAAATAAAAAAAAAATCAAGTATCTTATGCAGTAATTCACTATTAATGAATATAAGAAAGAGTGTGCTGAAGTGCTATAAAGAACACGTTTTGCTGTATCGCAAACGTAAATGAATAAATACCTCTGAATTCTGAGTGGGTTCGCCTGATGGTGAGGGACACTGGTAATAGGGACAGTTAATGTACATGCAAAAATCAGTCCAGAACACCAGAAATAGTAGTACATATACGGACTACATTATCATGCAAAGCGTTAGGAAGAAAATACAACCTCAAATAGGAGAAGAACAATGTCGGTTTGTAGAAGACAAGGGTACAGTAAATGCTGTGTATATACTGAAAGCAGTAATTGTACGATCTATAGAAGTAAACAAAGATCAACACCTTTGCTTTATTGACTACACAAATGCTTTAGATAAAGTGAGACATGTCGACATGAGAAAGATGGTCATTGCTTTATGTAATAACCCATGATCAGGTAACACTTTAAATGAGGAGACCGTCACACAATAACCAAAATAGCCAACTGCAAGTCCTTTTTGGTTGTCTTAGATGCATTATGTGTTTGGTGCTAGATCCAAATGTTGGTAGACCGATTGAAACTCGGCAGGTGAAGAGATCAGTATCACTCCTGGTCATCTTTACACTCTAAGACATCTTATGTTACCTATTCTAGGCTTGATGACCTACGGACGGGCCCTGGACAATTGTTCACAATCACGCTGATGCTTATTCCAGTACTTGACCACTCGGGCCGGCCAGGGAGCGTCTACCCAGGCGGCTCACTTTCACACAGTTAGTTACATATCATTTACATGACGTCGCAGTCAACATTGGCATATTTTGCTATCGCGATCTCATGGCAAGTTTACATTCAATAGTTTGCCATGGCGTTCTGATCCTCCCGCAACCATAACGTTTCGTAAAAAAAGGCGGTGTGCTGCCAAATCGCCCACAGTTGTGTTTCGAAACTCAGGTATAAGGGATTACGAATTGCGCCCGTAAGCTCTTTGCTACGGTCTTTACCAACTTCAAACCTCCCATCATTTGTTATGCTATGGATGTAACTGTATTTATTTGTTTAAATAGGCCAACCATTTGATACCCGATCTCTGGCTTCTGTGTAGGTTTATCGCTGTCTGACTTATGCAGCCTAATAACTCAGGTATTGACATGCGTCTTGTTAACCCCGGCGATAATTGCATCAGACTTACCAATTGAAAGTATGGAGGTTGCTTACCTAGTATCAGTGATGCCACACTTTGCGTTCACCAGAGTGAGCAGTTGTATCACAGCCACGATTACTCTGGAAAGATGCGTTAGTGTAGTGGCGCCGTTAAAGGTAAGTGTTTTCACTTAGGCAATGTGTTTAAGTCTGTTGACAAAGCAATAAAACAATAAACCAGTGAAGTGTAAACTAGTTCCTTAATAAGCTTCTCTGAAGATGTAAAATTGAATTTATAACAATACAACGAAAAGGGAAATGTATATCAATAGAGGAAGTGAAAAATAGAAATGGTCTCAATTGGAATATATTCGGCAAAAGAGGGAGAGGTAGAGTGAGAAAGTTAAATGTTTACAGTTTAAACATTCGAACAAAAATTCAATATACTAATAATAATAATAATAATAATAATAATAATAGTAATAATAATAATAATAATAATAATAATAATAATAATAATAATAATCATTCTCATCATCATAGCAACATCCACTTTATTAAAGTATCATATGGCATAGATGAGAGGTGCCTTGCCGTACTGACAGACGATAGTTTGTCACATTGTGCTTGAAAAAGGCATAATAAGTGCAACACATAGCAGGCGATTTGGCAGCAGACCGCCTTGCGTTGGTTGTTTCCGAAATGGTAAGGGTGCCGGTTGTTCAGAAAGCAATCGCAAACTACTGGATGCAAATTTGCCAAGGAATCACAACAGGAGTAATTGCTGGTGTTGACTACGACGTCCTGTAAAGGATATATAACTAACATAACAAGTCGTAGCGAATGTGACTAATCATACCAATTCACCAAGTAAATGTTCGTCCACAATGGATGCATGTGAACACATGGTCATTTTCACTATCACGCACCATCGTATGTTTCATACGCTTACTGTGTGACCTATCTCCAATCAGTTTCTCTTTTGTCTTTATTCAATTTCTGTTCTTTGCCCTCCATGGAATTCAATCAGCGGCGACTTTTTTCCAATGTGGAAAATCAATGCCCGTATCAATCATGTCCCACCTACACACATCTTTGTCTCATAGTAGATGTCGATATATCGACTTTTATCGATCTGTAATTAACAACAACAACAACAACAACAACAACAACAACAACAACAACAACAACACCACCACCAACAACAACAACAACAACAACAACAACAACAACAACAACAACAGCGTCAACAACAACAGCAGCAGCAACAACAACAACAACAACAACAACAACAACAACAGCAGCAGCAGCAACAACAGCAACAACAAATGTCCTTTGATATACTACCGGCATCCAACACCCCCCCCCCCCCCCCCCAACGTATCCTATCCGTCTACCTCTACGAAGACTGAACATGAAAGCAACGATCACACACACTTATCTTTCCAATACTTCTGTATTTGGAATTTCTCTTGCCGCTTAATACCATGTATTCTTCGCAGACATCGCATATGAAAGCTGTTTAAACGTTTATTCCTGGTGTAAGCTGACCAGGCTTCACTGTCATCAAGAAACGTTCTATGGACACAGGATTACTATGGGAGTATTATGGATACTTTGCTGTTTACATCTTATCCTAGATATGTAAAATGGTATACCATCTCCAGATAGGCGTCGTCAATAAAGATTGTTGGTACACCCACTGCACCTTGTGACATAATGTGTGCCTTCATTTTGCTAATTTGTAAATCATGTTCAGAACAAACATTAAAGAATGCAGATAGTATACGTTGTAATTATTCCCCATAGTGGGTCGTAATTGTAGAATTATCTGCAAAACCGACTCTCTGATAAGTACCCACCTAATTTAGGTCGTGGCCTTCAATCTCTGAGCATAGTAGAGACCGCCATATAAGGGTCAATGAATGTATATGCCACTTTCCTGATCACTAAAGGCATATTTCAGTAGAATTGAAACGTATATTCCAAAGAGGATGGGAGCAAGTATACAACCTTGCTTAACTCCACTCTTGATTTCAAACTCTTCTGAAGATGTACCATCAAAGACGAATATACCCTTCATGCCTGTGTGGAACGATTTCACAATGGACAGAAGAGTTTGTGGGAATTCAATCTTTTTTAGTGCCTTGAACACACAGTCACGATTGACGAATTATAATGTCATTATGAGGGCGATGAAGGCAATAAACAGTGGCTGATTCTTTTCACTGCATTCTTCTTTCATTTGTCGCAATGAGAATATCATATCAATTGTAGACCGATTTCGTCGAAAGCCACACTGTGATTCGGGGGTAGACTTGATCTCCCAGGACTTGACGTCTGCACAGAACAATTCTGGCAAATATTTTCCCACCGATACACAGCAGTGAGATACCCTTACAGTTGTTACAGTCACTCCTTCTTTTTCTCCTGCGTTCATCCGGAGTGTTTTTTTTTTTTTCCAGACGTAATTGCGGCGTGTCTCGTTATGCACCCTGAGGCCAAAACCCTTAGGCCATCACATCCGACTTTACAGTGCGTTTTGTAATCAGGTTAGCATTCCTGGGGGACTCTCACTGTTGTGGCGCCGTCCACATTCCAGTTAGTCAATTTAGAACCGTCGAAAACTTGAAGGTCAGCCCTCAAGAGAAGGCAGGGGCAGTCCATGGGCATTTTCCGCCATCCAAGGAGACTTCCATAATTGCCGACACATAGCGTTCTAGTGCTGGGTTCACCCAAAGAATTACCACGTCCTGCACATGGCTGCTTTAATTCCTCACTTCCATGTATTGGACATTTCGTTCACCACAGGCCACTCCTCGCACAAACCAGGAACGGCGTCCACTCAGCAAGCTTTTGGTTCGGACATGTTCCCAGAAGACAATATAGTCAGACCTGTTCCGGGCACGTGCCTGGAAGACAAAATAGTAAAAGCTGTTCCTCGCACGAAGGACATTTCACTCGGACGTTTTTGCTTTATGCCAATTTATTTGCAACCTTTAGGCCGGCACATTCGACTTCTGCAGGCGTTTTTACAGGTTTGCCTTCCCGGGGTTTCGAATGACATTAGACTCTTATTGTTGTGGTGTCGTCCACTTCTCAGCTGGTCAAGATGGAACGGTCAAATACATCCCGGTCAACCCTCAAGGGTGGGCAGGGACAGACCATGGGCATTCCCCGCCATCCACGGAGACTTCCATAATTGCAGAGCCGGCACATAGCGCTCTGGGACTGGGCTCTCCCAAGGAATCGCCACGTCCTGCTCATGGCTGCTTTAATTCCTCACTTCCATGTATTGAGTATAATCAGTTCGCAATTTCCCGCTCCCCACGCAAACCAGGAACGGCCAGACTTCAGAAGACATCCACTCAGTAAGCTTTCGCTACGGACTTCCACTAACGGATTCGCTAGCCAAGCGTTCCATTTGGTGTTAATGAGACATTTTTTTCGCATTTGACTACGCTGACTTAGTGAGTTTTGATAAAGACTTGCATCGTAACCATCGTGTGCGACTGGGACGCTTGTCCCACCTTTAGTAACTATAACTAGGTAGGCTACATGTTCTGCCGGCTCAGTGAGTTTTGATAAAGACTTGTATCGTAACCATTGTGTGCGACTGGGACGCTTTTCCCACCTTTAGTAACTATAACTAGGTAGGCTACATGTGCTGCCGGCTCAGCATCTTACCTCCGTGCAGCAGAGATCGAGTAACGACCAGGACATCGCATCCAGGGGATCCCTCATATCCCTCGGCTAAGAGCCGTATAACAAATGTCTGGACCAAGCATGTAGCAGGCTTAGCATCTTACCTCATTTAGCAATGAGAACCAGACCAGCTCTCACACAGTCACTCTGATTGTTACAATCACTCCGTTCTTGTACAATGTTATGATGCTTGTTTCTTTGAAATCATGTGGGACTTTTCCTTCTCGCCAGCATAGCTCTATTAGCTGGTAGATCTGTGGGTTGAATGTGTCTTGCTCACGCCTGAAATCTTCTATGGAATCCCGTGCTTACATGGAGCCTTGTGTCGTGTCTTCCTTAAAAGTGTCGTCCCTGGAGTGAGGGGAGTCAACACCCACATTATAATTTCTTTTTTTCCCTATCAATATCCTGTAGAATCCACCAGCTTCCGTCCAACACACTCCTTCAGTTCATGGACACCTTTTCCTCTCTCTATCACTGTCGTACTATGCCCCCTCTCATTCTTCCCCACACAACATATTCAACAACTCTTGCTTCTAAAAATTAATAAAGATTAATTTATTAAAAGAAAAGTGTAATGTACGTGAGACGTGTATTCGAAGAAAATGTGTGATGTGTTCTATAATGGGTGTAGGATCGGAGCCTCAGATAATAGCATAGTCAGTTCATCCTTGCAAGGACACACCACAGCACGTTAAGTCAGAACAAGTCCATCTCACCCAGTGCTGTATCCCTCCTGCCGGACACCGACTGTCATCTGTAGCTACCTGGTAATCCATCTTCCTGATCATCCGAAATAGATACTGTTTGTAATTACAGCTGATCATGGACCGTTTGCACACTACACATTATAAGTTCCTATCGTTCCTAAAAATTGTACGAATCCTTTGTTGTGTGTACTTAGGTATCACTGTTATTGTTAATATACTTGATCCTAACTAGTGTCTATAAAGTCTCAAGTATGATGTCTTTTGTAATATTTCACTGGAATCTATCACACCATGTGACTTACATTTTAATGTTCTCGTTCCTTTGACAATGTTTGTATGATATGTGACATATCAACAATCATCACCCATCCTAGGTGAACCTTAACACACAGGAATCGTTATATTCGTTGGCTCTTCTGAGCAATGTTATGGTGAACACTCCAGATTATGAGTCCAGCGTAACCATAATACCATCTTTCTTCTCGGACGTTATTCATTTTCCGTAAGAAACATTTGAGTGTCCAACTGGTGTTCTTCTAATTGGAGTTGCACTTCTTCAAAACCAGCATTGAACTTCCTCGTAACTGGCAGGGAACCTGTTAGAGAAACAACACATCTGGTGATAGCACTAGTCACTGATCCTACCGGCTGAGTGTAAGCCTATTGCCTTGCTCTGTTATTTTTCAGCTAACTAAACTCTGTCATAGAGCATATTAGCTCCTCACCTACGTCCTAATCAGGCTATGACAAGGAAAGACCCATAAACAAAGTGCAAAACTTCAGTGGGCAAACCACTGAAAGATCCCCCCCCCCCCCGATTGGACACTTTCCCCATCTCCCAACCCATCTTAAATCTCTCCAAATATCACCCCGCTATCCTATTCATCCTAGCAGAGCCAATAATCACTTCACTACTCTAACTAGTTTCAACCATGCTACTGCCTAAATTAATCAGGACTAATTATACAATATAAACTACCTTAGGCAACACCGCAGTTCGATCATATCACATCTACATTTGCCATGACAGGCACGTGTAAAATTTAATTAAATTAATTCGCACACGGTAGACATTATTCCACACCCTAACTGCAGTGCAAAAGCACGTCCGCCTAAATCAACTGTTTGAGTTACACTGTCTCCCCAAATCATGTTTTTCAAACAGCCTTGAATTGTTCACGTGACATTGTTGATGTCCTGCAGGTGTCCCAATGTTCCCAATAACAAGCCCACACTTTCTGTCATGTGGTGACAAGCAAAGCTGCCATTTCGTTTGATGTCGGGAAATTCTAAATGACAGACTGGACTGTTTTATCTCCGGAGCCGGGCACTTCTGCTTGAATCCGAACTGTTTTTACTGTATTGTAAAAAAAAAAAATGTTCCCCTGCAAACATGCCGTTTATTCAGATTACCTGTATTATCCTCAACTGGTTAATCACGGTGTTTTTCGTGACATAGGCCCCCTCTTAAGAGATTAGTCCATCTCACTCTTCTCCACCGTGAGTTCAATCCAGATGATTCATTCCTCTTCTTCAGGAGCTGGGTGTCTTGACAAGAAGTCCGCTCCAACATTTTCCTTCCCAGGAATATACTCCCCTGTGAAATTGTCAGGTTGAAGTAACAACGACCACCTCATCAAACGGGCGTTGAGCTTCTGAGAAGTAGCCAGGAACATCAGGGGCTAATGATCCGACTGGACTCGAAACTTAACTCCATACAAATAGGGCTGGAATTTTTGCACTGACCATACGAGAGACAAGCACTCTCTCTCTCTCTCTCTCTCTCTCTCTCTCTCTCTCTCTCTCTCTCTCTCTCTCTCTCTCTCTCGACGGTTGAATAATTCCTCTCAGCCTGGAGAAGTTTCTTACTTGTGTATGCCACAGGTTTCAAAACCGAAGCATCGTCTTTTCCTTCCTGTAACAAGGGTGCCCCAATCCCAATCGCACTCGCATCCGTTCTCAACACAAATGGTTTGGAAAGGTCAGGGAGCTGTAATACAGGTTTGCTGACCAAGGCCTCCTTTAACTGGCTATAGGCAGTCTCACATTCTGGTGTCCAAATGATTTGGTCCGGGAATAACTTTTTCAAGGTTTCCGTCAATGGAGCTCCCAGTTCAGTGAAATGTGGGATAAATTTGTGGTAGAACCCACACAACGAGAGAAAAGATCGCACATCCTTCTTCGTTTTTGGCCTTGGTGCACTTCTGATTTTCTCCAGGTTATTCTCTTCTGGGACAATGTGTCCTCGAGTGATAGTGTGTGACCTAGAAATTCCAGAGTCTGGTAACCAATGATGCACTTGGTTGGACGAGCGGTAAGCCCTGCTTCCTTGAGTCTATTAAACACTCTCTCCAAGGATTGCAAGTGGTCATCCAAGCTGTCACTGGAAATCAGAATATCATCCATGAATGAGATGATGGCCGGATCCTGTAAAGGATCTAATAAAGTCCTCATCATGCGTGTAAACACACTGGGTGCATTGCTGAGTCCAAAGGGCATGACCTTGAATTCGTAGTGTCCACTGAGTGTACTGAAAGCCAACAGTGGTCGAATCTCCGGTTTGACTGGTATCTGATAATACCCCCGACTCAGATCTACCTTTGAAAAGTACCGAGCCTTATGGAGCCTAGAGAATAAATGAGTTGGATTCGGCAAAGGTTCCACCTGAAACTGTGTATGACTGTTCAGAAGTCGGTAATCTATACACAACCGGTGTTCTCCACTTGGTTTGCGTAACAAAACTACCCCCGCGTTGTATGGGGATGTGGATGGCGCAATCACGTCATCCTCCAACAGTTTCTGTATTTCCTCCTCCAGGGCCTTTTCTTTAGAGAATGGCACTGGGTAAACCTTTTGACGAACAGGTTCCTGCGTGGTCAAGGTCATCTCGAACTCCACCAACCTCGTTCGTCCTGGTTTATCAGTCAGTATCTCCTTATGAGACTTGAGAACCTGGGTTATCTTTTCCCTCTCCTGGAAGGTCAGATCAGGGTTCACTTGCACATCCCTATAGGTTTCCTGGTGTACCAAGGGATATTCCCTGCCCTCGTTGGTTTCCACTTCCGTCTCCACTGCAACTGCCATTGCCATGAGGTGCGCTGCCTTGTCTCCCGGTCTCTCTTCGTATTTCCGCAAGAGATTGATATGGTAAATCTTCGACTTTCTCCGGATCCGGATCTGATAGTTGGTTCTGGATATCACCCTTTCCACGGGAAATGGTCCTTTCCAACCTATCTCCAGTTTGTTGTTTCCCGTTGGGAGTAGCAACAAGACATTGTCTCCCACCTCTAGAGATCTTTCTTTAGACCTACGGTTGTAGTAGGCCGCATGTCTTTTTCTGGATTTTTTCAAGTTTTGATTCGCCAGAGTCCATCCCTTGTGGAGTTTTTCTTTCAGTTCCTCCACGTATTTATAGGAACAGATCACTTCTTCTGACGTCCCCTCTTCAGTCCACTCCTCAACATGGCTTCCAACGGTCCTTTGATTGGACGACCAAACAGCAACGTGGCGGGTGGTAGGCCTGTTGAGCCATGAGGAACCTCCCGATAGGCGAAGAGTGCTGCTGGGATATATTCATCCCACCTATCAGGTTTTTCCTGTGCCAGTTTCCTGAGCATTGTCATCAACGTGCCGTTGAAACGCTCTACTTATCCATTCGCTTGAGGGTGGTAAGGGCTAGTATGTATGTGGTTAGAATGGAACACCCTAAATACCTCCTCCATGATTTTTCCACAAAACTGGGACCCATTGTCCGTCAGAATTTGATCAGGGAAGCCTAATCTGGTAAAGGCCTCCACCAGTGCGTCCGCCACTCGTTTCGAGTCAATCGTGGTCAACGGTATGGCTTCCCACCACATTGTACAGCAATCCACCATTGTGAGTATATACATGTTCCTCTTCCTAGTTCAGGGAAGTGGACCCACGATATCGATGGCTACCCTCTCGAAAGGAGAGTGCATGATGGGCATCTCACTCAACACCGCCGGAGCTGTCCAGTGTTTCGGTGCCACCCTCTGGCACTCAGGGCATGACTTCACATATCGACGCACATCATCTGTCATTCCGGCCAATAGTAATGGCAGGAAATTCGCTGCATGGCGGCGGCAATACCCATGTGTCCACTAAAGGAGATGGTATGCCCCATATGAAGAATCTGGGACCGGTGAGCTTTCGGGACGACCAACTGACCGTAAAGGTTGTCTCCCCTTCCTGCTCTCCTGTAGAGTATCCTATTCTTCATGTAGTACTGCCCCCGTGCTGGTGGATCAGCAATTCTCTGCAGCTTTTTGTAGCAAGGACGTAAATTAGCATCCTCACTCTAGGCAGTTCGTAGCTCCCCCAGCAGTGGGTTAGTCACAATTGCTTTTGCCTCTTCCGTTCTCGTCTGAGAGCGAGTCTGTATTGCTCCCATATGGATTGGCTCCCTGGCATTCCCAGAAAGACATACCGGCAACCGAGGATTACTGGAAAAATGGGATCGGTCAATACAGCGGCCTTGATTGTGCCGGTGACATACCTTGACCGAATCTCCACATTAGCAATGGGCAACTTCATGGCCACAGCACTCTTCTGTGCAGGCTGTATCTCCATGGTCTCACCTGTGAATTGTTCTGGATGTACCAGATCCGCAGAAATCACGGCCTCCCCGTCCAGTCCTGTGTCGTACAAACACTCCACTTGACGACCGTTAACATCTACCAATTCCACTACAGGTGGTTTTCCCTGGTCTGGAGTCTCTTCCTGGGCCTCGACCTGTTCAGTGGGCTCCACCTTAGGTTTCCCTGGGCACACGAATTTAGAGTCTCCTGCCTTTCCCCTGCAGTCAATAGCATTGTGTGTGTTTGACTTGCATTGGTTGCACCATTTTACTGTCCTAGATTTTCTAGTGCCGGACTTGAGTGAGCTCTCCTGGTGGAGAGCTTCCTTGTTGACCTTTACATTTGCCGTGACAACCTCCTTGGAAGTCACTTGACATGCTGCGAAGTGAGGGCTCTTAGCCTTCGATTTGCAGTTCCTCGTATTGTGAGAGGGTGACTTACAAATTGAACACCACTTCTCCGACCACGGTAGGTTTGGGGTAGAGCTTGAAGTGCTCTTGCTTCCCTCCTTCTTCTTCTCTGAACTATCCTCTGATTTTTGCACATAAAGTTCCCCCTTTTTGGTTCCTGAGTTTTTGGCTTTCTTCTTGTCATATTTCTCCTGACTTTTGGTGTTGCTGGAAAGGTTTTCCCCTGCCTCCCCATGTACCTCGACGAACCGTTCTGCTAATTTTGTCACGAGGTCAATACGTTCCGCTCCTTCTTCTCCCAGGAACGTCCTGAGAGGTTTAGACATTTGCTTCTTCAGCTGGTCGACCACCATGAGCTCTTCCAGTCTCTCATAGTCATGTGCGAACCCAGCCAAATCCATCCACTTATGGAGATAGGATTTTAGACGCAAACTGTAGGCGGCAAACAACTCCCCCAGTTCTCGTTTCGCTGCTCGAAATTTTTTCCGCTAGGTATTTGACGTAACCTCGAATCGTTTCAGCAGAGCCGTCTTCAATTCGTCATAATTGTTCTCATGTCCTGGTGGCAGGCGAGAATAAACCTCGTAGCCGGTCCCGCGTAATCCCTGGGATAGCTTAAGACACCATTTGTCACCGTCCAGACCCATAGCAACAGACATGGCCTCGAAGCGTTGAAGGTACTGGTCAATCTTCTCTTTGTCCTCCTCGTAGACCGCTAGAGGACACTTCATAGCATGGTAACCATATCCACCTGCTGGGGTTGAGCCTGGGATGGAAGAACCTCCAACTGCTCCCTCAGTTTCCCCATTAGATTGACTCTTCAACTCGAGTTCCCTCATCCGGTACTCGTGCTCCCTTTTCTGAGCTTGTTCAGCTTCCAGTTTCTTAGCTGCTTGCTCAGATTCAAATTTCTTAGTTGCTTGCTCAGCTTCAAATTTCCTCGCAGCTTGTTCTGCTTCCAATTTCCTAGCTTCTTGTTCCAACTCCATCCTTCTCAATTCCAACTCAGCCTTTCGATCTTCTCTTTCTGCTTGACGATACTCTCTCTCCACTTCCTGTATGTAATCTGTTAGTGCAGAACCTGACAATACCATTTCTTCCCACTTTTACCTTAGTTTTGCAGTGGCTAGTTTAGGAGTGGCCATTTTACAGAGAGGTAAGCTAGCAGGTTGAGTAACATTTAACTGCCAAATAATTTACAGATATATGAACAAGTACTATAAATCTATATATTTACCACACACAGCGCATTCACTCAGGGACAAGAGTAGAATCAGGACCACAGACCTATGCAGACGTGTGAAGTGTGAACAGGTAAGATATGTGTCTTAACCCCTATCCACATTCACTCTAGCTGGATTCTCTAATATGATATCTCCGTCCTATAACTAAGGATCCCGTGTCAAAAGACCCCGTTGTCAGATGATCCCACTGTCACAGGATTCCGCTTGCCAGAGATTCCGCTGTCCAAGGATCACGTTTACGAGAGATCTCGCTGTCCAGGGATCACTTTTCCGAGATATCACGTTGTAGAAAGATCCCGTTTACGAGAGATCCCGCTGTCCAAAGATCCCATTTACGATCCCCCAATAATGTCGTGTCTTCCTTTAAAGTGTCGTCCCTGGAGTGAGGGGAGTCAACACCCACATTATAATTCCCCCCCCCCCTATCAATATCCTGGAGAATCCACCAGCTTCCGTCCAACACACTCCTTCAATTCATGGACACCTTTTCCTCTCTCTATCACTGTCGTACTATGCCCCCTCTCATTCTTCCCCACGCAACATATTCAACAACTCTTGCTTCTAAAAATTAATAAAGATTAATTTATTAAAAGAAAAGTGTAATGTACGTGAGACGTGTATGCGAAGAAAATGTGTGATGTGTTCTATAATGCGTGTAGGATCGGACCCTCAGATAATAGCATAGTCAGTTCATCCTTACAAGGACACACCACAGCACGTTAAGTCAGAACAAGTCCATCTCACCCAGTGCTGTATCCCTCCTGCCGGACACCGACTGTCATCTGTAGCTACCTGGTAATCCATCTTCCTGATCATCCGAAATAGATACTGTTTGTAATTACAGCTGATCATGGACCGTTTGCACACTACACATTATAAGTTCCTATCGTTCCTAAAAATTGTACGAATCCTTTGTTGTGTGTACTTAGGTATCACTGTTATTGTTAATATACTTGATCCTAACTAGTGTCTATAAAGTCTCAAGTATGATGTCTTTTGTAATATTTCACTGGAATCTATCACACCATGTGACTTACATTTTAATGTTCTCCTTCCTTTGACAATGTTTGTATGATATGTGACATATCAACAATCATCACCCATCCTAGGTGAACCTTAACACACAGGAATCGTTATATTGGTTGGCTCTTCTGGGCCATGTTATGGTGAACCCTCCTGATTATGAGTCCAGCGTAAACATAATACCATCTTTCTTCTCGGACGTTATTAATTTTCCGTAAGAAACATTTGAGTGTCCAACTGGTGTTCTTCTAATTGGAGTTGCACTTCTTCAAAACCAGTGTTGAACTTCCTCGTAACTGGCAGGGAACCTGTTAGAGAAACAACACATCTGGTGATAGCACTAGTCACTGATCCTACCGGCTGAGTGTAAGCCTATTGCCTTGCTCTGTTATTTTTCAGCTAACTAAACTCTGTCATAGAGCATATTAGCTCCTCACCTACGTCCGAATCAGGCTATGACAAGGAAAGACCCATAAACAGAGTGCAAAACTTCAGTGGGCAAACCACTGAAAGATTTCCCCCCCCCCCCCATTGGACACTTTCCCCATCTCCCAACCCATCTTAACTCTCTCCAAATATCACCCCTCTATCCTATTCACCCTAGTAGAGTGAATAATCACTTCACTACTCTTACTAGTTTCAACCATGCTACTGCCTAAATTAATCAGTACTAATTATACAATATGAACTACCTTAGGCAACACCGCAGTTCGATCAAATCACATATACATTTGCCATGACAGGCACGTGTAAAATTAAATGAAATTAATTTGCACACGGTAGACATTATTCCACTCCCTAACTGCAGTGCCAAAGCACGTCCGCCTAAATCACCTGTTTGAGTTACACTGTCTCCCCCAATTATGATTTCAAACAGTCTTGAATTGTTCACGTGACGTTGTTGATGTCCTGCAGGTGTCCCAATGTTCCCAATAACAAGCCCACACTTTCTGTCATGTGGTGACAAGCAAAGCTGCCATTCCGTTTGATGTCGGGAAATTCTAAATGACAGACGGGACTGTTTTATCTCCGGAGCCGGGCACTTCTGCTTGAATCCGACCTGTTTTTACTGTATTGTAAAAAAAAAACAATTGGGGCCATGCAAACATGCCGTTTAATCAGATTGCCTATATTATCCTCAACTGGTTAATCACGGTGTTTTTCGTGACACCTTGCCAGACGCAAGTTCATTAATAGCAAACTTAACTTATGTTACTGTGGTAAATGTGTCCAGGTGGTCAAAATTTGGCAGTGCCTTTATGGCGTCGAGGGTATCATCCTCAAGTTTGGTCTCGTTTTAATATAACTCCAAAATAGTGCTCTACTCATCTATCCATCTGCCGTTTCTTATCAGAAGCTGCCGGATCAGCAACGGAATCAATCAATCAGGTGCCGTCTCCGCAATGAAGATTGGTCACAATTGATCTCCAACACTGTTTGTCTCTGGACTTGACTGTACATTCTCTCAGGCTGATGTTCGTCCATCTCTAGATGTTATCCTCCTACTTGTATCGTTGTCTACCTCTTGCTCGCTTGCTCTCAACCTTGCCTTCCAGTATGGTTTTTATAAGAGTATCATGTCTTTTAACGTGGCCGAAATATTTCACTTGTCTCCTCTATATTTCTTTGATAAACTCTATCTCTCTCTCTCTCTCTCTCTCTCTCTCTCTCTCTCTCTCTCTCTCTCTCTCTCTCTCTCTCTCTCTCTCTCTCTCTCTCTCACTTCATTCCCAGTTTTTCTAGGACATCTGCATTTGATTGTTTTTGTTTCCATGAAACACGACCTATTCGTCTGTATATCCACATCTACAAGGGGGAGGTGGTCGTGCGCTTGTGGGACCAGGTGGAGAAGGCGGAGGAACATATTAAGGACCCATATGTTGAAAGAATTAGATTGCGGAGGATCGGCAGGGGTTCTGGAAGAATGTCAAAACTGAGAGTGAATACCAGGAGAACTTTTAATCAGATAGCAGTGGGAACGATTAGTAGTATGACTCTTCGCTGGCTGTTGAACGATGGGACTGAACACGTATGGGAATGTCCTGAGTGCAGTGATGTCGGTTCTTAACTCAACAACTCAACATCCACATCTGTAGGGCTTCTATGCTACTTTCTAGTTGCTTGTTCAATGTCCAGGATTCCACTCCATACAGTAGCGTTGAATAAACGTAGCATTTGACAATTCTTATTTTTAATCGTTATTAATCTCTCTATAGAAATGCTCTGTTTGAATTTAGGTGCTTCTATCCTCGACCAACCAGGTCTTATGGCCTGGTTTGCCCTGCCATGACAATTAGTCTTTAGGCTGCATTTCCTCGCACTTGGATAAAGTTCGTACCTTGGCAAATACGACCCTCCACCCAAAGTTGTTGACACACTGTAGGGGTGGCGTTCGGTAATCGCCGCCTAACGTTCGGCGTATCTCTCTCTCTCTCTCTCTCTCTCTCTCTCTCTCTCTCTCTCTCTCTCTCTCTCTCTCTCTCTAAAATAACTAACAACGAATGCCTTAAAGAGGCTAACGAAATTAGAACATTATATACAACAATAAGAAAGAGAAAAACAGCTTTTTTTGCCATGTGATGAGAAGAGAGGCGCTGGAGAACATCGTGACAACTGGAAAGATAGACGGGAAGAGAGGCAGAGGCAGACCACGAGAAATGATGCTGAATGGATTGCGACGGTGGCATGGAGGAATATCAACGGCAGAGTTGATCCAGAAAAAAAAGACCGAGATCTGTGGAGAGTCATGAACGCCTACGCCAGTCGGGACGGCACTTGATAATGATTAATACATATATCCACCCACACACACGCACACTCACACAAACACACATTCACACATACACACACACACACACACACACATATATATATATATATATATATATATATATATATATATATATATATATATATATGTATGTATATGTCTTAGTCAAATATACATTATAAGCGTGTGTGTGCGCGTGTCGGAGTACGTGTATGCAAGTGTGTAAGTGAGTGTACTATATCTGAGCTCATTTGGTTGCTGTTTATGCTTGTTTTGAAAATGTGTCTCTCAAAATGTTTCTAACGAAATTCAATCGTTTGCATCCTTTCTATAAAACACATTTAAATTGTAATATGTTTCCGCTTTTAATCCCATCAGGTCAAAGTTATTCTGACTCCAAAAAGGACAGCTGTGGTCATTGTGAGCATCTTTGTCATCTTCACTTTCAGCACCGCACCAGTATATGTTGTAAACAGGCTGGGTCCCAAACTTTCACAAGGCAGAAATAAAACTGTCATTGGACTCATTTCCAGATACGATAAACTTTACGTGGAGAAAATTGCTTTTTCGCTTAACAACTTTTTCATCCCATTGACAGCATTTATGATTGTTGCCATATGCACACTCGTTCTGACATTCCAGCTACGTAGAAATACAAACAGGAGAAATGAAATAATGCATGCTGCACACGCTGACAGAATCTCCAGTCGCAACCAAAAAGTTGCAAAAATGATAGTTACCGTGTCTACTTTGTTTATTGTTTGCTTTATTCCTACTGCCGTCATGATGCTTGCGATTGCCTTTGAGCCAGCTCTGTCAGTATATGGAAGATATCTTAATGTGACATTAATCATTTCTGGATGTAATTATGTTTTAGAAGCTATCAATGCTTCTTTAAATATAGTTATCTATCATCATATGAGCAGCAAATACAGAATTACATTTCAAAAGATGTTCGGTAAAGAAAAGATAAGCTGTCATTCGGCAGATTAGATTCTGAATGACCAATATCCTTGTCAGTTGTATATTGTAGAGATACTAAGGCAGATGCGCAGTGTATACCTATATGTTGAAATATGTCTTCTCATGTAATGTACTGAATAACAATACTGACGGTTTTGGTCGTTTTCATTCACACATTATAGTCCCGTTTCCCCGAGAGCTTTGCCGTTATAAACAATCACCGTTAAACAAACTAAAATGCCATGATTGTCAGAAATGTGTTGACCCAGTCGTTACTTGCATTGGCTGCACACAAAAGTTCATTAAATAAATGAAAGGGAAACAGTTTACACATTGAGGCGTGCTATGCGTATAGTGTAAGCTACGGATTTTATATCTGTGAGTGTGTCTATGTGTGTTTGCTCGGGTGTGTCGTGTGTGTGTGTGTGTGTGTATATATATATATATATATATATATATATATATATATATATATATATATATATATATATATATACATATATATATATATATATATATATATATATATATATATATATGTGTGTGTGTGTGTGTGTGTGTGTGTGTGTGTGTGTGTTGTAACGTGCGAATGTGTATGCAAATCTAGGGTTAACGGTCGAGGTAGGAATTTCTAATAATAGTAGGATTAACTGGGGCAGAGAAGAAATGCATATATGAGGCCAGGATCGTTAATCACAATCGGCAACGAACTGGGTGCGGGTTTCATGCATATTTCTTGAGTTCCTCGTCTTTGTAGATAGCAAAGCAGAATCACAGAAGTATAAAGGAAGTCAAGTAACTCAAGTCGTCCTTGTTCACCTTACTTTATTACGCACTATTGTATCAGTATACAATCACATCAGTTCCCATGTTGCTGGGAGGGCAGGTGGTTCACAATAATTAATGTCAATAATATTATAAATTAAGTATCTGATTACAGCTTGACGATTTTCAGATGAAACAATCGTTTCTGTAGACTGTCATTCATTGTGACCTCATAATACTGTATATCTACAGACTAATCACTTGCATAAATTCTTGATGGCTGGCGAACAACGGCATTGAGTTAGCGTGCTATGTTCAGCTCCGAAAATTTCTTGTGCAGTGCAGGCAACATGCTTGACATCAACATTTGTCGCAGGTTCAAGTTGTACGATCGATAGACATCGGCTCAAATAACTCTGCGCTTTCATAAGCCATTACAAAATCTGCTGGCCATTATAACAATTTAATAAAGCTTTCACACGTACGATCTGAAACCAATTCCTTGCCGCAGAGAAAACTTTCAAACGTCCTTTCTTGTTCGGACTCCAGACCTGACTGACTAGGACAATTCTTCCCCCGTGAACTAGTCTTGTTAGGGTCACGGGATACACTACTTCCTGGGTGGTTTCCCTTAGTGCTATTCATCATCATTATGTGCTCTGACCTGACTTTACTCGCTTTATCAGTGCATGTTAGTTAACTGTTGTTACGTGAATTGTTCTCACTTCTCCCTTTGTTGATCTTTTACTGTAAGCCTTCTATTAGCCCGTAAGCTTAATGCTGCAGAGCAGAGGTTCCCAAACCACGGATCGCGGGCCACTTCTGGCCCGCCAGTTGTAAGAAAGTGGCACGCGAGGCCTCGTTGTTTAATATAATATATTTTAATAACTTAAAATAAAATTCACTAGGAGCGCCCAGTCAGCGTGCGATAATTTACTCTGCTCATGGTTAGATATTATCGAATGCGCCTGTTCAGTTCACAACAAAACGTTATGAAGTTACCATATCCCAGCCTTGTGCACAGGGCGCTATGTTGTCGTCTGTTACAACTGTTTAGCAGAGTCGGTAGTATTGTGTTGAAATTAGATTTGTTTTTTTTTCAAATAAAAATTTACCGTTAAAGCCTATAAATATGAGTGTGAAAAATCTAAATTCAAACAATGGTAAAAAGCGAAAATGTGAAGATGTTGGTTGTAGTGAATTCAACGAAGATTGGACGGAGAAATTTATGTTTATGCCTAGCCGTAGTGGTAATCTAGTTTACTTAATCTGCGGATTTTGTGTTTCTGTTACAACAAATTTAATCTGGAACGACACTTCACGACCACACATTCAGACATAATTGCTCAATATCCGGTCAGTTTGGAGTTAAGAAAAGATTTCATAGAGACAGTTCTCTGACCAGACAGCAGTCATTTTTCACCAAGGCTAACAAACAGAGCAAGAGTGCTGTTGGTGTGTCGTACGAAGTCGCTCTTCTGTTGGCTCGCAAACAGAAGCCGTTCACCGACGCAGAAGAAATAATCAAGCTTTCCATTAAAATTGCTGCTAGAATGTTTGGCGATAAAAAGTGTGAAACAAAACTTGATCAGATTCCTTTGTCTAATAATACTATGGCCAGGCGAGTTGAAGAATTAGCAAACGATGTTCATCTTCAACATGGAGAAACAGAAACACGGAGCTGATACACGACTCTGGTAATCGAGTGAGATGGCAAAACATGACCGCCATCGCTTACCGGCATGGCACATGATGGATGGATGGTTCATCTTCAAGTAGCAGCCCATATAAAAAATTATAAATTTTGTTTTTCATTGGCAGTGGATGAATAAACTGACATTTATGACACAGGTCAGGTCGCAGTTTTTGTTCGAGCAATAAACGATAATTATTTTAAAGTTATTGAAGACATTATAGGACTTGAATCAATGCATGTAACTACCAAAGGGATTCATCTGTTTGAAACTCTGAAGTTGTGTATAGAGAAAAACAACGTAGAATGGAGGAAATTGGACAGTGTGTGCACCGACGGTGCTCCGAATTTGACGGGTAAAAAGTCTGGATGTCTACCATTATTGGAACAGTTTCTTGGCTGCACTATATTAAAATATCGTTATATCAATCACCAAGAAGCTCTGTATGGACATACTTTAATTCTGAAACATATTATGGGTGTTGTTCTGAGATATGTGAACGAAATTCGAAGTAAAGCGCTGAACAGGCGTTAGTTCAGACAGTTTCTATCAGACCTGAACGAGGGATACGGTGAGCTACTGTTACACTGTGATGTCAGATAGCTATCTAAAGGGAAAGTTCTGTCTCGTTTCTTGGCACTGAAAAATACTGTCTATAAAAAAAATACATTACCTACAGAACGGGAATATCTGCTGAACGATGACTGGCTTAATGATCTGGCATTTTGGTGGACATCACATCTCATGTAAACTCTTTAAATGTGAGGATCCAATGAAAAAACAACTATTCACAAATTTGTGCTATGACATTTCTTCATTTAAAATGAGGCAACGACTGTTTGTCAGACAGCTGGCTGAAGGGACTAGAGGAGTTTGCAATTTGTGGTGGAAAAGAAATATGACTTGTTACAGTGCAAAGTAAAAGTTGAAAGTCTTCAAGATATCTTTGAGTCGAGATTTCAGGAGTTCACTATAGAGGATGATAATATTGCCCTCTTCATAAATCCGTTCGTATTTCCTGATGCAAAGCTCTGTCAATTATAGCAAAACCTTAAGCACGAAGTAATTTATTTGAAATGCAATTCTGCACTGAGATGTAAATTTCTGGAGCTGCCTGCTTCATCTTTAGCTGATCATATGATTTCATTCTGGCGACTACTGCCTGTCGAACAATTTGAACACTTGCATTCATTCGCCCAGAGATACATTTGTCGTAATGATTCGACTTACAGATGCGAGCAGTCATTTTCTGCAATGACCGTTATAAACAAACAAGTAACGTTCCAGGCTCACCGATAGTAGCCTAGTTGCGCTTATGAATTTGGGCACGACAGATTTGTGTCAGACATTGATTAACTTGCATCTGAACTTTACTAACTGGTTATGAATAACAGTTACAATTGTAATTTAATTACATTAATAGCGATTTTCGAAACTGATTACAAATTTATTTTTAAATGAACTTTTGGTTTTAAACCAACAAATGTCCGCAGTGTAGTACTGACACTGACTGCCTTTAAAGTTTTAGAATTTTGTTCACGAAAGTTAAGAAAGGTAAGAAAGATATTGCACGAATTTTATATTAGTACAAGTATATATTATATATTATTATATTTATTTTATTATAATTTTACAACGTTGTGGCCCACTTAACTGCCGAAAATAGTAGATATGGCCCTCTGCTTGAAAATCTTGGGAACCTTTGCTGTAGAGATTAGATTGATATATGGAAGCATGCCCCCCCCCCCCCCCAACCACAGTTTTTTATCTTTAAAATGGCGCAACCATTTTCATAGTCTATTCTGTTTCTTACTTCTATGCCATGTGGTAATATTAACAGTTCTTATTCGTTTCATAAATTAATTTTACATTCCTATATTCCTACATACATATTTCTATCTGATAATATGATGGTATGGTATTCTGTTAATCACTCCACAAAAGCACTGGAAAAAAAATATTGTTCTTATTTATGACGGACACGCCATTTCTATCTACTACCATTGTAGACGACGTGTAGCCGCAGCCTATGGGAGGGCTGGGCTAACTATTCTATGAGCTTCATAAGGTTCTGCGGCCTCCCCATTTGCCCTATAGACAAGCATCCCCAAACCTACCAAGGCCATTAAGCACGAATGAGGAAACGTGCGTGATTAACAAGTTCCAATACCCTCTGTATTATTATTGGTATTTGGTATGTGGGATGTCGCTATATTATGTATCTCACTTATATCCCTGCTATGTTTGCCAACCTGTCATTCCAGGTTACCGTTTGACATACCGTTTGCTGCATGAGTTGTTGTCTACTTGTAGTTTACTTGTATTGTTCTTTCTTAGATTGATTACTTCTTCTTCGTAGTCGTTGATATTATGTTTTCTTCTCATAGAACCATGTTCATTCTGTTGCCAAGATGAATATGTGTTGTCGATGTGATCATCTAAACATTCATGTATGCCAAAGTTTATAATACTTTTATACTCGATTATCATAATAGGTGGGTGTTACCTTACAATCATGTTTCTCATTGCCGTCTGTTCATTCACCATTGAGGCTTTGTTCTATTCTTGTTGTATCTTGTGAACTATTTCTCTCTGTGTTAGTGTTCATTCATTTCCCTGAAATAAGTGCTCTTGCTATTATGTCTTGCTGCTATGCAAAACATCCAGTGATACAACTCATCTAGTAGTAATACACTATGACAAATGCATGTACATACGTGTGCATCAAAACCTATACCGTGGAATACTCCAATGGGAGAATATAGTTATCAGCCCTGAATATTATTGCACTATCTGTGCTGATATGTCCAATATTATACATTCCAAAACAATTACATTAAATTAAATTATCAATGTGACATATGTGATGCCATGTTTTACATTGGAGCAACGTTTTAAATTTCTCATTCTGTCCCTCATTCATTCTATTATGAGTTCACATCATACCTGGTATTATTGTAATGTGTTGTGATGTAGCTAAATGTATACTATGCAGTTATGTGTGTTTTGCTGTTTGGTAATCTCAGTAATTATGTTTTGGAAATTTGTGTTTACAAAATTTCTGTTGAATATTTGTACAATCTGTAAATACTTATTACTATGTTCTTATTCCTGAATAACATTCATTCTATGATGTGCTGATGGTAAATTAATGATATGTTTCTCATTATGTTGGGTGCTTGAGTCGTATGATAATCAAATGATGGTATTGTCACTTGTTGTCCCTGGGGGGAAAGTAGAATCAACAAGCACACCTTTTAAATTCCTTTTTAAATTCCTTTTTCTAGAGTTTTTGGTCTTTTGCCGGATTTTTTGTCTACACACCTCCCTTTTTAAGTCTTTTGATCACTCTCTCTCTCTCTCTCTCTCTCTCTCTCTCTCTCTCTCTCTCTCTCTCTCTCTCTCTCTCTCTCTCTCTCTCTCTCTCTTTCCACCAGACAAGACCCATCTTCGCATTCCTTCAGCACATACCCCCACTAACACTGGCTTCGAACAAAATGATAAAACATTTAATGCAGAACAGTGTCATTTGTGTGTGCGATGTATGGGTGTGGAGATATGTGGTGTAGTCTATCGTGAATGCTAGACAGGATAGTCTAGTCTAGGATCAGCATCACAGTTGTCATCATGATACAGCTATTCGACTTCACATAGCACAGAACTGGAAGTAGCTCACCCAATGATGTGTCTCACCGACAGATTGCGGCCTTCCAATACATCCGTGAACGTTTGAATGTCTGTATTCCCACTGAGTAATGTATTTAGTTCGTTTCTTGTATTTTCTACACTGTCTATTACACGGTATTGTTTATAGATCATGTATGGACGAACACAATCACTGTCCAGAAAAATATATATCGCTGGCACACTGTTGTCTGTTACTTAGAGTCATTTAGTTCTACAAATACGATATACCGGTCGGTAATATAGTCCGTGTATTGCAAAATATAAACACCGGTTCAACAATATATCGCCTATACACTGCGGTTTGTCACTCAGGGCAAATGTTAATGATAGTCTTTTTCTTTCTCTATTGTTTAGAGTAGCTATTACAGTTCATACTTCTCTGGTTGTTTGGAATACCTTCATTGAGTCCCTCACTTCTAGTGAGTTATTTTGAATGTTAAATTTTAGCTCAGCACTTGTTTGACCTTTTGCTAACTAAGGTTCACAGCTTGATATCCGTTAGCACTGCACCAGAGTATGACCAATTGCTTCTTCTCAGATTGGGAACTACTTTCACTTTCAAGTGGAGGGAACCTGTCAAAGAAATAACATCTGGTGAGAGAAACTCAACTCAGACCCACTCTATGTTAATGTAGGCCCAAGGCCATATTCAGTCTGTAACCTCTATATCATCCTAGAGCTACACTCTGGCATACGTCAGAGTATTTCAGCACATTACCCTAGACAAGGTAAAAGAAAGAAAAGCTAAAGGAACAGAACAGAAATCCCAGTAGACTCCCCTACCATAATATCCTAGCATTGACTTATCCTTTATCTGCCCACTCAATCTCAATTCTGCTGAATAGCTTCTCATGTCATTGTACTTTTCCTACCGACTGTAATGACACACCACTCTTAAAAAGTCGCTTAAAAGTCGACAGGATCGACTTCATTGCACCGGGTTTTATCCCATATGGCTCGGACTCTTTCCGCAGCGCGGAAAGCGTCGCACAAAGCACGAACTCCGTAGCTTTTAGCGACGACCCACAGTGTTTCGAAATGTTTCGACTCCGAAACATTTAACTCGTAAACCGAAGGACGCGGCCCGGATTCGAACCCACAACCTTCGGAGCACGAGTCAAACGGCTTAACCACTTCGCCACAGAGACTCCTAATGACACCCTACTCTACACAGCTTAAGTCACTCTTCAGCCTAATGCTGCAGGCACTCTATACTACGGTTACACACGCCAGTTCACTATGCTCGAGTTCTAATCTGTATCACTACTACCTTATGAAAACTATTTCAGTCCTAGAATTAAACCACCGAGTCCCATCAAGAAAAATGGCTGGTGACTTCAAACAACCTAGACATCGTGATTTGTATTTCTATTTAGGCACTGAAAGAAATCCACACTCCAGCCGGTATCATGCCAACATGTATACTGAATTTAAAACTAGATACTCATTCCCTCGAATTCCGCCTGTAGGACGTCATGGATTTTTCCTCTCCACCAAGCATCCCCTGCTCTTTTCTCATCTTTTGATCCCCGTATAAAAACATGCTGACAATCTTCTTTAATGTAGACAATTCTAGTTGAGATAGTGTCTTCCGTTGCTCCGGGAACTTTGTTCACCGTCTTTCAAAGAGATACGAGCGTGATTGATCGGCCTCCGCTTTCGTATTCAATCGTTCCGATCTTGTCCGATCGGGGCCCCGCTCTCATAATCAAACAAAATCGTAGCGGTATAGACCGCCGATCTCTGGTCTTTGATCCATTAGGTCGACGACTTCTCACAACAACGGTCTCTGTCCTAGATCAGTAAGTCGATGTCCTCCATTAATATTGTGACATAGGCCCCCTCTTAAGAGAATTTACCGCGTCGACTCTTACTCCCTGGAGGTTCGATCCTGATGATCCCCACCAACCTACTCCTCTTCCTCAGGAGCTGGGTGTCTAGACAGGAAATAAGCTCCTACATTCTCCCTACCAGGAATATACTCCACCGTGAAGTGGTACGGCTGCAGCAGCAACGGCCACCGCATAAACGTGCGTTGGGCTTCTGAGAGGTGGCTAGGAACACAAGCGTTGATGAACCGACATGACCCGAAACTGCACTCCACTCAAATACGGTTTAAATTTTTGCACGGCCCATACGAGTGACAAGCATTCTCTCTCGACTGTCGAATAATTCCTTTCCGCCGAGAGAAGTTTCTTACTTGCGTAAGCCACTGGTTTCAAAACCGAAGTGTCATCTCTCCCTTCCTGTAACAAGGCTGCCCCAATTCCAATACCACTCGCATCTGTTCTAAGCACAAAGGTTTTTAAAAGGTCGGAAGCTGTAGTACTGGTTTATTCACCAATGCCTCCTTCAACTGTCTGTAGGCACCCTCGCATTCTGGCGTGCATACAATTGTATCTGGGAATCCCTTTTTCAAAGTTTCTGTTAATGGATTTCCCAGTTCGGTGAAATACGGGATGAATTTGTGATAACATCCGCACAACGATAGGAAGGATCTCACATCTTTCTTCGTTTTTGGCCTTGGAGCTCGTCTGACCTTTTCTAGGTTCTTCTCCTCTGGGAAAATGTTTCCTGGAGTGATGGTATGACCTAGAAATTCAAGAGTTTGGTAACTTGGTTGGGCGCGTGGTAAGCCCTGCCTCCCGGAGCCTTTTGAAAACTCTCTCCAAGGACCCCACATGGTCATCGAAGCTGTCACTGGCAATCAGTATATCATCCATGAACGAGATAATGGACGGATCCCGTAGTGGATCTAACAAGGCCCTCATCATGCCAGTAAATACACTAGGCGCATTACTGAGTCTAAAAGGCATTACTTTGAACTCATAGTGTCCATTGGGATTACTGAAGGCCAGCATAGGTCGATCCTACGGTTTGACCGGGATCTGATAATACCCCCGACTCAGATCTTCGTCAGAGAAGTACTTAACCTTATGGAGCCTAGCGAATAACTGGGTTGGATTCGGCAAAGGTTCCATCTGAAACTGGGTGTGACTATTCAAGAGTCTATAGTCTATACACAACCGGTGTTATCCACTTGGTTTGCGTAACAACACCACCCCAGCGTTATATGGGGATGTGGATGGCGAAATCACGTCGTCCTCGAGCAGTTTCTGTATCTCCTCCTCCAAGGCCTTCTTTTTAGAAAATGGCACTGGTTAAACTTTTTGGCGGACAGGATCTTGCGTGGTTAAGGTCATCTCGAACTCGACCAGCTCTGTAAGTCCGGGTTTATCAGTCAGGATCTGCTTATGAGACTTTAGAACATGGGCAATATTTTCCCTCTCCTGAGGAGTCACATCAGGGTTCACCTGCACATCCCGATAGGTTTCCTGGTGCACTAGTGGATACTCCCTGCCCTCGTTTGGTCTTCAGTATCTACTATTACTGCCATCGCCATGAGATGGGCTGCTCCTTCACCGGTTCTCTCGTCGTATTTCCGCAGGAGATTAATATGGACAATCTTCGACTTTCCCCGGATCCGGATCTGATAGTTGGTTCTTGAGACCATCCTTTCCACGGGAAATGGTCCCTGTCATCCTATCTCCAGGTTGTTGGTTCCCGTTGGGAGTAGCAACAAGACTTTGTCTCACACGAAAAGAGATCTGTCTCTAGACATACGGTTGTAGTACTCCGCATGTCTCTTTCTGGCCTTTTTCAAGTTTTTAATCGCCAGAGCCCAGCCCGTGTGAAGTTTTTCTTTCAGTTCCTCCACGTTTTTGTAAGAGGAGATCACTTCTTCTGACGTCCCCTCCTCAGTCCAGCTCCTCAGCAAGGCTTCCAATGGCCCCTTTATGGGACGACCGAACAGCAGAGTAGCTGGCGGTAATCCTGTTGAGCCATGAGGCACTTCCCGATAGGCGAAAAGTGCTGCTGGGATGTATTCATCCCACCTATCAGGTTTTTCCTGTGCCAGTTTCCTGAGCATTGTCATCAACGTGTCGTTGAAACGCTCGACTTGCCCATTAGCTTGAAGGTGGTAAGGACTGGTATGAATATGGTTGGAGTGGAACACCCCAAAAACCTCCTCTATGAGTTTCCCACAATACTGGGACCCATTATCCGTCAGAATCTGATTAGGGAAGCCTAATCTCGTAACGGTCTCCATCAGTGCATCAGCCACTCGTTTCGAGTCAATGGTTGGCAATGGTATGGCTTCACCCCACATCGAACAGCAATCCACCATTGTGAGGATGTACATATTCCTCTTCTTAGTCCTTCGAAGAGGACCCACGATGTCGATGGCTACCCACTCGAAAGGAGAGTTCATGATGGGCATTTCACCAAAGACCACCGGCGCTGTCCAGTATTTCGGTGCAACCCTCTGGCACTCAGGGCATGATTTCACATACCGACGCACATCTCCAGTCATTCCTAGCCAATAATAATAGAAGAAAATTCGCTGCATGGCTGCGGCCATACCCATGTGTCCACTGAACGAAATGGTATGCCCCATCTGAAGAATTTGGGAACGGTAGGGCTTCGGGACTACCAATTGACCAGTAAGTTGTCTCCCTTTCCGGCTCTCCGATAGAGCATCGATTCTTCATGTAGTACTGTCCTCGTTTAGGTGGGTCAGCACTTTTCTGCAGCTTCCTATAGCAAGGACGTAGGGTTGTATCCTCACTCTGGGCAGTTCGTAACTCCCCCGGCATTGGGTTTGAGACCATTGCTTCTGCTTGATCATTTCCCGTCTGAGAGCGTGGCTGCATAGCTCCCATGTGGATTGGTTCCTTGGGCATTCCCCAAAAGACATACCGGCAACCGAGGATGACGGGAAATATGAGATCAGTCAATACAGCGGCCTTGATCGTGCCGGTGACATATCTTGACCGAATCTCCACCTGAGCAATTGGTAACTTCATGGCCACAGCACTCTTTGTCGCAGACTGTAACTCCATGGTCTCACGTGTGAGTTGTTCTGTGTGTACCAGATCAGCAGAAATCACAGATTCTCCATCCAGGCCAGTATCATATAAACAGTTGACTTGTTGGCAATTCACCTCAATCAACTATACCACCGGTGGTCTCCCTTGGTCCGGAGTGTCTTCCCCCTCCTCAACCCTTTACTTAGAGTCCTCTTTAGGTTCCCCGAGGCATGTTGTGAAGTGGGAGTCATTTCACTTGAATCTGCAGTCTTTAGTATTATGTGTTTTCGACCTGCAGTGTTTGCACCATTTTCCCGTCCAAGGTTTTTTCTTTCCGGCCTTCGGTGCGCTCTCTTGGTTCAGAGTTTCTTCGCCGACCTCAGCCTTGTCGGTGACAACCTCCTTAGGAGCCAAAAAATATTACAACAGGCTACTCGAGTAACAAAGACATCTTCAACAGTCATAGATCACATTTATGTAACTTGCTCAGACAACATCATAGAATGCGCTGTACCCAATTGTGCAATGAGCGATCACTACCCAATATGCTGCACGTGGTCTAAACAAGGAATTAAAACTCCTAAACATAAACACATTAGTGTAAAATATAGAAGTTATAAACATTTCAACCAAAACGCATTTTTACAGGACTTGCTCAGTTCACCTCTAGACAATGTTTATCAGCTTCCTGACCCGGATGATGCTCTGGAATTCTGGATGAAAATATTTATTGATGTTTTTGATAGACATGTGCCAATCAAGGAAGTTCGAGTAAAACACCACGTCAAGCCACCTTGGATCACCCAGGAAATACTTGAAATTATGAGAGACAGAGATCAAGCACATAAACAGCGGGATCTCAGCGCATACCGTACTCTTAGAAACAAAGTTCAATATACCATACGACGGGAAAAGAAAAATTACTTTAAGAACTTAGTAATGGATAAAACAAATAGTAAGGATATATGGAAGGCAATTAACACCTTGACAAACAAGTATAACCTCCGAAATTCTTTACCATCAAATCATATTACATGCGACCAATTCAGTAATTTTTTTCAAACTGACATAGACCAGTTGAAGGCTTCAATACCTAATTCTCCTTGCAACTTATCTTTACTGTCATCGTTTTGCGAGAATAGATGCTCCGGCGATATTCTTTCCGACATACCGCTAATGACAATCACTGAGGTATTCACTTACCTCAGTAACCTAAAAAACACAACCTCATCTGGGTTAGATGGAATCAGCAACCGGATTCTCCGTTGTGCTGCGCCAGTGATATGTATATCACTAACCTATGTATATAATCATTGTCTCACCAAAGGCCACTTTCCATCAGCTCTCAAAATCGCTAAAGTGTACCCTCTTCTTAAATCTGGTTCATTGGACAATGATCTCCCGAGCAATTACAGACCCATTTCCTTACTATCATCACTATCTAAGCCACTAGAAAAACACATCCATAAAGTAACATTACAGTATTTAGTTCGCAACAAGCTTATTGTTGACAACCAATCAGGATTTCGACCAAAATATTCTTGCCATACGGCCCTAACAAACATGATAGAAAATTGGCACCAGAATATAAACAACAACAGCCTATGTGGAACTGTGTTTATTGATTTCAAGAAAGCATTTGATATGATAGACCATGTTATTTTAATAAAAAAACTTGAGACAATGAAAATTGGCCCTAATGTAGTCACTCTAATATCATCTTTTCTATCAATCAGAAAGCAAGTAGTATCACATAATAAATGTCTGTCTCATACCACTTCCTTCAATATTGGAGTACCGCAAGGCTCTATTCTTGGCCCTCTATTGTTTGCCATATATATTAACGATCTACCTTTGCATCTTTCGTCGTCCTGCGATCTATTTGCAGACGACTGTACAGTGTATACAAATGCTGAAAACTGTATTTTATTGGAGTCGTCTTTACAACAAGAATTAAATAATGTAGTTAGGTGGAGCTATTCAAACCGTATGCAAATTAACATCACTAAAACAAAATCAATGTTACTAACAACCAGACAAAGACTTCAAACTCTAAGCTCACACACATCACTTCAACTTCACATCGATAACATGCCAGTAGAAAGTGTAATTGAGCACAAAACATTAGGCATAATCATTGATAGAAACCTAACCTTTAATTCCCACGTTCAAGGGCTGATGAAACAAACAGCGAAAAAAGTCTACCAACTCGCCAAAATTAAAAACTTCCTTGATGAGGACACAAGGAAACTATTCTATACTTCTCATATACAGACACACTTTGACTACTGCTCTACAATCTGGGACGGTTGTTCTAATTCAAACACCAAAAGACTTTACTCACTCCAGAAACGGGCCATGAGTCTAATTTATAACAAACATTTATCTGACAATCCTAGTCTGTATAAACACCTTCAGTTACTACCACTCCGCAAACGCCTGCTTTTCAATAAAGCTAAACTAATTCACAAAATCCGGCATCGGAATGCCCCAAATTACCTTTGGCCATTGTTTAAATATAATGCTAGACACAGTAAACGTTTAAATATATTACACATTCCGAAGCCTAGGATTGACTTATACAAAACAAGCTTAACGTACTCTGCAGCTCAGCTGTGGAACAATCTTCCACAAGAAATCAAAGACATCACCAATCCCTATTCATATAATCGCAAATTACTCGAACACTATCTCAGTACGGATTATCTTCCCCCTTAATAATAGAGATAATAATAATAATAACAAAACCCTAGTATGACAGCCAGTCCCCTTTTGGTAGACCAGTATATTCCACATGGCTAATAACAAGTGTCAGACCATTATCTAATTTTACTGTGTCGTGTAGTTTTGATGTTCGCATTTTTGCCCATGCCTTTATAATGCATATCTTTTATATTGTTGCTGTTCTCTGTTAGCCTTGAATGATGTGTGAATGAAATAATGTATGACAGAGAGTGATAGAAGGGCAGAATGTTAGACGGGCCTGCGTGCCCAATTCTTAACCCTTTGAAAATAAAGTTTGTTCGTTCGTTCGTTCGTTCGTTCACTTGGCATGCCGCAAAGTGAGAGCTTTTCTTATTCGATCTGCAGTCCTTTGTGTTGTGAGAGGGCGACTTGCAGATCGAATCCACTTCTCAAACCACGGTCGTTTTGGTGGAGAATTCGAGGTGCTCTTGTTTTCTTCCTTCATCTTCTTCGAACTCTCCATTGAAGTCTTCACATAAAGTTCCCCTTTCTTGTATTCCGCGTTCTTGGTTTTCTGTCGGTCCTGTTTCTCCTGATCTTTGCTGGCTTGCGTACTTGGTTCTGCAGCCTCCCCAATTACCTCCACGAATCTCTCCGCCAACTGATTCACCACATCAATCCGTTCTGCCCCTTGTTCTCCCAAGAATGTTCTGAGAGGTTTCGACAGTTGCTGTCGCATCTGGTCGACTACCATGAGCTGTTCCAGACTCTCATAGTCCCGCTTGAACTCAGCCAAATCCATATATATATATATATATATATATATATATATATATATATATATATATATATATATATATATATATATATATATATGACACACACAGTACACCACAAACACTCTCTCAATGACCAGAGTAGACTAGGATCAAGACATATGTAGACTTGTAAAGTGTGAACAGGTATGTAATTTTCATCCCGCATTTCACTGAACTGGGAGCTCCATTAACGGATAGCTTGAAAAAGGGATCCCCGGATCGAATCGTATGGACACCCGAGTGCGAGAGTGCATACAGTCAGTTGAAGGAGGCCTTGGTCAGCAAACCTGTTTTAATGCTCCCCGAACTTTCCAAGCCATTTGTGTTGAGAACGGATGCGAGTGGGATTGGAATTGGGGCAGCCTTGTTACAGGAAGGGAAAGACGATGCTACGGTTTTGAAACCAGTAGCATACGCAAGTAAGAAACTTCTCCCGGCTGAAAGGAATTATTCGACCGTCGGGAGGAAGTGTTTGTCTGTCATATGGGCCGTGCAAAAATTCCAGCCCTATTTGTATGGAGTTAAGTTTCGGGTCGAGTCGGATCATCAACCTCTGATGTTCCTGGCTACTTCTCAGAAGCTCAACGCCCGTTTGATGCGGTGGTCGTTGCTGCTTCAGCCCTACCACTTCACGGTGAAGTATATACCTGGGAAGGAAAATGTTTGAGCTGATTTCCTGTCTAGACACCCAGCTCCTGAGGAAGAGGAATAGATCATCTGGATCGAACCTTCAATGAGCGAGAGTTGATGTGGACTACTATCTTAAGAGGGGGCATATGTCGCGAAAATTCTTGGAGTTGTCGATCAATGAAAGACTGTCGCGCCATTCGTCTACAGGCAGCCGTCATTCTTTGATGTTGGAGACAAACTGTCCTGATATCGTCGGCAAGAACTTTTGTTGTGGGGAAAAGATTCTCCAGATTATAGGCCGGCAAGACTTTTGAAGTACCGGGACAATTCTCCAGATGAAAGCGGGACAGATGGCCAGTTGTTTACATCGAGTCGTAAAAGGAAATAGAAAAATAGCTTCTCGAAGCCTAGTGTCTAGTCAGATTTGTGACGTCATTAAGAAACAGTATTAAAACAGGCTGGATAAACAACTTTGGGAGGATCGACCAAATGTTGTGAAGCAACAAGGACGAGTGTGATATTCCTAGTTTGATTATGTAGAGAGACTACTGTGTCTTATGTTGATTTACATCGGCGGACATTTATCCATTGTGTGATTTAGTATTCTCGATTTCAAACAGGAATAAATCTATGGTATTTAATTAAATAGACCCAAATTCGATGATTCTTAGGAGACTAGAGTGTTAATGTGCGTTATGAGAACGTATTATAAGAGCGTCGGCAGCAGTAGGCTATGGCGTTGCTTAAAATAGCTAGTGTGAGATATAAATTAACTCTGATTTAAGAACAATGTAGTGGGATGATATGTAGATAGATTAAGGATGATTGGGGGGATGGAGGAAAAGTAAAGTGGTAAGATCTTCCAGTGAGGTATCTACTGGGTTTCTGCACTTTTCGTTTAGTCTCTCCTTGTCTTATCGTGACTCAGACCGATGTGATGAGCTCATCTGCCTTATGACAGAGTTTAGTTCTCTGTTATATATCTGAGTGCGGATATCGGCCTACACTCGCCTAATAAAGGTCGGAATCGGGTTGCTCTCACCAGGTGTGTTCTCTCTTCAACAGGTTCCACTATGTTTTCCAGAAAGCTAGCAAAATCGGCATAGAAGATGGTTATGGCTTGATCATTGAAGGAAGTTTTTACTCAGCGGGCTTTTGCACTGGGCCCATAATCCAGAGGGTCTGCAAGAACCTGGCCTCTGCTGAGTGATTCCTCAGTGGTAGTTCTCATCATAGTAGAGTGAAGATAATTACAATACCACCAGTAACAAGAACAAAAATAGTTATATAGAGAACTTGAAAATTAACATTGTGTTTTCCAATTGGTAAATTCCAGTGAGAAATTATCTACTAACATTTAGTTTCAAATTGACAGTGAACATTATTTTACTGTACAAGGGTTATCAGAGCACAGAACTTTTAGTGACATATTAGCTACGCTGTGTGTGTCAGATTCATGGTCAGTACTGGACTATATCCCTATTGGTGACCAGGCATCCGGACTATCCAAGAGCCACTGGAGGAAGCCTACACCTGGCCGGAGAGACGAGTCATTTGGTGAGGTCCTTCTGTACTTGATATATGGTGCTGTTGTATGGCCAGTACTGTGATGAAGCAGACTTTGCTCCTGAGCTGTTCGGTCTGATTCTGTATATGCAGTAGATTATAAGACAGACATTCTACATATACACTTTGCACATACCTGACACTTTGCTTTATTAAATTAATTTGTCATTTTCATAGACGCTAGAGTTGTATAGTATGTTTTGGAAAAGAATGAGAGGGGGCATGGCCCTGTGATAAGAGAGAGAGAGAGAGAGAGAGAGAGAGAGAGAGAGAGAGAGAGAGAGAGAGAGACTCGACCGCATCCCCTCCGCCAGGGAGAGCGGTCAATCCTGAAGAGACCAGGAGGAGATACGGTGCCCGAGGCAAGGGCAGGGGAGATGAGGTAATAGGAGAAGGTTAGCCACTCCCTCATGAGACACGCAGGCGTTGTTCAGAGAGTTAGCACTCTCATCACGATAACATCACACCTCGTGTAGCCACAGCACAGTTGAGTATGCACTCAACAAGCCACGGTTGCCAACGGCGTGCGATGTGAGGTAACACGCACCAAGGTGAAGGTCACGCCGCGTGGTGTGTAACGATGGGACAGAAGTTGGTCAGACGGGAGACTGGACTTGAGGCGTTCACATCGTTTAGAATAGCGTTAGGAGTTTTGTGTTCACTAATAGATAGAACTAGCATAGGGTTAGCAGTTTGTGTTAGATAATTCTGTGGCTGTATATTGTGTATTGCATTAGCGACTGTTTACCGCTTGTAAGCGAGCCAACGGCAATAAAATGGACCATGCATTTTGCCTCCCACACGACTTGCAAGTTGTCTTGTATGGGTGTGTGAGAAGTACCCGATGATGCCTGTCAGTTGAGTTGTTGACAGGCCAGGGTAATTGTGGTTGTCAGAAGTGAAGCTTGAATGTAATATTCAAGCTACTCCACTCGTCCACGAGGCTCTAGACTAGGGTTTAATTTGTGTAGTGACGGTGATTTGTGCAGACGAGAGAAATTTTGCAAGCTAGAAATGTGCCTATCGTGACGTATTAAACTGTTTAATTGTGTTTATGAAATATTTATTTAGTCAAAGTATGTATTCATCAAAGCTGTAAGTATTAATATTCTTGTTTTCTCATATTTATTTATATATTTACCTTTTTGTTGAGAAATGAGTACCAAAAATGATTCACGGCGGAGCGATACAAAGCCAGCCGACAATATCGATTTTTCATCGCGCTGTGCTGTGACGTCAGATGATTGACAAACAGTCGTCTGGGCTCATTAGCATACAGCAATCGAGTGTGTAGAGAATTGCTAAACGGCTGCCCGCCTGAATCGGTACGTTATATCATTTATTAGTTATTTATTTCAACTACTAAAGGAATATAATTATTTATTTACACATTATTATGTTATTTTGATTTCTTTACAAGCATTTATTCATTTTTGGGTCTATTTTCTCTTTGCTTATCGTCACGATGGAACTATTTTCGGGCTAAGCATCTGATACTTAGCTGCACAACGTCTACAGAAATTAACTAGGTTAGTAACGAAAGGCAATTATTGTTTAAAACAAAGACAGGACATTGACATTAAAATTAATTGATACATGTTCTAGTTGTTCGTGAGTCTGTCATTGTCTAAGTCATTGTCCTTAGGTGTCGAGTAAATCATATCGTTTAGTAGGCGTGTTTACTGCTGCCCTACATATCAGAGGGCAAACAACAGCTGTGCACATACACCTGTGGGCCAAATACAGTGTGCTACTTACGAAACGTGTCTCCACCCCAGTGTACCAAACAAGGTGACCTGTGTCAAAGGAGCTTCGTTCCCACATTAAGCTGAGTACAACTATATTTTTGGCATGCATTGTGATTAATAGTGCATCTCTTTTTCAGCTTGTGATACACTATAATATTTTTGTGCTCTGATTTTTCAACATAGAAGTTTGTTCAACATATAAACTGGAAATAAAATTAATATTCCTTAACAAGGAACAAATAGATAACATTGGAAATAAATAGGTAAATAAACAAAACAGTGTAGGTCAACACTAGCTACATTACTAAACAGCATGGCTACGTTATCTGATTTTATAAAAGCAGGTAAAGAGTTACAATATACAGGAAAAGACTTAGAAGAATATGCTGATAAGAAATTTAAAGAAGCAAAGGATGCAGAGAGAGACGAACGTGCTCGTGAAAGACAACACCAAATACAATTAGCGGAGGTAAATAAGCAAAAAGAAATAGAAACAAAACAACAACAGTTAGAACATGATAAGGAAATTAAGCAACAACAGTTACAACAAGGTAAAGAGATGGCACAACTAGCTGAAATAACAAAACAGAAACAGCTAGAAGATGACAAACAAATTAAGCTAAAGCAATTAGATCAGGAGAGAGAAATAAAACAAAGGGAATTAGATCTAAAGCAAAAAGAAATAGAGACACAATTAAAAATGAAAGAAATGGATATAGACTCACACGCAGAAATCTCTGCCACTAAACTAAAAAGTCAACAAGAGGAAAATAAGTTCAACAAATACAAGAATATTATCAAACCATATTGTAAAGAGGACTCCATATCTGCCTGGACAGAGAATGTAGAGTATCAATTTAAATATCACCAAGTTCCTTTAGAGATGTGGGCTCCTATTTATATGAAGAATCTGAGTGGTGAGCCCCTTAAAGTAATAGAATCTATACCAATTGACCTTAGATCTAGCTATCAATACATCCATGACAGGATTATGCAGCACTTTTTACTTGATGCCCCTGGGTATCAGGTTCTATTCTCAAATCTAAAACCTAAACCTAGTGAAACCTTTATTGATTATGTTTCAAATGTACAGAGTGTACTAGACAGGTGGCTTAAAGCAGCTAACATAGGAAAAGACTTTGATAGATTAAAAAACTTAATAGCTATGGATAAGGTAATATCCACCATACCTTCTCCTTTTGCTAAATTTTTACAGCAGGCAGACATTGAGAACATCCAGCAATTTGAGAAGAAAGGTTCAGCATATTTTTCTTCCAACAGAGATATTTTTAAAACTTCAAATGACTCTGAGATAGTTTCCTTTGTCAAAGACCAATCAAAAAACTATCAGGGTAACAGAAAACCTTTTCAGAAGTATGATAAGAAAGACAGAAAAGTTTCCAAATGCATGTACTGTCAACTAATGCACGACACTTATGCTATGTGCGACAAATCGCCGAATTATCCGGCGCATCTTGAAAATGTGATCAAGAAGCAGCAAAGCAAACGGTCTGCATACAGGCGTGCAATCAAATGTTTTTTTTTGTTCCTCTTATGGCCATTATTCTAATAAGTGCCTTGGCCGCCAACGTTTGAAAGCTAACAACGCTATGTTGATTGACACCTCGTCAGATAGTGGTAGTGAGAATGAGTGTGAGGTTGAAAGTGACTTACCTACTAACCAAGCAGAAGATGTGTGTGGTGCAAACGATATGTTAAGCTTTGACAGCTGTGAACGATGTCACCAATTCCATGCAGACGGAAAACTAGAATGTGGACATACAGTACCATTCTCATCTGAGAATGTAAATGCAGCATTAGCCTCCAGAGGCAGTTTAGTGTTCCACAATGCAATGGTCAATGATGTACCATGCCAATGTTTGCTGGATAGCGGCAGCACCCTTATTGGTCTTCGAAAAGAACTAGTGAGTCCGGGTGATTACACAGGTGACACTGTGAAATGCCGAATCTTTTCGGGTAACGTTGAAATTTACCCTTTGGCAAAAGCCCGTATTGATTCTCCTTTTCTTTCCGGTACCTTTACTTGTGCAATACTTAACAACCCGTGTACTGACTTAATTTTGGGGTGCTTACCTCAACTGAAACAATGTACTAGTGAAGAAATAGTTGCATGGGATAAATTAAATGCAGCTAATGCAACAACAAGAGCAGACAGTGTGAAACATCAAGACACACTACAAGATGAGAGACTACTGTTGCTTTCTCCAACTGGCACAGATGACAACAGCAGACAGAAGTTTATAGAACAGCAGAAAGCTGGCCCTAGTGTGTCTCCATACTTGAAATTATTAAAAGATAAAGCCAAAGTGACCAAAAATGCTTCATGGTTCTTTAGACTTAATAATGGCATTTTAACTAGATATTATACTACTGGTAACCATGAGATTCAGCAAACGGTGTTACCTGAACAACATCGTCTAACTGTGCTAAAGATTGCACATGAGTCACCGTTTGCTGGTCATCTTGCATATGATAAAACCAGGGCCAGAATTCAGGCTCATTTCTATTGGCCAGGTTTTTGCAATGATATAAAATTATTTTGTCGGTCTTGTGATGTCTGTCAACAATTAGTACGCAAGGGTAAACATCCTACAGCTGAAGTACAACCTTCTACACTGGCCTCCAGACCATTTGAGAGTGTGGCGGTAGATATTGTTGGACCCCTGAATCAGGTGTCCAGCAAAGGAAATCGCTTCATATTGACAATGGTCGACCTATGTACAAGGTGGGTTGAGGCAGTAGCTTTGAAGTACATCACCTCCAAAGATGTTGCCAATGTATTTATACACCTGTTCTCACGATTCGGATTCCCACGGACCATTTTATCCGATCGTGGAACTCAGTTCATATCGGCTGCAACGCAAGCCCTTACAAAAATGTTAGGTATTAAACAACATTTTACGACAGCATACCATCCAGCCAGCAATGGAATAGTAGAGAAAATTAACGGTGACCTAAAGCATATGCTGGCTAAGGTGACAGCAGAAAACCCAGCTGATTGGGATACACTGTTACCAACAGTGCTGTTCGCCTATCGGGAGATTCCCCATTCAAGCACGGGTTTCTCACCGTTTGAATTAGTTTACGGGGCTAACCCACGTGGACCCCTAACCATTTACCATCAGGTAATAACTGATTCTATTGAAATTCCGATCCCTAAAACACCTTATGAAATGGTGACAGAAACACGAGACAAGATCATGAAATCGTGTGTTATAGCTAAGGCAGCTTTGGAGAGGAAGGGTCAAATCTACCGCCAATATGCCAACAAAGGGGCAAGAACAATTGAACTTGAACCAGATCAAGACATACTCTTGCTACTTCCAGACAAAAGAAATTTATTATTAACCTCATGGCAAGGGCCATTCAAGGTGGTACGTAGAATTTCAGATGTTGACTATGAAATATCAATAAACGGACACTTAAAGATATTCCATGTCAACATGTTGAAACCTTACTTTTCAAGACACGAAACAGAAGTAGTGACAGACGAACAGAGTGCACCAACACCTAGTGATCAGACGACAGACATACACAACGCAACTACACTAGTTAGCGAGACTGGCAGTTCCGACAATGGCAATACACCTAGTCAGTTAACAGAATACGCACTTAGTACCACCACTGTACTGAATCAGGTAGACAACGACGGAATGGAACTACCTGTTCCCATCGTAGACAAAACTGCGACATTGGACAGTATACATATAGATCAGGGACTAACAGACAGTCAACGACGACAATTAGTGGAGTTAATTACTGAATACAAAGACCTATTCTCTGACATCCCAGGTAGGACGGACAGAATCGAACACTCCATTCTTCTTTCGGACTCTAAGCCTATCAAATGCAGGCCGTACTCAATCCCACTCAGCTATAGGGAAAATCTAAATAAGGAAATTCTTAATTTAGAAGCTAGTGGGATTATCCAAAAGTCTACATCTGAGTACTCTTTTCCAATCGTCCTAGTTAAGAAGAAGGATTCCACAATTCGTCTGTGCGTAGACTATCGAAAACTCAATAACATCACTAAGATCGACGCAGAACCTATTCCTTCCTGCGAAGATCTTATCTTGGACATGTCTACTTCAAAAATCTTTTCAAAACTAGATCTTACTAAGGGATATTGGCAGGTCCCTATGAAGCCTCAATCTATGCATTTTACTGCGTTTTCAACCCCTTTAGGACTATACGAGTGGCGATTTCTTCCTTTCGGACTTCGAAATGCTCCTGCCACTTTAGTACGCTTAACTAGAGATCTATTACATGGAGTGACGAATACTGTGACCTATATAGATGATATATGTGTCCATACTGAAGACTGGACTACACACTTACTGAAACTGAGACATGTCTTTGATAGGTTGCGACTCTTCGGTCTCACTGTCAAACCGAGCAAAGTCGAATTAGGCCTAAAAGAAATTGAATTTTTGGGTCATGTCATCTCTCAAGGTCAACTAAAGACTGACAATAGGATTATTACAAAAATTATGAATCTAACCATGCCTACTACGAAAAAGCAGGTTAGAAGTCTTTTAGGATTAGTTAATTACTACAGTAAATTTATTCCAAACCTAGCTGAAATTACAAGTGTATTTTCTAATGTGCTAAAAGCATCAGTAAAATTGGATGTGAAAGATGCATTATTAATTTCTGCATTGTCAAAATTGAAAATTCTTTTTAGTAATGTTCCCATCCTCCGCTTGCCTAACCCTGGGCTCGTTTATTATCTTAGGACAGATGCCAGCAGGATCTCCATCGCTGCAGTCCTAGGCCAATTTTATGAGGGCATCTTCCATCCGATTTGCTACGTGAGCCGTAAGATCACACCTACCGAGTCCAGATATTCGATAGCAGAACTGGAGGCCCTGAGCGTCATCTACTCGGTGAGAAAGCTCCATCGTTTCCTGGCGGGTGTGCACTTCATTATCCAGACCGACAATTCTCCCATCACGGTCATCCAGAGTGGTGTGCATCGAAATGACCGGATATACAGGTGGTCTCTTATTTTGCAAAACTATACATTTAGTATAGAACATATCAAGGGTAAGGATAATATTCTGGCTGATACCCTTAGCAGACCATCTGGGGTAGAAATACCTGAAATCCAACAGTTAAATGTAGAGTGATAGTTAGTACATGAATATTTGATAATATAAGATGTAAAATAGCTTACATACATATCCACATTATTGGCGTAATCATGTACCAAAACACTGAACTATCATATGTCCGTAGACATCAGATTAAGAACTGTGCTGCTATACTTAGATACCACCGTGTGAACGAGGACAGCTCATTTCCAACTAAGCTCCATTCCGGTGTATCATGTGTGTTAAACGCAGAAAACAGTGTCAGAACAGTGCTTAATTTCAGACACAAAAAGGCTGAACTACGACACCAGTTAACTCTACACGTGCACTACCGAGAGAACATTAAGATGACTATGTGATGTATTTCAGATACCCAGGCAAAGTGTGTAGATATATTATGCCTATACAACAAATGTACAAACGTTAAGGCAAATACTAACCTGTGGAAACTGAAGACCATGTATATAAACTTATTGTGATATGTAAAAATTATTTTAAGATAACGATCAGGTAGATGTAGGTTAGGGAAAGATAATAGTTCTCATTTAGTTTAATAGAATAGTTAATACAGTATTTAAAATTTACTTAGCTTAAATATTAAAATATTAGTTTAGACATAGAAATACTTAAAATTAAATTTATGTTAGGAATAGTACCATTTAGAGGGTTACACTTCATTTAGCTATAGCTTAGTTTAGCTTACCCCATCTTAATAAAACCATACCATCCAACTAACATTACCATGTATTAGTATCATCCAGTCACACCATAATAGAATAAAAACATTATATAAGTGAACATACATCTTTTACAACATTTAGATTAACAACATCACTCATGTAATTTCTTTCAGCTATTAAAAACATTATTTAGCTTAGTATTGAGAAAAATAGATAATTGCTATTCATATCATCCATTTAATTAAGGTACATAACTCACATCACATCTATGACATTTAGTTAGTGATATTACATCCCTTAGATTAGATAAAGATAAGAATTAATATAACCATATCATATAATTAACATAACAAAGTTAATAAAGTAGTTAACACATAGTTATAGAATTAGTATTAGTAGGGTAGAATATAGAATTTGTATTTTAGTGTAATATAGTATGATAAGATCAAGGGAACAAACCATCAACCCGTGCTCATCCATGTAAATATATTGTATATACATGACTCGTGCAACGACTTTCGCACAGTCATTGGGCTCACTTATCTCAAACTGAGCCAAACCTGTACAGTCTCACTCCAAGGTTTTTAAATAAGTAGAAGAATAAGTATGGAGGGATGAGTGATGGGTGATAGAAGTAAGGGTGAAAGGAGTATGACAGAAGGGTGAAAGTGAGAATGAATGAAAGATAGACGGGAGAGAATGCAAGCAGTCAGCAAATTCTTCTGCTGCCTGCCACGACTTTTAATATTTGTCTGTGTTAATGTTGGTTTTCGTTAGTGAAAATGTGTTGGTATGAATGTGTTGTCTGTGATATAGTTTAGAACTTAGATTACAGTATTTTGGGTTTCATAACAAGGGAATGTAGTCACGAATTAGTGTTATACACCTGTTTGTGGCCACATTGAACCAAATTATGACACTCAAAAAACTAACATACATACACATAGAATTTATAAATAGAGGATAGAAGTTAGATTAGTAGATTTATTACATCCAAACACGCAAACAACCAGAAAAACAAACATATAAATTGCATACACTATTTGTAGATCAAAGGCAGATAACTTTGGGGCCAAGGGACATAATAGACAACGAAGAACTAAATTAACAGTGAAATAAAGTCTTACGCGCGGAAGCGAAGGAGGTAAAGCCTGTCGCACACACTCTTGTAGAATGGTTGTTAAATATTATATGGGGGACATGAAGCAATTCATGTGTTGACCCTAAGAAAGTCAACTTTGTATGGGTAGTAAGTTAATTTACTATTTGAGGGCAGGTCTTATATGACAACGGTCCGGTTCAGACATACCTCTAATAAATATAATATAGCATGTGAGAAGAGGGCTCACGCCAACCAGTCAAGTTTGTGGCGATTGCCAGTAGCCAAGTAAAGCTTTGCTACATTGTGACAATAGTTATTAATAGTCCATTGGAATGCCCAAAGCCAGGTTATCTAGAGTCTTTGACAAAAATTAGAGACACTAATTTTTTGTTTAGGAACCTCTTGCGTCACAACCAATGAGTGAAAGTTGATGACGCAACACAAGAGGGGTGGGTGTGTGTCAAAGACTCGACCGCATCCCCTCCGCCAGGGAGAGCGGTCAATCCTGAAGAGACCAGGAGGAGATACGGTGCCCGAGGCAAGGGCAGGGGAGATGAGGTAATAGGAGAAGGTTAGCCACTCCCTCATGAGACACGCAGGCGTTGTTCAGAGAGTTAGCACTCTCATCACGATAACATCACACCTCGTGTAGCCACAGCACAGTTGAGTATGCACTCAACAAGCCACGGTTGCCAACGGCGTGCGATGTGAGGTAACACGCACCAAGGTGAAGGTCACGCCGCGTGGTGTGTAACGATGGGACAGAAGTTGGTCAGACGGGAGACTGGACTTGAGGCGTTCACATCGTTTAGAATAGCGTTAGGAGTTTTGTGTTCACTAATAGATAGAACTAGCATAGGGTTAGCAGTTTGTGTTAGATAATTCTGTGGCTGTATATTGTGTATTGCATTAGCGACTGTTTACCGCTTGTAAGCGAGCCAACGGCAATAAAATGGACCATGCATTTTGCCTCCCACACGACTTGCAAGTTGTCTTGTATGGGTGTGTGAGAAGTACCCGATGATGCCTGTCAGTTGAGTTGTTGACAGCCCTGTGATAAGAGAGAAAGAGAGAGAGAGAGAGAGAGAGAGAGAGAGAGAGAGAGAGAGAGAGAGAGAGAGAGAGAGAGAGTGAACCAAGGACTGACGGGGTGTTGTGGACAGAAATCCAGAAGATCCTCAAGATAATGATATGGGGTTAATAGAATGTGGGTGTTGATTCCCCTCACCCCAGGTTCGACACTTATTACGACAATAGGTAAAAGTTATGAATTTTTAAAGCACAAATTATCGTCTGTCAAGACGGCAAGGTGCCAATGATAGTTAGTTAGTTAGTTAGTTAGTTAGTCAGTTAGTTAGTTGAGCATAGCCTACGATGGGTAGCGTTGTGATATTCTGTTGTGATAATTTGGTGTGTCCAGTGTGTTACACACCCGCTTCACACGCGTGATCCGGGACTGTTTCCGGATCCGGTCAGGGATATGCACTACTGACGAGCTCAAATGAGGGCGAAACTCGAGTATAGTGCTTCCATATTGACGTGGATAGGCCTTAGGTTCATATCAGAATGCGATCGGCGTTGCTAGTAGTGGGTTGTGCTCAATATTTAAATTTCAAATCCCGAAACAACCACATAATCAATTGATTATTGCTCACTGGATTTAGGAGGCCTGGTGTTCCTTGCCAGTGAGAAGTCCTGATCGTTCGGGTCCCATCGATTGACGGACGTCGGTCGCGGCGATTGGGCAATCTTGAGCATAGCCTACGATGGGTAGCGTTGTGATATTCTGTTGTGATAATTTGGTGTGTCCAGTGTGTGCCGCGTGGTTACACACCCGCTTCACACCCGTGATCCGGGACTGTTTCCGGATCCGGTCAGGGATATGCATTACTGACGAGCTCAAATGAGGGCGAAACTCGAGTATAGTGCTTCCATATTGACGTGGATAGGCCTTAGGTTCATATCAGAATGCGATCGGCGTTGCCAGTAGTGGGTTGTGCTCAATATTTAAATTTCAAATCCCGAAACAAACACATAATTAGTTAGTTAGTTAGTTAGTTAGTTAGTTAGTTAGTTGGTGTTCTAACGTGATGGCAAACAGTCGCCCCATTATTCTCCGTTCCTGTGCCAGTGAATATCACACACCATGCTCCTCGCTTCTCCACTTGAAAAGTGGAACAGACAAGAATCTCGACAAACCAATAACACGCAATGGCATACTACGCATACTGCAGCTGCCTGAGTGCCAAAACAAAAATCCGCACAGAAATACAGTTCATCGTTCATTGAAGCGGCATTCACTAGAAAACCAACAACCCTACATTACTGCATAAGGCAACCCAGTTAGTTCAGCAACCGGAACGCCGCCATTTCCTGAAAATGCAGTTCACGCTACAAACATTCAAGGACAGATGTAAAAGCGCTCCACACGAATTTCACAGCTCACAGTGTCGCTAAACACACTGAACTCAGTAGCAGTGTGATGGAACCAGACACTACCAGTCCACCATGAGGAAAATGCGTAAGGAAACCATAGCCACAACCATAAATAATAATTGCTTTTACAGCTTTACGGCTTATCCTCCATATTGGACCGGAAATCTCGATGTTTGACTTATGCTGATAAAGATGTACTCCCAACACTGGTTTAAGACATGGCTGCTTGCGCTTGTTAGAAAACAGTAGTCATAGTTTACCACCTCTTTCCATAACAGCACCGCTGACAAACTGTGATACTTAATTAATAAGACATAGCAATACGCGACGAAACCAACACAACAACTAAATTAAGATCTAAATATTCATTCGTACATGTAATGCCTTCCCATGCAACTAAATATAGCATATGGATAGAAAGAGCTCTAATGTCATATATGGTTCACCCAATTTTTACACAGAGGAGCGGCTCCCTGAGTGGCTAGAACGCTGGATTCTCCTTCGGAAGACTCGGGTTTGAATCCTCAATAAGGTGTAGGATGTTTATTTCTGTCGGGGGCAAAAAGAAAATCCTAACCTTCACAGTTCACGGCCACCGCACTATCTTGGCGGTTTATTCCTCAGGCTCAAAGACCCCACTTTCATACACCGCAAGGTACTAAATTGGCAGTAAATGACAGTTTTGACAGTTGTTTTTACATAACATAACATACAAAAGTGTAGAGTTTGGTTTGCAATTGAAGATGCAGTTGTAGCACACCGTGTACAACTGGGGTTGGATTTAAATTGTAAAAAGACACAGATTATGATCGTCAGTAGGAAGAAAGAAATACCACATTGTAATATTCAAGTAAATGGGAATATTCTTCAACAAGTGAATCGGTACAACAGTCATAACATTTGATGGGATATGCTTTGAAGAGATTAGAATTAGAATTGTCATGGCGAAAGTAACCATTAGCAAGATGAAAAACATACTGACAAATAAAACGATGTCGATTGAATCGAGAAAAAGGATGTTGAGATCCTACATAGAGCCTGTATTTTTCTATGGATGTGAAACTTGGACAATGAGCAGTCAAGTTGGAAAACATCTGATGGCTGTAGAAATGTGGTTTCTGAGGAGAATGCAAAGAATTCCATGGACAGACAGAAAAACAAATGACCAAGTACTAGAGGAAAAAAATGAAAATCGTAAATTGATTGGAGAAATTAGACGTACACAAAGTTTTTTGGACATGTTATGAGAAGGAATGAATTGGAGAACTTGGTGACAACTGGCAAGATCGAAGGGAACTGACCAAGGTGAAGACCGTGAAGTAAATACCCCAATGGCTTGGCCACATGGCATGATCGAGACAGGAACACTGAGCTGATCCACGACTCTAATGATCGAGTGAAATGGCGAGTCATACCATCCACGCTTTCCGGCATGGCACATGATGGATGGGTGGAGTTCTACTTATAGGCATCTCACTTAAACCTTCCGATGATGGGTACCATCACTTCACTGATTGGATGTGACTAATATGTCAACCCAATATCTGATATAGGTATCTTACCCTCATGTCTGCCAGACATGTCTATTTCCCTTCAGGTTTTGTGCAGGTTAATTGATTCCCATATTTCAATGGCCCAGTCACCTACTAGGTATCTATTCTCAGGAATGGCACTATCAAAGTCCTGGTAACATTTGTTTTTGTCAGAGTAGATGGCCTCAGAAATTAATATCATGTTCAATCCACATATTAATGCATGCATATATATATATATATATATATATATATATATATATATATATATATATATATATATATATATATACACACAGATAAACCAAACTCCTCTTAATCTGTATATATATATATATATATATATATATATATATATATATATATATATATATATATATATATATATATATATATATATATATATATAAAGATATTATATTGAACTTACAGAAGATTATCTTAATAGCTCTCCTCATAAATCATCAAAAAAGCAACAAGACGCTGAATGAATCAGAAGTGCATTACTCATCAAGTGTGAGTGATAAGTAAGGAAAGATATCAATTAGATAATAGCGTATCATACTAGTAGTAGTAGGCCTCTTTCAGCCCTGAAGGACTATAGAGTTGTGCCGCTTGGGAGGTGCCTGGCAGCACCGCTGGTGACTGTATATTCCAATGAGAGAGTGACAATCTCTGTCAAAGTTTCCGCATCTGTAAGACGAGGCCGGTGCCGCAGTAAGTGACTGCGTTTTATGCCTGTGCCGCCTATCCTCAGTTTGTTGGATCAGATTGCTCTCAAAGAGCACCAGTCCGTTCCGTACATCACTTCTCCGGGAACATCTGTGATTCGGGATAGATTCATTCAGCAAGAATGTGTAACCTTTTAAGGATTAATCAAGCAAAACTCTTGCCTCTAGCGCTGAGTAGGGACATGCCGCGATAGGTGTTGCAGTCGCTTCTCTCGCCTTTGTTTTTATAAAGGGTAACAATGTTTTGCGTCTTTCGTATCTTGTGGTACTGATGTTTCTTTCCAGCAGAGCTGAAGTATTGCATACAGTTCTGGCTAATCATACTAGCTAAGCAAATAATCATATTATCCGAGTATTTCTCTTAGTTCCTATTTCACTTTCCCCTATTAGAAAACAATGCACTCTTACTGTTTTCGTCTAATATACATTTGTTTCTAATGAGCGTACGCTAATTTGTCTCAAAAGGAAAACATATAATAAGAAATCCAGACGAATTCAATCACACATCGTTTGTTCAAATACAAAAGACTGACTGCCACGCAGAATTAGAAATCTTTTCAAACATTAAATCATCTCACGCTAATTTACATAAGCTTATGCTAATTTCGTCAGCTTATGCTAATTTCCACCAAGCTACAACATTTCAACCACTCCTTGTGTGACGCCCGGACATCGCCGCTTGCATCATTTTGTGCATATGTCCTGCAGCTGCAAGTTTCTTAAAGTGGAGGTGAGTTCTATTGTTTGTGTGTTTCAGAATGGAGGAGTGGAGTAGACAGAATAATGTCACAATAACATGAACGCATGTCATAAACATAATTATTTCGCACGTTTCTGGAGAATTAACCATGAATATCTCATAGACTGTAGCTGAAATCCTGAAATAATTCATGTTGTTGAGAATGAATTAACAATTTATATTCTAAATACTTGCCGATGACATTTGTTATTAAAATTTCTCTGATCGAGACTCTAATGCCTATGATAGGACAATATGAATTCGCCAATGAGTGGACAGTATATCTGTCCGATTGAGTAATTGCATTCTTGGATTTATGGCTCTTAACTCTCAAGTGTTCCTAACGTGAGGCAGATACTAAAAGCAGCATGCATCATCTGACAGGTACGCGTCTGTTGATTTATGGCATCCTCTTTGCGTGTTTAACTTTTCTTGTCTTATGCCACTCTTCAATTGCAAACCAAACTCTACACTTTTGTATGTTATGTTATGTAAAAACAACTGTCAAAACTGTCATTTACTGCCAATTTAGTACCTTGCGGTGTATGAAAGTGGGGTCTTTGAGCCTGAGGAATAAACCGCCAAGATAGTGCGGTGGCCGTGAACTGTGAAGGTTAGGATTTTCTTTTTGCCCCCGACAGAAATAAACATCCTACACCTTATTGAGGATTCAAACCCGAGTCTTCCGAAGGAGAATCCAGCGTTCTAGCCACTCAGGGAGCCGCTCCTCTGTGTAAAAATTGGGTGAACCATATATGACATTAGAGCTCTTTCTATCCATATGCTATATTTAGTTGCATGGGAAGGCATTACATGTACGAATGAATATTTAGATCTTAATTTAGTTGTTGTGTTGGTTTCGTCGCGTATTGCTATGTCTTATTAATTAAGTATCACAGTTTGTCAGCGGTGCTGTTATGGAAAGAGGTGGTAAACTATGACTACTGTTTTCTAACAAGCGCAAGCAGCCATGTCTTAAACCAGTGTTGGGAGTACATCTTTATCAGCATAAGTCAAACATCGAGATTTCCGGTCCAATATGGAGGATAAGCCGTAAAGCTGTAAAAGCAATTATTATTTATGGTTGTGGCTATGGTTTCCTTACGCATTTTCCTCATGGTGGACTGGTAGTGTCTGGTTCCATCACACTGCTACTGAGTTCAGTGTGTTTAGCGACACTGTGAGCTGTGAAATTCGTGTGGAGCGCTTTTACATCTGTTCTTGAATGTTTGTAGCGTGAACTGCATTTTCAGGAAATGGCGGCGTTCCGGTTGCTGAACTAACTGGGTTGCCTTATGCAGTAATGTAGGGTTGTTGGTTTTCTAGTGAATGCCGCTTCAATGAACGATGAACTGTATTTCTGTGCGGATTTTTGTTTTGGCACTCAGGCAGCTGCAGTATGCGTAGTATGCCATTGCGTGTTATTGGTTTGTCGAGATTCTTGTCTGTTCCACTTTTCAAGTGGAGAAGCGAGGAGCATGGTGTGTGATATTCACTGGCACAGGAACGGAGAATAATGGGGCGACTGTTTGCCATCACGTTAGAACACCAACTAACTAACTAACTAACTAACTAACTAACTAACTAACTAACTAACTAACTAATTATGTGTTTTTTTCGGGATTTGAAATTTAAATATTGAGCACAACCCACTACTGGCAACGCCGATCGCATTCTGATATGAACCTAAGGCCTATCCACGTCAATATGGAAGCACTATACTCGAGTTTCGCCCTCATTTGAGCTCGTCAGTAATGCATATCCCTGACCGGATCCGGAAACAGTCCCGGATCACGGGTGTGAAGCGGGTGTGTAACCACGCGGCACACACTGGACACACCAAATTATCACAACAGAATATCACAACGCTACCCATCGTAGGCTATGCTCAAGATTGCCCAATCGCCGCGACCGACGTCCGTCAATCGATGGGACCCGAACGATCAGGACTTCTCACTGGCAAGGAACACCAGGCCTCCTAAATCCAGTGAGCAATAATCAATTGATTATGTGGTTGTTTCGGGATTTGAAATTTAAATATTGAGCACAACCCACTACTAGCAACGCCGATCGCATTCTGATATGAACCTAAGGCCTATCCACGTCAATATGGAAGCACTATACTCGAGTTTCGCCCTCATTTGAGCTCGTCAGTAGTGCATATCCCTGACCGGATCCGGAAACAGTCCCGGATCACGCGTGTGAAGCGGGTGTGTAACACACTGGACACACCAAATTATCACAACAGAATATCACAACGCTACCCATCGTAGGCTATGCTCAACTAACTAACTGACTAACTAACTAACTAACTAACTAACTATCATTGGCACCTTGCCGTCTTGACAGACGATAATTTGTGCTTTAAAAATTCATAATAACTTTTACCTATTGTCGTAATAAGTGTCGAACCTGGGGTGAGGGGAATCAACACCCACATTCTATTAACCCCATATCATTATCTTGAGGATCTTCTGGATTTCTGTCCACAACACCCCGTCAGTCCTTGGTTCACTCTCTCTCTCTCTCTCTCTCTCTCTCTCTCTCTCTCTCTCTCTCTCTCTCTCTCTCTCTCTCTCTCTCTCTCTTTCTCTCTTATCACAGGGCTGTCAACAACTCAACTGACAGGCATCATCGGGTACTTCTCACACACCCATACAAGACAACTTGCAAGTCGTGTGGGAGGCAAAATGCATGGTCCATTTTATTGCCGTTGGCTCGCTTACAAGCGGTAAACAGTCGCTAATGCAATACACAATATACAGCCACAGAATTATCTAACACAAACTGCTAACCCTATGCTAGTTCTATCTATTAGTGAACACAAAACTCCTAACGCTATTCTAAACGATGTGAACGCCTCAAGTCCAGTCTCCCGTCTGACCAACTTCTGTCCCATCGTTACACACCACGCGGCGTGACCTTCACCTTGGTGCGTGTTACCTCACATCGCACGCTGTTGGCAACCGTGGCTTGTTGAGTGCATACTCAACTGTGCTGTGGCTACACGAGGTGTGATGTTATCGTGATGAGAGTGCTAACTCTCTGAACAACGCCTGCGTGTCTCATGAGGGAGTGGCTAACCTTCTCCTATTACCTCATCTCCCCTGCCCTTGCCTCGGGCACCGTATCTCCTCCTGGTCTCTTCAGGATTGACCGCTCTCCCTGGCGGAGGGGATGCGGTCGAGTCTTTGACACACACCCACCCCTCTTGTGTTGCGTCATCAACTTTCACTCATTGGTTGTGACGCAAGAGGTTCCTAAACAAAAAATTAGTGTCTCTAATTTTTGTCAAAGACTCTAGATAACCTGGCTTTGGGCATTCCAATAGACTATTAATAACTATTGTCACAATGTAGCAAAGCTTTACTTGGCTACTGGCAATCGCCACAAACTTGACTGGTTGGCGTGAGCCCTCTTCTCACATGCTATATTATATTTATTAGAGGTATGTCTGAACCGGACCGTTGTCATATAAGACCTGCCCTCAAATAGTAAATTAACTTACTACCCATACAAAGTTGACTTTCTTAGGGTCAACACATGAATTGCTTCATGTCCCCCATATAATATTTAACAACCATTCTACAAGAGTGTGTGCGACAGGCTTTACCTCCTTCGCTTCCGCGCGTAAGACTTTATTTCACTGTTAATTTAGTTCTTCGTTGTCTATTATGTCCCTTGGCCCCAAAGTTATCTGCCTTTGATCTACAAATAGTGTATGCAATTTATATGTTTGTTTTTCTGGTTGTTTGCGTGTTTGGATGTAATAAATCTACTAATCTAACTTCTATCCTCTATTTATAAATTCTATGTGTATGTATGTTAGTTTTTTGAGTGTCATAATTTGGTTCAATGTGGCCACAAACAGGTGTATAACACTAATTCGTGACTACATTCCCTTGTTATGAAACCCAAAATACTGTAATCTAAGTTCTAAACTATATCACAGACAACACATTCATACCAACACATTTTCACTAACGAAAACCAACATTAACACAGACAAATATTAAAAGTCGTGGCAGGCAGCAGAAGAATTTGCTGACTGCTTGCATTCTCTCCCGTCTATCTTTCATTCATTCTCACTTTCACCCTTCTGTCATACTCCTTTCACCCTTACTTCTATCACCCATCACTCATCCCTCCATACTTATTCTTCTACTTATTTAAAAACCTTGGAGTGAGACTGTACAGGTTTGGCTCAGTTTGAGATAAGTGAGCCCAATGACTGTGCGAAAGTCGTTGCACGAGTCATGTATATACAATATATTTACATGGATGAGCACGGGTTGATGGTTTGTTCCCTTGATCTTATCATACTATATTACACTAAAATACAAATTCTATATTCTACCCTACTAATACTAATTCTATAACTATGTGTTAACTACTTTATTAACTTTGTTATGTTAATTATATGATATGGTTATATTAATTCTTATCTTTATCTAATCTAAGGGATGTAATATCACTAACTAAATGTCATAGATGTGATGTGAGTTATGTACCTTAATTAAATGGATGATATGAATAGCAATTATCTATTTTTCTCAATACTAAGCTAAATAATGTTTTTAATAGCTGAAAGAAATTACATGAGTGATGTTGTTAATCTAAATGTTGTAAAAGATGTATGTTCACTTATATAATGTTTTTATTCTATTATGGTGTGACTGGGTGATACTAATACATGGTAATGTTAGTTGGATGGTATGGTTTTATTAAGATGGGGTAAGCTAAACTAAGCTATAGCTAAATGAAGTGTAACCCTCTAAATGGTACTATTCCTAACATAAATTTAATTTTAAGTATTTCTATGTCTAAACTAATATTTTAATATTTAAGCTAAGTAAATTTTAAATACTGTATTAACTATTCTATTAAACTAAATGAGAACTATTATCTTTCCCTAACCTACATCTACCTGATCGTTATCTTAAAATAATTTGTACATATCACAATAAGTTTATATACATGGTCTTCAGTTTTCACAGGTTAGTAGTTGCCTTAACGTTTGTACATTTGTTGTATAGGCATAATATATCTACACACTTTGCCTGGGTATCTGAAATACATCACATAGTCATCTTAATGTTCTCTCGGTAGTGCACGTGTAGAGTTAACTGGTGTCGTAGTTCAGCCTTTTTGTGTCTGAAATTAAGCACTGTTCTGACACTGTTTTCTGCGTTTAACACACATGATACACCGGAATGGAGCTTAGTTGGAAATGAGCTGTCCTCGTTCACACGGTGGTATCTAAGTATAGCAGCACAGTTCTTAATCTGATGTCTACGGACATATGATAGTTCAGTGTTTTGGTACATGATTACGCCAATAATGTGGATATGTATGTAAGCTATTTTACATCTTATATTATCAAATATTCATGTACTAACTATCACTCTACATTTAACTGTTGGATTTCAGGTATTTCTACCCCAGATGGTCTGCTAAGGGTATCAGCCAGAATATTATCCTTACCCTTGATATGTTCTATACTAAATGTATAGTTTTGCAAAATAAGAGACCACCTGTATATCCGGTCATTTCGATGCACACCACTCTGGATGACCGTGATGGGAGAATTGTCGGTCTGGATAATGAAGTGCACACCCGCCAGGAAACGATGGAGCTTTCTCACCGAGTAGATGACGCTCAGGGCCTCCAGTTCTGCTATCGAATATCTGGACTCGGTAGGTGTGATCTTACGGCTCACGTAGCAAATCGGATGGAAGATGCCCTCATAAAATTGGCCTAGGACTGCAGCGATGGAGATCCTGCTGGCATCTGTCCTAAGATAATAAACGAGCCCAGGGTTAGGCAAGCGGAGGATGGGAACATTACTAAAAAGAATTTTCAATTTTGACAATGCAGAAATTAATAATGCATCTTTCACATCCAATTTTACTGATGCTTTTAGCACATTAGAAAATACACTTGTAATTTCAGCTAGGTTTGGAATAAATTTACTGTAGTAATTAACTAATCCTAAAAGACTTCTAACCTGCTTTTTCGTAGTAGGCATGGTTAGATTCATAATTTTTGTAATGATCCTATTGTCAGTCTTTAGTTGACCTTGAGAGATGACATGACCCAAAAATTCAATTTCTTTTAGGCCTAATTCGACTTTGCTCGGTTTGACAGTGAGACCGAAGAGTCGCAACCTATCAAAGACATGTCTCAGTTTCAGTAAGTGTGTAGTCCAGTCTTCAGTATGGACACATATATCATCTATATAGGTCACAGTATTCGTCACTCCATGTAATAGATCTCTAGTTAAGCGTACGAAAGTGGCAGGAGCATTTCGAAGTCCGAAAGGAAGAAATCGCCACTCGTATAGTCCTAAAGGGGTTGAAAACGCAGTAAAATGCATAGATTGAGTCTTCATAGGGACCTGCCAATATCCCTTAGTAAGATCTAGTTTTGAAAAGATTTTTGAAGTAGACATGTCCAAGATAAGATCTTCGCAGGAAGGAATAGGTTCTGCGTCGATCTTAGTGATGTTATTGAGTTTTCGATAGTCTACGCACAGACGAATTGTGGAATCTTTCTTCTTAACTAGGACGATTGGAAAAGAGTACTCAGATGTAGACTTTTGGATAATCCCACTAGCTTCTAAATTAAGAATTTCCTTATTTAGATTTTCCCTACAGCTGAGTGGGATTGAGTACGGCCTGCATTTGATAGGCTTAGAGTCCGAAAGAAGAATGGAGTGTTCGATTCTGTCCGTCCTACCTGGGATGTCAGAGAATAGGTCTTTGTATTCAGTAATTAACTCCACTAATTGTCGTCGTTGACTGTCTGTTAGTCCCTGATCTATATGTATACTGTCCAATGTCGCAGTTTTGTCTACAATGGGAACAGGTAGTTCCATTCCGTCGTTGTCTACCTGATTCAGTACAGTGGTGGTACTAAGTGCGTATTCTGTTAACTGACTAGGTGTATTGCCATTGTCGGAACTGCCAGTCTCGCTAACTAGTGTAGTTGCGTTGTGTATGTCTGTCGTCTGATCACTAGGTGTTGGTGCACTCTGTTCGTCTGTCACTACTTCTGTTTCGTGTCTTGAAAAGTAAGGTTTCAACATGTTGACATGGAATATCTTTAAGTGTCCGTTTATTGATATTTCATAGTCAACATCTGAAATTCTACGTACCACCTTGAATGGCCCTTGCCATGAGGTTAATAATAAATTTCTTTTGTCTGGAAGTAGCAAGAGTATGTCTTGATCTGGTTCAAGTTCAATTGTTCTTGCCCCTTTGTTGGCATATTGGCGGTAGATTTGACCCTTCCTCTCCAAAGCTGCCTTAGCTATAACACACGATTTCATGATCTTGTCTCGTGTTTCTGTCACCATTTCATAAGGTGTTTTAGGGATCGGAATTTCAATAGAATCAGTTATTACCTGATGGTAAATGGTTAGGGGTCCACGTGGGTTAGCCCCGTAAACTAATTCAAACGGTGAGAAACCCGTGCTTGAATGGGGAATCTCCCGATAGGCGAACAGCACTGTTGGTAACAGTGTATCCCAATCAGCTGGGTTTTCTGCTGTCACCTTAGCCAGCATATGCTTTAGGTCACCGTTAATTTTCTCTACTATTCCATTGCTGGCTGGATGGTATGCTGTCGTAAAATGTTGTTTAATACCTAACATTTTTGTAAGGGCTTGCGTTGCATCCGATATGAACTGAGTTCCACGATCGGATAAAATGGTCCGTGGGAATCCGAATCGTGAGAACAGGTGTATAAATACATTGGCAACGTCTTTGGAGGTGATGTACTTCAAAGCTACTGCCTCAACCCACCTTGTACATAGGTCGACCATTGTCAATATGAAGCGATTTCCTTTGCTGGACACCTGATTCAGGGGTCCAACAATATCTACCGCCACACTCTCAAATGGTCTGGAGGCCAGTGTAGAAGGTTGTACTTCAGCTGTAGGATGTTTACCCTTGCGTACTAATTGTTGACAGACATCACAAGACCGACAAAATAATTTTATATCATTGCAAAAACCTGGCCAATAGAAATGAGCCTGAATTCTGGCCCTGGTTTTATCATATGCAAGATGACCAGCAAACGGTGACTCATGTGCAATCTTTAGCACAGTTAGACGATGTTGTTCAGGTAACACCGTTTGCTGAATCTCATGGTTACCAGTAGTATAATATCTAGTTAAAATGCCATTATTAAGTCTAAAGAACCATGAAGCATTTTTGGTCACTTTGGCTTTATCTTTTAATAATTTCAAGTATGGAGACACACTAGGGTCAGCTTTCTGCTGTTCTATAAACTTCTGTCTGCTGTTGTCATCTGTGCCAGTTGGAGAAAGCAACAGTAGTCTCTCATCTTGTAGTGTGTCTTGATGTTTCACACTGTCTGCTCTTGTTGTTGCATTAGCTGCATTTAATTTATCCCATGCAACTATTTCTTCACTAGTACATTGTTTCAGTTGAGGTAAGCACCCCAAAATTAAGTCAGTACACGGGTTGTTAAGTATTGCACAAGTAAAGGTACCGGAAAGAAAAGGAGAATCAATACGGGCTTTTGCCAAAGGGTAAATTTCAACGTTACCCGAAAAGGTTCGGCATTTCACAGTGTCACCTGTGTAATCACCCGGACTCACTAGTTCTTTTCGAAGACCAATAAGGGTGCTGCCGCTATCCAGCAAACATTGGCATGGTACATCATTGACCATTGCATTGTGGAACACTAAACTGCCTCTGGAGGCTAATGCTGCATTTACATTCTCAGATGAGAATGGTACTGTATGTCCACATTCTAGTTTTCCGTCTGCATGGAATTGGTGACATCGTTCACAGCTGTCAAAGCTTAACATATCGTTTGCACCACACACATCTTCTGCTTGGTTAGTAGGTAAGTCACTTTCAACCTCACACTCATTCTCACTACCACTATCTGACGAGGTGTCAATCAACATAGCGTTGTTAGCTTTCAAACGTTGGCGGCCAAGGCACTTATTAGAATAATGGCCATAAGAGGAACAAAAAAAACATTTGATTGCACGCCTGTATGCAGACCGTTTGCTTTGCTGCTTCTTGATCACATTTTCAAGATGCGCCGGATAATTCGGCGATTTGTCGCACATAGCATAAGTGTCGTGCATTAGTTGACAGTACATGCATTTGGAAACTTTTCTGTCTTTCTTATCATACTTCTGAAAAGGTTTTCTGTTACCCTGATAGTTTTTTGATTGGTCTTTGACAAAGGAAACTATCTCAGAGTCATTTGAAGTTTTAAAAATATCTCTGTTGGAAGAAAAATATGCTGAACCTTTCTTCTCAAATTGCTGGATGTTCTCAATGTCTGCCTGCTGTAAAAATTTAGCAAAAGGAGAAGGTATGGTGGATATTACCTTATCCATAGCTATTAAGTTTTTTAATCTATCAAAGTCTTTTCCTATGTTAGCTGCTTTAAGCCACCTGTCTAGTACACTCTGTACATTTGAAACATAATCAATAAAGGTTTCACTAGGTTTAGGTTTTAGATTTGAGAATAGAACCTGATACCCAGGGGCATCAAGTAAAAAGTGCTGCATAATCCTGTCATGGATGTATTGATAGCTAGATCTAAGGTCAATTGGTATAGATTCTATTACTTTAAGGGGCTCACCACTCAGATTCTTCATATAAATAGGAGCCCACATCTCTAAAGGAACTTGGTGATATTTAAATTGATACTCTACATTCTCTGTCCAGGCAGATATGGAGTCCTCTTTACAATATGGTTTGATAATATTCTTGTATTTGTTGAACTTATTTTCCTCTTGTTGACTTTTTAGTTTAGTGGCAGAGATTTCTGCGTGTGAGTCTATATCCATTTCTTTCATTTTTAATTGTGTCTCTATTTCTTTTTGCTTTAGATCTAATTCCCTTTGTTTTATTTCTCTCTCCTGATCTAATTGCTTTAGCTTAATTTGTTTGTCATCTTCTAGCTGTTTCTGTTTTGTTATTTCAGCTAGTTGTGCCATCTCTTTACCTTGTTGTAACTGTTGTTGCTTAATTTCCTTATCATGTTCTAACTGTTGTTGTTTTGTTTCTATTTCTTTTTGCTTATTTACCTCCGCTAATTGTATTTGGTGTTGTCTTTCACGAGCACGTTCGTCTCTCTCTGCATCCTTTGCTTCTTTAAATTTCTTATCAGCATATTCTTCTAAGTCTTTTCCTGTATATTGTAACTCTTTACCTGCTTTTATAAAATCAGATAACGTAGCCATGCTGTTTAGTAATGTAGCTAGTGTTGACCTACACTGTTTTGTTTATTTACCTATTTATTTCCAATGTTATCTATTTGTTCCTTGTTAAGGAATATTAATTTTATTTCCAGTTTATATGTTGAACAAACTTCTATGTTGAAAAATCAGAGCACAAAAAATATTATAGTGTATCACAAGCTGAAAAAGAGATGCACTATTAATCACAATGCATGCCAAAAATATAGTTGTACTCAGCTTAATGTGGCTATCGAGGACTTCGTCACAACTGCCAATCCCACGTTCTGGAGGAGTTATGTCCATCATACGAGTGCCAGACAACAACCTGATTAATTTACCAGAATGAAGATTTAGAGCAGGAGGATAAAACATTCTTCAACATTCGACACACAGTCTCAGTTGTGTCCTGGATGATAGTCACTTGTCTGGTCACATCTTCGCTGTAAACCCTTTTGGGATAATGAAGAAGTTGAGCGTGAGGTGTGAAAGAGTTGAGAACGTAGAACACATACGTTTGTCTTGCAGGTTGTAAATCACAGATTCAAAGAGAAGACAAGTTTTCTGACGTATGGTACATCATGTGGAAAAATAAAATAAGGTTGTCCATATTATAGCAACATGTATTCACTTTGGGAGTAAGTCAGAGATAACGCCTTTTGCTTCTCACTCAGTCGGATCAGGTTAGACTCACCGTGTTAACTTATCTGGGAAGATGGATGGGACAGCTATCTTTCTCCAACACATACTAAATAATTGATATGTTGTGCACGTTAAACAACCATCATCATCTAGTGTTGTCAGGGGCGTGTTTGGTATGAGTGGAAGACACACCTGCACGAGTGTTTGTTAGTACGTGAAACACGGTTTGTGAGTGTCAGAGAGAGAGAACTCTCGGGTTTGAACTGACAGTACAGGTGAAGACACGGTCTAGGTTGGACGTGTTTAACAAGTGCGAGAATGGCATCCGTCTAGTGCCTTATGTATTATAGATTTTAAGTCGTAGTGATAGTTGTGGTGGCTCTGTTAGGTAAGAACAATTGTGCGGCAATGCAAATGCAGATTTAATTGTAAACGTGAAACCGCGGAATAAATGATGTAAACCAGCGTGGACTTTTGTTACTTACTTCATTTAGACTTGTGACGTCGGTGTGTGAGTTGGAGAAACCGGGTAAGTTGTAAACATGGACAAGTAGTCAGAGGCAGGATACAGTGTGTTTCGATGAGAGAAACTCATGGCGCACAGAACTTTAGATATTCAAATATGGAGCATAAACGCATCGCCACGAGTGAATGCCTGACCTGGATCGATTGCTGATAGAATGACAACAAGCAGAAGCGAGATTAAGCAACGGCCTAAAGTTAGGCCCAATGACAAGTGCCGTGCTGATTGTCATCTGAGTTTCGATTCGCCACCCCACACAATCACCAATGTCGTGGACGAGGTATGTGTTCTTTAATAGATTATAACATGCGGCCAAACATGTACAGATATGTGTCACCCCCTCCCCCTTCCTTTGTCCAGCTTATTTCATTAGTGTTAACCAGTTCTCACTATTTGCACATATACCGGAAACTACATATTGGCTGCAATCCTTACCTACTTAATGTTGATGTTTCACACGCGTACATCCGTGCAGTTTCTATACAACATGTGAACTCTCTTTCCTACTGTGTGAGTGACAGCCTTGCATTGTTGAGTATATCTCGCATCGTGCAACATGCCACCTCTGGCATAGCGATTATTTATATCGGAATCTCTGGACAGCTGGTCATCGAAATGAGCAGGCCGTATTCATTACTTCCCAACCACATTTACAAATGATAAAACCAACGAACACGCAGTGTATGTCAGGTGAGATACTTCAATGCATATATGTGAATGCACGTAAGTGCTGAGATTCTCCCTGAGTGGTGTATGGGAGGGTACTGATACACATATGGTTGTATATGTGTGTGTGTGTAATGAATGCTACCCTGTACAAATCAAACCCGACTAATTGAAACCACATTAGTCACCTTAGGATTAAATCCACCATTTAACTATCAATGCGTGGAAATACAAAATGACTAAGAAACTTGATGGAGGAGAAGGCGCGGATTTCGATCGAAGTCTTTCCACTGACTGACTTCGGTCGTAATGCTCGCCTGTACTATATCTTTTGGGTGGTCATGTGTCGATCTTCCTAGACATAGGGTGCATGTGTGTGTAGTTGTGTGTGTGTGTGTGTGTGTGTGTGTGTGTGTGTGCGTGCGTGCGTGTGCGCGCTCGTACTAAAATATAAGATCGGCGGCAGTAAACTCCCTGTTGTCGAGACAACTATGTGATTTAACCTCACTGGGGAATGTCTTCGGAAATGATATAGTGCTTTGCAAACAACTGTTTATAAAATGGTAAAATTGCGCAGCGTATGTACAGGTATGTTATGTGGTTATTATTGTAATTACTTTAGCAGTCACACTATACCGTAAGTCTTGAATTACGAGAGACATAAAGTTGGAATTCACGTATCGAGAAAAAACAAAGAAAAGTCAGAAAGGACAAATTATGACTGAGAGGAGATGCAATCACGAATGCACTTTCGGGAATATAGATTATATCAGTCTGTAATAGGAAGGAATGAGAGAAACTCTATTTTACATTGTCTCGTACACTGTTTTGTAAGGATCATACGCTGAAACACTGTCGCTTATTTCCCAGAAACAGCATACATTTCATTGACAAATATGCATGGCTACATGACAATTGGAAACGTTTCAATTACATTCTTAGACCCCCGAAACAGACATTCACAGACGAACACATTAAACAATCATCTTCAGCAACACCGTTCACAGTTTACAACACACAATACTATCACAAAATAAGAAAACACGGCGGAATAGCACTACAAAGCTTAAACACACAACCACATATACACAACACACCGTCGGTAAATGCATGGCATTCCCTCGACAAGTACATATAACATGTTACTAATACACGCATCTTCAGAATACACACCCAGCCTGGCCCACTATTGTGTCTTGTAGTTGATAGATTATTGTAAGAGGGACACTTTATTATACTTCTCGTACTGCTACTACTACTATATAAAGAATATAAAGACTGAAATAGAATATAAAGACTGAAACGTATACTGCGAACATTACAACTCAATTTGACCTTTGAAACTCATGTGTTTTTGTTCAGCAACACACACAATAATGTATTTTGTAGTGACACACACAATACTGGATTTGGCACAACCATTTTGAAAACATCAGACTGTCGGCAACTTGCTTGCGACAGGTCTTTCAGGACTCCCCTACTTTTGCACAGCACGAAATAATAACTCGTGTCATTTGCAAAAGGAATGCAATTTATTTAGAGCTGGTAATACACAAGCTCTGCGAGCGGCATACTTCATTGAAATTAAACAACATGGAACGTTACATAGATGCAATGAAGTGGTGATGATGATACTATTAATCACTAACTGAAATCTAAAGCCTAATATTAACTATTGTCTAGAAACTTATAGCATTCGTAAGGAACACGTCTACTCTCTAGTCGTCTCGTCCGGGTCTGTCCTCACGCTACACATTGCGCGTTCAAACACGGTCGCTGTATCCTCCGTGCATTCGCGAGTCTTGCGTGCATAGTGTCCCAGCACGCTGACCCGTTAACTTGAATAACCGGGTACTCCACGGTTACTCGTAGAGGCAAGCTTCCCAATGTCTTAAGGAAGCCCTCGCTCAACTGTACTCAACGCTCCCTTGGTTGACACAAGTGTGTCCCCTTGTGAGGCTATTTATAGCGCTGGTGTCTCTCCTGTCTGGTGTCTCCCTACTAGACTCTGTCTTAGCTCTATTACTTATATTCTTAACTCTCTAAATACTTATTGGGGATTGTGACAGGCTCCTCTCTCCTCTGTGTAGTGTTATAACCCTTTAACTCATGCTTGTAACACGTATGGTCACAAAGAAAAATTGGCTGTCCAATTTTGTCAAAGATCCAATAAGTTGTAAATCTCTCGTCTGGGGATAGAACAAACTCTCTTCTTCCCTTACTCACACTGTTCTATTTCTTCACTCGGCTAATTGAGTAGCCCCTCGTATCAGTATAGTTGGCTATAGATCTTATTGGGAATTGTTTTGATCCGGAACCGTTGTCTTATGACTTATGTCCTGACTTCCGTCTTATGACCCTCTGTCTTCTGACTTCCGTCTATTGACTTATGTCTTTTGACCTTTCCTCATATTGCCCGAAATGACAACCCAATACAAGTTGACTCTGTTATGAGTACAACACATGAGCATAAAATGTTCATGTTCCCAATAATATCAACTCCAACTCGTATACATACAGTTCTACTCTTCACCTTCATCGCTTCCGCTCGTGAAAACATATTATCAATGTTACAATCAGGTTTTTTAAGAAGTTATTGCCCCCATATGCCTCGAAGTGCCTACACCGGCAACCGTCGAGGTATCGACTCGTAATAATGCAAAACAGCAACGAAGGACGAGGAATTAAACTTACGTCCTTACCTTGAATACAATGATAACGGCAAAAGTCAAGATATCAAAACGCTACCAGAAGTTTATTCCGTAGCAGACATGTGAACATTAAACTCACGCAGACCTGTAGGTTGACCCCTATAGACAGGGTCGGCACCTACTTTACTAATCCACCGATGAGTGTCCAGTCTACTGCGCTCTGCTTGACGCCCTAATCCACTGATTCCATTTAAGCTGTAATTCCACTCTAGGTTTTTCCGCCCGGTTACTTCACTGCCGTATCATCATCAACAGATCCCTCTCCTGATTCATAGCTGTCTCACGCTCATATCATCGCGTCCAGAGGTCACCTCACACAGATCCTTTGAAACACGTCCTTGTTCGAAATCACAATCACAGCGTCTGAAACATCCAAACATACCCATGTCCGCAAAACGACAGATAATAAACAGCATATTCACACCAACCCTATGCTACCAATCTCAAACCTGGACTTTATCCAAATTACACCTTCGCAAAATCAACACCTGCGAAATGAGATGCCTGAGGAGAGCTGCCAACTTAACAATCCGAGACCGAGTAAGAAATGCTACTATCAGACAGACTGTGGGATCAACACCTTGTGCCACATTTATTGACAGACAGAAGATCAAGTGGTTTGGCCATGTCATTAGAATGCAACATCAACAACTACCATCACTGGCCTTACATCAAAGATCATCTGCGACGAGACCACGAGGACGTCCAAGAAGAAAATGGATTAACGACATCAGAGACATTGTACAATCACACGGAATGACACTATCCAGTGCCGTCCACCGGGCGCTGGAACGCAAATTATTCCTCCCCACGACGCTTGACGGCAGAAGTGGAAGATGATGATGATGATGATGATGATGATGATGATTGTGTCCCCTGATTTGAGTTACCGTTATTTGAAACAAATGGTATGTGCAACTTTTATGTGTTTGTTTTCCTGTTTGTTTGCGTGTTTTCTAATAAACTACAGTGTACTTAATTTGCTAACATGTGTATGCGTTACTATATTACGTGTGTGTATTCCTTCGAGCGCCGTAAATCGGTTTATTGTGGCTACAAATGTTTGTCATTCTTATTTATGACCACAATTCCTTTTCAAGATGCTCAAAGTATTTTCCCTATCTAATCTACTAAAGTATGGCAGTAACACACATAAAACTTGACAACACATTGGTTACACAGATTGACACAGACAAGTTATAACAAGACGTTTTAAGCGGTTAACAACAAATTTGCCGCTACCTCTCTCTCTCTCTCTCTCTCTCTCTCTCTCTCTCTCTCTCTCTCTCTCTCTCTCTCTCTCTTTCAATGTTTAGTATTGTATACATTCTCTCCTCTCATTTACACATCTTTCAATTTCATACTCTCGCTGTGCTAAAACATTCAATCGTCATTAAAATATGGTTCATAGCATCAAATAAATGAACATTACATATTTACAATAAATGATTGGCTGAATTATACCAGTATTCACGCCAAATGACTGTGCGGTTTGTTTGCACGTGTCATGCCTATTCAAAATATACACGTTTGTGAGGATGGTTTGTTACCGATCCTGTAATACTAACTAATATAATTTGGTGTGCTGTTCTAAATTATCCTAAGGGAAATAATCTAAGTAATTAATTACATTTAAGCAAATTGGGTTAGTTACCTTAAAGTGTTATTGGTAAATGAAATGATGTTAATTCCTAAATGGTTGGGTTAGTTTAGAAATGATATTTTAAATAATTGAATTTAAAAATGATTATGATTATGCGGTGATAAATTAAAGTACTATCTAACAATTGTATTTTTATTATTGGTGTTACATTAAATGGGTTATTAACCAAATGATGGTAATTTCTTACTATCACATGACATAAATAAAGTTATTTATGCAATTGAACATTTTGCAATTCAATTATTCATAGAAAAATGAAGTTATGTGTACTGTTCATAAAACAATATTATATACATATCACAGTTACATTTCTATATCTAATTACACTAACTGATGTCGTCCTTTAAGGTGTCAAGATGGAGCATTGTTCTTTGTAGACTATTCTCATCTGATAGTTCATTTAGCCAAAGTCTTATATGCTCTCCTTCTTGGATAATTTATAAATATAGTTCCCTACCAATTTATGTAGGTTCACAGCTAACACTTCAATGTTAATATGGCTTATGTATGTGTTAGCGCTGCAGACATATTACTTATGCGTCTGTTCGTTTCACTCTTAATGGCACTGTTACTTTTACACAGTTTACATGTTTGGCGATGATAACGCACTTACAGTGTAACCTATTCACCACATACGGCACTGATTTACTTAACAATTACAGTGTCACTGTTTCTGGTGATCTCTGGTCGATCTCTTCCTGAATATCAGGTATTTCAATGGTTGACGGTCAACTCAAGGTGTCTGCCAAAGAGTTCAATCTCCCCTTTAAATGCTGGATGGTGAATGCATAGTTCTGCAGTATCAAAGCCCATCTGTAGATCCTGTTGTTGTGGGGGATGCCAGACTGCATAACAGACAACGGAGAATTGTCGGTTTCGATCACAAACTGTGCTCCTGCCAAAAACCTATGAAGTTTTCTAACACAATAGATTAAGCTGGGGCCCTCCAATTCTGATGCTGAGTATCTCGATTCAGCTGGGCTAATTTTCCGACTTACGGACATTACTGGGTGGAACTTCCCTTCGTAGAATTGTCCTAGTACCCCAGATATGGAGATAGTACTCGCATCTGTACGTAAAAAACAGGTAAGATTTTGGTTAGGCAAACGCAGGATGGGTGGAACGCTGAATAAATGTTTCAATTTTGAAAGAGCACTAATTAATCCTGCATCTTGCACATTTAATTTAGCCGAAGCTTTCAAAATGTTAGAAAAAACACTGGTGATTTCCGCCAGGTTGGGAATAAATTTACTATAATAATTTACAAGACCAAGTAGACTTCGGACCTGTTTCTTGGTCGTTGGCATGGTCAAATTTAGAATCTTGGTCACGATTCTTTCATCTGTTCTTAGTTGGCCCCTGCAGATGGTATTCCCTAGGAAGTCAATCTGTTCCATGCCCAACTCTACTTTAGTAGGCTTGACTGTAAGCCCGAATACTCGCAACCTGTCGAAGACTTGTCGTAGTTTCTATAGGTGTGATGTCCAGTCTACAGTATGAATACATATGTCATCAATGTATGTAGAAATATTGGTCATCCCGTGGAGAAGATCCCTAGTTAGACGGACGAAAGTCGCTGGATCATTACGAAGGCCAAAAGGAAGAAATCGCCACTCATAGAGACCTAAAGGAGTGGAGAGAGCTGTTAAAGGAATTGAATTTTGTTGCATCGGGACCTGCCAATAACCTTTCGTGAGGTCGATTTTGCTAAATATGCGAGATGTAGACATATCAAGGATCAAATCCTCGCATGCTGGGATTGGTTCAGCGTCAATGTTGGTTATTTTGTTTAAACGGCGGTAATCGACGCAGAGTCGAATGGTTGAGTCCTTTTTGGCGACAAGGACGATAGGGAAAGAATATTCCGACTGAGATTTTTGAATTATTCCACTCGACTCAAGAGATAGTAGTTCTTTGTCGAGATTAGCCCTATAATTTAGAGCGATGGAATAAGGTCGACAATTGATTGGGGTGTTGTCAGTCAGAATAATGGAATGTTCTATTCTGTCTGTCTTTCCTGGGATGTCGGAGAAAATGTCTCTGTATTCCGTCACTAATTCTATCAACTGTCGTCGTTGCTCGTCTGTAAGTTTGGTTTCTATCTTTATGCTGTCGATGGTCCCAGTCGTGTCTACAGTAGGGACTGGTAATTCTATTTCGTCTTCATCTGTCTCGTTCAGTACTGTTGTCGTACTAGCTGCGTGTGCTGTTACCTGGCTAAGTGTGTTTGCGATATCGCTGTCATGTGTCGCCCTACCTAGTGTAGTTGTGTTGTGTATGTCTGTCGTCCGATTACTTGGTGTGGGTGCATCTTGTTCGTCTGTCTGTAGTTCTTGTCGTGAGAAGTATGGTTTCAGCATGTTGATATGAAATATCTTTAATTTTCCCTATATCGATATTTCATAATCGACATCTGATATTTTACGTTCAACGTTGAATGGCCCTTGCCAAGATGTTAGTAACAAATTACGTTTATCCGGTAGTAAAAGCAGAACCTTCTGATTTGGTTCAAGGTGTATAGTTTTAGCACCCTTATTTGCATAGTCGCGGTACATCTGTCCTTTCCTCTCCAAAGATGCCTTGGCTATTACACACGCTTTCATTATTATATCGCGTGTCTCTGTTACCATCTCATACGTTGTTACTGCTGTTGGATTTTCTGGTAAGCTAGTAATAAGCTGATGGTAAATGGTTAGGGGTCCTCGAGGGTTCGCCCCATACACTAATTGAAAAGGTGAGAAACCCGTACTCGAGTGCGGAATTACTCTATGGGCAAATAGCACTGCTGGCAATAGTGTGTCCCAATCAGATGGGTTCTCTGCTGTTACTTTAGCCAGCATGTGTTTGAGATCCCCGTTAATTTTTTCAATGATCCCGTTGCTCATTGGGTGGTACGGGGTACAGAAATGCTGCTCTATTCCTAACAATTTTGTTATGGCTTGCGTAGCAGCCGAAATAAACTGCGTTCCCCGATCCGATAGAATAGTTCGTGGGAAGCCAAAACGAGAAAATAGGTGCAAAAATACAATTGCCACGTCTTTGGAGGTGATGTATTTTAGTGGAATAGCTTCCATCCATCTGGTGCATAGATCCACGAGAGTAAGTATGAATCGGTGTCCTTTGCTTGACACCTGATTTAGCTGTCCAACAATATCGACCGCTACGCACTCAAATGGTCTAGATGCTGATAATGACCGTTGAACTTCGGCCGTCACATGCTTTCCCTTTCGTACAAGATGTTGACAAATAGTACATGAACGACAGAAAAATGTTATATCAGTACAGAATTTAGGCCTGTAGAAGTGTGACAAAATTCTGGCTCTCGTTTTGTCATAGGCCAAATGTCCAGCAAACGGTGACTCATGTGCGATCTTTAGCACATTTTGTCGGTATGTAACAGGTAACACCGTTTGCTGAATTTCATGGTTATTATTTGTGTAATAACCCATGAGAATTCCGTTGTGTTTTCTAAAATACCAAGATGCATTTTTAGTCACTTTCGCTCGCTCACCTAACAATTTAAAATAAGGTGCGATAGTTTGGTCGGTGCTTTGTGCCTCGATAAATTTCTGTCGAGTAGTGTTGGTATCGGCACCGCTGGGTGTTAACAGCTGTAACATCTCATTTTGTAAGTCAGTATAGTGTGTTTGGCTATCTGACCTTGTTACAGCATTAGCCATGTTTGTATGTTTCCAGGCTATTATGTCGTCGTCTGTACATTGTTTAAATGAATCTAGACAGCCTAAAATCAGATCCGTACAAGGATCTTGCAGGATTGCGCAAGTGAATGTGCCGGTAAGGAACGGGGTATTAATATGCGATTTTGCCAGTGGGTATTTCTCAATGGTTCCAGAGAAAGTACGGCATTTGACAAATTCACCCGTGTAAACTTCTGGTCTAACCAGTTCTTTTCTTAAACCAAGTAAAGTGCTGCCGCTATCGATTAAACAATGGCATGGTTGATCATTGACCAGTGCATCGTAGAACTTCAGTTTACCTCTGGAGGAACTAGCTGCGTTAGCATCTTCATTGGAGCATGGTATCACGTGGCCACATTTCAATTTACCATCCGCATGAAACTGGTGACATATGTCACATTTCTTAAAGTCTAATATGTCTGTAACTAATGCCACACTTTCACATTCACTCGCTGGTAACACATTTACAAGTTCCGAGTCAATTTCACTATCATCGTCTGATGACGTATCGATGAGTGCAGCATTATTTGCCTTCATTCGTTGCCTACCAAACGTTGCCTACGTTATTACTATAGTGGTCATAGCTGGAACAAAAGTAACATGTAACAGCACGTTTAAATGAAGTTCTTCTACTTTCTTGCTTCTTTAACACTGTTTCTAAGTGTGAAGGATATGCTGGGTTCTTATCACACATAGGGTAGCTAGGATGAAACAAACTACAATATCCACATCGAGGTGGCTTCTGGTACGGTTTGTCTTTCTTACGATAATCTTTCTGATTGTAAGATCTATTAGGTACATTGTTTGCAAAAGCAGTGATCTCTGTATCATATGTTGTGGACTTAAATATGTCACGATTAGAAGAAAAATATGCCGACCCCCGCTTTTCTAGTTGCTCAATGGATTCAATATCTGATTGTTGTAGAAACTTCGCAAAAGGGGTAGGGACGGTAGATATCACCTTCTCCATTACCATAAGATCTTGCAATTTATCAAGGTTTTTGCCCACTTTCGCCGCCCTATTCCATTTATTAAATGTGCTCTGCACGTTAGAGATGTAATCTAAGAAGGTTTCAGTTGCCTTTGGCTTTATTTGGGAAAACTGAATTTGGTACCCATTGGCATCTAAAAGAAAGTGTTGCATGATCCTATCGTGAATGTACTGATAATTGTTCCTTAGTTCTGTAGGTATAGATTATATTACCTTTAATGGCTCCCCACTGAGATTTCTCATGTAGATCATTGCCCAGTCCTCCAATGGTATTTTCGGAGTCTTAAGTTGGAATTCTATATTCTCTGTCCATGCACTAATTGAATCCCCTACGCTATATGGTTTGATAAGGCCTTTATATTTACTAAACTTATTCTGTTCTTCTTGGCTCTTTTGTTTGCTAGAGGCTATCTGTATGTTTGAATCTACCTCCATTTCCTTCATCTTTAGTTTAGTTTCTGAGTCTACCTGTATCTGCTTCTGTTTGGTGGCTTCCTCTACTTCTTTCAGCTCTTTTTGGTGTTGTCTTTCTAATGCTCTTTCGTCTCTTTCTAGAGCAGCTTTTCTCTCTGTTTCTTCCTTCTGTCGAGCTAATTCTTCTTTGTATCTTTGGTCTACCCACTTTTCTAATTTGTCTCCAGTGTGGCCCATTTCCTTGCCTGCCTGGACACAATCATTTAATGACGCCATTTTGTGGCTTTATGTTAGTTCAAAATGATATTACAGTAGTTTTACACAATGGTTTGTAGTTATGTGTTAGTTATTTACAATTTCACTGACAAAAAAAGATGCATGATTAACATAGTGAATACCAAAATATTTCGAAAATATACTCATCTAATTCTTTGGAAAATACGGCTCTTGGGATGTTCCACCGCTTTCTTCCGACACACCAAAAATGATTGACTTGAGAACACAACGGATGTTTCTGTTTAATAGAGCATCAATACTTTAGAGACATGCATATGCTGTAAATACATGTTTATATTTCATGCGGCTGATGAATGAAAAATGTGATTCAGATAATGATAAATGATGTTAATGAATGAATGTTATGATAGTCTGAATGATTGTCATGATTCGTAAGATGATTCGTCATATGACAGTCAATGTCGTCTTGTCTTCACTTTCTATCTTGTTTGGTATAACTACGGTCTAAGGTTTCCGTTCAAAAGCTAATATATTCACTTTGCACACAAAAAACTTATTTTGTACAAATATTTCAATGAATATGATGAATGGTGACATTAATGGCTGTATCACACACAATGAAATGTACACGATGGTTTGCTTGATAATTTAAATTGATATTTGTATACATTTTCATTACTTTCAATAGAATAACACACTTTCTTAAATTTTCGTAAACTAACACAATTTGTAACTTAAACTTCCTTCATTGTGGTTCAAGCTCCACAAATGGCATCATATTCATTATCACGTAGTAATAGTGTTAATCACTCACGTTATTCACAAAACAAAATTATTTCTGCCATTGTATGCAAAATAATTTACATTAGTTTTAGATAATTTAACACAGAAATAATGTCGAATGGTGCTTGTTGACGTTGGTTCAGGAATTTCTGATACCAATTGCCTGTTGACGTTGGTTCAGGGACTTCTGACACCAATTGCCTGTTGACGTTGGTTCAGGGACTTCTGACATCAATTAGGGTCCTGCCTGTCAGCAACTTGCTTGCGACAGGTCTTTCAGGACTCCCCTACTTTTGCACTGCACGAAATAATAACTCGTGTCATTGGCAAAAGGAATGCAATTTATTTAGAGCTGGTAATACACAAGCTCTGCGAGCGGCATACTTCATTGACATTAAACAACATGGTACGTTACATAGATGCAATAAAGTGGTGATGATGATACTATTAATCACTAACTGAAATCTAAAGCCTAATATTAACTATTGTCTAGAAACTTATACTACTACTACTACTACTACTACTACTACTACTACTACTACTACTACTACTACTACTACTACTACTACTACTACTACTACTACTACTACTACTACTACTACTACTACTACTACTACTACTACTACTAATACTACTGCTACTGCTACTACTACTACCAATTCTACTACTACTACTACTACTACTACTACTACTACTACTACTACTACTACTACTACTACTACTACTACTACTACTACTACTACTACTACTAGTACTACTACTACTACTACTACTACTGTTAATGCTTCTCGTACTTCTTCTTCTACTACTACTACTACTACTACTACTACTACTACTACTACTACTACTACTACTACTACTACTACTACTACTACTACTACTACTACTACTACTACTACAACTACTACTACTACTACTACTACTACTACTACTACTACTACTACTACTACTACTACTACTACTACTACTACTACTAATACTACTACTACTACTTCTTCCTCTCCTACCAATATTACTACTAATACTATTGATACTACTAATGCTAATAACACCAATTTTACTTCAACTACCATCATTACAATTTCTTTCACTAAGACAGATAACCTAATGTCAATTATGTGTCACAGGAGGAAGAATATCAAGGACAGGAAGATGTAATTTCCTATACTTAGATGGAGAAGCGCAACGCTGACTTCTATTGGGCCAATGAAGGAAATGATAATAAGAAGAAAGAGAGAAAGAGCACTTTATATATTCTCCTCTGTTAACAAGAAAAGGGATAGAGAGTTAGACAGAAGATTCCAGGAGTTCTTAGGGCGGGGGATATACTGTTGTACACCCCAGAAAGAAGGTTACACTGCTGGACTGTAACTGGATCAATGAGTTTACACAACAAACTACAGACTAAACAAAACAAATTAAGAACAACAAAATTAGACTTTTATTGACAGAACTGCATGATTCAGTGACAAACAGGCATCCTGACATGTCACACAACTGACATATACAGAAATGTGAACCTATGTTCCCACAGTAGATATCACTGCTGAATAACGTCACTATGAATATGACCAAATACCCATCCCCACAAACCAGCAAGGACATGTCAACAAAGGGGCCTCAATGTAAACAACAACGGTAACAGCAGGTATGGACTCTCTATTGTTATCATCTCAGGACTCATGGACATTTGGTACATACAGAAATGGGAATCTGAAATCCCACAGTTAGAGATAACCGCTGCCTAGCACTGACTACAGGGGCGGTCTCTAAATGACAGTGAGACCTCAACCATGTTCAGTTGAGTCGAAGGGCACCCTCAATACCCACACAAGACACCCGCATCACATAGGCCGACTGGGACCAGATACAGCAAAAAACCATAACATAACGAATAACAAAACTATAACCCTAACAGCAGAGATATAGTGGCATAAACAGGTATAAACAGGTATACGAATGGGGGGTGTGAGTGGCCTAAAACGACATTAACCAGAGCTGGGGCTCAAGTTTGCTCTACAAACAACAACCATGGCCAGGGGTCACTACCTGCATAGCATGACAAAGGACAACATCTAATTAATAATCATCAAAGAATCATTATTTGCATCAACACATATATGCATTCCCCATATTGATCACCCATGCCCATTTTCCCATGTGCATCCTTCGGAGTGATTAGGTCTGCAATTAGTGCAACAGCCATTACCACATTATGACACAATCTTGAGGGTGGATCATTCCTCGTTACAATGCTCGCAGCCTTTTCTGGCTTCTCATCTAACTCAGTTTTTACTTGCAGAATACTCTCAGTTCAGGGAGGTCATTACCTACAGATCTCTGACACAACACAACTTCTCACCCCCAACACCACAGACTGACAATACCACCCATAAAAGCCAATGTTACACAGCAACACTAATCAACTAGTCAAAATCAACACCGAACACAACACAGCTACACCGGTGTACAACGACTCTAACAGGACAACACCATTTGAACATGTACATACGGGACATAAATACAGTTCAATGCACCAACAGCAATCATGCAGACATAGGATATGCAATTCAGCATGACATCACCAGGACACACACATTTGTACTGATGACAACTAGACAACATCAATATACCAGAACTACAGTTCTACACATGACACCAGCAACAATCAGGACACAGGCTATAACATAAGTCACCGCCAACAACTCAGACATATAACATATATCGCCACATAAACCATACAATCATCAAATGATCACTCTCACCATAGCCACCACCACAATCACAATCCCAATCATATAGCTGACATCACTACATGGTCACCCTCACCATGACCAAGCTCACTCAATAATACCCCAGATTCATCATGGGTTCCCCACTCAGCACCTCTTGCACTGGCTCGTCAAGAGACTATTCTTACTAAGTTCACATTTGTCAAACCTGAACAACACAGATCATTATCCTCATAATCATGAACCTTATAACTATAAACAACACTATCATATGTGTAGTGTTCAACCTGGCATCTTCATCACAGCACACAGTCATGAATAATTATTACCATAGCTACATTTATCTAGGAGAACATAACAGACATTGTTATCAAGCATCACCTATCTATTGCTTTCACCGTGCCACTCTATACCTCCGTACGCCAACAATCACTATAGTTTTAGCATTATTGAGACATAATAAGTCATCTGACTTCAAACACATTGTAGCATAGTGGGGGTGCCTCTGGCTGTGCAGTTCATATTTGCCTAGTTTGATCACTGCGGATCATTCGCCTCAGCCTTTGCTGTGCACTTATAAATAAAGCTACCAGCCTAATGTAATTTCTTCTAATAACTAAACCCACACTGATATGCCATAACAGAAGCACGCTGATTCTTCCTGTCATGGTAATTTAAATACACTCACAATGCACCACACACAAAACATTACATGTTATACTCAATGTGCCACAAACATAAATATGGTTTCCCCACCCCGTTGTCATCTTCATGGTTATAAATAATTATATTTCAATACACATCCCTGCAGCACTTGGCCTGACTGCCTCCTTACAGATTTTCCTCCTCACTAGCATTAATGATAACCCCATTTATTGTGCCTGGGTGCTCCATATACTCTCTTTACTGTTGTAAACAGCCCCAACCATTATTATACACCAGATACTGTTGTGTTCAGATACACTGCCCTGCAGGTATATCGGCTTTCCTCCTGTCAGAACAGACTTTATAGAACAATACATACACCCTCTTCTACTCTGGACTATGATACTACATATTTTGAATACTGTATTGAATTGTGGCTATATCAAATTCGCTAGAGCTACACAACACAGTATTGATACTTCCTGTTCGTATTGCGCTGTCTGCTGCATTAAATCTACAAACCTACAAATATACACACAACATAAGAGAACATCCTTTGTCATGAATCTTCACCGAATACCCCTGGTACTTGTTTTCTTAATATACCCCTGCCAATCTGCAGAGTAGCACTTTCACCGCTATTCATCGAATCAAATCTATGTTGTCCTAATTCTGCCGGTTATCGCCATTTTATATGCGAAGATAACTCTACTATTATTTTAGCCCATCAGTGACAGAAGAGCGCTTCAGACTTCTGTGAAACTATAAACCGAACTACACCAAATTGTACCTCAACCCTGTGGATGTTAAGTTTGGAGCTTCCAGCTGGGGACTAGTAGAGGCACCACTATCCTATCTTTAATTAAGCCATCTAAATATATTTAACTCACCAAGAGTGGGCTTACAAATTGCCAGTCATTTTCATGGATTTCCTTGGTCCTTGTGTGTGGACCACACAAGCCAGTCTTGGTTAAATCTAGAGGCATTGGTGACTCCCTGCTCTGATCCAGTGACTGGTGAGAGCTGGTTTGAGCCTCCCTATTTGAATATATCTACATCACTACAGCGATCAACATAATCGCTCCTTCGGTCATGCTTGTCACATTTGGAGAGAGCGGGAAACTGACACGCACCTCTATTTATCAGTGTTTCCAGAGCGGCTTCCCATCATACCCCTGGGCTCTGCGGGGGATGCTGGTATTGGTAACATCACTATCCTGTGTCGCATCAGGCTTTCACATATCTCCCCCCCCCCCCCACCCCATTTCTCGAAGATCTCCGTCGAATACTCTAAACCCTTAGGGTTTAGACAAAACACTAGGACTATTTAAGTAAAAAAATCAGTCAAAGGGGTTTCATCATGGGGCTTAAAACTTTCAGTGTAAATCTGTTACCAGTTATATTTTCTGAACCTGCCTTAAAAACATACATCATTGACAATTTAAAACATCAGTGCCTGACAAAAGATAATACCATATCTTAAAAGTAGCCTTTAGCAAGATGAAAAACATACTGACCAATAAAAAGATGTCAACTGAAACGAGAAAAAGAGTGTTGAGATGCTACATAGAACCTGTACTTTTATATGGATGTGAAGCTTGAACAATGAGCAGCCAGGCTGAAAAACATCTGATGGCTGTAGTAATGTGGTTTCTGAGGAAAATGCAAAGAATACCATGGACAGCCAGAAAGACCAATGAACAAGTCCTTCAAGAAACAAATGAAGATCGTAAACTGATCAGAGACATTAGACGCAGACAGTCACAATTTTTTGGGCATGTTATGAGACGAAATGATTTGGAGAACTTGGTGACAACTGGTAAGATCGAGGGGAACAGACCAAGGGGAAGACCTAGAAACAAGTATCTGGATGGCTTGGCCTTGTGGCATGGTCGAGACAGAAACACGGAACTGATCCACGACTCTGTTGATCGAGTGAGATGGCAGAACATGACCGCCCACGCTTACCGGCATGGCACATGATGGATGGATGGATGAGTGGCCATGAGGAATATGCAGTCTGCATACAAAATAAACCAGCAACCCTGACATCAACATCAACACTTAGCTCCATGGATGCAATACATAGGGGCACCAAAATAATAAAAATTTAATATAGGCATCCCCTTAAATTTACAATCCCTACTTGCAACCAAAATTTAAAAAAAACGACCAGAATCACATGCATGCTGGGACGCAGAGGTGTTTCCAAGGCACCAGGGCCGGGTTATATACTGGCCAAGACCTATTGACGCGTCCTCGTCGAGCGTCCTGGGCAACAGGTCCCTACGGGGTCCTGGCTGAAGTCAATAGGATCGCTGATTCCTCCGAAGTCGGAGAGTGTCTGCCTGTACGGCGAGGAACCACCAGTCTGCACACCAATAAGCCAGACATGGGACAACGGATACTCACGCAAACCTCAGGTCCTGTATGACATCACACTGATGTTGGACAACAGGATGCCTTCATCCGACATACAGGACCTCGCGTTGGAGCTCAAGCCAACGAACACAAGCAAGCAAGCAAGCACATGCATGCTATCCACTAAATCACCTGCAAACCAAGATGCAGACATCCTTGCCACTGAAAAAAAAAAAATATAATTCCCATGACTATGCAGGCAAACCCAGTTTTTGTTTTCCCGGTCTGATTCTGGTAGCCACGCTTCAGCCAGCCGCATCCACCAGTTCCATGGGATGAGTCAGTAATTTCTCCGTTGTCACCGTGGTACCCAAATGAAGCAGGGTAGAAAAATACCTGTACATGGGGGGGGGGGGAAACAAAGCAAAACAAAACATGCTGGAAGACATGACGTCTTGGACTCACTTTCTGTGAGTGAAGAATCCTGATTTGAATTAACATTGAACGACACAAAACAATTACTTAACTAGTACTTAATTATTTGTCCATGTCGTGGAAATAAATAACGAATGTTTCTGTCTGATGATGCTCACTGGATATCGTTTCCTCCCACTTAACGTCTATTATGTGTCTCTTTTAAATTTTCTATGCAAAGGGGAAATATAGGAAATCACTGTTCATTCATGCTCGACACTTAATATGTCCACTTCTGGTATCATGAACCTGGACGAACACGCTGGTACGATGAACTCCTCTGCTTCCGCCTATATGGAAAGGATTTTCTTATCACCACAGGTAACATTGTCATCTGTCACTTCAAACGAACATGGTGTACTGATGTACAATAAGGGAAACATCCCACTCGATGATCTCAGGTGATGATTACACCATTGGGGATTGAATATGGATGTCCAGCGTTTGCCGACTGTTGCTGGTAGGCTCAAAGTGATGCAGGCGAAGGCATACCTCTGAGTAGTTGCTGACACAGATCACCCGTTGCATGAGGCGCTGGACGTAGTTAAGGGTCAGCGACTGATAAGAGAGAAATCATGGATGGCTCAGGCGTATGATACGATCAGACAGGTGTGCATCTTGAAGAATATTAGGCGAGAAGAGGAGTGGGTCAGAGTGCCAGCGGAGCAGTCAGATTTGTGCAAAGTTATAATCACATTCAGCCCGGAGTGTAGGGAGTGGCCAGCAGGGGCCACAGAAGTGGAAATCCAGCAACTAATTCAGGATAATTCTCGCCCGGGCGATATGATTATATACACAGATGGTTCGGTGTTGAGAGGCAGGAGAAGTGCCTGCGGGTTCTTATCAAAAGCTAATGGTCGCCGTTTGGTGCAGGAGAGCCTGGCATATGATACCACAAGATCTAGCTTAAGAGTGGAGGTGGAGGCGGTTAGTGCAGCTTTCCGCTGGATTGAGAATACGATATACACACACAACGTGATTGTAACTGACTCAGAAAGCATGCTGAGTAGGGTGAGGACAGGCAAGCTTCGTGCAGAGTGGCTTGCTTCGCTTCGGAAGTCACGGATGACAAGCATTGTCCTGATCTTTTCTCCGGGGCATGCTGGTGTGATGGGGAATGAACAGGCAGACAGATTGGCTGGCTCTGCAAAACTTGGTGGAGTATTGATGCATGATAGGGCAGACGTGGTTGCGGCTTTTTGGTAGCACGTGTACACCTCGGAGGAGCAAATGGATCACCATGGTCTGGCAAGAATGCGACAGCGAAAGGTGACGAGGGGATCTGGCCGACGATCGACGCTCAGAGGAAAGGCGAGACGGACATATAATCAGATTGCTACTGGTACTATTAGTGTTGGAACTCTTCGCTGGCTGCTGAGAATGGGGACGGAGCGCTTTCGGGAATGCTATGAATGCTGTGATGTCGGTTCCTAAATCAATCAATCAATCAATTAAGTGAACAACTAGGGTTAGAACTGAATTGTAAGAAGACACAGATTATGGTCGTCACTAGGAAGGAAGAAATACCACAATGTAATATACAAGTAAATGGGCATATTCATAAACAAATGAATCGGAACAGATATCTCGGAACAGTCATAATATCTGATGGGAGATGCCTTAAAGAGATTAGAACAAAAATTTCCATGGTGAAGTTAGCTTTTTGCAAGATGAAAAACATACTGACCAATTAAAAAAAAATATCAATTGAAACGAGAAAAAGAGTGTTGAAGTGCTACATAGAACATGTACTTTTGTATGGATATGAAGCGTGGACAATGAGCAGATAAGCTGAAAAACATATGATGGCTGTGGAAATGTGGTTTCTGGGGAAAATGCAAATAATACTATGGACAGACAGAAAAACTAATGAACAAGACCTACAAGAAACAAATTAAGACCGTAAACTGATTAGAGACATTAGATGTAGACAGTCAAAATTCGTAGGGCATGTTATGAGAAGAAATGAATTGGAGAACTTGGTGACAACTGGTAAGATCGAAGGGAAGAGACCAAAGGGTAGACCAAGAATTAAATACTTGGATGGCTTGGCCACATGGTATGGTCGAGACAGAAACACGGAGCTGATCCACGACTCTGGTGATCGAGTGAGTAGCAAAACATGACCGTCCACGCTTATCGGCATGGCACATGATGGATGGATACGCTAAAGATACCACACCTTGCCTGCGTATGGGCTTGTCCTCTGAAAAATGGCTAGTGAGACTATTATTCTTATACCCTTCGAAGCACCGCCAATCATTCTTTACTGGCTTATATTTCTGAAGTACTATAAAGATGAACACATTTTTCGAGAGTGATGCCTTGTCTTTGACAGTCTCTAAAGCTCTGTTCGAGATCAGTTTTCTTGTAATACGTTGTGCTATCTTTAGTCTCTGTCTGGTTGTCCACTTTAAGTGTCGCTTATTCCTCATCTATTGTATCTAATATATTTCTCTTCTGGTAACTACAGCATTGCTTCTCACGCCATATCTGTGGTACCAGTTATCAATTCCCTCCTCTGTACATGCTTTGACTGTTGGTACATTCCCAATGAATAACCTCTGGGAGAATGTGATTAATGCAGACGAACGATAGACAATCATGTTCTAGAGAGAGTGGGGAGTCACCGTTGTGAAGTGGTTAAGCCGTCTGACTCGTGTTGCGAAGGTTGTGGGATTGATTCCGGGCAGCGTCATTCGGTTCATGAGTGCATTTAGTTCGGAGACGCCTGGGGGTCGTCGCTGAAGCTACTGAGTTCATGCTTTGTGCAACACTTTCGGTATTTCAATGAGAAAAGACACTGAGCCATTTTGGGACAACAATCCGGTGAAATAATGTCGGCCCTGTCGACTTTTAAGCGACTTTTTTCATGAGAGAGTGCATGATCAGAGGATCTGGTCGACAGTCGTCAATCAGAGGTAAAGCAAGACATATAAAACCAGATTGCGACAGGTACCATTAGTATTGGAATTCTTTGATGGCTTTTGAAGATGAGGACTGAGCGCTTATGGGAATGCCCCGAGTGCAGTGATGTCAGTTCTTGACTCAACTCAACTCAACTCAACTCAACTCAACTCACATACAATAGAAAATTAATCAAATGGTAAATTGTAGTTAACAACTAATTGTTGAAATGTTCTGAAGTCAGAAGTTATCACTTCAATTTGATAGAATCATACTATCTACATTTTATTATTCTAAATTGTGAACTTAAATAAGAAAAGTGCGTTTGTGTGCTTGTGCTTGTGTGTGTGTGTGTGTGTGTGTGTGTGTGTGTGTGAGTGTGTGTGTGTGTGTGTGTGTGTGTGTGTGTGTGTGTTGTGACATGATTGTTTAAACTAAAACTGCACACGCAAATTGAAATGTATCACGTGACATACGAAATATGTAGACTATCGTGTGTCTTCACATACGAAAGACCTCTATGTTAGACCTGTCTGTTAAATGTGACGACTCATCTCCGGTGTGGCACTGACAAAATATCCGACATTATCTTTATCTCTGTCTCTTTTACAGTTTGCTCTTCCCTGTTATTTCAACCGTCTGGACTCACAATAAGACCAAACATGGCTCGTTTTATTAGCTTTCATGTATGCGGATAGCATATAGTTATCGAAAAAAGGTGTTTAGTCCCATATGTCAAGACGATTTACATATCGACGTAGCCCAATCTAACAAACATATCGATTAGAAGGTAGGAAAGATTTGTAAATTGTGGCGTTTAGTTATCGTATTCTACTAGCTAATTTTCTAAATAAGCTTAATAGGTCACAGCAAGCACAAGTACAGCCATCCACAATGCAAGTAAAGGGACCTTTCCCAGACCTCGCGGTTTATTGTATACGTGGTAAGTAAAGTCAAGGACGCGTCGACACGGGGCTAGACCCCTATAGTTTTATTGACCAATCACCACTAGGTGGGTGAAGTGTTCAGTATTACGGTGCCGGCCTTTACTTCCCACATACATCATTGGGATATATTTCGGGATGGGTAGACGATATAACCTAAATCATTTTTTTTTAAAATATCAGAATCCGAACAGCTGCGGATTGAACCCAATATCACCAGGTATCCAATTGAGTGACTAGACATTACTCTACCACCTTCACTTCCCATTCATTATCATGGTACCTATTGTAGGCTGGTCACGTGCTGATGGTAACACTGACAGCCAGAATCAACGCTTGCCTGATTTTCCTCTACGGGTAGAGTAGCGGCAAGAACCTCTGCTCGCTCTCTGCTGAATCAGCATCGGCTTAAGTGAGCCCTTTGTTTTGCTGCACTGTCCACTTGATCATGGTGAACAATCACCTCTTCATTATTGTCATTATCTAGATCCTCGCCCAAACGAGAGGCTACATCACGTCTATCAGTCTGTTTACAAAGGTTAGTTGCATATCCTTTAAGGACGTCGCAGTCAACACCAGCATTGTTAGCTGGTGTGATCTCTTGGCAAGTTTACTTTCAGTATTTTGTCATTGCTTTCTGAACGACCAGCGGCCATACCATTTCGTAAAATAAAAACGTAAGACGGTCTGCTGCCAAATCGTCCAGAGCTGTGTTTCGAGCGCTGGTATGCAAGATAACGTCCTTAACCCCATCTCCGCCGAGCAGGCATCAGTCGGTTTAGTAGGCCTCTTTCAGTCCTGAAGGACTATAGAGGTGTGCCGCTGGTGAGGTGCCTGGCAGCACCGCTGTTGACTGTATAGTCCAATGCGAGAGTGAAAATCCCTGTCACAGTTTCCGTATCTGCAAGAAGAGGCAAGTCCCGCAGTAAGTGACTGCGCTTTGAGCCTGTGCCGCCTATCCTCAGTTTGTTGGATCAGATTGCGCTCAAAGAGCACCTGTCCGTTTCGTACATATCTTCTCCAGGAGCATCTGTCTGTTGCAACTCTCTCCCACGTGTCTGGATCTATTCCAATGGTTTTCATATCTTGTTTACACACATCCCTATATCGCATTTGGGGTCTTCCGGTTGGCCTCTTTCCTGTGGCTAGTTCTCCGTAAAGGAGATCCTTGGGAATACGTTCATCCTCCATTCGAGATACGTGGCCCAGCCACCGGAGGCGTCTCTGCTTGAGGAGGGAGTGCACTGTGGTAATATCTGCTCTTTCAAGCACCTGTTTGTTTGTTATGTGGTATTTCCATGTTATGCCCAAGATAAGTCTCAGACATCTCATGTGGAAGGAATCCAACTTCCTTTCCTGTCTTGAGTACAGGGTCCAGGATTCAGACCCATAGAGTAGTGTGCTAACAACACAAGCTTTATATACTTAAGCTTTTGTACGCTCTGTTAGTCTATTATTCTCCCAAACTCTTTTATCTAGCCTAGAAAATGTTGTGACTGCTTTTCCAATGCGTCTGTCGATTTCTGTCTCTAATAAAAGATTATCTGATATTGTCGACCCCATAACCACAAACTCGTGGACGACCTTCAATTCGTAATTGGAAATTTTGATTGACGGAGGCGCACCAGCATTTTGTTCCATCACCTGTGTTTTATTTAGGCTAATGGTGAGCCCAAAGTCTTTGCAGGCGGCTGCAAAACGATCTATGAGCCTTTGGAGATCTTCTGATGTATGAGTAGTCAGTGCTGCATCATCTGCAAAAAGTAGTTCTTTTACGCATCTTGATCTTATTTTGGTCTTTGCCTTGAGTCTTGATGGGTTAAAAAGTTTGCCACCAGATCCTGTGTGGAGGTATATGCCTTCAGTGGCAGCCTCAAATGCTTAAGAGAACAGCGAAGAAGATACCAAAGAGTGTAGGAGCAAGCACCCAGCCCTGCTTTACTCCGCTACTGATGCTGAATGACTGGGATGTTGAGCCGTCAAATAAAATGGTCCCCTGCATGTTTTCATGGAATGATGTCACGAGACTAAGAAGGGTGGGTGGACATCCAACCTTTTCAAGGACCTTAAAAAGGCCGCTTCTGCTCACGAGGTCAAATGCCTTTGTGAGGTCGATGAAGGCAATATATAATGGCTTCCTCTGTTCTCTGCACTTCTCTTGGAGCTGCCGGAGTGAGAAAATCATATCGATGATGGACCTGCTGGGTCTAAATCCGCACTGCGATTCGGGGTAGATTCTTTCAGCAAGAATGTGTAATCTTTTAAGAATTACTCTGGCAAAATTCTTGCCTGTAATCCTGAGTAGGGAAATGCCGCGATCTTTGTTGCAGTCGCTTCTGTCGCCTTTGTTTTTATAAAGGTGTTTGCGTCTTTCATATCTTGTGGTATTGATTTTTCTTTCCAGCAGAGCTGAAATATTGCATACAGTTCTGGGATGATTGTTTCTTTGCTACATATTAAAATTTCAGGTGGAATACTATCTTTTCCAGGTGCCTTGTCGTATTTGAGAGAGTCTAGTGCTTCGCTGATTTCTGTGAGGCAAGGTTCGTTATCCAGGGCAAGCATGGCGGACTGTTGATCGATGGCTTCCAGAGCTTCTTCGCTGACAGTGTTATCCACTGAGTATAGCTCTGAGTAGTGTTCTACCCAGCGATCCATTTGTTTCGCTCGATCTTTTATGATTACCCCCTCAGTTGATAGTAAAGGGGCCATCTTATTTTTTGATGGACCGACAGCTTGTTTGATGCCCTCGTAAATTTCTTTTTATATTTCCAGTGTCTGCACAAGTTTGAATTTGAGCAGAGAGCTGTGGCCAGTACCTGTTCGCACATCTTCTTGCCATCTGTTGTACTCTATATATGGCCGTTCGCAATGCCTGCAGTGTTTTCTCTGAAGGTGATGTTTTATACATTGAGAATGCATGTCTCTTTATCTCCAGGACTGGGAGCATCTCTTCAGAGTGTGCTTCAAACCAGTCGGTTGACTTAGTTTGCTTCTTGCCAAATGTTGATAGTGCTGTATTGCAGATGGTGTCGCGAAAATGACTCCATCTCTCGGTGGAATTTCCGTTTGTGGGGCCAGGCAGAGTATCCGCTAGAGCTTGCAGGAATTTGTTGACCTTCTCTTTACTTTGGGTGCCGCTAGTGTCAATGCGTGGTCTTTCTTCTGTTCGGCTTCTGTAGATTCTCTTGGGTTTTATCTTCGCCTTGCTGGATACGAGAGAATGGTCGGTGTCGCAGTCAGCATTATGATAGCTGCGACTCAGCCGTACATTGCGGAATTTTCATGCGTTTAGTGAGCACCAGGTCGAGTTGGTGCCAGTTCTTTGTGTTGAGGTTTTGTGTCAAAGAAGGTGTTGGTCACGCACAGATTATGGTGGCTGCAGAATTCCAAGAGACGTTGTCCATTGTCGTTGATCTTCCCAACGCCAAACTGTCCTAGACATGAAGGCCAAGATTTGTGGTCGGAGCCAACCCTGGCATTGCAATCCCCCAGAATAAAAAGATGTTGTTTCTCTAGTGTTTCACTGACTTCTTTGCTAAGGTCGTCATTAAACTTGTCTTTAGATTCTGATGCTGCAGTTAGTGTTGGGGCGTAAACGCTTAGAGTACTAACTGGGCCTGCCTCTGTCTGGAGTTGGAGCTTCAGTATTATTTCAGTGCCATCACTTGGTGGTATGATGGAATTAAGCAGCTTGTTTCTAATAGCGAACCAAACTCCATGCTCCCTGGTCTCTCCGCACGGCTTGTCATGCCAGTAGAAAGTGAAGTCCCTTTCCTTGATGCTTCCAGATTTTTGGAGTCTGGTATCTTGCAGGGCGACAATGTCTATCCCCAGTCTTAGTAGTTCGTTGTTTATCACTGCAGTTTTACGGGCATCCACAATTTCATTTAGATCGTCTGAGATACCAGGGGTCATGTTTCTTACATTCCATGTTCCCAGCCTTAGGCCCGGTTGTTTTGTTTTTTTCTTGTTGCTAGGTGTATAGATTGCGGTCCATGTGTCAGGATTTTCCCCTAAGCTCCACACACCATCAGGAGCAGATGAACCGTGGCGAGACAACACCTTATTGACTGGGGACTGCCCACCTTAGGCGGGCGGTAGCTGTCTAGTGAGATGCGATGATCTCTCCCACCGTCGGAAGTAGCCCCTGGTGCCTTGCTCTACGCCAATCGAGCGTTACGACTTATAACCGGCAAATGCTGCTTCCCGTGTTATGTAACCGCTTTACGCGGTGCTGAAGTATCCTCTTCAGGGCACAAGCCTGGGCAATGGAAATCGGAGAACCAGCTGTTGCCCAGTAGCAGGTTCCCCATCTACACGTCGCCGATGTTGACTAATGGAAAGGCAGTAGCCAATGCAACTTGTCATCGGTGCCGTCGCAGGAGTTGCCAGAACTATATTGTTTACAACATTGAACTGCCTTAGGGACTCAATCTCCGGATTTGTCCTTAGGGTTTACTACCTAAGCCTTTCCCATATGGGTATACCCGCAAGGCAACGGAGGTTTGAGATTTAGAGTTCCCTCTCTTAGAAGAGATACCAACCAAGGCTGACGAGCCTCCTCTGCCAGGGAATCAATAAGGAGGGAAGTCTACCAATCTTCCTTCCTGGCAGTGACCATAATGATCGGATGACCGTAGCCATTGTCTCTACTGAGAGATCCTCTGCCCACCGTCACTGACTTGAAACCATAACCAACAACTATCTGCCGGCTGCTCCCAAGTCAAATCCATCACCTGCTCCCATGGCTTCACGTTACCCTGTTGGGAGGTGGGGGGGGGGGGGTGCTAAACGGATACTCCACCTTGCCCAAGGGTGTCCCGTAGGCTAGCGGAGGGAAGGAGGCACCTTACTTCTCCTTTGATAGGGGGTACCCCTACCCTGCTACCCCTCAGTCGGTTTACTGCCTTGTAATCCCACATGCGCTGAGTAGCATTCCTATGATTTGAACCAGAATTTCATCTGTAATCAAATAACTTTCTTATTTCAGATAAGGGGATAAATAAGACATGACGTGTGTAAAAGTCAGTCATAGCTTTAAATGGGTGAACAATGAAATGTGTTCAATCATGATCCATTACCAATATCAAACATCAACATTGCTGTAACTTGATGCGAATACAATTTACGGCACCTAGTTCTCTTTTTTCTTTCAGGTTTATCGGTCTCTGATTTATGCAGCCTAATATTTATGACATGGACGTGCTTTGTTCTTACCCCAGCTGTTGTGGTGTTGGATTTACCATTTGAGAGTATGGATGTTGCCCACATTGTGTCAGGGATTCCACAAATTGCGTTCACTGGAGTCAGCAGTTGTATTACAGCTATGATTGTCCTGGAGAGATGCATTAGTGTAGTCTTGCCGTTCAAGGTAATTATTTTCCTCTCGAACTGCAACTAAGTGTACTATCTTCTTCTGTTAATCGTTAAATTTTGCTATCTAGGTGTAAGATTGATTCACTTAATCTTAGCCGTTGCCAGCTATCTTTTCTATTTTTTTTTAGATCCACGTCTTGTCTTCCATCGGCGTGTGTCGTAATTATGTTATGTAAAGCTGCACTACTTTGTGTCATTTTATATTGTCTACAATTTCACGACTTGTCCCAGTACTTCAACATACCTGTCTCAAACTGCTGTCCCTGTTGGCTGACTGTCTTGTCCCTATACTGTCCTGTCAGTACTGTCTCTTGTATCTCTGGCAGGGTTATCTCTCTGACAGATAGTATAAACAACGTGTGTTAGGAACATATCATGAAAATTAGCACCAGTAAAACTGAGACAATGCTAATAACCAAAAAAAAAAAAAGAAAACAAAAACAACAAAGGCTCTTTTAAATGAACACAACTGAAGCAAGTAAAGACTTCACATACGTTTTTTATTATTTTTTTTTTTTAATTTTTGCATATCCTTTATTGGACATTGCTGTCAATGGCATCTTTCAGCTGATTGTTGATTTCTTGGCAATATTACGCTCACAAGTTTGCCATTGCTTTCAGAGCGGCCAGCTAAATACGCCGTAAGTTACCAACGATTCTCGCGCAAGTTACTTTCCTCACGTGTATATACGGGATCTCGGAGAATTCAAGTACTTAGAAAGAATAATATCATCAAATGATATATCAGCTAAGTGAAACACAACTTGGATTTAGGAAAAACAAAGGTTGCACAAATGCAATTTTTGCTCTTAGAAAACGTATAGAAAAATCAATCGAATTCAATGAATCACGCTACTTAGCCTTTGTCGACCAAGAAAAGGCATTTAATAGAGTAGATAGAAACAAGCTGTGGGAAATCCTCAAACAATATGGAGTGAGTACATATCTAACAAACCTATTTAGAAGCTTATACAACAACAGTGAGTGCATAGTGAGAGTTGAGGACACTCAGAACCCTTCACCATAAGATGTGGAGTACGACACGGTTGTGTCCTGTCCCCTCTCGTGTACATAGCCTATATAGACAACATATGTAAAGAAACCAGCCAAACAAAAACCGCAAGAACACCTCATGACGAGAACACAGAAGAAGAATGATCTGCAAATCTAACCATTAAAGAACTCCTGTTTGCGGCCAACAAGGCACTAATAGCAAAATCAGAAGTTGAATTACAAGACCACATGAGTAGTCTAAACGAAATATGTAAGGAACATAACATGAAAATTAGCACAAGCAAAACAGCGGTAATGACTATAACTAAAGAAGAAAAAACAACAACATTTCACATAAAGGACCATCCCTTGAAACAAGTAAAGAGTTTCAAGTACCTAGGAAGAATAATATCATCAAATGGCAGATCAGAAGACGAGATCTAAAATATATGCAATAAGGCAAACCAACGCATTGGACAAATGGCAACCATACTAAAGAACAAACACGTATCAATAAGTAATAAGAAATCACTCTACAAGACAGTCTACCTTCCACTATGCTACCAACGCCAAACATGACAGAAAAAGAAAGAAGAAACATCACAACAATATAAATGAGATTCCTGAGAAGAAAACTCAATGTACCAAGAAGAGAGAAAATCAGAAATGTTGAAATCTTGACTAAAGTGGGGATTACAGCAGGGCTGGATTTTATCAGAAGGCAGCAAGTTGAATGATTTGGCCATATAACTAGTTTACCAAGTAACAGTATGCCACAACAAGCAATGATGTACACACCAAATTGAAGCAGAAGAAGAGGTCGACCACGTAAAAGATGGACAGATGGAATAACAGAGTCCATGGGAATATCGATGCATGAAACCCATGAACGGGCACGCTCCGCTGTTTATACTCACCCCGACATCGCAAGGTACAAGAGGAACAACATGAGATGAGATTAGACACGTTTTCATTTCTCTCAGTATACTTTGTCTCAATAACAAGTACTGTTCAATACTGGTGTGATGTTGGGTAGATTACTATGTTGCTTTCGTTCAATGCATTTCTAATCCATCCATTCATCATTTGCCTTGCCGGTAAGCGTGGACGGTCATGACTCGCCACTTTACTTGATCACCAGAGTCGTGGATCAGCTCAGTGTTCCGTCTCATCCATGCCACGTGGTCAAGCCATCCAGGTATTTCTGTTTTCTCCTTGTTATCTTCTTCTCAATCTTGCCAGTTGTCAACAAGTTCTCCAATTTATTTCTTCTCATAACATATCCAAAAACTGTTGACTGTCTATGTCTAATTTCTCTAATCAATTTACGATTTGTATGTGTTTCTTGTAGTACTTTGTCATTGGTTTTTCTGTCTGTCCATGGCATTCTTTGCATTCTCCTCAGAAACCACATTTCCACAGCCATCAGATATTTTCAGCTTGACTGCTCATTGTCCAAGCTTCACATCCATACAAAAGTACAGGCATTTCTAATATTCTTCTGTAAAACTTATAATTAATGGCACACACGTACTTCTCGGCTACTAAGTCTGGTAGCCGCTGTAGCGTAATTACTAGTATCTCATCTGCCTGCCCGGAATCAGCATTCTAGTGGATAAAAAAATATATAACCTTGTCTTACTTTACTGGTGGACTAGTCTAAAATGGATACTGTGAAACATTTCCGTAACACGGGTGGTGGCCGGTGTACTGGCCACATAACCTAGTGTGTGCTGATTGTTCTGTAACATATTGAAATACCACCATATACTGCGTACAAATGGGCGCATTACCTACTTTGCTTTACTTATGTGTACCATCGCACCATACATACCAGATATACCTAGCAACTTGCGGTAATATGTGACCACTATTCCTTGTTGTTTTATAATGACATGTAATTATTTGGAAACAACTTAATTATTCTTATTTTAGGTTAATATTATCGAGCGACACATAGAAGGTATGTTATGTATTACTGTACGCAGATACGCTGTTGATGAACAACTGTCGCAGCAAGCGAAGACACATAAATATCGCGTGGTGGTTGTGTTTTACAAGTGCAGGTAAATAATTGCACACACGCAAGATATTATTTACTCCAAAATAAATACCGTTACATCTTACATCTTACGTTAGGTGCACATATACAATTAGCGTATTGATGAGCATAAGAATTTCTGAAACTGACACACATATTAATGAGCTTCTGTACTTGTTATTGCGACTGTTGCACAATGCGCGGCACTAGAGATACGCGAATATAGTTTTATAAACAGTATGCAATTTGTTATATTTTCTAAACCTTATGACATTATACAATTATTTCAGCTAAACCATACTTATATTTCCAATAACACACACTTACTATAATTTATTTGTTCTTTTGTGTGTGTTTAATTGTGTCTATCTGATGTCGGTATACTACGTAAGGCACTCATAAACAAAAGATGTCTATTTGTTATATTTTGCAAGTATGTATCTTTCTCTATTAAAAACACGCCAGCCTAAAGTCTTGCTGATTTATGTTACCATGTTACCAACTACTACTTGAAGTAGTATTTTAACGTATTGCAGACAACGCTAAATAGCAATTTCCATATTTTTGGGGGGAATGTATGAATGTATGTACTATTATCAGGACGCATTCAAGTTTGTTCTATAATATGAACGCATTTAATGACATTATACCTTAATCACAATTTATCGTAAGGCCTATGCTATCGCGCAGACAAGATATGTCCATTGGATAATAGCTGCATTTCATATAATTCTAGACAGACTATGTCTTTGAAAGGTAAAATGTTTCATACAGAAAATACGTCGACGCAAGCAGAATCCTTCACAGCTTTTACCATTGATGCCAAGGCAGTTCAAGCTTGCACATATGCGATGTTCACGGTCCTATGTCAGCTAATAAGCATTTTTGGCATCGTCACAAACATCATCAATATCATCTGCTTTGTGAAGCAAGGTTGTAAGGACACAGTCAACATCAGTCTTTTAGGTATAAAATACATATCATAACATGCGTGTTCGTAATGCCATGTTGCATCTCAAAATGCAGCTAAATGTCGTAATTGTAAGAAATATTTAGTATAATAAAAAGACCTGTACATATATGCATACTGAATGAATATTGCATGCATGGCTTACGCAAAACTGACAATTAATCAAATGGTACATTGAAAATGGTTCTAACCGCGTCGGTAACTTACGGGATATGAGAGACGGTCGCTCAGAAAGCAGTGCCAAACTACTGAGCGTAATCTTGCCAAGAAATCAACAATCAACTGAAAGATGCTGCTGTTGACAGCCATGTCATGTAAAGGATATGCAAACATTTAATTTAACATTGAAATTAACAGAAAACAGAGAAAATTAAGATATTTACATTGTGTCTATTACATTTGAAATTTAAATACGAAAGGTGTCTCTGTGTATGTGTATGTGTGTGTTTGTGTGTGCGCGCCCGTGTGTGTGTGTGTGTGTGTGTGTGTGAGTGTGTGTGTGTGTGTGTGTGTGTGCGTGCGTGCCCGTGTGTGTGTGTGTGTGTGTGTGTGTGTGTGTGTGTGTGTGTGTGTGTACGTGTACGTGTTGTGACATGTTTGTTCAAAAAACGAAAGAAAAACAAACTACGCATGGACATTGCAATTTATCACGTGCCATGCCGAAATATGTAGGCGACTGCGTGTCTTCACAGAAAGCAGACCTCTATGTTCTAGTTAAGTGCGACGACTCGTCTCCGGTGTCGCAGAGTCAAAATATCCGACATGCTCGCTCTCTCTTTCTCTGGACGTGTTTTCACAAGCTCTCCAAGTTTTTATAGAATTTATCAAAGTTTTGCCTATTTCAATCGAGATGCTGTGTATATCATTGTGTTAGTTCTAAAACTGGATCTAATACGAATTAATATCTTAAGTTTATGTGACTGTGGTTTAGTGAAATGAGGATTTCTTTGATAAATGGACGGTAAGGTCATTCAATTTTGAAACCTACCAATTATCAATTAACGACAACGTGTGATTAAACCATGCTTGACTAGCGCGTGGTAAGTCGCCAGCATACAATATCGCAAGTTAATGATCAGCCCCGTGTTATTGTCTCAATTATCAAAACAAACGAACCGCAACACATGACTTCAAATAGCCCGCGGCGCGTCTAGACTACAATGAGTTCGCTGCATTCTTCAAACGGGTGTGATAACATGATGCAGTAATATCATCGATAGAAGAGGCCTCTCTGGAGGTGACTGGTGTTAAAACAAGATCCGGTTTACGATCGGCCGTGAATAAACCATACACACTAATCAAAGAGAAGGCGGTGAAGACCACGCTAGCCAGGTGTACGAATCCAGTCGGCCGAGTCGTCCATCACACCAACTCTGGCCAATGTGTTACAGTATCCTTTAACAATACACTCCATTACGAGGCATTTCGAACGATCCTCATCAATTATTACAAGCCTGAACGCATCCAACACAGACAAGATAGAAGTGGGGCCGACGTGGAAGATCTGATTACGACGCCAGTCCTTACAATACACTTATATCATTCGAAGAACAAACTACTAGCTCAGGGCAGCGTTGAAAACATTAACTCTTGGGTAAAATTAGACTTTGTCGAGCTGGAGAACTCAATACTTACATTCACAAGTAGAGACATATTAAACACATATCATCAACATGCTCGTCTCGAGTGAGGACTCAGAATTTACACAGCCCACAACTACAGCTGTGGACATCACAGCAGACAATGTTTCTCAACTAACACATACAATGAATGAACAGGACAATACCATCAACACGAGGTCAGCTACCCCATCATTACTCTTGGCCATTGAATATCCAATGGAGCACCTCCAAAACAACGTTGCGACCAACGTAAGAGTAGCAGAAGAAATACCAGCCTTATATAACACGCCAAATATCAATGGACAATCGTGCGATTGTCAAAGGCGCATTGATATAATAGAGCAATCCTTAAAGGCGCTCACTGCAACTGTTACAGCGAACATTGCAGCTAATAGCAAGACCAGCAGTGACTAAACTGCTCTCAAAGAAGAAATCACGCTCCTGAGAGAGGAAAATCTGTTGATAAGAAAAATAATAGAAACTTTACAGCACGAGTCCACCACCAACTCAACTGAACAAGCGTGTAACAGCCAAGCAGCTGTATCAAATTCGGAGAATCTTGAAGCCCAGTTTCACCCAAAAAAAATAACACAACAAGACGCGAAAAAACCTCAACGTGCAGAGGAAGATAAAACGCTACAAGCAGTCTATCCCATTAAACATAAGCAACAGATTCGAAGTGCTTCAAAACAATTCGTCAGAAAACGTACAGTGCTATAGTGCACTGCCAACATACAACACACGCCTCCAGGAAACACAGGGAGAGTCACATTGAGACGTACAGACTGCTGCTAAATGGGAGAAACAACGGGCAAGGCGTACTGACTACTAACATGTGCAGACGGCACGACCCGAATGTACACACAATATAATAGGCGACTCTCTAATTAAAGGCCAATACAGCGACCGGATGGCCACTACAGACAAAGACATTGTTTCAATAATTTCATTGCCTGGGGCTGGTGTTGACCGGCTAACGGACAAGATTAGATACCGAAACTCGAGTATAGTGTTTCCATATTGACGTGGATAGGCCTTAGGTTCATACCAGAATGTGATCGGCGTTGCCAGTAGTGGGTTGTGCTCAATATTTAAATTTCAAATCCCGAAACAACCACATAATCAATTGATTATTGCTCACTGAATTTAGGAGGCCTGGTGTTCATTGCCAGTGAGAAGTCCTGATCGTTCGGGTCCCATCGATTGACGGACGTCGGTCGCGGCGATTGGGCAATCTTGAGCATAGCCTACGATGGGTAGCGTTGTGATGTTCTGTTGTGATAATTTGGTGTGTCCAGTGTGTGCCGCGTGGCTACACATCCGCTGCACACGCGTGATCCGGGACTGTTTCCGGATCCGGTCAGGGATATGTACTACTGACGAGCTCAAATGAGCGCGAAACTCGAGTATAGTGTTTGCATATTGACGTGGATAGGCCTTAGGTTCATACCAGAATGCGATCGGCGTTGCCAGTAGTGGGTTGTGCTCAATATTTAAATTTCAAATCCCGAAACAACCACATAATCAATTGATTATTGCTCACTGAATTTAGGAGGCCTGGTGTTTCTTGCCAGTGAGAAGTCCTGATCGTTCGGGTCCCATCGATTGACGGACGTCGGTCGCGGCGATTGGGCAATCTTGAGCATAGCCTACGATGGGTAGCGTTGTGATGTTCTGTTGTGATAATTTGGTGTGTCCAGTGTGTGCCGCGTGGTTACACATCTGCTGCACACGCGTGATCCGGGACTGTTTCCGGATCCGGTCAGGGATATGCACTAATGACGAGCTCAAATGAGGGCGAAACTCGAGTATAGTGTTTCCATATTGAGGTGGATAGGCCTTAGGTTCATACCAGAATGTGATCGGCGTTGCCAGTAGTGGGTTGTGCTCAATATTTAAATTTCAAATCCCGAAACAACCACATAATCAATTGATTATTGCTCACTGAATTTAGGAGGCCTGGTGTTCCTTGCCAGTGAGAAGTCCTGATCGTTCGGGTCCCATCGATTGACGGACGTCGGTCGCGGCGATTGGGCATTCTTGAGCATAACCTACGATGGGTAGCGTTGTGATGTTATGTTGTGATAATTTGGTGTGTCCAGTGTGTGCCGCGTGGTTACACATCCGCTGCACACGCGTGATCCGGGACTGTTTCCGGATCCGGTCAGGGATATGCACTACTGACGAGCTCAAATGAGGGCGAAACTCGAGTATAGTGTTTCCATATTGACGTGGATAGGCCTTAGGTTTATACCAGAATGTGATCGGCGTTGCCAGTAGTGGGTTGTGCTCAATATTTAAATTTCAAATCCCGACACAACCACATAATCAATTGATTATTGCTCACTGAATTTAGGAGGCCTGGTGTTCCTTGCCAGTGAGAAGTCCTGATCGTTCGGGTCCCATCGATTGACGGACGTCGGTCGCGGCGATTGGGCAATCTTGAGCATAGCCTACGATGGGTAGCGTTGTGATGTTCTGTTGTGATAATTTGGTGTGTCCAGTGTGTGCCGCGTGGTTACACATCCGCTGCACACGCGTGATCCGGGACTGTTTCCGGATCCGGTCAGGGATATGCACTACTGACGAGCTCAAATGAGGGCGAAACTCGAGTATAGTGTTTCCATATTGACGTGGATAGGCCTTAGGTTCATACCAGAATGTGATCGGCGTTGCCAGTAGTGGGTTGTGCTCAATATTTAAATAATGTAGTTAGGTGGAGCTATTCAAACCGTATGCAAATTAACTTCACTAAAACAAAATCAATGTTATTAACAACCAGACAAAGACTTCGAACTAAAAGCTCACACACATCACCTCAGCTTTACATCGATAACATGCCAGTAGAAAGTGTAATTGAGCACAAAACATTAGGCCTAATCATTGATAGAAACCTAACCTTTAATTCCCACGTTCAAGCGCCCATTAAACAAACAGCGAAAAAAGTCTACCAACTCGTCAAAATTAAAAAAAATTCCTTGATGAGGACACAAGGAAACTATTCTATACTTCTCATATACAGACACACTTTGACTACTGCTCTACAATCTGGGACGATTGTTCTAATTCAAACACCAAGCGACTTTACGCACTCCAGAAACGGGCCATGAGTCTAATTTATAGCAAACATTTATCTGACAATCCTAGCCTGTATAAACGCCTTCAGTTACTACCGTTCCGCAAACGCCTGCTTTTCAATAAAGCTAAACTAATTTACACAATCCTGCATCGGAATGCCCCAAATTACTTTTGGCCATTGTTTAAATATAATGCTTTTTTTTTTTTTAGCATATCTTTTACAGGACTTAGCTGTCAACACCAGCATCTTTCAGCTGTATGTTGATCTCTTGGCAAGATTACGCTCAGTAGTTTGCCATTGCTTTCTGAGCGGCCGGCTCAGTATCCCGCAAGTCACGAGCGGGGGTCGAACTGCCTCAGCTCTCGCTCCGCTACGAGACTCTGCGTGATAAACGGGATTACAGAGAGAAAGTGTTGTAACCCCACAGCCAGAGAGACCGGCAATATAATGCTAGACACAGTAAACGTTTAAATATACTACACATTCCGAAACCTAGGATTGACTTATACAAAACAAGCTTAACGTATTCTGCAGCTCAGCTGTGGAACAATCTTCCACAAGAAATCAAAGACATCACCATTCCCTATTCATATAATCGCAAATTATTCGAACACAATCTCAATACGGATTACCTTCCCCCTTAATAATTGAGTTAATAATAATAATAACAAAACCCTAGTATAACAGCCAGTCCCCTTTTTGTAGGCCAGTATATTCCACATGGCTAATAACAAGTGTCAGACCATTATCTAATATTACTTTGTCGTGTAGTTTTGATGTTCGCATTTTGCCCATGCCTTTATAATGCATATCTTTTATATTGTTGCTGTTCTTTGTTAGCCGTGAATGATGTGTGAATGAAATAATGTATGAAAGAGAGTGATAGAAGGGCAGAATGTTAGACGGGCCAGCGTGCCCAATTCTTAACCCTTTGAAAATAAAGTTTGTTCGTTCGTTCGTTCGTTCGTTCTCTCTCTCTCTCTCTCTCTCTCTCTCTCTCTCTCTCTCTCTCTCTCTCTCTCTTTCTCTTTCTCTCTCTCTTTCTCTCTCTCTCTCCCCCTCTCTCTCTATTTCTCTCTCTCTCTATTTCTCTCTCTCTCTCTCTCTCTCTCTCTCTCTCTCTCTCTCTCTATCTCTCTCTCTCTCTCTCTCTCTCTCTCTCTCTCTCTCTCTTCTCTCTCTCTCTCTCTCTCTCTCTCTCTCTCTCTCTCTCTCTCTGTATCACTCTAACAGTCTTGATTTGCAATGTTATTTCAATCGTCTGGTATCACGACTAGACCAAGCATGGCGAGTTGCATTAGCTTTCATACGTTTGGATAACATATGGTTGAGAAATAATAGTCTTTAATCCCGTGTGTGCATCGCTGTTTGTCAGACATATACATAAGAAGTTATAAGGAAACAATGGTTTTTAAGACAATCTACAAATCGACTCAGCGCAATCTAACAAACATGCAATCTATCCATCAGATGTAAAGAAATTCAAGGTTTGTAAATTGCGGTGTTTAATTATTGTACGAATCTTGATAATTTATCTAAGAAACTGGATAGATAAGTTCAAACAGAAACATACCAATTCCAAGAAAAAGTAAAGTGCCCTCTTCCACATGACATACTTTTTTATGTTTGGTAAGTAAATAAACAGACTCTTCCACGCTAGAACCCTGTAGGTTTATTGACCAATCGGCACTCGGCGGGTAATGCGGTGAGTATCACGCTGGCGGATTTTACTTCCCATTTGCATAATTGGTGCATATATCGGGCTGGGTAGACCACGGAACCTAGGTCATTTTAAATATATTTATATATATATATATATATATATATATATATATATATATATATATATATATATATATATATATATATATATATATATCAGAATCCTCCCATTTCCAGATCGAACCCATGACCACCAGGTAATCAATTGAGTGGCTAGCCATTATGCTGCCACCTTCATTACCGATAACATATTCTGGTACCTATTGTAGGCTGGTCAGATGCTGATGACAGCCAGAATGAACGCCTGCCTGTATTTTCCTCTATGAATTGAGCAGTGACCAAAATCTCTGCTCACTCTCTACTGAATCAAGCTCTGCTTATGTGAGTCCTCTGTTTTGCTGCACTTTCCACTTGATCAAGGAGGCAATCACCCCTTCATTCTTGTCGTAATCTAGTTCGTCGCCGAAACGAGCGGCTGCAGCAAGTCCATCAGCCAGTTCATTGTCTTATAATCCCACTTGTGATGCGCAGCAAATCTGTTGTATGCACCTAAACTTCATCTGTAAGCAAAGAACTTTATTATTTCAGTTCTTTGTTAAGGACAGCGACGGATAATGGGATAAATAAGACATGAGGAGTGTATACGGCAGTTAAAGCTTTAAATGAATGAACAATGAAACGTGTTCAACTATGATCTGTTACCAGTTTCAAACATCAACATTGTTGTTACATGATGGAAATTACCTTTAGTATTACTATCTATAGAACATATTTCTCTTACTTCCTTTCAGGTTTATCAATCTCTGATTTATGCTGCCTAATAACTCTGACATGGACGTGCATATGTGTAACACCAGCCTTTGTCGCGATGGACCTACCATTTGAGAGTATGGATTTTGCTTACATTGTATCATCGATGCCACAACTTGCGTTCACTGGAATCAGCAGTTGTATTACATCTATGATTGCCCTAGAGAGATGCATTAGTGTAGTTGTGCCGTTCAAGGTAAGTGTTTTCATCTTGAGCAATGGACTGCAATTTGCGGGCATTGACATAACTGAACCTGTCGATCAAATAGTATCAACCCATTGTTAATCCAATATAGCCCGCATATGTAGCCATGAATTATGGCATCGTGACTGCTGTGGCTTAAGGCCGGTGAGCGTGTTTCAAAAATTCCACAGAATTCAGAGTGGAGAGTTCGAAATCAGCTGCTGACGATTTGGAAGCAGACCCCCGTGCATTGATTTCGATGATATAAGCGTTTGTCATTCAGAAAGAAATAATAAACAACTGAATGTAAATGTTTACATATCACCTAGGAAATAAAGAAAATGGCTAACACTACTCAGTTTGTTTGTGACCTTAGTTTAAAGACAAGTTATTTGTGTGTTTGTTTTATAGATCCTGTTATGCCCCGTAGCAGATGTAAATTACAGTCAAAACCATACGTTAGAAAAATGGGCATTTACATCATATATTACTATATAAATAAAACTTATGTTTCAATAACATGCGCAGGTAAATGAATACAGAAACAAATATTTATGTGTATGACTTAAATAGTTTGGTATCGAATAATAAGATAAGCAACATTAACTCCATTAAAGTGTGAGACGACAGAGAGGAATGGAGAAGTACAATTATATATGTCTGATCAGACCATACACGTGCAGAATGCGAAAACACAATAATACCACACCATAGAAAGACACCATAGACATATGAAACATGTTACATACATATCTTATATATAAAAGGCGATCTCCGTCTGTCTGTCTGTCTGTATGTCCATATGTCCTTTATGCGCTCGCGAACGGCCCATCCGATTGAGATGAAACTTTCTACACGTCTTCCTTTCATTACAGCGCAGCCCACTGTGATATTTTTTTAGTGTGAAATCGGCTGCTTACCCAATACTATTTCATTTTCCATTTTTCATTATAATTTCATATATCTCAGGGGACCTAACTCTGTAAAAGTTATTTCAAGGGGCATAACTTTTCTGTATAACTTATAGTCATATTGTGGCATCGTTTTCAAAGATTTATAAACTCTTTGTCCATAGTTATGTACCGACATATGAGTTATAATAAATAATGATACAATCTTTAAGGCATTTTCAAAGTTTTCATAAAAATAATGCACAATGCATAACATTGTAACTCATCTTTTTATGCTTAAGAAGTTACTGTAGTCATGCAGGTGATTAGAAAGAGTTTTCACTAAAAATAATGGATGGTGTGTGGAAGGACATTCTTTTAAGTTTTTTTTTTTGTTGTATGAATTTAATGAGACTCTACCCGCCAGGAGCTGGGCGAAGCCACGCCGGGTCAGATAGATAGACAGACCCACCTTTTCGCTGCAGTTGTCTACTCCTCCTTTTCCTTCTTCTGCTGATGCTGCTGCCGCCGCTCCATTTACCCAAGTTAATTGTTGGGGAAGATGTAAAGATCTTTCAAGTGCTCTTTCTAATGCTTTTTGTAAGTTGGTCTTCGTTTATCTAAGGTTGTTCTAACTGCAACCAATAAATGATTAGACAGACAGCCAGACAAACAGACAGACAGAGAGGGACGGACAGACAGACAGACAGACAGACAGACAGACAGACAGACAGACAGACAGACAGACAGACAGACAGATAGATAGTCGGGAACGGGAACGGGAGCATATATGACTACTTATATGAATTGAATGAGATGCTCCACACCAGGAGTTGGGCGATGCCGGGCCGGATCAGACAGACAGACGGACAGAAAGACAGACAGAAAGACAGACAGACATACATACATACATACAGACAGACAGACATACATACATACATACAGACAGACAGACAGACAGACAGACAGACAGACAGACAGACAGACAGACAGACAGTCGGTAACGGGAACGAGAACTTATATGACTACTTATATGAATTAAATGAGATGCTCCCCACCAGGGACTGTTCGAAGCCGGGACGGGTCAGCTAGTACAACTATAAAATTGACGGAACACTAAGCAGTTATTCATTTGAAGTGAATAAAAACTGGGACATGGAATATATAATATACAGGGCATGTGTAATGTCTCACTACACTTTGTATGTAGAACGGATGTTCATTAGGGAGTTTACAAGACGGAAAACATACTCTCCAACAAACAGCTATTCTACATACAACGTGTAGTAAGACTGTATACACACAATATATACTTTACGTTACGATACGTAGCGACACATCATAAACAATGATATTTTACATACACAGCAAGAATATGAAACCTTTTAAATGGGATAATTCAAGTTATGAAACCCCACATTTAATTGCGTGTGTGCTATTAACATGCATACCTGCATGAAGGACCGAGAAAGCACACCCCCACCACCCTCCCCAAAACAAATACTGTGCCGTGTGAAACTATCAGATGACGATGTATTGGGTTTAATGACATTCACCTTTCTTACGGCGGGATGGTAGGCATACCTGGCGACGACACAAAAGTATGAAGGGAGACTTTATTCTCAAACGGGGCCCTGGAACATGTATTCCTAACGTGTATTCCCTAACCCTAACCCTAACCCAGACCCTAACCCAAACCCTAACCCTAACCCTAACCACATCCCTAACCCTAATCATACTCAATAGACAATGCTTGTCTTCTTTATCTTCTATTATATGTGTGTATATATACTTAATACATTATACAGGTCCCCAATGATATTCCAGTTTGTACTGCTCTCTAATATAGAAGATATAGACGTCACGTGATCAGAACCGTTGGGGGAATAAACACTTCGAAGTATGAATGCTAGCAGGAGTGATCACGTGTCAAAACTGGCATTCAGTTTGCGGCTATAGAAAAGGAGACAGCCATTTGGAAACTAGGGCCGAAATAGGCACACACAATGAATGGGTTCGACCTATGATTGTATAAAGACGATACACAGGCCGAAACTTAAGCAGATGTTTTACTTCCGACAATCAGAGATGTCACGGGCAGCTGTCTCCATTGTGATATTATAAAGCCTATTGTTGGCGCTACCTTTGGAATTTTTTGAAATTCTTTTTTTAAATTTTGCAAAATTGAAATAGGGTGAACTGCAGCAATGCTGTAAAAATAACAATGACAAAATCGAACAAATGTGAAACTGACCAGCTTGCCAAGAACATATTCAAAGGTGACAGAATAGACGTTGCGGTGAAAAAAATAAACCTCGTCAACACAGAAAAAACGACACACATATAGAGAATATATACATATACACACATTCGTCGTGTTTGCATGTATGTATGTGTGTGTATGGGGGGGGGGGTGCTTGCGTGCTCCGGTATACATATGTTAGATATACAATTAATGCCTTTTTTAGTACAGTAATCAGTTCTGTTTGTCATTTTATTAAAATTAAATGCACGAGTGAGACAAATCTTCTGATCTATCCCCATCAGGCCAAACTCATTTTGACTCCAAGAAGGACAACAGTGATCATCGTGTGCATCTTTCTCATCGTTGCTTTAATCAGTGCACCTGTATATGTTGTAAACAGACTGGGCCCGATATTTTCACCTGTCAAAAACAAAACTGTCATCGGACTCCTGTTCAGATACGATAAAAAATAAGTGGAGACAATTGTATTTTCAATTAACAGCTTTTTCATTCCGTTTACATCATTTGTGATTGTCGCTACATGTACAATCACTCTGACAATCCAACTACGTAGGAATACACATTGGAAAGCATCAGCACTTCATTCTGCACAGGCTGACAAAATCTCCAGCCGCAACCTGAAAGTAGCAAAAATGATAATAACGGTGTCTACATTGTTTATAGTGTGCTTTGTTCCGAAAACTGTGACCATGCTTGCAATTGCTTTTGAGCCTGCTCTATCAGTTAAAGGAAGATATAATTCTCTAACATTGACTATTGCTGGATTTATTTATGTAATTGAAAGTATCAACTCGTCAATGAATATATTTATCTACCATCACATGAGTAGCAAATACAAAGATGCATTTCACAGGCTGTTCAAAATAACAAAGTTTAGTGATTATCCTATAGAATTGTGACATTATGTAGATAAAAATCAATCGCCGACAGTTGCTTATTTATAAGCACTGAGAGAAGTAAATCAGAGAAATAGGAATACGAACCTCACTAGACTGTATATGCACATTGACAATCATTGGTTCATCAATGAGATAACGCAAATAATATTATGAATGGTTATGAATTTCACAATGTAAGTTCTCATTACAATTGCATCAAATTTACCCCACCCCCTCCCAACGGATTTCCCTTTTTGAGCATCAATCAATTGTAATGACGGACTTGGATAACAAAGAGAGACGTTTGTGACAATCGGGAAGATGGTGAGAATTACAGAAATGGTCGGCAGAACGAGAAACTACCTGATTAGGCGATTAAGCGTCAGCGTAGACGATCTCAGAAATGAATTTCAAGAACTCAGATAAAAGATGCGATGATATGTATAGCAAAGAATGACGATGATGCTGCAACTGTTATCGATGTTGATGTTTATGATGATGTTGCTAATATGACAATTGTGATACGCTCATTGGAATTATGTCGTCACTTTGAATGGGTCAGTTGGAATCCAAGGTTGCCCTAGGCCTGATGAAAGTATTTCCCAAATCGTGACGTAGTAACATTGAAAGGACTCATTGCCTGCAGTGAGCGGTATTGTGTGCATGGTGCAGGCTCCACATTGTTTGCGTCATCGGCACTCCATGCACGATGTGGTCAACATATGCCTATCACCATCAGTTGAAAGGAAATTCATTGGAGCTCATTAAATTTAAAATTTTTAAAAAAATTTCACGTAAAGAGTATGTGTAGCATTATAATTAATACGTGATTATGAATCAATCGTTTGCACTCTTTCTGTAAGACATATATCAGAGGTAGTATTGTCACAAACAAATACAACAGTTGGAGAAAACTTATATTCTACTTAACAACTTTTTCAATAGCATTAACGGCAGTTATGATTTTGCAAATTTCACAACCATGTTGGTAATGAAAATACATAAGAACACAGATTGATGAAATACAGCAACACAAGCTGAACAAACTGACATAATCTGTGGAGAGCAACCAGAAAGGATTAAAGACGGTAGAATAATGCATTTTTTTTTCATACAACGTTAATCATTCTTGCACTTGCTTTCGAACTTACCATATCAGCGAATGGAAGACATCTTGCCGCAACAGTAGCCATTGCTAGATTAGTTTCTTAAAGGCAGGCTTCAATTCGTCTCCGAATATATTTCTTTAATGTGTCAGGGCCGATCTCCCTAGCCTAGGTGTTAGCGACTTTCTCCGTAATCCCATATACTCTTATGAGAGACGTAATATGCGCGAGAATTGATAGCGGTTCTCTCCGTGTCGGTAATTAGGGCTATGTGAGCCGGTGGCTCAGAAAGCAATGGCAAACTACTGAGCGTAATCATGCCTAATACATCAACAGCAGCTGAAAAACGCCGTTTTTGACTGCAACGTCCTGTAAGGAACATGCAACATTTAAAAAAAAAATGTGTCAGGCCTTAGTCAGATATGCCTGAGCTACTGTATGGCAGTAGATGGCACAATCTACATTACGTTAGCGCCGAACGTTGTGCTGCGCTTACCAAACACGACACCCAACACTGTGTCAACTTATTCAGGTGGGCAATTGGGAGGGTACAAACCTGAGCGAGGAAATGCAAACTAGAGACTAAATGTCGTGGCAGGGCAGTCCAGACTCTAAGTCTTGGTTGGCAACAAGTCTAGGATCAACTCCAACAGGCGGGCAGTTAGAAAATTGCTTTCCTGGTCCGGCAGCTCCTGCAACTTGTCTTGTTCCAGCTGTATTGATGTTACCTCTACTCTGGAGTATACTAGGCCAGTAAGTATATTTCTCTACCAAAAGAGGAGTAGTAAATTCATTATGGCATCACAAATGTTCTTCAATAAAGACAGAATGTACCGTTGATCTTTAGAATCGATAAATTAAACAATAAATGCAAGTCAATGGCATACCGTACTATTTTAGACGCCTATTATGGTCGACGTTGTAACCCATAAGTGGATTGATGTTGTTTGTATTGACTGGCGTTCACATGATACTGTTTAGATGTTATTTCTTAAATCCCTGCACAATAACCTACACACATATCTTTTTTTTTTATCGTCCATCATTAGTTTTTGTTGCACGGGGAAGAGAGTGCGGATTTCGCCATTCTCCAACACGATAACTACAATAGCTCTACATCTGTTTTCAATCGCTTTTATTAATTTTCTACCCCTTTCTTTAACCTCTGCATTTCATCTCATCTCTTTCAATTCATCTTTCTTCAGTAATAAAACAAAACAAACATAACAACAAAATATTAAAATAATGTACTGTCCACAGACGAAATTGTCCACACCCGAAAGATGACAATTACCTGTGAAGAAGTTAGAAACGTCACATTTGAATCTTGCTTGGCTTCATAATAACACCGGATCTGTGGCGAAGGGTGTTACGGACACTCTTCTTAATCCCGCATAACGCGTTCGAAACACATCTGCGGGCTATTTGGCCGCAGGCCGCTTTACGTTTATTTTAACAAATGTGTATGAATGCCGATCGTTCAGATGGCAATGGCAACTACTGAACGGAACGATAGTGAACATGGCTGGCCATCGTGGAAGAGATTGGGTCGTCACCATGTAATATCCCAAAGACAGCAATTTTAATTCAACAACAAGAAAAAAGCAATACAGGTAATTCTTGGCCCCCAGAAGATGAGCCTGTTGTAAATATTCACTGGGAAGAGACAACTCCTATAGTGAATAACGAAGTACATAATGACGACTGCATCCCGAATTCTATTGAAAGGGTGGATTCTGACAATGCCTACCTGAAAAGTAGAAGGAGAGGTCTGAGAATTGGTACGTGGAACGTACGCACCTTATATCAAGCAGGGAAGTTTGATAACCTTATTGCAGAGGCAAATAACATGAATTTGAATATCTTGGGCGTATCTGAAACAAGATGGACAGGTACACGTTACATAAGGAGAGAAGATTACGCACTCATCAATTCAGGAGGACATCATCACGAGAGAGGAGTAGGAACTTTAGTAAAACGAGATTTAGAGAAAAATATTAGTGGATTCTGGACTCATAAAGATAGGATAATACTTCTCAAAATTAAGGCAAGACCATTCAACATATTAATTCTTCAGACATATGCTCCAACAACTGATTATAGTGATGAACAGCTAGAAGAATACTATGAAGACCTATAACAAACACTGAAAGTTGTAAAATCATCAGACGTCCTAATTGTCATGGGAGACATGAACGCAAAAGTTGGAAAAAATAAATATAAGCAGATAGTAGGGCAATATGGTATGGGAAACAGAAACGACAGAGGAGACCGGCTGATACAGTTATGTGAAGAAAACAATCTTTTTGTTTGCAACACATTTTTTCAACATAACCCTAGGAAACTGTATACACGGGAAAGCCCTGGAGATAGAACAAGAAACCAAATTGACTACATTATGATTAGAAATAGATGTAAAAACAATGTTAAAAATGCCAACACATACCCTGGTGCTGATATCAACTCTGACCATAATCCTGTAGTTTTAAAATTACAAATAAAACTTAAAAACCCAGGAATAAGGAAATCGAAGACGCCTCAAGTAGATATATCGGCATTGCAACAACTAGAAATAAGACAGCTATACCTAGTTGAAGTCAAAAATAGATATGATTGGCTAATCATTGAAAGTATGGAACAATATCGACGTGAAAATCCCGAGGATAAAATTAATACAAAATGGGAAAGTAAATCAAGTATTCAGACTGCAAATACCACCTTGCTAGTTAAGATTAATAAGAAAAAACAATTATGGATAACCGATGAAATATTGAGTAAAATGTCTCAAGGAAAGAAAGGAAAGAACACGCCAGAGTATATATTAATAGATAGAGAAATACGTAACATGTGCAGAGTTGCCAAAGAAGAATGGCTGCAGAAGCATTGCAAAGAAATAGAGGATCTGGAAATAAAACACAGCTCGAAAGAATTACATGAACTTATAACAAGATTTACAAAGAAGAAAAATAATATAACAGGAGACGGTTGTATCAGAGGAAAAATTTGAGAAATTATAATTAATAACACTGACATAATTAAAAGATGGACAGAGTACACGGAAGATTTATTCTGGGACAACAGGGTTAATAGACCAACATTGTATAATGCTCAAGAAGGACCAAAAATATTGACGGCTGAAGTATTAAAGGCTGTTAAAAAGATGGAAGAAGGAAAGGCTGCAGGTCCTGACAAGATAACAACAAAGATGATAAAATCCTTATCCAGCTTTGGCATTGAAACTATCACAGAATTATGTAATGATATATATATAATACTGGGTACATCCCCAAGGATTTGAAAACATCAATTTTCATCACACTGCCGAAGAAGCCAAGAGCTGTTGAGTCTGAGGATTACAGAACTATTAGCTTAATGTGCCACATAACTAAGATTCTACTCAAGGTCATACAGGGAAGAATTCAACATAAAATAGACGAGAAAGTAGCTGAAGAACAATATGGGTTCCGCAAAAACAGCGGCACCATAGAAGCAATTACCTGTTTGAAGATGTTAATTGAACAATATATAGAAGTTCAAAAAAGTATATATGTTTGTTCTATAGACTACAAGAAAGCTTTTGATAGAGTACAACATGAACGACTAATTACGTGCCTTCAAGATATAGGAGTAGACGGAAAAGACATCAGACTTATTAGTAACTTGTACTAGGAAAAAGTGGCGTCTATGCACGATCCAGTAACCATTATTCGTCGTCTATAGAGATAAAAATAGGAGTACGGCGGTGATGTGTACTGTCCCCAAGCCTCTTCAACCTATACACAGAAAGAATTTTTAAACAAATTGAAATGCCTGGACTCAGCATCAATGGAAGAATCATAAGCAATCTTAGATATGCTGACGATACCGTGTTACTAGCAGAAAGTGAGCAAGAATTGCAAGACCTAGTGGAAGAAGTAAACAGGCACAGTGCAGAATGTGGCTTAGATATTAACATCCAGAAAACAAATACTATGATAATTAGCAGTGAAAAGGAAAGGTCCTCAATGAATTTCACAGTAAACGGGCAGATACTAGAACAAGTAACAAGTTTCTCTTATCTTGGACACATAATAACAGATGATGGCAGAAGTGAAATGGAAATAAAAAAGAGAATAGGAATGGCCAAAAATGCTTTCAACGGCATGAAATCAGTATTAACATCTAGAGAGATTAATAACGCATTAAAAATGAGAATTGTCAAATGCTACGTATATTCAACGCTACTGTATGGTTCGGAAGCCTGGACATTGAACAAGCAACTAGAAAGTCGCATAGAAGCCCTGGAGATGTGGATATACAGACGAATAGGTCGTATTTCATTGAAACAAAAACAATCAAATGCAGATATTCCTAGAAAAACTGGGAATGAAGAGAGAGTTGATGAAAGAAATAACCAGGAGACAAGTGAAATACTTTGGCCACGTTAAAAGACATGATAAAAACTATACTGGAAGGCAAGGTTGAGGGCAAGCGAGCAAGAGGTAGATAACGATACAAGTGGGAGGATAACATCAAGAGATGGACGAACATCAGCCTGACAGTATGTACAGTCAAGGCAAGAGACAGACATGTTGGAGATCCATTGCAACCAACCTTCATTGCGGAGACGGCATCTGATTGGTTGATTGATTGAACAGAACGTTGCCAATAAAATACGAATAGCCAAAACATATTGGGGTTGACTGCGACATCCTGAAAAGGATTTGTAGCTAACATATTTGTATTTATCACAATCAACAACGATGGGCAATTAAAATAAAATTGACGCAAACTGCCCTTTAAATGCCGATGGCACAAAACCAGAGGCCGAAGTACCATGTTCATGACAATAATTCATTTCTGTAGCAACATCTGGATGTGAGTCATGTACAATGTCACAATCAAAAGAGACGAAAAATTTTGCCTTTGAGGTCACAATGTCAGAAACAGATTTCTTCGAATATAGTGAAAACAGGAGAAGAAAAATATTGAATTTCTTTAGGATCTAAACATCGAAAAAGTGCCTCGCTAGCTTTAAGACGTTGGTCATATTAAACTCTGCAATGGCTAGGAAAGAACATACATGGAAGCGTTGTTCCTTGATGCCAAGTCAGGCGTTGACCAGCTCGAAGATGGACACGGAAAACTGTAGACATGTTGGGCACGAGGGCGGATGACCAGGGATAAATGACAGGAAATTAAGAGGCTTTTCGGTTGTGTCGTAAAGTGAGAGAGAGAGAGAGAGAGAGAGAGAGAGAGAGAGAGAGAGAGAGAGAGAGAGAGCGCGCGAGAGAGAGAGAGAGAGAGAGCGAGAGAGAGAGACAGACAGACAGACAGACAGACAGACGGACAGACAGACAGACAGACAGAAGGGAAACATACGTTGAGAGAGAAGAGACAAATACATTCTACAAGAGAACGCAACGGATAATGATGTTTAGCTTACACTGGTTATTGGTGCTTCCTTCATTGACACGTGTTTGGATTTTACGTAGTCTGTCCACAAAGTGTGAGACCCGTGTCAATAACAATAACAACAAGAAAAAATGCACACACACGCACACGTACTCAACTGTAGGTATGAATAACTAATACCCTTCAAAACGCCATCCATAGAACAGTACACACGTCTCCCACCGGCACGTGATTCCACTGTCTGCTGTTTAGGGGCCATAATAATACCTCACGAAACTCCACTGAACAGATCAACAGAGGAACCTACATAGGTTGCATGCAATTTGTGCAGTCGTGTCTCCAAGGCGGAAATGGTATCAATATTTAATTTATGTTGACTCCGAAATTCCAATTGTATTGAAGACTTGTGAAGACATACTTTCTATATTTAATACATATTAGTCATTAGTCATTAGTCTCTGTTCCAACTTCCGGCAACGTCTCGTCCCCATTATGCTCCGCTCCTGTTCCAGTGAATATCACACAGCATGATCATCACTGCCCAATGTGAAAAGTAGAATAAACCGGAGTCTCGACAAACATTCATCCCGCACACGTACCTAATGCCGCAGCCAGAATGCCAACACAAAAGTCCTCCACGAAAAATACAGTTCAACGTCGATGGAAGCGGCAGTCACTAGAAAACCAATAACTATATATTACTGCATAAGACAAACAAGTAAGTTCTGCAAAAAAGCCGGCCACCATTATTCCGAAAATGCAGTTCATGCTACAAAAAACAGCAAACAGATGTAAAAGAATTTCAAATGAAATCCACAGCCCACAGTGTTGTACCACACACTCAAGTCAGTAGCAGCGCGACGGAACCATGTATTTCCAGTCCAAAATGAGGAAAATGCGGTAGCATCGATCTATCGATCTATCGATCCATCGATCTATCGATCTATCTATCTATCGATCTACATATCTATCGACACGGAAAACTGTATCTATCTATCTATCTATCTATCTATCTATCTATCTATCTATCTATCTATCTATCTATCTATCTATCTATCTATCTATCTATCTATCTACCTATCTATCTATCTATCTATGTTCGGCCCGTTCCGTTAAAAATATAGATAGAATAAAAGAATAGATAGATTAATAGTAGAAAATATGATTGGAAGAGATCTATCTAAAGTAAACTTACCAAGATATCGCGAACAGCCAATAAATGGTGGGCGGTGGGTTGACTGCAAACGATATGCAACTAACTTCCTTTCACAAATAATTACTATTTTTTAACGAACGAAAATCTTTCGCAGGCCCGTCCTACATTCTGCCCTTCTTCTCTATTTCCTCTCATACATTCTTTCATTCATCATCTCTTATGAAGCAATTCTTTGACAACAAAAGAACAATAAGCATTAAAATTCATGAAAAGTAACTTTTAACATGGGCATCATAAATACCCAATGTGGGTGTAACGCGCCATACATATGAGAATGTTTAAAAAAAAAATGTGCTGTTGAAGATAAATAAAAAGATGAGTTAGAAAATTTTCACGATTTAAATACGTGCATTATTTTTATGAAAACTATGAAAATGCCTTAAAGATTATACCATTATTTATTATAACTCATATGCTTGTAAATAACTATAGACAAAGAGTTTATAAAACTTTGAGAACAATGCAACAATCTATATATAAAATAATAACAATATTATTAAAAGTTATGCCACTTGAAATAACTTTTCCTATGTTAAGTCCCCTTGCTATATATAAATGATAATGTAAATTTAAATATTAAATTTTAGTAAGTAAATAGCTGATGTACACTAAAGCTATGAAAGTTGGTTGCATTGGAATGAAAAGAAAACATGTAGAAAATTTCATCTCAATCGGATGGACCGTTCGCGAACGCATAAAGAACGGACATACATACATACATACATACATACATTCATACATACATACATACATACATACATACATACATACATACATACATACATACATACATACATACATACATACATACATACATACATACATACATGCATACATACATGCATGCATGCATGCATGCATGCATGCATGCATGCATGCATCCATACATGCATGCATGCATACATACATGCATGCATACATACATACATACATACATACATACATACATACATACATACATACATAACGTACGTACGTACGTACAGACAGACAGACAGACAGACACACAGACTGACACACAGACACACAGACAGACAGACACACACAGACACACACAGATACACACAGACACACACAGACACACACAGACACACACAGACACACACAGACACACACAGACAGACACAGACAGACATACAGAGACACACACAGACACACACAGACACACACAGACACACACAGAGACACACACAGAGACACACACAGACACACACACACACAGACACACACAGAGACACACACAGACACACACACACAGACACACACACAGAAACACACAGACATACTCACAAAGACACACACACAGACACACACACAGACACAGACACAGACACACACAGAGACACACACACAGACACACACACAGAGACACACACACACACACACAGACACACACAGACACACACACAGACACACAGACACACACAGACAGACACACACAGACAGACACAGACAGACACACACAGACACACACAGACACACACAGAGACACACAGAGACACACAAAGAGACACACACAGAGACACACACAGAGACACACACAGAGACACACACAGAGACACACACAGACACACACACAGACACACACACAGACACACTCACACAGACACACACAGACACACACACATACACACACACAGACACACACACAGAAACACACACAGACACACACACAGACACACACACGGGCACACACAGACACACACACAGACATACACAGACACACACAGACACACACACAGACACACAGACAGACACACACACAGACACACACACAGACACACACACAGACACACACACACGGACACACACAAAGACACACACAGAGACACACACAGACACACACAGACACACACACAGACACAGACACACACAGACACACACACAGACACACACACAGACACACACACAGACACACACACAGACATACACCCAGACACACACCCAAACACACACCCAGACACACACACAGACACACACACAGACACACACACAGACAAACACACAGACACACACACAGACACACACACAGACACACACACAGACACACACACAGACACACACACAGACACACACACAGACACACACACAGACACACACACAGACACACACACAGACACACACACAGACACACACACAGACACACACACAGACACCCACAGGCACACACAGACACACACACAGACACACACACAGACACACACACAGACACACTCACACAGACACACACACAGACACACACACAGACACACACACAGACACACACACAGATATACACCCAGACACACACCCAAACACACACCCAGACACACACACAGACACACACACAGACACACACAGGCACACACAGACACACACACAGACACACACACAGACACACACACAGACACACTCACACAGACACACACACAGACACACACACAGACACACACACAGACACACACAGACACACACACAGACACACACACAGACACACACACAGACACACACACACAGACACACACACAGACACACACACAGACACACACACAGACACACACACAGACACACACACAGACACACACACAGACACACACACAGACACACACACAGACACACACAGGCACACACAGGCACGCACAGGCACGCACAGGCACGCACAGACACGCACAGACACGCACAGACACGCACAGACAGGCTCAGACACGCACAGACACGTACAGACACGCACAGACACGCACATACACACACAGACACACACAGACACACACAGACAGACATTCATCGAGTTTTATAGATATAGATATATGTAGAGTCACAGATTGTGAGGAAATAGCTAGCGTAAATGTTCTGTAGTATGTGAGTCACTATTATAAATGCATGCTTTAGTAATTGCTTCAATTATATCAGTGCACCTTACAGTCAGGTATAATCAATTATGGCAACTACTTTAGAGTATATAACATCCGTTTACAGTTGTCAGAACAAATAGCATTGTATGTAATTAGTTGCTTGTCCTTATCGAACAGTGTCAAAGCATATTGTTTTCTTGTTTCTTTCTACTTCCTGTTTTTTTTTTTTTTCGGAAGTCGGAAATTTACAATGATACACAATAATAAATACTGTGCATTATATATACATATATATATATATATATATATATATATATATATATATATATATATATATATATATATATATATATATATATATATAATGTGCCATGCCGGAAAGCGTGGGCTGTCATGACTCGCCATTTCACATGATCACCAGAGTCGTGGATCAGCTCAGTGTTCCTGTCTCGTCCGTGTCATGTGGCCAAGTCATCCAGGTATTTTCCTCTCGGTCTTCCTCTTGGTCTGTTCCCTTCGATCTTGCCAGTTGTCACTAGATTCTCCAATCCATTTCTTCTCATAACATGTCCAAAAAATTGTGACTGTCTACGTCTAATTTCTCTAATCAATTTACGAGTTTCATATATATATATATACCTAGTATCTGGCTGTATTAGATGGACACTATTCCGTGTCGTTTTATAACGACGTGTAATGTCTTGAAAACAACTTAATTATTATTACCTTAGGTTGATATTATTGAACGAAACAAAATATATTTGTTATGTATTACTGAACGCAGATACGACCGTTGATGAACACTGTCGCAGCAAGCCAAGACACATAAATAACGCGTGGTGGCTGTGTTTGATAAGTGCAGTCAAATAATTGCACACACCCTAGGTATTTTTTTCTCCAAAATAAATACCTTTACATCTTACAGTTAAGTCCACTGATATAATTGGCGTATTTGTGAACATACGAATTTCTCAAACTGACACATATATTACTGGGCTTCTACGCTTGTTTTTGTGAATGTTGCACAATGCGAGGTATTATAGATATGCGAATACATTTAGTATAAACAGTATGCAGTTATGGTATATAGTTTAAACCATATGACATTATATAATTATTTCAGCCAAACATACTTCAAATACGCAAGAATTTATTTGTTCCTTTGTGTGTTCAGTTGTGGCTATCTGATAAATGTATATTACTTAACGCACTAATAAACGCACGATGTTGTTGTGTTGTATGTTTTAATGATTTATAGTTTTCTATTATAAAACACGCCAGCCTAAACTATTGCTGCTTTATGCTACGATGTTGCCAACTATTAATTAAAGTGGTATCCTAACGTATTGCAGTCAGGGCTAATTAGCAATTCGTATATTTATCGAAGTGAATGCATCTAATATTATTGAGATACTTTCACGTTTGTTCTTTAATATGCACGCATATGCTGATGCTGCATGTTAGTCACAATTTATATTAAGGCCTATACTATCGCCAGACAAGATATGTCCCTTCGACAATAGTTGCATTTCATATAATTCTAAACATAGCGTTTATACGAATGGTAAAATGTTTCATACAGAAAACACGTCGAGACAAGTAGAATCCTCAACAACATTTACCATTGATGTCATCGTATTTCAAGCCTGCATATATGTGATGCACACTATCTTGTGTCAGCTAATAAACACTTTTGGCATCGTTACAAACATCATCAATATAATCTGCTTCGTGAAGCAAGGGTTTACTGAAACAGTCAACATCAGTCTCTTAGGTATGCAATTCATAACATAACATGCATGCGCGTAATGTCATGTTGCATCTGAATATACAGCTACATGTCTTGAATATCAGAAATGTGAAGTCATAATTACAAGACACGTACATATATGCCATATTTAATTAATATTGCAATCGTAGCTTACACACAATCGGCAATTAATCAAATGGTAAACTGAAGTTATCAACTATTGATTAATATTTTCCAAAGTCATAAGTTAAAAGTGCAACTTGATAAATTTGTATCTATTACATTTTGAATTTACATTCGAAATGTGTATGCATGTGCATGTGCATGTGTGTGTGTGTGTGTGTGTGTGTGTGTGTGTGTGTGTGTGTGTGTGTGTGTGTAAGTGTGTGTGTGCGAGCGCGCGTGTTGTAACATGTTTGTTTTAAAAATATGCACATGCAAATTGAAATTTATTACATGCCATGCCGAAATATGTTCTTGTTTAATGACTCCGCTGTTGCACTGTCAAATTCTCCGACGTATTCTCTCTATGTCTCTCTGACAGTTTTACACGTCTGTGCTATTTCAGCCCTCTGCTCTGTCAACAAGACCAAGCATGACGAGTTTTAATAGATTTAAAAGTGTTGGATATATGTTTATCATTGGCACCTTGCCGTCTTAACAGACGATAGTTTGTTACATTGTGCTTCAAAAAGGTATAACACCTACAACCCTTAGAGGTGGCGAATGCGTCAGATCAATTCGCGCTATAAATGTTCGTCCACAATGGATGCATGTGAACACGTGGTAATTTCCATGATCACGCACCTCTTACGCCTCACACGCTCAGTGTGTCACCTATCTGCAATCATGTTCTCCTTTGTCGTTATTCCATTTCTGATCTTTGACCTCCATGCAACACGTTCAGCGAAACTTGCTCCCAGTGTGCAATAGCAATGCCTGTATCAATCATGTCCCGCTTGCACACATCTTTGTAACTTAGTAGAGGCCGACTCTGAGATCTCTTATCCATCTGTAATTCACCGAGAAAGATGCCCTTCAGTATTCTACCATCAGCAATCCCCCTAATGTGTCCTAGACAGCTAACTCTACGAAGACTGGGCATGGAACAAATCGTCACACAACCGGATCTTTCCAATAATTCCGTATGTGTCATTTTGTCTTGCCACTTAATTCCATGTACTCTTCACATAAACTGCATATAAAAGCCATTTAAACATTTTAATGGTGTCAGTAAGTTGACCAGGCTTCACTGCCATAATGAGAAATACTAAGGACACAGGCTTGAAAGACAATGGATTTTTGTTTTGGCAGTAAGCGTCCTGTTCTCCCAGACTCTTCTTGGTAACCTGCTCATTGTTGTTGCTGCCTTACAAATCCTGATGTTGATATCCTGATCTTGGGATAAATTGCTATTTGCCATCTGATCACGGATATTTAAAATGGCCAGTTCAGCGACGTCAATTAAGATTGATGGTACCCCATGTGCACCTTGTCGCATAATATGTGTCTTGTTTTTACTAATTATTACATTCAATTGAGAACAAGCATTGGAGAATGCAGATAGTAGACGGTGTAATTCTTCCTCAGAGGGCGTCGTATTTGCACCTTCATCTGCAAAAAGCAACTCCCTGATCAGCACCCTCATAATGTTGATATTGGCCTATAATCTCAGTGTTTTAAGAGGCCGCACTCTGAGCGTGAGTGAATGTATATACCACCATCCTGACCACGAAAGGTATATGTCAGTAGAAGTGAATAGTATATTCCAAAGAGGATGAAAGCTAGTATACAACATTGCTTAACCCCAAACTTGATTCAAACTTTTATGAAGTTGCACCATCAAACCTGATTATACCCTTGATGCCTGTGTGGAACGATTCCACAATGGACAGAAGAGTTGGTGGGAAATCACTCTTCTTTAGTGCCTTGGACAAACTCCCCCCCCCCCCCCCCCAACGACTGACCAAATCAAGTGCCTTTGTGAGGTCGATGAATGCAATAAACAGTGGTCGATTCTGTTCATGGAATGTTTCTTGCATTTATCACAATGAGAATATCATATCAGTGATGGACCGGTTCCGTCGAAAGCTACACTGTGATTTTGGATAGACTTAATCTCTCAGGACTTGAAGTCTGCGCACAACAATTCTAGCAAATACTTTCCCAAAAATAACATAAGTGAGATGACCCTTGTTCTTGTACAGTGTTATGATGCTTGCATCTTTGAAATCATGAGGGGCTTGTCCTTCTCGCCAGCATAGGTCTATTAGCTGGTGGATCTGTAGAGTGAGTGTGTCTTGTCCAATCCTAATAACCTTATTGGTATCCCGTCCTTACCTGGAACCTTGCATGATGCAAGTTTATTAATAGCACACTTAAGTTCTGTTATGGTGGGAAGTGTTTCCAGATGGTCAAGAGTTGAGAGAGCCTCTATGGCGTTGAGGGCACAATCTGCTAGTTTGGTCTCTCTTTAGTAAAGCTCCAGATAGTGCGCAACACATCTATCCATCTGCTGTTTCTTATCAATGACAATTTCTCCAGTCCAGGTTTTCAGTGGTGCATTTCCTTTGAATATTGGACCATATGGCTTCTTTATCCCTTTAAACATGCTTCTGATGCTTCCCCTATCACTTGCATTTTGAAGGTACCCGCATAACTTGTTCCAGTAGTCGTTTGTACACAGCCTGGCAACATGTTACACATCGTACCTAGCTTGCTTCAGCTAACTGAGAGTGTTTTGCGTTGTTATTTCCTTGTTTCTTAAGAGAGCTATCCTCTTTTTATCAATCACGGTCTGCATTGTCTGGCTGTTTACTGCAAACCAGTCATGCCTCTTATGATCCACAGTGTTATCTCTCTCACTGCTGTTTTATCCAGTGATGGAGTTGTACCTCTCAAGGATGCGTGTATGCCTGGGAGAGAAGAAGATGAAGGCGAAAGAGAAGATGGGTACAGGATGTGTCAGATGATTTGCGGATGGATGTGTCGGCCCGGGGCATCCTGCTTATGATCGAGAAGCTTTCCGATCGTATGTTATGGGAGCGAAGTTCTGCAAGGATTATGCTACTGAATGAATGAATTATCATCTATGGTACATATTTATCTTACTTCTTTTCAGGTTTATCAGTCTCTGATTTCTGTTGCCTAATAACTATGGCATGGACCTGCGTCTCTGTAACCCTAGCTTTTGTCGCGATAGACTTATCATTTGAGAGTGTGGATGTTGCGTACCTTGTATCAGGGATGCCACAACTTACGTTCACTGGAGTCAGCGGTTGTATTACAGCCATAGTTACCCTGGAGAGATGCATTAGTGTAGTTGTACCGTTCAAGGTAAGTGTTTTCCTCTTAAACAATGGGCGGAAGTTTACGGACAATGACATAGCTAAAGCATGTAGATAAAATAGTATTAACCCAGCCAGCCCGCATATGTAGATGTCACGTGTGGCTTAGTGACTGCTGTGGCTTAGTCGCAGTGAGCACGTTTTAAACAATTATACAGTATTCCGAGTGGAGTGGAGGGCTTGAAATCAGCTGCTGACGATTTGGAAGCAGAACGTCCTGCGTTGATTTCGATGATATAAGCTTGCATCATTCAGAAAGCAATTATAAACAACTGAATGTAAATATTGCCTATGGTGCGCAGAGGTGAAATAGAAATCAAAAAGGGAATAGGGATGGCCAGAAATGCTTTCCGTGGCATGAAATCAGTATTAACATCTAAAGAAATGAACAACGCATTAAAATGAGATTGTCAAATGTTACGCATATTCATCACTACTGTATGGTACTGAAGCCTGGACATTGAACAAGCAACTAAAGAGTCGAAGTGAAGCCCTGAAGATGTAGATATACAGACGAATATGTCGTGTTTCAAGGGAAAAAAAAAATCAAATACAGAGGTTCTAAAAAAAACAAAACAACAAATGTGAATGAAAAGAGAGATGATGAAAGACATTTTTAAAAAAAAACAAGGGGAGGGAGGCGGGACAAGTGAAATATTTCGGCAACGTTAGAATACATAATACTCTTATAAAAACCATACTGGAGGGAAAAGTTGAGGGCAGGCGAGCAAGAGGTAGACAACTATACAAGTGGGAAAGATAACATCAAGAGATGGACGAACATCAATCTGACAGAAAGTTCAGTCAGGGCGAGAGACAAACAGTGTTGACGGTTCATTGCAGCCAATCTCCACTGTGGAGACGGCACCTGTTTGTTTGATCGCCTATGGAATTAATGAAACCGCTAAAAATGCTTAAGTTGTTTGTAACATCATGTTAAAGACATGGAAGTAATTTGTTGTTTTTAAATACATCTTGTTATGCTTTGTAGCAGATGCGTAATTACAATTAAAACCATGAGTAAGAACAATGGTGAGTTCTATCATAAAGGGATATTTGAATTAAACTTAAGGTTTAATACAATGGACAGGTAAATGAATACAGAAACACATTTCATGTGTAGGACTTAAACAGCTGGCTATCGAATAATAAAATAAGCAACATTAACTCCATTAAAATGTGAGACGAAATAAGAGCTATGGAGAGGTACAATCATATATGTCTGATCAGACTATACACGTGCATAATGCGATGTTCGGCATAACGCGTTGAATGTTTCATTTGAACAATATAATATTGTTAAACACTATTTATCACCGCGCAAGGAATATGAAAAGTAAAAAAAAAAAATACCACAGCATAGACACATAGCACATGTTAAATACGTATACCACTATAAAATAAACACATCACTAAGCAAGTATTCATATGAGTAAATATTTATCTAGGAACCCTTTGAGGCCATAAAGAGAGTTAATAAATAAATACATGCAAAAGTATTGTTTGACGCTTATAGATGTCTCTAATTCTAAAGATCTACACCTATGCTTTATTGACTACACAAAGGCTTTCGATAAAGTGAGACATGTCAACATGATAAGGATGCTTGAAGATCTACAAATTGATGGAAAAGACCTTAGACTTGTAAAAAAAACATATATTGGAAGCAACAAGCTGCCATAAGAGTTGATAATGAAGTAAACCAATATCAGCCTATTAAGAGAGGTGTGAGACAAGGATGTGTAATGTCTTCAGATCTCTGTTCCCTGTACAGTGAAAATATTTTCATAAATATTGAAGATATGGAAGGAGTCAACATTGGGGGACGATGAATCACTCTTGATCGCAGATAATGTACAGGACCTGCAAAATTTAGTAGATGCGGTTGTTACACACAGTGAACAACTAGGTTAGAATTAAATTGTAAAAAGACACAGATTATGGTCGTCACTCATCATCATCATTCATTGGCACCTTTCCGTCTTGACAGACGATAGTTTGGTACATTGTGCTTCAAAAAGGCTTGATAACTACGATCCATGGTGGTGGCGAATGTGGCTGGTAAGGCCAATTCTTGCTGCAAATGTTTGCCCACAGTAGGTGCATGTGAAAACATGGTCACTTCCACCATTTTGCACCATCTTACGTCTCTCACGCTCTGTGTGTGCTTTATCTGCAATCATTTTCTCCTTTGTCTTTATTCCATATCTGATAGTTGCCCTCCATGCATCACGTTCAGCGGCGACGTGCTCCCAATGTGCATTATCAATGCATGTATCAATCATGTCCCGCTTACACACATCTTTGTATCGTAGTAGAGGCCGACCCTAAGATCTCCTACCCGTCTGTAATTCACCAAAAAAGATGTCCTTTGGTATTCTACCATCATCCATCCTCCTAACGTGTCCTATCCATCTAAGTCTACGAAGACTGAGCATGGAATACACCGTCACACAACCTGATCTTTCCAATACTTCAGTATTTGTGATTTTTTCTTGCCACTTAATACCAAGTATTCTTCGCAGACACCATATATGAAAGCTGTTTAAACGTTTCTCTTGGCGTGAGTAAGTTGTCCAGGTTTCACTGCCATAAAGAAGAGTACTAAGGACACAGGCTTGGTAGACGAAGACTTTTGTTTTGGCAGTAAGCTTCCTGTTCTCCCAGACTCTTTTTGCTAACATGTTCATTGTTGTTGCTGCCTTGCCAATCCTGATGTTGATTTCCTGATCGAGGGATAATTTGCTATTTACCACTGATCCTAGATATGTAAAATGGTCTACTATCTCCAGTTCGGCGTCGTCAATAAAGATTGACGGTACATCATGTGCACCTTGTGACATAATCTGTGTCTTCTTTTTGTTAATTGTTAAACCAAATTCAGGACAAGCATTGGAGAATGATGATAGTAGATGTTGTAATTCTTCCTCAGAGTGGGTCGTAATCGCAGCATCATCCGCAAAAAAGCAACTCTCTGATTAGTACCCTGCTAATTTTGGTCTTGGCCTTCAATCTCTGAGCATTATAGAGGCCACCATCTGAGCGTGAGTGAATGTATATACCGTCATCCTGATCACGAAAGGCATATTTCAGTAGAAGTGAAAAGTATATCCCAAAGATGGTGGGGGCTAGTACACAACCTTGCTTAACTCCACTCTTGATTTCAAACTCTTCTGAAGTTGAGCCATCAAACTTGATTATACCCTTCATGCCTGTGTGGAACGATTCCACAATGGACAGAAGAGTTGGTGGGCAGCCAATCTTCTCTAGTGCTTTGAACAGACCCTTACGACTGACCAAATCGAATGCCTTTGTGAGGTCGATAAAGGCAATAAACAGTGGCTGATTTTGTTCCCGTCATTTTTCTTGCATCTGTCGCAATGAGAATATCATATCCATGGTAGACCGGTTCTGACGAAAGCCGCACTGTAATTCGGGGTAGACTTAATCTCCCAGGACTTGAAGTCTGTGCAGGACAATTCTGGCAAATACTTTCCCAACAATACACAGAAGTGAGATACCCCTATAGTTGTTACAGTCGCTCCGATTTCCCTTGTTCTTGTACAGCGTTATGATGTTTGAATCTTTGAAATCCTGTGGGACTTGTCCTTCTCGCCAGCATAGCTCTATTAGCTGGTGGATCTGTAGAGCGAGTGTGTCTTGCCCACTCCTGATCACCTCTATTGGAATCCCATCCATACCTGGAGCCTTGCCAGATGCAAGCTGATTTATAGCACACTTAACTTCTGTTATAGTGGGAAGTGCATCCAGGTGGTCAAGAGTTGGCAGGGCCTCTATGGCGTCGAGGGCATCATCCGCTAGCTTGGTCTCACTTGAGTAAAGCTCTAAATAGTGTTCGACCCATCTATCCATCTGCTGTTTCTTATCAGTGATGATTTCTCCAGTCAAGGTTTTCAGCGGTGCACTTCTTTTGATCATTGGACCACAGGCTTTCTTTATCCCTTCATACATGCTTCTGATGTTTCCCTTATCACTTGCGATTTGAATGGACTCACATAACTTGATCCAATAGTCATTCGCACACTGCCTGGCAGCTTTTTGCACGTCCTTCCTCGCTTGCTTCAGCTCACTCAGCGTGTTACGCGTTGGTCTTTCCTTGTTTCTTAAGAGAGCTATCTTCTTTTTATCAATCAAGGGCTGCAGTATCTGGCGGTTTGCCGAAAACCAGTCCTGCCTCTTATGATCCACAGTGCCGTAAACCCCTACCGCTGTTTTATAAATAGTTTCCTTTAGTTTACTCCATTTATCATTTACTATACAATTTTCTGATGTATCACTGAAAGTGTCTTCAAGTTGCTGATGAAATTCAAAGCACTTTCCAGGATCGTGAGTGGTTGTAATATTAATCCTGGGGCTAGACTTGTGTTTAGCTGTGTAGATTCTCTTTGGTCTCAGTCTAACCCTTGCAACAACCAAAGAATGATCTGTATCACAGTCAGCACTGTGGTAACTTCGAGTTAATGATGTATGGTTCAGATGTTGTCTCCGCGTGATAATTGGCTGGATCTTGGATGTTTCCATGTGACCTTATGCATCTCTTTTGTTTTAAAAAAGGAGTTTGTAATACATAGGTCATTTCTAGTGCAATGCTCCAGCAGCCTTTGCCCATTATCATTCATGCGAACGATGTTGTATTTTCCAAGGCACACTGGCCATGAACTCGAGTTCTTGCCCACACGAGCATTGAAATCACCGAGCATATAAATGTAGTCGGATTTTGGAACTGCCTTGATCGCAGAGTCTAGCTGCTCATAGAACGTATCCTTCACATCATCAGAGGAAGCGAGTGTCGATGCATATGCAGTGAGAATGGTGGAAAATCCACAAGAGGTTGCCAAGTGCAGTGATAATAATCGTTCATTACCTCCAGCTAGGATATCAATCATTCCCAGTAGCGAATTCTTCACTGCAAAGCCCACACCATGTTGCCTTTTTCTGCCTGCCCTCTTCCCTTCCAAAAAAGGGTGTAATTGTTTTCCCTGAGTGACCCTTCCTCAGCGAGGCGAGTTTCCTGCAGGCCAGCAATATCAATGTTAAGACGATTGAGTTCAGCATCAATCACAGCCGTTTTTCTCACATCGTCAATATTTGTCAAGTCAGTGGAAAATCCTGGACACATGGTTCTCACGTTCCAGGGTGCAAGCCGTAGCTTGTCCGATGTCCATTTGAGAAAAAAAAAAAAAAAACTTTCCACCTTGGCGCAACCAGCCCATGTGGCATTGGTTAGTGACCTGGTGGTTCATATTGCGGCGTAGGTTTGTTTGTTTCTTTGCGCCAGTGATAGATGGCTTATCTTGTTGACGGTTCTATGCTTATGTTGTCAGCTGGGGGTTTCGTTGTCCGGCAAGTTGTGTCTCTTTTGGCGGTTTCTTCTGTCAGTGTTGGCTCCTTGTGTCTTTCGCTTGTTTGAGTTCAGTCCTTAGAAGGACTTTTTATTTGGTCTTTTTGCTTCCTGATTTGTGGATTGTCGTCATGAGCTTGTCGATTTGATCGTTTTCTTCCTTGCGCTTTTGTTCTTTCTCGATCTTGAGTTTCCGTTGTCTTTCGACTTCTTCTTCTGTTGTAAGCCATGGGATCCATTCACCGTTTTCGTAGTAGCATCCCCTTTGGTGTTCATCGGTTAGGCGTAGATTTGGGTACACTGGGATTTTTAGCCATCGTTTGAATTTCTTGGGATACTTTTCTGCCATGCGTCTTCTGTACTCCTGTTCCTTGAGTGGTCGCAGCCGCTCCCATTCTTGGCATTCCGCGATAAGCTCTTCCCGTGTAAGCTCCTCTGAGTCATTGTATTCGTCTTGGTTTCCTTCAGAGATCTGTCTCGATATCGGCTTCCCGTTGCATTTCTTGGGTGTTGTGGTTGGACTGTTGGCTATAGCTTGCGGTTCTGATTCGGTCATTTGGTGCTGTTCTTTTGTGTTCTTTTCCTTGGTTTCAGCAGGTTTGACTTGAGATGACTCCCTTTCGATTCTTAGCTGTTCTCTCTCTTGTTTTATAGCTTGTAGAATTTCATCATTCTGTTTAGTTGTCAGTACCATGTTCTCCACCTCTTGTCTAATATTTTGCTGCATCTCTCGTAGTTCAGCAAGCAGCTTTTCGTTGTCGTTGGTTGGTGCTTGGAGTAATTTGACTTGTTTCTTCAGTTCATCAATCTGGATTTGGAGTCGATCTCGTTCAGCTATTGATACATATGTGGCTGTCTCGTCCCTTCGCATGGCTTCCTTATATGGAGTTCTCGTGTTAATTGCGATCTTTAGGACATCCCTGTGTCTTTGGAGGTACGGACAGCCCAGGTACCTTGCTCCATGATTGCCCATGCAGTTGGCGCACCTCCTCTTGTTATTGGGTGCTCTGAAGTCGGTGTCCTGTTTTGCCAGCGGACACTCCCTAAAGGCGTGCTGATCGGCGCAGTGCGGCAGATTTCACTCTTGCTGCGGCAGATTGTTCGACTGTGGCCGGCCCTCTGGCATCTTGAGCATTGGTTGATTCTTGGAATAAACCATTCAGGCTGTTGAGTTATGTTGTTCATTGACACCTGGTGTGGAATCTCGTTGCCCTCAGTCGTCACCACCGCCAGTGTGGTTGGTATCTTTTAGTATGTCAAGATCCGCTGCGCCTTCAGGATTCTCATGTGTAGGTTTCCTCCTGTAGCTGTTTCATGATTTCGTCACCTGACAGCTCCACTTGGACACGTTTTACAACCCATCTGGCTGTCTTGAGGTCGGTGCTACCGGCTCTGGTGTCTTTCTCCTCCTTCTTCTCAGCTGTTTTGGCTCTTGTCTGAGGTGGGCTGGCATCGGTCTTTCTCGTGGTGGCCTCAGTTGAGTTGACTGTAGTTACGTGGTCTTTGCTGCAGCTTACAGGTAGGTTCTCCACCTTCGTCTTCTGTCCGGTCTTGGCGGCTCCCACGCTGCACATCTTATGGCTCTGCTGTTTCATTGTGTTGGTTTTGCGACCCATTTTCCTCCCCCGTATCAGGCTTCTTGATAATTTAAGGCGACTTGGCTTAATAGCGCTGAAAAGTGCTGTCAAGCGAAGAATGACGTAGCTTGAGGTTTCTATTCTTTTTATTAGTACCTGGTGCATTGGTTTTACAGCCTGCGATTCAGATTTTGTCCTAGCCCCAAGCACCCATTGAAGCAGGCAGGCTGTGGCGGATCAGCACCCAATTGGCTGGGGGCTGCCCAGCTTGAGGCGGGCGATAGCTGATCAGTGACACCTGTAGGTGTCTCCCACGGCCAGAGGCAACGCGTGGCGCCCCATGTCTACGCCAACTGTCAAGGACTTATAACCCGTAACAGTTGCCTCTCGCTTTGATTCCGAGACCAGTTAAGTCCAGGGATGGAGTTATTGCCTCTCCATAGCACAAAGCTTGGGCTAAAATAAAGAAACCATGTGTTGCCCATGCAGCATGATCCCTCTCTCGGCCTGCCTAATTCACTCCAGAGGAAAGTTTACACCTATAATCTGGAACAAGACAAGCTGCAGATGCTGCCGGGTCAGCAAAGCAATGCTCTAACTGTCCGCCTGTCGGAGCTTCGATCCTAGACCAGCTGCCAACCAAGGCTTAGGGCCTTGTCTGCCCTGCCATGACTTATTTTGTCTTTGGGTTGCATTTCCTCGCACCAGGATAAGGCTCGTACCCTCCCAATTGCGCTCTTCCGCCCGAAGCCGTTGGCACAATGTGGGGTGTCTGGTTTGGTAATCGCCGCCCAACATTCGGCGCTGGCAGAAAGCAGGTAATACCGTCTACTGTCATACGGTAGCTCAGTCATATCTGACTAAGACCACTCGTCACTAGTAAGAACAAAATACCACAATGTAATATACAAGTAAATGGGAATATTCTTCAACAAGTGAATAGGAACAATTATCTCGGACCAGTCATAACATCTGATGGGAGATGCCTTGAAGAGATTAGAACAAGAATCGCCATGGCAAAAGTAGCCTTTACCAAGAAGAAAAACATACTGACCTCATAAAAAGATGTCAATTGAAACGAGAAAAAGAGTTGTGAGATGCTACATAGAACCTGTACTTTTATAAGGATGTGAAGCTTGGACAATGAGCAGTCAGGCTGAAAAACATATGATGGCTGTAGAAATGTGGTTTCTGGGGTAAATGCAAAGAATACCATGGACAGCCAGAAAGACCAATGAATGAATGAAAGACCATTGAATGAACAAAGTCCTTCAAGAAACAAATGAAGATCGTAAACTGATTAGAGATATTAGACGTAGACAGTCACAATTTTTTGGGCATGTTATGAGAAGAAATGATTTGGAGAACTTGGTGACAACTGGCAAGATATAAGGGAACAGACCAAGGGGAAGACCTAGAAGCAAATACCTAAATGGCTTGGCCTCGTGACATGGTCAAGACAGAAACAAGGAGCTGATCCACGACTCTGGTGATCTAGTGAGATGGCAGAACATGACCGCCCACGCTTACCGGCATGGCACATGATGGATAGAATTCTTAAGCCTATGTCTTTGAGCGCCAAACAATACGTATGTATGTTGTTGTTTTTTTTTTTTTTAAATATTTATTGACTGTCCTGATTGCCTCAAAGGGTTCATCGATTGATATTTATGTGTAATACGTATGTATACACCAGTACATCCGACCAATCATGTATCTTCTTTAAATGTTCGTTACATTACTGGACACATCATTACGGTCAGATGTGTCTGTGTGTTTGTTATTTGACGTATGCTGGATTAATATAAATGTATGAAACCTATGGTGCCATTTCAAAAGTTGGATAAGAATGATAAACCTGGCTAATGAGGACACATCGTTTTAGAGGTGTCTAGTTGGTCATGTGTCGAAGTACACTTGTTCTTGCAACGAGGCGCTGTCGCCAATAGGCGGTGATAGGTTCGAATTCCTAACGGTAGCTATAGCTTTCAAATTCCATGTTGTCTATCAGTGCTAAAAACACCACCGGGCAGCAAGCACGAAAGGTGGCGTCTGATCATCATAAGTTATCCCCTTTTCTCGACGAATGCTTCGGCTTCTTTGCCTCCCTGACACTCTAAGGGGGCGGACCCGTCTGGGTCATGACTCACAGCACAGACGTCTTTCTCCTGTCGTACAGTTCTATCGAGACTTTCCCTTGTCGACTTCGCAGTCGCTGTTTCGGTCTCCTTGTGAGGTGGTACTCGTCTGGAGAGGTTGTGTTACTGAGGTTATTCTTCTAGAGAGACAGTGACTAACATTGCAGGCAAAGTTGAATCATTTACTGCGTATCCTTGTCCCACCCCGTAGTGCGCTTGTTCCATAGCCAGCTCGAGGCCTTCTCCGCTGCCTCGCCCAGTTCCCGGGTTCTTGCTTGTCCCATTACACCAAGTTGATTCACCATGTTGTATAGTTGGTAACAATGCCCCTCGTGCCTATCTCACTGATGAAACACTTGACGGTACAACCTTCTTGTCTCAGACTTGCGACCATGTCACTGTATTTCTCCATCTTATAGGTGTGATGCTCCTGGACTGTTGACTCGAACGGAACAGTCTGCTCGAAGTTGAGTCGACGGAGAGCACACTACAATGTCTGGTCGCAGCAGAAATCCTGAATTTTCATCTGCGACCAGACATTGTAGTGTGCTCTCCCTCGACTCAACTTCGAGCTGACTGTTCCGTTCGCAACTGAAACTTCAGGATTTCCGCTGGGTATTTGCCACGGCTCTGCAGGTTTACTGTCAGCTCCCTGTCTTCAGGGCCCTAGAGGGTGTATGGCAGGCTGTCAGGGCAGTCGACTCTGCTGTTCAACTTTCGTCCAGCTTTTACGAAGCGTATCCACTCGGTTTTAACAACAGTCCCCGTGTTTGCCTGGAGTCTTGCTACATCCATTATTGCAGACAGTTCGGTGAGAACCTTGTGGCGCCACGTGAATCGGCCTTGCCCAAGGGCCGCCACGCACGCAGACAGTACGTGTTCTACGGTCTGAGCCCTCTTGGTCTGCGTGTTGCTACACACGGGACATGTTGGGTCTTCGGAAAAACCCCATCTGACCAGGTTAACAGCCGATGGCAGGGGACCATAAATTCATCTGTCACGGAAGCTTATTTTCAATGGCGGCAAACGCTACAATATCGTTCCATGAGAAGGACTTCTGCTGAGTTCCTAGCCATGACACCCACTGCCCGTGATGTAGCTGCTGCACCGCTTTCTGCACTCTCTTTTCGTCCTCGCCTCGACCACCAGGTCCGTGCGATGCCTGGCTGAAGTCTTTGACCACCATTGCGTATCGCTTTGGTAGCCAAAGCCGTGTCTGGTGGACTGGTTATGTCCCACCACTTCCTTTAGCTGGAGCGAACTGTGCGCCGATATGACTGTCTCGTCAACCTTCCATTTCACTCCCGTCCTGAGTGCCGGTCAGTGGCGTGCAGATGGGGGGGGGGGGGGTGCGACGGCCCCGGGCATCCAGCCGGGAGGGGGCATCCAGTTAGGGAGAGGGAGCAGCACAGTGCAGTCGGAGGGGAAGAGGAATGAATGAGGTAAAGAACAATTTAGGGGCATCCAATCAAGGGGTTGGCCCCGGGCATCAAAGAGCCTCTGCACGCCACTGGTGACGGTTGGGAACCGCTCTCTGTTTCATCTTGGGACTCACGCAGCATCATCGCCAGTCGGGCTTTTCCGACTTTGTATTCCTCAACACCAGACTTAAATGGGAGCACGAGTTTAGATTTCTTTGAGTACCACGCTACTTCCGTCAGTCATGGTGGCACTCCCAGCCATTTCCTTGTGGCTTTGCTGACCTTTTTCTCTAACGCCTCTACTATGCACGTGCACAAGTCATAGATGAGTAGGGGCCATAACAGCTTCGGGGTCACTATGAACTGGAGATCTTGAATTTTCCAATGAGTTTGCTCTTATCGATGACTGGCAGACCGTTTTCTGTTATCTCGCGTATGTGTTGAACCGCGTTCTTGTCTGTCAGCGAGGAATCGTATACTCGGCCGAGACTCTTGGCGGGTTTCTCCATTACAGTGGGGATTGCCTGGTTAGCCACCTTGAATGCAGTTGCCGCCACTTTGCACTTCGACAGGCTTCTTGACTTCTTTGGTTTGAAGCTCATCCTCCACCAGTCGATCAGTTGATCAAGCCTTTGGTGCATGCGGTGTGCATGACTCTCATCTGGTGTCAGTATAGTCGTGTCGTCCACGAAGGCCTTGAGTCCTACATTCCTCCTGAGTCTCGGTCTTTGTGAGTAGCCGGATGCCGCATCCAGAACTGCATGCATGGTCAAGACAAGCAGTATCGACGAAATTGCACATCTCATCGCTATACCCACTTGGAAGTCAATCTATCTGGTTGTGAACTCGTTGTAGAGAAACAGAGAGTGAACCCGGTGGAATACTGCTTAAGCATCGATGTCATCTCCTCAGGCACATGGTACATCCTAAGGGCCTACCGCAGCATCTGGTGGGGCACTTACCAGTAGGCTTTAGTCAGGTCCAATCATACCACGTGAAGATTTGACTTTTCGCTCTTCGCTCTATGGATAGCTTCCCAGATCATGGTAACATGTTCCACACATCCGGTGACACACGTATTCCCCCATTTTGAACCGCCTTGTCAATATACCTGTTCGCCATTATTTATTCCTGAATCTGCTAGCCATGACTGAGAAAACATTTTTCCCTCGGTGTTCTGAAGAGAGACTGGCTTAAGCTGGGTAACGTTTGTTGAGTTCTGTTCTTTGGGTATGTAGATTCCATTGGCCTTGTTCCACTCCGGACTTATTCGTTGGTGCCTCCATGCGGACGTCAGTATATGGTGGAGCCTTTTCAGGACATTTGGGCATCGCGTGTACACTGTGTACTAGACACCATTAGGAACCGGTGCCGATTTATCTTTGGCCTTCTTTACAATAGCCACGATCTCGTCCTACCTCGGTGGCTTGGCACTGAAACCTACTGTATGTTCTTTCAGCGATACCAGCCCTTCTATTTCTCTTAGTGGAACGTCACGCTGTGCATCCGAGTACGGTGTACTAGATGCTCTTCCAACTCATCTTTCTCGTTGCAGAGGTTGCCGGGTCGTGGCTGTTCGAAGACGTTTATTGCGAAATGGAATGGTTCGCGGAAAATTGTCTTACGTGCTGTCCGTGTTCTATGACAGTTTCTGCAGAATCGTTCTGCTCGGCAGAGGGCGCTGTGTCTGGCTTTGAGGTTCTATAGTGTGTTTTTGTTGTTGTTGCCTCAATATCAAATTCAATATCTCAGTAACCAACTGAGGGAAAATGATGAGATTTATATATAACCTTATCATTATGTCCACCCAAAAATTTTTTTTTTGTTCTGGAGATTGTACAGCATATTTCAATGTTTGATTATATGCGGTATATATTTTACGGCCCCGCCATTAATGCCTTAATTTTAAGAGTATTACAGCTCCAGCAAGACACATTCGCGCTATTTTCAAAATTGTCTGGCGGTCTTTCGTTTTTGCACAGACTGAGTGTTATAGTTAAGAGGTGTCGTCAGACTGTGGGTTATTTCATGGAACGTGATTATATAAATAAATCTTACCATTAATGTAATCTTAATAGCTAATATTTGAATGTGTTAATACTGTTCAATGGGATTAAAAGTGAAATTGTGTACACTTCAAAACATCGCTATGAAGTTGTACACATATTTTTATCAAGAAGCTGATCGCAGGAAACTGTTTCATACTGTTACAAATCCCGAAAAAAGAACAGTGCATGCATTAGGTTTGAGTAAACGATCGTTTCGTCGATGGGTGCAAGAATCTGGAATGAAACCAACACGCGATAAGCAAACGGTAGGTAGAAAGGCAATTGTAGACAGCTTTGACAAGGATGTCATCAGACGAGTTATTATAAAAATGATGGATGCCAAAGAAACAGTGAGTGTAAGAAAACTGAGGGTTTTGTTGAGAAAGGACAATAACATAGAGCTATCCAAAACAACTTTGTGGAAAATTATAAGGACATTAGGCTTCACTTTTAGAAAGTACAAGGGAGGTAGAAATATCCTTTGCGAGCAACCGCATTTAGGAGCTAGGAGAAGCAGATACCTACGTGAAATAAGGGAAATGAGCAAAGAAAATTATGACATAGTGTATTTGGATGAAACGTGGATCAATGCGCACCACACAAGTGAAAAGGAATGGCAATCAATGGATGGACAGATAAAACGTTATGTACCCAGTAGTAAAGGACAGCGTTTGGTCATAGCCTATGCTGGTAGTACTCATAATGGCTTACTACAGAATGCTGGGCTCGTGTTCGTATCAAAGCATACAGACAATAGGGATTATCATAATGAGATGAATGGTGATGTATTTATAGATTGGCTCGAGAATACAGTGCTTCCATCCCTTGATAGACCGTCTTGTCTAATCATGGACAATGCATCATATCACAATGTTATTGCCCAAGAAGACAAAATACCTACGGCATCGAGCACAAAGGAAGCAATAAAGATATGACTCCGAAGGGAAAATATACCATTTCCAGAAACATATTTCAAGCTACAGTTGTTGTCCCTTGTAAAACAGACGCAAAAAAGCAAGAAATTTCAAATTGACAAGTTGATAGAAGAGCATGGCCATAGGTGCTTGAGACTTCCGCCGTATCATTCTCAATTAAACCCTATAGAACCTGTGTGGACTAAAATTAAAGGACAAGTGGCAGCTGCCAATAGTACATTCAAATTGTCTGACGTCAAGATACTAACCCAGTCCGCGCTATTAAATATTGATAAAAGTTACTGGAAAAAATGTGAGGACCATGTGTTGAAAGAGGAAGAGGACTATAGGATAAAGGATGGATTGAATTTTATGCAACCGAGAGCAATCATCAACCTACTGGAATCGTCCGACACAGATTAAGGTCTGAGCAGAGTATGCCTGGCCACCCTAACTGTCAGCCCTACACAGATTGGAAGACTTGAAAAGGTACAAAACGAAGCCATGCGCATCATTTTGGGCTGCACGAAAGACACCAGCTGTGTAGCAATGAGATACCTCCTTGACTTCCCGACAATGAAACACAGGATCAAGATCTGGAGAGCTCGTGCATACTTAAAAATAAGTGCAGATGATCAGCACCTCTGCAGGACGCTATATTCAGAGAAAAGGGTGACAGGCTAAAGAGAGGCAAATCATGGATGGGTCGGGCGGAAGAAGTCGTCAGACAGGTCTGCAGTCTTACCAGTATCAACCCCGGCAAGGAATGGGTGCCGGTGCCTCCAGCTTTTAAGTGTACCTTCTCCTGCATTATCACACTCGACAGACGGCGCAGAGAGCATAACCCTGACGCTGTCAATGCAGAAGTCAACGCGCTCATCTATGAACACTCATATAGCCCCAGAGTGCTCATCTATACAGATGAATCTGTTGTAAAGCAGCAGAGAAGTGCGTGGGCATTTACAGCCCGTTCAGCGGGCCGAACCGTTCAAGAATCCAGTGGTGCCCACTCTATGACCTCGGGCAGCATGACGATGGAGGTGATGGCAGTTACACAGGCTTAAATATGGCTGGAATCACAGCATTATACCAACGTGTGTGTACTAAGTGACTCAATGAGCATGATTCAGAAGATCGAAGCTGGATCTGTACGTAGACGGTGGGCTGAGTCGCTGCGGAAGTTGTTGTCCGTAAAGTCACCTTCATCTTCGTCCCGGGACATGCGGGAGTCGAGGGAAATGAACGAGCTGATAAACTGGCTGGCTCTGCACCCCCTGTAGATGGTCAGCCCATGGATCGTGCCGATGTTATTAACGTCCTTAAAGATATGGCGAGAACATAGGACTTTGACGTCAGTGAATCCACATGGCTGTCCAGAATGAAAGACTTGGGAGTAAGAATTCGGCACGGCCAGATGCGAGAGGTACATCGGGAAAACAAGGCGCCTCGTCAACCAACACAGAACTGGCACTATTAGCCACCGGACGCTGATGCATATGCTGGTGGGAGGATCTGAGCACCTATGGACATTTCCGGAGTGCAATGAAGATACCCCAACTGAAAACTGATAACTGATAACTGAAGAAACAAGACGGAAATGAAAAATAAGGTAAGAAATATATTCCTTCTACTTTCCTGTTAATTTACAAATTATTTACCCCGTGCCTCTGTAAATTCTCTGTCTTTACTAATATTACACATTGCACCCCTCTCGGGATTCTCCGTGGTGAAGTGGTCAAGCCGTCTAACTCGGGCTCCGAAGGTTGTATGTTCGATTCCGGGCCGCGTCCTTCATTTCACGAGTGCATCTTTTTGGAGACTCCCGAGTGTCGTAGCTGGAGCTACGGAGTTCGTGCTTTGTGCGACGCTTTCCGCGCTGCGGAAAGAAACTGAGCCATATGGGATAAAAACCCGGTGCATTGCAGCCGACCCTGTCGATTTTAAGCTAGTTCTTTCATTGCACCCACTCCCATACGAATCCGGATACGCCTTTGTGTGTCATCAGAATTGCCAGGTCTCCCTTTACCGTAAAAATAACTTTGTTAGCGAGAAATCACTAGTTGTTCAGAAAAACATAAAAGGAATGTCGCCGCTTTCAATGATTTAAGTTGTTTTTGGACCTATCAAAGACATATTCCTTGGGTGGGGGTAAATATAAGACGGCTGAAAAAATTTCATAACGATGCAACAGACAGTTTTCAAAATAATTGATCGTTAATGAAGGCAAACAAATGTGGACATACTATACCACACCTCTCGCAAGCTCTCTTTCTCACTTACGTCTGCCTTTTCAAATTGTTTCCGGGCAGTTTTCTTCTGCACTCTCACCTCAACGATTCGTTTTTTTTTTCGCCTGCTCATCTACGGGCAGGTAACATTCTTCCTCTCACTGTCACCGAATTGACACAGGCAGTGGAGATATACGATTTCCCCAAACCTCTCTATTTTCTCGTTCAGTGGTGTCTAGTGCGTCTTCTAGTCCCTAATTCTATTTATTAAGCAAGTATTCATTTGAAGAGAATAAACAGTGGGACATGTAACATAGCATATCTACATAGCGTTACGATAGGTTGCGACGCATTATAAACAATGATTCATACATGGCAATAATACGAGGGCGAGTCAATTAAGTAAATCACACAGTTCTGTGGGATGGCAGGTAAATGTAGTTGGTGTTTTCTACAGGTGTCTTTAGGTGACAGCAACATCAAACTTTATATTCCCGTTCGTCAGGTGGCGCTAGATGTCTCATGCACATGCGCAGCTCATAAACAAAATTTCGACTGCACTTAAGGAGTTTAAAACCAAAGAGCAAAGTGCTGTTGTGCATTTTTTATGGGCAAAAGGACTGCCTGCGAAGGACATTCATAAGGAAATGCTTCATATTATGCTGACAAATGTTTGTCCGGTAAAGCGGTGCATACCTGGGTAGAACAAGTTTCTCAAGGACACTCTTAAATTGTTGATGAAATCCGAACTGGTCGTCCTGTTTAGATGCAACAAAAGCATCCGGAAGCAGCGGGTAGAGTAGATAATTAGAGGTGATAGGCGAGTAACGATAGACTCTGTAGCATCTGCAATAGGGTCCTCACATGGTTCAGCATAAAGCATAATGCATGATCGAATGAAATTTCTAGTACTGCTGACTAGAGGAGTGTTGCTTCTTCATGCCAATAACAGACAACATACGGCTGGATTAACTCAGGAGAAAATTAACCAACTAAGGTGGCAAGTTCTTGATCATCCACCTTACAGCCCCGACTTAGCCCCTAGCGATTTACACCTTTTTGGTCCGCCGAAATCCCATCTTGGCGGGAGACATTTCGCGAATGCCGCCGAAGTTGAATGTGAAATGAAAACGTGGTTTAGAAAACAGGGAACACAGGTATATGCAGCCAGTTTAGTAGAACTGATAAAACGATGGGATAAATGCATCCATGTTGGTGGAAATTAAGTTGACAAATAAAGGGACAATGTATGTAAAAAAAAAAAAAACCTGGTTTCAAGTTGTTATCATATGTAGTTATCATTCTACAGCCATTAGTGACTTACTTATTGACTACTTCTCGCGTGAACGTGCGTAGTGTTACATATAAAGTTATAACGCCTCGCATTTGATTGGGAGAGTGATATTAACAGCATAATTGCACGAAGGGCCGAGAGAGCAACAACTGTGCCGTAAGAAGCGATCAGATCACGATGTATTAGGTGAATGACGTGCACCTTTCTTATGGTGGGATGGTAGACATACCTGGCGACGACACAAAATGATGAATGCTAGCAAGAGTGATCACGTGTCAAAACTGGCATACAGAAAAGGAGACTGACACTTGTAAGCTAGGGCCGAAATGGGTTCGCCTAGTAAATGAGTTCACCCAATAAATTGGTTCGCCTAATGATTGTATACATACCATACATTGACCGAAACATAAGCGGAAGGGATTTACTTCTGACGAGTAGAGACTTCGTGTGAGGCTGTCTCCAATGTGGGGTTTATAAAAAAAAAATAGTCTATTGTTGACGCAAACTTTAAATTATTTTGACAATTGTTTAAATGTTACACAAATTAAATGGGTTGAAGTGCAGCAATGCTGTAAAAACACAATGACAAAATAAAGAAAAGTTAAACTGACCAGCATGACAAAAACACATTTAAGGTGACAGAATGGATTTTGCTGTAAGAAAACCTTCGTCGACACAGAAAAAAACAACCGACATCAATATATAAAGCATGTATACATATACAAACAGCCAGCCACTGCAGCCTTGGTTTGGTAAACAGAAGATTGCTGTCTTAAGAAACAAGGAATTAACACAACGAAACACTCTCAGTGAGCTGAGGCAAGCTAGGAGGGATGTTCAAAAGGTTGCCAGGCAGTGTTCAAATGACTATTGGATCAAGTTATGCGAGTACAGTCAAAATGCAAGTGATATGCAAAGCATCAGAAGAATGTATGAATGGATAAAGAAGGCCTTTGGTCCAATAAATAAAAGAAGTGCACCACTGAAAACCTCGATGGAGAAATCATCTTTGATAAGAAACAGCAGATACATAGATGGGCAGAGCACTATTTAGAGCTTTACTCTAGCGAAACCAAATTAGCGGTTGTTGCCCTCAACGCCATAGAGGCCCTGTCAACTCTTGACCACCTGGACACACTTCCCACCATAAAAGACGTTGAGTGTGCTATTAATGAGCTTACATCAGGCAAGGCTCCATGTAAGGATGGGATTCCACAAGAGATTTTCATGAGTGGGCAAGATACACTCACTCTACAGATCCATCAGCTAATATAACTAAGCTGGCGAGAGGGACACGTCCAACAGGATTTCAAAAATTCAAGCATCATAACACTATACAAGAAGAAGGGCGATCGGAGTGACTGTAACAACAATAAGGGCATCAGGCGTCTGTGTATCGTTGGGAAAGTAATGCCAGAACTGTTCTGCGTAGACTTCAAGTCCTACGAGATAAAGTCTAGCCCGAATCACAGTGTGGCTTTCGACGGAACCGGTTTACCATGTATATGGTATTCTCATTGCGACAAATGCAAGAACCGAATCAACTACTGTTTATTGCCTTCATCTACCTCATAAAGGCATTTGTGTTGTCAGCCGTGAGTTTCTGTTCAAGGCGCTAAATAATATTGTCTGCCCACCAACTCATGTGTTCATTGTGGAATCGTTCCACACAGGCATGAAGGGAATAATCAATTTTGTTGGTGCAACTTGAGAAGAGATTGAAATCAAGATTGGGGTCGAGCACGATTGTGTACTAGCTCCCATCCTTTTTGTAATATACCGTTCACTTCTACTGAAATATACCTTTCGTGTTCAGAGTGGTGGTATATACATTAACTAACGCTCACATGGCGGCCTCTAATACTCATAGATTAAAGGACAAGACCAAAATTAGGAGGGTACTGATAAGAGAGTTGCTGTTTGCAGATGGCGCTGCAATTACGACTCAGTCTGAGGAAGGATTACAACGTTTACTTTCTGCCACAATATGCACAATGGCTATCATCTCTCTTTATTGAAGACGCCGAACTGGAGATTGTATACCGTTTTACATATTTAAGATCCGAGTTAAATAGCAAATTATCCATAGATCAGAAAATCAACATCTGGTTTGGTAAGACAGCAACAACAATGAACAGGTTAACATAAAAAGTCTTTTAGAACAAGAATCTAATTGCCTAAACAAAAGTTCTTATCTATCAGGCCCTGTGTCCTTAGTACTCTTCTTTATGGCAGTAAAGCCTGGTCAACTTACTCACATTAAGAAAAAAAAAACGTTTAAACAGCTTTTATACGCGGTGTCTGCGAAGAATACTTGGTATTCTTGGTAAGGAAAGTACTATTGGTAAGTACTTGGTAAGGTAAAAATCACAAATACTGAAGTATTGGAAAGATCTGGTTGCGTGACGGTTTGTCGCATGTTCAGCCTTCGTAGACTCAGATGGATATGACACATTAGGAGGATGGATGGTAGTAGAAAACCAAAGGACATCTTTTTTGGTGAATTACAGATGGGTAAGATATCTCAAGGGTCGGCCTCTACTACGAAATAAAGATGTGTGTAAGCCGGACATAACTGATACAGACATTGATAATCCACATATGAACAAGTCGCCGACGAACGTGTTGCTTGAAGAATAAATATCAGAAATGGAATTAAGACAAAGGATAGCATGATTACAGATAGGTCACACACTGAGCGAGTGAGACGTAAGATGGTGCGTGATGGTGTCAATGACCATGCTCTCACATTCATCTATTGTGGGCGAACACTACAGCGCGAATTGGCTTGTCTGTCACATTAGCTACTGCCATGGATTGTAGTTTTTATGCCTTTTTGAAGCACACTGTAACAAATTATCGCCTGTCAAGACGGCAAGGTGACAATGATACATATGCATACATTTGACATATGTGCATATGTGTGTGTGTGTGTGTGTGCGTGTGTGTGTGTGTGTGTGTGTGTGTGTGTGTGTGTGTGTGTGTGTGTAGGGGAAAAGGGGATGGTGGGGCTGCATGCGAGCGTGTTCAGGATGGGTGTTTGGATACTCTAGATATCAAATTAATGCACGTTTTCGCGTAAAGTTAATCTCACTTATTTTCTTTTGATTAAAACCAAATACATCAGTAAGATACATCTTCTTATCTATTCCCATTAGGCCAAACAAATTCTGACTCCAAGAAGGACAGCAATGACCATCGCGTTCATCTTTTTCATCATTACTTTAATCAGCTCACCTGTATATGTTGTAAACAGTCTGGGCCCGATATTTTCACCTGTCAAAAACAAAACTATCATCGGACTCATGTTCACATGCGATAAACAGCAGGTGGAGACAATTGTATTTTCAATTAATAACTTTTTCATTCCATTTACATCATTTGTAATTGTTGCTACATGTACAATTACTTTGACAATCCAACTACGTCGGAATGCACATTGGAAACAGACAGCACTTCATTCTGCACAGGCTGACAGAATCTTCAACCGCAACCGGAAGGTATCAAAAATGATAATAACAGTGTCTACATTGTTTATTGTTTGCTTTGTTCCAAAAACTGTGATCATGTTTGCAATAGCCTTTGAGCCTGCTCTATCAGTTAATGGACGATATCTTTCCCTAACAATAATTATTGGTGGATGTATTTATTTAATTGAAAGTATCAACTCGTCCATGAATATATTTATCTACCATCACATGAGTAGCAAATACAGAATCGCATTTCAAACGCTGTTCAGAATAACAAATGTTAGTGATTAGCTCTGAGAATGGTGCCATCACATAGATAATAAACAATCGCCGAAAGCGTTTGTTTAATGTGAATTAAGAAGATGGAGAGTTTCACGTGTGTTTATAGGCAATGGACGAAGTCAAGGAAAGAAGAAGAAATCTGAAAGTCACTAGACTGTATATACACATTGACAAACATATGTGTGTTCAACAAGATAAAGCAAATCGTATTTTGAACGGCTACGAATATCACTACTAGAGTTCATTAAGAATTCTCATTTCAAAAGGCATCAAATTCACCCCCGCCCCCACCCCCTTTACCCCGCCCCTCCCACTTTGCGCATCAAACAATTCTCATGACAAAGAGAAAAGTTTGTGAAAACCGGGAAGATTGTGAGTATTAAAGGAATTGTCGGCAGGACGAGAAATTACCTTTTGAGCCGATTAAGCGTCAGCGTAGACGATCTGACAAATAATTTTTCAAAAACTAAAAGAACAAAAGCCATAATATGCAGAGCACAGGATGACGATGAACTGCACATGTTATTGATTAGGCTTTTTATGATGATGTTGGTAATGTGACGATTATGATAGGCGCACCGGAATTATACCGTCATTTTGAATGGGTCTGTTGGAATCCAGGGTTGACTTAAGTCTGATGAGAGTATTTCCCAAATCGTGATGTAGTAAAATTAAAAGAACCAATTGGGTGCTAGGTGCTAGCTCCATATTGTATGCGTCATCTTCTCTCCATGTGTGAATTAAAACATTATTATGAGTCAATTGTTTTCATTCTTTCGTTAAAACATACATCAGTGGTAGTATTTTTACACAAAAACACAACAGGTGGAGAAAATTGAGTTTCTAATTAACAACTTTCTCAATAGCATTAACGACATGTAAGTGTATGTGTCAGGACTTAGTCAGATATGACTGAACTATCGTATGACAGTAGACGGTACAACTGGTTTCTGTTAGCGCCGAATGTTGGGCGACGCTGACCAAACTCGCAACCCTACACCCTGCAAACGGCTTCGGGCGGGGAAGCAAAATTAGGAGGGTATACGCCTTATTCTGGTGCGCTGAAATGCAGCCTAAAGAGAAAATGTCGTGGCAGGGCAGACCAGGCCCTAAGCCTTGGCAGCTGGTCTAGGATCAAAGCTCCGACAGGTGGACAGTTAGCGCATTTATTTGTTGATCCGGCAGGATCCGCAGGTTGCCTTGTTCTAGATGTTTTGGTGTTACTTTTCCTCTGGAGTGAACAAGGCAGGCCAAGAGAGTGATCATGCTGCATGGGCAAAACATGGTCTCTATATTTCAGCTCATGTTTGGTGCTAGGAGACGTCCATTCCTGGTCTTAACCGTTCTCGGAATCAAAGCGAGTGATAGCAGTTACAGGTTATGAGTCCTTGTCAATTGGCGTAGACACGGGGTGCCACGGATTGCATCTGACGGTGGGAGACATCTACACGTGTCACTGATCAGCTACCGCCCGCTTCAAGTTGGGCAGCCCCCGGCCAATTGGGCATCCCCCGGCCAATTGGGCATTGATCCGCCACAGAATTCCTGCTTCAATGTTGCTTTGGGCTAAGACAAAATCTGAATCGCAGGCTGTAAAAGCAATACACCAGGTACTATTAAAAAGAGAATTAGTCACATAAAGCTACGGCTTGCAACATGGAACGTAAGAACCACGAGACCCGGATTTTCCACTGACCTGGCGAATACTGACGATGTGAGAAAAGTGGGTGTGTTTGATGCCTACCTCAATTGACTTTACATTGATATTGCTAGCCTGAAATAGACTCGCCTCACTGAGAAAGGTTCACTCAAGGAAAACCATTACACTTTTTTTTTGGAAAGGTAAAGGGCAGGAAGTAAACAAACAACATGGAGAGGGCTTTGCAGTGAAGAATTCAATGCTGGGGACGATTGAAATTCCATTAGGCGGAAATGCAAGATTATTATTCCTGCGCTTAGCAACCATTTGTGGTTTTACCACAATTATCACTGCATAGGCATCAACACTCACTTCCTCTGATGATGTGAAGTATTCATTCTATGAGGCGTTAGACTCTGAGATCAAGGCAGTACCAAATTCAGACTTAATGTCAATGCTCAGTGAATATTAAAATCATATAATCTCTTGCGAGCAGGGCTCGAGTTCATAGCCAGTGTGCCTTGGAAATACAAAATCGGGCACATGAATGGCAATGGTTAAAGGTAGCTGGAGCATTGCACCAGAAATGGCCTATGTATCACAAACTCCCTTTGTTAAAACAAAGGAGCGGCATAAGGTCACATGGAATCTGTCAAGATCCGGCCATTTGCATCAGCTAGACTTAAACATCACACGCAGACAACACTTGAATCATAAATCATTAACTCGAAGTTACCACAGTGCTGATTGAGATACTGATCATTCCTTAGTTCCAATAGCAACTTGAAGACACTTTCATTGGTACAACCTTAGTTCCAATAGCAACTTGAAGACACTTTCATTGATACAACAGAAAATTGTACAGCATGTGAAAAGTGGGTTAAACTTAAGGAAACTCTTTATGAAACAGCGGTAGTGGTTTATGATACTGTGGATTATAAGAGGCAGGACTGGTTTGCAGCAAACATCCAGACACTGCAGCCCTTGATTGATAAAAATAAGATAGCTCTCTAAAGAAACAAGGACAGGACATCGCGAAACACTTTCAGTGTGCTGAAGCAAGCTAGAAAGGATGTGCAAAAGGCTGCCAGACGCATAAACTGGCTCTCTTCTGCTTTGTATACTTCACTTCAACACCGCAAGGTACAATAGGAACATGATGGGATGAGATGATATGATACTTCAATAAACATATGCCAATGATCGACACTGACTAAGTACTACAAGAGACAAATGAAAATCGTAGATTGATTAGAGAAATTAGACGTAGACAGTCAAAATTTTTTGGACATGTTATGAGAAGAAATGGACTGGGGAACTTAGTGACAGCTGGCAAGATCGAAGGGAACAGACCAAGAGGAAGACCGAGAGGAAAATACCTGGATGGCTTGGCCACATGGCATGGACGAGACAGGTACACTGAGCTGATCCACGACTCTGGTGATCGAGTGAAATGGCGAATCATGACCGCCCACGCTTTCCGGCATGGCACATGATTGATTGATTGAATGACCGACAGTGCCGAGTTTATCCATGAGTGGTGTATGTGAGGGGACTGAAGCTCATATGGAGATATATTGTGTAATGAATAGTATAGCAGAGCGAGATTCGGTAGCGGATCGTGTCGCGTTGGTTTCTTACGGCGGTATGTGAGCCCGTTGTTCAGAAAGCAATGGCAAACTACTAATTAAAACTTGCCAAAATATAAACAGCAGCTGCAAAAAAATTATGCTGGTGTTGACTGCAATGTCCTGTAAACAGGATATGCAAAGAAAAAATGGTATCCTGTACACACCAAACACCACTAATTTAAACCACGGTAGTTACCTTCAACTAAGGGAGTGAAAAACATATCATTGACTAAGAAGCTCAACGGACGCGCAGGCGCGAGTTTCGATCGAAATCTTTCCAGTGTTAGACTACGGTCGTAATGTTCTCCTGCCCTATATATATATATATATATATATATATATATATATATATATATATATATATATATATATATATATATATATATATATATATATATATATATATATATATATATATATATATCGTTGTATGTATGTATGGATGTATGTGGATCCGTCCTTTATGCGTTCGCGAACGGTCCATCCGATTGAGATGAAATTTTCTACGCGTTTTCCTTTCATTCCTGTGCAACCAACTGTCATAGTTTTATCAATAAGCTATCAGCTATTACCTTCCTAAAATTTAATTGTGTAATTACATGACTGAACATAAGAAAATATAAAAAAAAGTATAAAAAAAAAGGATATAACTTTTAGTAGCATTGTTATAGCTCAAGTTAAGTCCCCTGGCCATAGATTAAATGAGTTGATTGATGATGAATTAAATGATATGCTCCCAACCAGGGACTGGGTGCAGCCAGGCCAGGTCAGACAGACAGAAAGACAGACAGATAGACAGACTGACAGACAGATAGTCGGGAACGGTAGCCAAGTTTACTTAAGATAGATCTCTTCCAATAATATTTTCTATCTATTCTTCTATTCCATCTATATTTTGTTGTTATGTTCGGGCCAAACATACATACATAGATACACAGACAGACAGACATACAGATAGATAGATAGATAGATAGATACACAGACAGACAGACAGACAGACAGACAGACAGACAGACAGACAGACAGACAGACAGACAGATAGATAGATAGATAGATAGATAGATAGATAGATAGATAGATAGATAGATAGATAGATAGATAGATAGATAGATATATAGATAGGTAGGTAGATAGGTAGGTAGGTAGGTAGGTAGGTAGGTAGGTAGGTAGATAGATAGATAGATAGATAGATAGATAGATAAATAGATAGATAGATAAATAGATAGATAGATAGATAGATAGATAAATAGATAGATAGATAGATAGATAGATAGATAGGTACGTACGTACGTGCGTGCGTGCGTGCGTGCGTGCGTGCGTGCGTGCGTGCGTACGTGCGTGCGTGCGTACGTACGTACGTACGTACATACATACATACATACATACATACATACATACATACATACATACATACATACATACACACATACATACATACACACATACACACATACACACATACACACATACACACATACACACATACACACATACACACATACACACATACATAGATCCCCGCCAGAGCCTGGGCGAAGCCGGGCCGGGCAGCTAGTATATATATATATATATATATATATATATATATATATATATATATACCTGTTGCCCAGGACGCACGGCGAGGACGTGCTAGTAGGTCTTGATCAGTATAGAGCCTGGCCTTGGTGCCTTGGAAACACTTCAGCGTCCCAAGTACAACATAACCATGAAGTAATTATTTTTAAAGTATCGTGCGCGGGAAAAAAAAGAGACTGTTCTTTAAGTTGCTATCTGGATATGATGTGCACGTATTCAACCGTCATACATCTGTTCTTAATTATGGTCTTCGAACATTCAAGAGAATAATGCTAAAGACAATTTCTCATGTTAAAAGAAAAAAAATAGTTTAAAAAATAGTTAGATAGAGCGATTTTCGCATGACGTTGCAGTCAAGGTCAGCATGGATTTATGCTGTAAGTAGTATGACCATAATTTACTTTTAGTGTTATGCCAAGATTGTAAGTGAATGCTTGAAGGCAAATTCACAAGGTTTATGTTGCAACTAAGTGCCCGTGAAAAGAACCTATGTTCGGATAAATGTCTTTAACCCCTATATTTGGAAAAAAGGCTGGTAGGACAACCCCACTTTAAGTGTATTCGAACTATTGTTGTCATGATGAGATATTTATCAGAAATACATTGTTTGGATGATTCGTGTACTCATGAGTGATGACAAAATGGATGTGTTTATTTTGTGGTATGCTTCACACTTGTGTATGTTGGATCATTTATGATTTTGAAGAGCTATGGGCAGGATATACCATCATAGCACATAGTAAGACGTCTGTTCTCACAAAGACGATATTCTTCCTATTATTTAACGTTCTGAGAGAACTTGACAATCTAATTCATGCGGTGATGTGAATCTTGCTTAACGTCAATAATCCCATGTGACGACTGGTTTTCACTTGTTGACGTTTAGGTAATTGATACATCCTTTGTTCAACTGAATGTTCCTAATCCAACTTGATCAACAATATAACATTCTTTACAGAGACATTGCTATGTATGTTTATTCAATTCAATAGAGAGCTGCAGGAATGTCGACTTCTTGCGAGATCCTATGCAACTTTGATGTCTGGATTGAGAAGCTGAGGACGGAGGAAGGGTATGCCTCAAACTGCCTATTGCCTGAGGTATTGTCATCATGATCAAGTGATCAGTGCGGGACAACCTTCGCCTACTGAAGACTGAGTTATGCCTTTCTTTACCCTCCAACGTCTTATTCAGCAATGCTTGTCCAAGAGTGCTGAAGAAATAAGAGGCTGTTTTCTTTTGCTAAATAATATACATTTGAATATTGACACACACACACACACACACACACACACACACACACACACGCACGCACACACACACACACACAGACAAACAGACAGACAGACAGACAGACAGACAGACAGACAGACAGACAGACAGACAGAGAGAGAGAGAGAGAGGGAGAGAGGGAGAGAGAGAGTGTAAATGAAATTCAGGAATAATTGACTCAAAGAAACTGTGTGCAAATTCATTGCTGGAGACAGTCGATAAACCTGGAACACATTATATTTAGATAAATATACGGATGCATGGACAAATGTCCCAGTATTGATATTAGCTGGTGAAATAATTTTTTTTTACCATTCTGTAAAACCCATACTATTCATCTTCACCAGTGGTCCATACAGTACATATTCAGAAATATCCATTTGGTGCTTGTGTTCAATCAATGGTTGTTAAAGTTGATAGTTGTTGTATGTAGTTAATTGTTCAAACACACATTGCATTGTTAATAAGGAGTTCACAGTTGCTTGGTGATAATTTGATTAAACTGTAAATTAAGAGTAGAGTGTGATTCTTTTAGTTTTCCCAGTGACTACCAAGATCTCTTCCTGCCTTGTACACGGGAGCTCAGTGTACTTACATTTATTGAGTGTAGGGAAATAATTCATATTCTCTGTAAATCTCTTGGAGGCTAGAGCCATTCACTAGCTTCCAACACAGAGTGAACTTTGTTTGTTATTCATACCCAAGACCACGGACACAACCCTGAGCTTTAATTCAATTTACTTTCTATCTTTATTTTTTCATCACCATCATCATCAAGTGCCGTGCCGGCTGGCGTAGGCGTTCATGGCTCTCCATAGATCTCGGTCTTTGGTTTTCTGGATCAACTCTGCTGCTGATATTCCTCCATGCCACCGTCTCAATCCATCCAGCATCACCTCTCTTGGTCTACCTCTGCCTCTCTTCCCCTCGATATTTCCAGTTGTTATGATGTTCTGCAATGCCTCTCTTCTCATCACATGACCGAGGAAAGCTGTTTGTCTCTGTCTTATTGTTGTATACAATGTTCTAGTTTCGTTAGCCTGTTTCAGGCAGTCGTCATTAGTTACTCTGGCAGTCCAAGGAATTCGCAACATTCGTCTCAGGAACCACATCTCTGTTGCTTCTAATTTCTTCTTAATTTGTTCATTTACATTCCAAGATTCACTGCCATACAGCAAAACTGGTTCTACATAGCATTTCAGCACTCTCTTTCTTACATTCAGTGATAGTGACTTATTGCATAAGATACTCTTCATTTTCTGAAATGCGGCTTTTGCCTGCCCTATTCTGCTCCTAATCTCTGTTGTACATCTTCCATCTGATGTTATAAATGCCCCTAGGTATCTAAAATTATCAACTTGGTTAAGGATTTTCCCTTCTATTTCTATGTCACATTTTGGTGTCACCATTTTCTTTGATATTACCATTGTTACTGTTTTCTTGATATTCAAGGAGAGTCCTTTCCTTGCACTTTCTGTTACTACTACGTCTAATAATTGTTGTAGGTCTGTTGAATTATCCGCCACCAATACTGTGTCATCTGCATAGCGTATATTATTTATATTATAACCTCCAACTAGTATTCCTGGCATCTCTTTGATCTCTCTCATTATTACTTCGCTATAAAGGGAGAAAAGATCTGGTGACAAGACACACCCTTGTCGTACTCCTAGCTTTATCTGTTCCTAACTACCCTCTTTATTTCCCATTTTAATTGCTGCTACTTGGTTCCAGTAAATATTCTTTATTATTCTTAAATCTTTTCCATCAGTGTTGATATCTTCCAACATTTTAATCAGTTCATCATGTTTTACTTTATCATATTTTTTCATTTATTTATTTTAACGCCACAGGTTGGTGGCTCGATGAGGAATATTCTGAACTCCTCTCACAGAGTGCGTTGTTTCGATCCTAGTATTCTTTTTGTAGTGTATAGCTTGAACATAGACCAGATGGTTGTTCATTTTCACGAAACAAGTTTCTCTTATTCAAGGCGTTGCACGACACCTCATTAAGCGCCACGGAATGTGCGGCTAGATCCCGTGATATGGTAGTCGTAATAACCCATATTGGATCTTTTGTTGCATTTTATAGAATATTGCCCGCTCTCAGTTGTTATCAATTGATCTGGGAGTGAGGGAGTGGAACTCTTCTGTAAAGTCTGCTGGGTGTTTACTGTTCAAAGACGCCAGTACCCATTGTTGACATATCCGAACTGGTATCACAGTGCATTCCCAAGCAAATAAGGGTTGGTTGATGATTATTGTGTAATGTATGTAATTTGTGGATACTTTGATGTATCATGTCAGCAATCCGAGATAGACTTGCCGAGGTAATAAAAAGCACAGTCATAGAAACCTTTTTGTCCCTCTGTCTTTTCATATAATAAATAATGGCAGAATCTGCCAAGATGAGAAACCAGTTTCTGGAAACAGGTAGGTCATGTGGCCTCACTGGGCTTGACTTGGCTAAATATGTCGCAGATGAATTTGATGGGTGTGATACGATTCAGATGGAGAGAGAGAGAGAGAGAGAGAGAGAGAGAGAGAGAGAGAGAGAGAGAGAGAGAGAGAGAGAGAGAGAGAGAGAGAGAGCTGGCCAAGAATAAGCTCCAGTTGGAGGTATAAAACAATGAGAAAGAGTGTCAACATGCGTTAGAGATGAAGACGTTGGAGAATGAACTCGAACTACGAAGAATGGAGGCTGGAATGAACCCGACGCCCTCCATTTCACATGCTAATCCAGCGGCTGATGTACCCAGATATATATGGTTATCATCAGACTGGCGCAATGGCTTTCCCATTGGAACCATTCTCGGAACAGAAGGAAGAGTTGGAGGAATATTTATTTAAATTTGAACTGATGAGTTTCACTTGTGAGTTCAACAAAAGTAGACGGTATGCTAAGCTATGTCAAGGTTTCAATGTAAATGCATATGATATGTTCTCCAGACTCAGTCACGAGGAACAGCAGGATTATGAGATTCTTAAAAAAAACATTCGAGGTATATGGAGATAATTAAAAAAGACAATTTTAATCTGCCAGGAAGGAACAAGGTGAAATCTTCGCTCAGTTTATAGAGATGTTAAAAACTTATTTATAGAAGCGGATCACCTTAGGTTGATTTGAGGACACATGTGACAGCTTGAGGGAAATGATTGTCATTGACCAGTTAAAAGACAAAATATCTGTGGTATGAAAGCTTTTCTTACACAACATGGGGTTAACAGACTGGAAGATACTATTATCCTGGCTGACAGATATGAGAAATATCAGAAAGAGGTAGGAGGAAATCGTCGGATGTAAATCGCAGCTCCTCCGGATACATCTCAGAAGCCAAAGGAGAAAATTGAGAATCCCTCCGTTAAGCAAACAGCAGCAGTAAAATTATCAAAGAAGACTTTAGTACAACGAGCAACAAGAGAAGGGGAGGAATTGTGTCTCAAATGGCGTACATTAGAGCACCATACTAAGGAATACAAACGTAGACATCCTCCTCATGTCTCAGCATGTTTGTCTAATCTGGAGGCGAGGGCGAGCACTGGTGGAAGTCCTAATCAGTATACATAGTAAACAGTAGACATCAGTAAACAATATATATACGATTCAACAATAGGATCCAGATTATTACTTATTGTATACCTAGTGTAGTTTAGTTGATCGATCAACATCCGGCACACGGGTGTAACCCATAAGTGCTCCGCTCTCCTCCTAACTCAACCCTGAGTCGGAGAAACTCAGCTCAGGGCACGAACTCCGTAGCACCGGCGAGGATCCTGAAATACTTGGGTAGATTTTTAACTTGAGTTAGGCTACTCTTTTTTTCGATTTCCAACTGCCAAGGGATTTTTTTACGTTCGCAACAAAACACACGGGCGTCCGATCTCACTACCCAGAGGCCAGGGGAAATTGTATTACTAGAAGTCTACGTGAAAAAATCCCGGTCCTCACCGGGGCTTGAACCCGGGACCTCCAGCACTCGAGGCGGACACCATACCTCGAGACCACGCAGCCCCCTATTGTATACCTATTGTAATACTGCAAATGGGAATCTGCTGTTGCAGGGTGAAATCTCGGGTACAACGTATATAATTGAGTTGATATTTGTCAATGTGCTTTTAGGGGTATGTTGTAGTTGACTGACAGATATGCATGACTGCGCTCAAGAACACAATGAACAACTGCTGCGTCACAGGTATGGAGCATACAAATAAATTGTCTTTATTTCCTTAAAGTAGAACAAGTCAGCCAGCTACGTCGACATATTCCGTCGTATCAGAAACCTACTAGCCTGAGCTGGCTACACTCCACGGCCTCTCGTCAAGGCAAGTCCCAATGTAATTCCTTTACACACACACACACATTGGCACCTTGCCGTCTTGACAGACGATAATTTGTGCTTTAAAAAGGCATAATAACTTTTACCTATGGCGGTAGCGAATGTGACTGATTTTTGCGAGGCCAATTTGCGCTGTAAATGTCCGTTCACAGTGGGTGCATGTGAACACGTGGTAATTTCAACCATCATGCACCATCTTACGTCTCAAACGCTCGGTGTGTGACTTATCTGCAATAATTTTCTCCTTTGTCTTTATTCCATTTCTGATGTTTGCCCTCCACGCAACACGTTCAGCGGCAACTTGCTCCTAATTGCATTATCAATGCCTGTATCAATCATGTCCCGCTTACACACATCTTTGTATCGTAGTAGAGGCCGACCCTGAGATCTCTTACCTATCTGTAATTCACCAAAAAAGATGTCCTTTGGTATTCTATCATTATCCATCCTCCTAAGATGCCCTATCCATCTAAGTCTTCGAAGACTGAGCATGGAGTAAACTGTCACACAACCTAATCTTTCCAATACTTCAGTATTTGTGATTTTGTCTTGCCACTTAATAACAAGAATTCTTCGCAGACACCGCATATGAAAGCTGTTAAAATGTTTCTCTTGGTATGAGTAAGTTGTCCAGGTTTCACTGCCATAAAGAAGAGTACTAAGGACACAGGCTTGATAGACAAGGACTTTTGTTTTTGCAGTAAGCTTCCTGTTCTCCCAGACTCTTTCTCTTAACCTGTTCATTGTTGTTGCTGTCTTACCAATCCGGATGTTGATTTCCTGATCTATGGATAATTTGCTATTTACCACTGATCCTAGATATGTAAAATGGTCTACCATCTCTAGTTCGGCGTCGTCAATAAAGATTGATGGTACCCCATGTGCACCTTGTGACATAACCTGTGTCTTCTTTTTGCTAATTGTTAAACCAAATTCAGAACAAGCATTAGGGTAGTGGGGTAGGGGTATCCCCTATCAAAGGAGAAGTAAGGCGCCTCCTTCCCTCCGCTAGCCTACGGGACACCCTTGGGCAAGGTGGAGTACCCGTTTAGCCCCCCCGATCAGGGTTACGTGAAGCCATGGGTGCAGGTGGTGGATGAAGATAGAGAGCAGCCGACAGATAGTTGTAGGTTATGGTCTCCACCTTCACGACGGTAGGCAGAGGATCTCCTTTTTTTGAGGAGACAATGGCTACGGTCACTGACCAGTATGGTCACTGCTGGGAAGGAAAGCAATGGCAAACTACCTTCTTTACACATGCCAAGAAAATCATGTTGTGTTCACTTATCGATAATCAGAGAAACGGCGTAAATGGGTGCTCCATAGGAGCAGCCTCGCCCGGTAGGGATAGTCATGCGCACCAGGTGACTCCAGACCGTCAACAGGCTACTAGGTGCAAAAGATTAATATCATTGAAAGTAGGAACTTGGAATGTTAGAACAATGAATGCAGATGGAAAGTTGGAGGACATCAAAAAAGAAATGGAGAGAGAGAAGATTAACATATTAGGAATATCGGAAACGAGATGGAGAGGAGCAGGGATAAGGACAGGAGAGGATTGTAAGATTATTTACTCGGGGGGAGAAGAACAGCAAAGAGGTGTAGCCATTATATTAGATAAGCAAACATCAAATTCTGTCAAAGGATATTGGGCTGTGTCAGACAGAGTTCTATTAGTAAAATTAAACGGAAGACCTTTTAAAATAAATGTAATTCAAGTATATGCCCCAACAAGTGAAAGCAGTGAAGAAAGTATAGAGGAATTTTATAATGACATGGAGTCTGCTTTAAAGAACTGTAAAAAATCAGAAATAAATATCATAATGGGTGATTTCAACGCAAAAATAGGAAAGCAAAGCGATGGATACAGTGTAGGCAACCATGGTTTGGGAGAGAGAAATGAAAGAGGTTACAGACTTGTAGAATGGGCAAAAGAACAAGAATTGGTTGTAGGAAACACCTGGTTTAAACAACATCCTAGAAGATTATGGACATGGAGGAGTCCAGACAGCAGGATTAAAAACCAGATAGATTACATCCTGATAAGCAAAAGGTTTCGAAATGCATTAACAGTTGTAAAAACAGTTCCAAATGCAGACTGTTACAGTGATCACAGATTAATTACTGGCACATTGAGGGTAAAGTTAAAGAAAGTCAAGTATACAGCAGGAAACCCTAAATATGACTTGTGCAAATTGAAAACTGACAAAGAAATACAAGATAATTTTAACATAGAAGTAAAGAACAAATTTGATTTATTGTCTGATCTAGAGATCCTATTTCAAGATGTAAATGATCAATGGGAAATGCTGAAGAATTCAATCAGTTGTGCAGCAGAAAAAACGATTCCAAAAGTAAAGAAAGTTGGCCGTAAGACATGGATGACTGAAGAAATTTTACAACTAATGGAAACAAGAAGACAGAACAAAAATAATCCTGCCAAATATGAAGAAATTCACAGAAAAGTCAGAACCTTATGTAAGGAGGCTAAAGAAACATGGCTTGAGAAAAATTGCAGAGAAATTGAAAAACAACACAACAGTAAAAATGCGAAACTAATGCACAAAAGAATTCAGGAGATTACTAATCAAAGAACACGTACATCAGCAGGCTGCCTAAAGACAAAAGATGGAAGAGTCATAATAGAAAAAGATCAGATTTTACATGTATGGTCAGATTACGTGAAAAACCTTTATGACGATAGCAGAGACGAACAATATATTGTTCAAAATAACAATGAAGGGCCAGCAATTTTGAAGATGTAGGTTCAGAATGCTCTTAATCATATGAAATCTGGCAAAACCCCCGGTCCAGACAGCGTCACAACAGAAATGATTAATGCTTTAGAAGAATATGGAATAGATAAAGTTACCAGTCTGCTTAATACAATATATGATACTGGAAATATACCTCATGAGTTATGTAATTCTGTATTTATTGCAATCCCAAAGAAATCAGGAGCCTTGGAATGTGATCAACATCGAACAATTAGTATAATGAGTCACATCACGAAGATTTTGCTAAGAATTATCATGCAAAGAGTTAGGAGGAAAATACAACCTGAAATAGGAGAAGAACAATGTGGGTTTGTGGAAGGCAAGGGTACAGTAAATGCTGTGTATATACTGAGAAACATAATCGAACGTTCTATAGAAGTAAACAAAGATCTACACCTTTGCTTTATTGACTACACAAAGGCTTTTGATAAAGTGAGACATGTCAACATGATAAGGATGCTTGAAGATCTACAAATTGATGGAAAAGATCTTAGACTTGTAAAAAACATATATTGGAAACAACAAGCTGCCATAAGAGTTGATAATGAAGTAAGCCAATATCAGCCTATTAAAAGGGGTGTGAGACAGGGATGTGTAATGTCTCCAGATCTGTTTTCCCTGTACAGTGAAAGTATTTTCAGAAATATTGAAGATATGGAAGGAATCAACATTGGGGGACGATGCATCAATAACATTAGATATGCAGATGATACAGTCTTGATTGCAGACAATGAACAGGACCTGCAACATTTAGTAGATGCGATTGTTACACACAGTGAACAACTAGGGTTAGAATTAAATTGTAAAAAGACACAGATTATGGTCGTCACTAGGAAGGACGAAATACCACAATGTAATATACAAGTAAATGGGAATACTCTTCAACAAGTGAGCAGGTACAATTATCTCGGAACAGTAATAACATCTGATGGGAGATGCCTTGAAGAGATTAGAACAAGAATCGCCATGGCAAAAGTAGCCTTTAGCAAGATGAAAAATATACTGACCAATAAAAAGATGTCAATTGAAACGAGAAAAAGAGTGTTGAGATGCTACATAGAACCTGTACTTTTATATGGATGTGAAGCTTGGACAATGAGCAGCCAGGCTGAAAAACATCTGATGGCTGTAGAAATGTGGTTTCTGAGGAAAATGCAAAGAATACCATGGACAGCCAGAAAGACCAATGAACAAGTCCTTCAAGAAACAAATGAAGATCGTAAACTGATCAGAGACATTAGACGTAGACAGTCACAATTTTTTGGGCATGTTATGAGAAGAAATGATTTGGAGAACTTGGTGACAACTGGTAAGATCGAGGGGAACAGACCAAGGGGAAGACCTAGAAACAAGTATCTGGATGGCTTGGCCTTGTGGCATGGTCGAGACAGAAACACGGAACTGATCCACGACTCTGTTGATCGAGTGAGATGGCAGAACATGACCGCCCACGCTTACCGGCATGGCACATGATGGATGGATGGATTGGAGAATGCAGATATTAGAGATTGTAATTCTTCCTCAGAGTGAGTCGTAACTGCAGCATCATCTGCAAAAAGCAACTCTCTGATCAGTACCCTCATAATTTTGGTCTTGGCCTTCAATCTCTGAGCATTGTAAAGGCCGCCATCTGAGCGTGAGTGAATGTATATACCACCATCCTGATCAGGAAAGGCATATTTCAGCAGAAGTGAAAAGTATATTCCAAAGAGGGTGGGAGCTAGTACACAACCTTGCTTAACTCCACTCTTGATTTCAAATTCTTCAGAAGTTGCACCATCAAACTTGATTATACCCTTGATGCCTGTGTGGAACGATTCCACAATGGACAGAAGAGTTGGTGGGCAGCCAATCTTCTTTAGTGCCTTGAACAGACCCTCACGACTGACCAATTCAAATGCCTTTGTGAGGTCGATGAAGGCAATAAACAGTGGTTGATTCTGTTCACGGCATTGTTCTTGCATTTGTCGCAATGAGAATATCATATCAGTGGTAGACCGGTTTTGTCGAAAGCCACACTGTGATTCGTGGTAGACTTGATCTCCTAGGACTTGAAATCTGCTCAGAACAATTCTGGCAAATACTTTTCCAACAATACACAGAAGTGAGATACCCCTATAGTTGTTGCAGTCGCTCCGATCGCCCTTGTGCTTGTACAGTGTTATGATGCTTGAATCTTTGAAATCCTGTGCCCAATGCATCACGTAGCTTGCGCTCACTATCTGATTGGTTTCTTCAATTTAACCATCTATTTCTTAACGTTCTCTCTCCCAGTTTACTGTGACTAGTCTTCACTAGTACCAACTATTTTATGAATTTGTTATCAGTCTATTTCCCCTCCGAGTAGACTCATGGCAATATTGCTCCTCTGTTTATCCGGTAACTACCTTGGATTCCCCCAACACCTGCAAAAGGGCAAGCCCAGTTTTTAGTTTATGTTAGAGTGGGAATATAACTATTACATTTTCTCCATTATACTCCTGGGGGTTCATGAACAATTCTGCTGGCTTCCCTGTACCGGTAGATTGCACTTAGATTTCTTTGACCCGGCCCCTAGACAGTCATTCATTTTTTTCGTCACGACATAGGTTGGTGGTTCGAAAGCAGAGGACTGATGAGCAGGTGGAACCCCAGCATCCAACATGGACCGGGAGTTAATATCTTTTTCATCGTGACTGATGCTTCCGTTGATCGACTTCACTTTGTGGAAGCGAGTACCTCGATGTTGATACACCGCAGCCTCAGCTCTATCCGTTCGCATGTAATATTTCACCAACCACACATTCCCCATCCACACCCATCCCACCACCCACACACTTCTCCCCACCCAACATACATCTCCCATCCACCCATATACATTCCCCCACCCACAGACACACACTACCAGGCACATATACCTGCCCCACTCATCCCCCACAAACACATTCCCCACCAACACGCATCCCCCACCAAAACACATCACCCCACCATCCACCACCAAACCCACTCACCCACCCAGATATCCTTTACCGATCCACACATCCCCCAACCACCCAGCCAAACACACATCCCCAACCTCACATCCCCCACCCACAAACACATCCCCACCAACCCACACCCCCACCCGGCACACATACATTCCCCCACCCATTCACCCATCCCCCAACCACACATGACGGGAAATGAGACAAAAGTATTGTTACGATGTGTGCCGGATCTCCCTAGCGAAAGAGTTAACGACGATGTTCGTAATCCAGTATATCCACGAGGCGAAAACAGTTGCTCGAGATCTGGCAGCGGATCGCGCCGCGCTGGTAACTTACGGGGGTATGTGAGCTGGTCGTTCAGAAAGCAATGGCAAACTACTGAACGTAAAACTGTCCTAGTACTTCAACAGCAGCTGACAAATGCTGGTGTTGACTGCAACGTCATGTAAGGGATATGCAACAATAACAAATGTTTTATAAGGATTACATTGTAGATGAAATGGTGTAATCAATCGTTGACTCTTGTCAATAAGCCTGGCTAGGATCTCTTTGTTTTATGTAATACTAAGCGTAAATGTTGAACTGCACACCGATGTTTGACGTATTAGTTGGTTAGTTAGTTAGTCGCTGTTCCAAATTAATGGAAAACGGTTACCCCTTTATGCTCCATACCTGTGCCAATGAATATCACACAATATGCTTGTCACTGTCATATATGAAAAGTGGACATTAGTCTTGACAAACCAACAGCCCGTACGGGTATCCTATGCATAATGCCGCTGTCAGAATGCCAACAGAAATGTCCGCCACGAAATATAATTCATCGTAGATGGAAACGGCAGTCACTTGAAAACCAGCAGCCACACATTATTGCATAAGGAATAGAGAGAAAAAGCAGCGGCTGCAGCAGGATATAACAATATGAAATGGAAACAAATAGGTATTTTAAATTCCTGCGAGAAAAAACGAACTAAACATTAACAAACGTTGCACATGCCTTACAAGGAGATCCACGTGTCGCGAAATACATAGAAATGTGGTGACAATTAAGTCTAGATATCGCGGGGGGGGGGGGGGGGGGAGACAGCCGTAGTGTAAACAATTGGGGAAGATGCCACAGTTATACTGTAGCGTCCACGACAGTATTAATTCCTGCCGGGTGGATGCATCCCAGATTGTTGATTAGCTGGCATTCAATTCTAAGTCTGACACAGCTATTTGAGAAGCAGGTTTTTAATGCGGTGACACATGCATCGTCGGCTCCATTGTGGTTGGAGGAATTGAAATGGTTGGGGACAGGTTTGTCAGCGCCCAGATTGATGTCTCTGAGGTGTTCTCTAAAACGATCCGCAAGACGTCTGCCCGTTTGGCCAATGTATTTCATGTCACATCGTTTGCAGATGATAACATAAATCAGATTGCGGGATGTGCAGGTGAACGAATCTTTCAAGGTGAAGGTGCCTCGGGGAAATGCAATTTCTGGTGTCTGGACAACGTATGGGCATGTCAGACAGTTCCTACGATGGCATTCGAAGATGCCCACGGATGAAGTAACCGTGGGGAGGCGACTGTGCACAAGGTGGTCTCTGAGGCTCTGGTTACGGCGGAAAATTACCCTGGGGCCATTTGAGAATACCTCACGAGTGGTAGGATCCGATTCCAAGATGGACCAGTGTCTCAGGAAAATGTGCTTGATGGCATAGGCATGTGGATGGAAGGCGAGGATAAGCTTGGGTTCATTGTTCTGAGGTCGCGTATGCTTGGCGAGGGACATTTCCCGCGAGACCTGGGTTATGCGACAGATAGCTGTCGACAAGACGTCCTCTGGGTAGGACCGTCTGCGGAAAAAGTCCAGCATTTCGTGGGCACTCTCGAGGAAGAGGAAGACCGAGGCATCTGTCAGGAAGATAATGACTTCCTCGAGAGAGCCCACGAAATGCTGGACTTTTTCCGCAGACGGTCCTACCCAGAGGACGTCTTGTCGACAGCTCTCTGTCGCATAACCCAGGTCTCGTGGGAAATGTCCCTCGCCAAGCATACGCGACCTCAGAACAATGAACCCAAGCTTATCCTCACCTTCCATCCACATGCCTATGCCATCAAGCACATTTTCCTGAGACACTGGTCCATCTTGGAATCGGATCCTACCACTCGTGAGGTATTCTCAAATGGCCCCAGGGTAATTTTCCGCCGTAACCAGAGCCTCAGAGACCACCTTGTGCACAGTCGCCTCCCCACGGTTACTTCATCCGTGGGCACCTTCGAATGCCATCGTAGGAACTGTCTGACATGCCCATACGTTGTTCAGACACCAGAAATTGCATTTCCCCGAGGCACCTTCACCTTAAAAGATTCGTTCACCTGCACATCCCGCAATCTGATTTATGTTATCATCTGCAAACGATGTGACATGAAATACACTGGACAAACGGGCAGACGTCTTGCGGATCGTTTTAGAGAACACCTCAGAGACATCAATCTGGGCGCTGACAAACCTGTCCCCAACCATTTCAATTTCTCCAACTACAATGGAGCCGACGATGCATGTGTCACCGCATTAAAACCCTGCTTCTCAAATAGCTGTGTCAGACTTAGAATTGAATGCCAGCTAATCAACAATCTGGGATGCATCCACCCGGCAGGAATTAATACTGTCGTGGACGCTACAGTATAACTGTGGCATCTTCCCCAATTGTTTACACTACGGCTGTCTCCTCTCCCCCCCCCCCCCCCCCCCCGCGATATCTAGACTTAATTGTCACCACATTTCTATGTTTTCATAGCAGACTTTTCACATATTTTTGGCTACTCAAATCCTTTTTGGCAACCCATTTTCAATTCTGCGCCACAAGCGTTTTCGCAGCTGGCCAAGTCACATTTTCTGCCCCACATGGAATTATCAGGTTGTGCACTATAAGTGATAGGTCGTGTGTTTGTGTTTTTGTCGTCAGCTATCTGTGTTGTCATTGACAAAGATTCTTAGAATCGAAACGTCTGTGTGTCGTACTGTATGCGTTCGTGTGTTTTTTTATCTTATTTTATTATTCATTTTTATATTTATTGAGTGCTTCTGATTTCGGATTTTTCACCTGTATTTCGCGACACGTGGATCTCCTTGTAAGGTATGTGCAACGTTTGTTAATGGTTAGTTCGTTTTTTCTCGCAGGAATTTAAAATACCTATTTGTTTCCATTTCATATTATTGCATAAGGCAACCCAGTTAATTCAGCGACCGGGAGCCGCTATTTTCATTAACATACAGTTCATGCTACATACAACCGCGGACATATGTAAACGCACAGTACACGAAATTCACAACTCACAGTGTCACTCCACGCACTCAACTCAGTATCTGGGCGACGGAACATTGCACTACTAGTCCAACATAAGGGAAATGCGTAAGCAAACCGTAGCCACAAACATAAACACTCCTGCGTCCTTAACAGCTCAGGCCAATCCTCCATATTGGACCGAAAGTATTGATGTTTTACATATGCTGGTAAAGATGTAATTCCAACACTGGTTTAAGATATGTCTGCTTGTGCTAGCTAGGAAACAGTAGTCACAGTTTACCACCTCCTTAGATAACAGCAACACTGAAAAACCGTGATGCTTAAGCAACAAGAAAACAAAGTCGCTTAAAAGTCGACAGGGTCGACTTCATTGCATCGGATTTTATCCAATATCGCTCGGTCTCTTTCCGTAGCACGGAAAGCGTCCCACAAAGCGACGAACTCCGTAGATTTTAGCGACGACCCACAGTAGTCTCCGAAACATTTAACTCGTAAACCGAAGGGTGCGGCCCGGAATCGAACCAACAACCTTTGGAACACGAGTCAAACGGCTTGTCCACTTCGCCACAGAGACTCCAACAAGATATAGCAATAAACGACGACCACAACAACTAAATTAAAATCTAAGCATTAATTGAAGAGGTAATATTTCCATGGAACTAAATATAGCATAGCATACGGATAATATGAGCTCTAGTAGTATATATTGTTCACTCTTCTTCTACATAACATACATACGTATAGAGTTTAGTTTGTAGCTGAAGAGTGTCATAAGAAAAGAAAGGTTAACCATGCAAATATGATGACTTAAATCAACAGGCGCGACCATGTAATGCAGATAATGCAAGCTGCTTTTACTGTCTGCTTTAGGTCATGCACTTTTGAGAGTGAAGAGCTATAAATCCAAGACGACAGAGGGGTATAGTCGCTTTAATTACTCCGATATTACTCAGTCCAGGACTGATACACAGAGTACCCATTGGAGAATTCAGTCATCGGCAGTATACTCCCAGGCTGAGAGATTGAAATAATAACTGTCATCGTTAAGTAATTAGATTATGAATTGTTAATTCATTCTCAACAATAGATTATTTCAGGATTTCAGCAGTAGTCCTTGACACATCCGTGATTAATCCCTCCAAAACGTGTGAAATAATTAATCTTATCACATGATGTCATTACACATTTATGTTATCAAAGAGAAGACATAATGAAACTTTTTTGTAGATTGCCATGTCATCGCCACGTTGTGTTTATTATCAGAGAGCGTTTGCTCGGAGACCATTCCAGTGTCCTCGAATTATATACTAATTAGTTTGTTTAGTTTAGTTTAGTCGTTGTGATCAACATCACGGCACACGGTTTAAGCCATAAGTGCTACGTTTTTCTCCTAATTCAAACCTGTGAGAATCGGTAGCGGTTCCCTCCGCGTTTGTAACTTACGGGTGTATGTGAGCCGGTCGCTCAGAAAGCAATGGCAAACTACTGAGCGTAATCTTGCCTAGTACATCAACAGCAGCTGAAAAGTACTAATGTTGACTGCAACGTCCTGTAAGGGATATGCAAAAAATAGGCTTTCGATAAAGTGAGACATATCGAAATGATACGGATGCTTGAAGATCTACAGATTGATGGGAAAGACCTTAGACTTGTAAAAAATCATATTGGAAACAACAAGCTGCCATCAGAATTGATAGCGATGTAGGTCTACATCACCCTACTAAAAGAGGTGTGAGACAGGTATGTGCAATGTCTCTAGATCTGTTTTCCCTGTACAGTGAAAATATTTTCAGAAATATAGAAGATATGGAGGGAATCAACATTGGGGGACTATACATCAATAACAATAGATATGCAAATGATAATCTTGATTGCAGACAATGAACAGGACCTGCAAAATTTAGTAGATGCGGTTGTTGCACACAGTGATCAACTAGGGTTAGAATTGAATATTAAGAAGACATAGATTATAGTTGTTACTGGGAAGAAGGAAATACCACAATGTGATATACGAGTACATGGGCATATTCTTAAGCAAGTGAATTTGATACAGTTATCTCGGCATAGTGATAACAATCATTTGGGAGATGCCTTGAAGAAATTAGAACAAGAATTGCCATTGCGAAGGTAGCCTTTTGCAACATGAAAAACATACTGACCAATAAAAAGATATCAACTGAAACGAGAAAAAGAGTGCTGGAGTGCTCACAGAACCTGTACTTTTGTATGGATGTGAAGCGTGGACAATGAGAAGCCAGGCTGAAAAAAAGCTGATGGCTGTGGAAATGTGGTTTCTGAGGAAAATGCAAAAAATACCATGGGCAGGCAGAAAAAAAAATAATGAACAAGTCGTTCAAGAAACAAATGAAGATCGTAGTAAACTAGCTAGAGTCATTAGACGTAGGCAGTCAAAATTATTGGGCATGTTATGAGACGACATGTCTTGGAGAACTTGGTGACGACTGGCAAGATCGACGGGAAGAGACCAAGGGGAAGGCCGAGAAGTAAATACCTGGATGGCTTGGCCACGTGGCATGGTCAAGACAGGAACATGGAGCTGATCGACGACTCTGGCGGTCGAGTGACAGGGCAGAACATGACCGGCTACGTTTATCGGCATGGCACATGATTGAAGAACGGATGGTAAACAGGTTGGCGGAGTGGAGCAGGGATGCAGGGGACCTTATAAACCCAGACAAGGCATCGGTTATGTGTTACTCCATGGATAACCGGATTGTTAATACAGATATCCCATGTATTATATTGAATTATTGTCCCCTTAGTAAAGAGAATAAATTGAAGTAATTGAGTATCACCTTTGACAGGTGTATGCCTTGTAAAGATCATGTGGAGGCTTTGGTGGTGGAGGCTTTTATGGGACTTAATGCTTTGAGGACGACAGCAATCGATGTAGAGCAGATGATTCTTTACAGGCTCTTTCATCAGTGAATAATTTCTGTCATTGAGTATGGTGTGGGGCTCCCAACAGTATCATAGAACCAGCGTTAAAGGTTGGAGCGCATACACAATGCGGCCATGTGTGGATTATAGGGTGAACAAAGGACACACCAATTACATGCATAAGGCATATTCTGGCATTACTAACAATGGCAGATAGGCATAGGGTCCTTCGGGCCAAATGGTCCCTGAGAGTTGCTGCAGATAGGGATCACCCCCTGCATGAAGCCATGGATATTTTCAAGGGTAATAGACTAAGACGAGCCAGGTACTGGATAGCACAGGCAAAGATATGTATACGTCAGATGTGTGATCTAGAGACCATCAATCGTGAATAAGAGTGGGTTAAAGTACCGGCAGACAGGACCGATTGACACAATGCAATAGTAACACTGGGTCGTGAGTGCAGAGAATGGGCAGCGGGCCGCAGATAGCTGTTATTGATCCAGAGTAATACACATCAAGGTGACATAGTGATCTATACTGATGGGTCAGTGGTGAGAAACAGACGGAGAGGTTGGGGTTTCATTGCGAAGGTTAATGGACGAATCTTAATAAAAAAAAAGAGAGTATGACATATTAGGCATAGACCTCCAGCATGATAATGGAGGTGGAAGCAGTCACAGGGGCATTTCGTTGGTTAGAGGGGGCCACTGTAACACACATTGTCTTCAACACGGACTAAACAACATCTAGAAATATATAGACTTTGGAGCAATGGCGACTGGCAATGTTGCAGGCGTTTGCCTTATGCAGAAATATGTGGCTGCTGGTCTTCTAGTGTCTGCCGTTTCCATCGACGACGAATTGTAATTTCGTGGAGGACATTTGTGTTGATAATCTAGCGGCGGCATTATGCACAGTGTACCTATGCGGGCTGTTGGCTGGAGACCCACTTTTCACAAAGGGCAGTTATGAGCATTTTTTTAAAATATTCACTGGAACAGGAACGGAGCATAACGGGGACGACCCGTTGCTGTGAAGTTGGAACCGCGACTAACTAACTAACTAACTAACTAACTAACTAACTAACTAACTAACTACCTACCTACCTACCTACCTACCTAACTAACTAACTAACTACTAACTAACTAACTAACTAACTAACTAACTAACTACTAACTAACTACCTAACTAACTAACTAACTAACTAACTCAAGGAATAAGCTTAAAAATGTGGAGAAAGAAATGTTTAGTGTGGAATGGCTCATCTTGCTTCAGATGTCACATATTGTGAGAATTGTATGGATGTTTTTGCCTTGGCCATGCGGAAGTGTGAGGGAATGAACAGGCTGATGCGCTGGCAAGGAATGCACCTCATGTTGGTAGATTACCACTGTACAAGGAAGATGTGGTCGTGCGCCTGTGGGAGCAGGTGGAGAAGGTGGAGGAACAGATTGAGAACCTGTATGTGGAAAGGATGAAATTGCGTGGGATTGGCAGGGGTTCTGGTAGAATCTCGAAACCGAAAAGGAAGACTAGGAGAACTTTCAATCTGATAGCGGTGGAAACGATTAGTATTGTGACTCTTCGCTGGCCGTTGAACGAGGGGGCGAGGGGAGCGCTAATGAGAGTGTCCTGAGTGCAGTGATGTCGGTTCTTAGCTCAACTCAACTCAACAACTCAAGCCTAGAGTTAGGTGCCATCAGTGGCATTTTGACTGTAATCTGCATTCATATTATATGTAATTACTGTGCATTTATTCCATCCATCATGTGCCATGCCGGAAAGCGTGGGCGATCATGGTCTGCCATCTCAGTCAATCACCAGAGTCGTGGATCAGCTCCGTGTTCCTGTCTCGACCATGTCACGTGGCCAAGCCATCCAGATATTTGCTTCTCGGTCTTCCCCTTGGTCACTTCCCTGCGATCTTGCCAGTCGTCACGAAGTTCTCCAAGCCATTTCTTCTCATAACATGCCCAAATATGTTTGACTGTCTACGTCTAATGTCTCTAATCACTTTACGATCTTCATTTTTTTCTTGAAGGACTTGTTCATTGGTTTTTCTATCTGTCCATGGTATTCTTTGCGTTTTCCCCAGAAACCACATTTCCAAAGCCATCAGCTAATTTTCAGCTTGACTGCTTATTGTCCACGCTTCACATCCATACAAAAGTATAGGTTCTATGTAGCACTTACAATTATTGCCTTCATATAAAACACAACAGGTGTATTAAAACTTTATTACTATAATTTTTTCGTCTGTAGTCAACACACAAAAAACTTCTTTTCGAGGACTTCTTGGAATGTGATATGCTCGGACAGGCATGCTGAAGAATTCAGCAGTAATCGTCTATCATATAGGCATCCCAAAGTCCATGGAATCTCTCTTCCATTGTTTTTATATCTTGGTGAAATATTTCACCTTGCCCCTCATTAAAGTCGCCAAGATTCTCGGGAAAGAAATAAAAATTGTTATGGAGGAATTGCAATTTAATGCTCAAGTTGCATCCACACTTATACAAACTCGACAGCATGTTTTCAAATAATTCAGACTAAGTGTCTGCTTTACAGTCACCCAGAATGTTTCGCACAACTAAATCAAATGATGACAAGGAAGTGGACTCTGCTATGTTCGTAGAATCAATAACATTTGGATCGTTTATTCAGTTTCTAATTTGAGGTCTACTAACAATTCCAGCTGTAAGTGTTTCTATGCTCAATTCAGAAAACTTTCGCAGTAATAATTACACCAGATACCATCTTTGTTCAGTACCTTAAATAATTGCTTCATCAAGCCAAGGTTTATATGTATTGGTGGCAGTAGAACTCTTTTTCGATCAATGAGAGTCTTGTTGACAATAGTTTCTTCTCCAACTTTAAATTCATCCCTCAACGGCCACTATTTATTTGTCCAGTTCGTATCTTTTGCCCTGCTATCCCACAAACATATAAAGCATGGCTATTTCGTGAATCCCCTGTGCTTTTGGTATGCCCTCTCCGCCTGGAACAGGTCGTCTAGCAGAATCGAAATCTATCTGGATATTTCCAATATGTGTGATTTTCTCATTAATTTCCTTAATAGTGGACAACACAAAAATAACAGTCATCAAAACGGTTCTTGGACTCTCTCCAAACCATTGCAATTCCTCATTTTGTAAGTGACTAGATTTCAATAGGTTTTATTCCAAAGCCCTATGTAGAAAGTTCTTGTCAAGTCTTAGTCAGAAATGACTGAGCTGCCGTATGACAGTAGACGGCACTGCCTGCTGTCTGTTAGCGCCGAATGTTGGGCAGCGCTTACCAAACCCGACACCCCACATTGTGCCAACGGCTTCTGGCCGAAGAGCGCAATTGGGAGTGTACAAGCCTTATCCTTGTGCGAGGAAATGCAACCTAAAGACAAAATGTCATGGCAGGGCAGACCAGGCCCTAAGCCTTGGCTGGCAGCTGGTATAGGATCGACGCTCCGACAGGCGGATAGTTAGAGCATTGCTTTGCTGATCCAGCAGCTTCTGCAGCTTGTCTTGTTCCAGATGTATAGATTTTACCTTTCCTCTGGAGTGAACTAGGCAGGCCGAGAGAGGGATCATGCTGCATGGGCAACACATGGTCTCTATATTTTAGCCCAGACTCTGTGCTATGGAGAGGCAATATCCCCATCCATGTTCTTAACCCATCTCGGAATCAAAGCGAGAGGTAATTGTTACGGGTTATAAGTCCTGGTCAGTTGGCGTAGACATGGGGCGTCACGTGTTACCTCTGACGGTGGGAGACACCTACAGGTGTCACTGATCAGCTACCGCCCGCCTCAAGCTGGGCAGCCCCCGGCCAATTAGGTGTTGATTCGCCACAGCATGCCTGCTTCAATGGATGCTTGGTGCTCGGACACAATCTGAATAGCAGGCTGTAAAAACAATGCACCAGTTACTAATAAAAAGAAAAATATAAACCTCCAGCTACGGATTGCAACCTGGAACGTAAGAACCATGTGTCCAGGATTATCCACTGACTTGACCAATATTGACGATGTGAGAAAAACGGCTGTGATTGATGCCGAACTCAATCGTCTTAATATTGATATTGTTGGCAAGCAGGAGACTCGCCTCGCTGAGGAAGGGTCACTCAGGGAAAACAATTACACCGTTTTTGGAAGGGTAGAGGGCAGGCAGAAAAAAAAGGCAAATGGTGTGGGCTTTACAGTGAAGAATTCGCTACTGAGAATGATTCAAATTCTAGCAGGAGGTAATGACAGACTATTATCCCTGTGCCTTTCCACCTCTTGTGATTTTGCCACCATTATTTCTGCATATTGCACCGACACTCGATTCCACTTATGATGTGAAGGATTCGTTCTATGAGGAGTTAGACTCTGTGATCAAGGCAGTTCCAAAATCCGACTACATTTATATGCACGTTGATTTCAATGATCGTGTGGGCAAGGACTCGAGTTCATGGCCAGTGTGCCTTGGAAAATACAACATCGGTCGCATGGATGAAAATGGGCAAAGGCTGCTGGAGCATTGCACCAGAAATGACCTATGTATTACAAACTACGTTTTTAAAACAAAAGAGCTGCATAAGGTCACATGGAAAGATCCAAGATCCGGCTATTGGCATCAGCTGGACTTCATCATCACACGGAGACAACATTTGAACCATACATCATTGACTAGAAGTTACCACAGTGCTGACTGTGATACGGATCGTTCTCTGGTTGTTGCAAGGGTTGGACTGAGACCAAAGAGAATCTACACAGCTAAATACAAATCTAGCCCCAGGATTAATAATATTAACACTCACGATCCTGTAAAGTGCTTTCAGTTTCAACAGCAACCTGAAGCCGCTTTCACTGATACACCAGACAATTGTACAGTAAGTGAAAAATGTGGTAAACTTAAAGAAACTCTTTACAAAACTGCCGTAGGAGTTTACGGCACTGTGGATCATAAGAGGCAGGACTGGTTTGCGGTAAAAAGCCAGACTCTGCAGCCCTTGATTAATAAGAAGAAGATAGCTCTCTTAAGAAACAAGAAAAGACCAACGCGTAACACTTTGAGTGAGCTGAAGCAAGCTAGGAAGTATGAGCAAAAGGCTGCCAGGCAGTGTGCAAATGACTATTGGATCAAGTTATATAGGTCCATTCAAAATTTAAGTGATAAAGGAAACACCAGAAGCATGTATGAAGGGATAAAGAAAGCCTGCGGTTCAATGATTAAAAGAAGTGCACCATTGAAAACATTGACTGGAGAAATCATCACTGATAAGAAACAGCAGATGGACAGATGGGTAAAGCACTATTTGGAGCTTTACTCAAGTGAGACCAAACTAGCGGAAGATGCTCTCAACGCCATAGAGGCCCAACCAACTCTTGACCACCAGGACACACATCCCACCATAACATAAGTTAAGTGTGCTATAAATGAACTTGCATCTGGCAAGGCTCCGGGTAAGGATAGGATTCCAGTAGAGGTTATCAGGAGTGGGCAAGACACACTCACTCTACAGATCCACCAGCTAATAGAGCTATGCTGGCGAGAAGGACACGTCCCACAGGATTTCAAAGATTCAAGCATCATAACACTGTACAAGAAGAATGCCGATCGGAGCGACTGTAACAACTATAGTGGTATCAAACTTCTGTGTATTATTGGGAAAGTATTTGCCAGAATTGTTCGCGCAGACTTCAAATCCTAGGAGATCAAGTCTACCCTGAATCACAGTGTGGCCTTCGACAGAACCGGTCTACCATTGATATGATATTTTTACTGCGACAAATGCACGAAAAATGCCGTTAACAGAATCAACCACCGTTTATTGCCTTCATCGCCTTACAAAGGCATTTGATTTGGTCAGTCGTGAGGGTCTGTTCAAGGCACTAAAGATGATTGGCGGCCCGCCAAATATTCTGTCCATTGTGGAATCGTTCCACACAGGCATGAAGGGTACAATCGAGTTTGATGGTGCAACTTCAAAAGAGTTTGAAATCAAAGAGTGGTGTTAAGCAAGGTTGTGTACTAGCTCCCACCCTCTTTGGAATATATTTTCATATCTACTGAAATATGCCTTCCGTGATCAGGATGGTGGTATATACATTTACTCACGCTCAGATCTCGGCCTCTACAATGCTCAGAGATTGAAGGCTAAGACCAAAATTAGGAGGGTACTGATCAGAGAGTTACTTTTTGCAGATGATGCTGCAGTTACGACCCACTTTGAGGAAGAATTACAATGTTCACTATCTGCATTCTCGAATGCTTGTTCTGAATTTGGTTTAACAATTAGCAACATGAAGACACAGATTATGTCACATTAGGCCATTTTACATATCTAGGATAATGGTAAATAGCAAATTATCCCTAGATCAGGAAATCAAATCCGGATTGGTAAGGCAGCATCAACAATGAACAGATTTAGAAAAAGAGTCTGAGAGAACAATAAGCTACTGCCAAAACAAAATTCCTTGTCTATCAAGCCTGTGTCCTTAGTACTCTTCTTTATGGCAGTGAAACCTGGACAACTTACTCACACCAAGAGAAACGTTTAAACAGCTTTCATATGCGGTGTCTGCGAAGAATTCTTGGTATTAAGTGGCAAGTCAAAATCACAAATACTGAAGTATTGGAAAGATCAGGTTGTTTTACGGTTTATTCCATGCTCAGTCTTTGTAGACTTAGATGGATAGGACATTTTAAGAGGATGTATGATTGTAGAATACCAAAGGACATCTTTTTTGGTGAATTAAAGGTGGGTAAGACATCTCAAGGTCGGCCTCTACTACGATACAAAGATGTGTGTAAGCGGCACATGATTGATACAGACACTGGGAGCAAGTCGCCACTAAGCGTGTTGGATGGAGGGCAAACATCAGAAATGGAATTAAGACAAAGGAGAAAATTATTGCAGATAGTCACACACCGAGCGTGTGAGACGAAAGATGGTGCATGATGGTGGAAATGACCACGTGTTCACATGCACCCACTGTGGACAAACATTTACAGCGAATTGACCTTACCAGTCACATTCGCTACCGCCATGGGTAGTAGTTATTATGCATTTTTGAAGCACAAAATATCGTCTGCCAAGACGGCAAAGTGCCAATGTATACATAAAATATTGTGATGTTAGTAATTAAATACACAAATACATGTATCTTAAAAATTAGAATACTACAGACAAAAAAGTGTGATATTATGATTCACAGGCCTCATTTATGCACAATCAGGTGTATAATGTTTGGCACAATTTTGATTTTTTTTTTCTTTGGGGGGGGGGGGGGGGCGGGGGTTATGGTTGTGTTACTTTAGCCAAGGCCAAAATAGCTAGAATGACTGCGTGATGAGCAAAGATCCCTTTTGTACGCCTGTGGCACAATGTGAATGTAATTAGTCTTGGACGCCTATTCGGGTGATGACTCGGTTGGTGATATTGTCCATGTACTTCCCAAGCCGTTTCCTGGCATCTATGTAAAGCTTTTTTATACGATACTGACTACAAATTGTAGAAGAATTGCTAGTTGAGATTACTGAATGTTTGTTACAGGTCACCTTTTTCTGTATTGTTATCTTTTCCAGAGTGTTTTCCTAATGTGTCTTAGAATGTCCATAGCCACATTTCCAGAATCTTACTGCTATCCCGCTGTGCTGGATGTCTCTCCACAAGGACTGATAACACACCTGCGACAGCGTAAACAGAAGTATCATGGAAGTGAAATGAAATAAAAGAACGAAAGGTAGAAACGATATAGGAAAGGAAGAACAAGAGGAACAGACAGTTTAAGAGTAATGTTTACGTGGAACGGTTACTGCGACTGAAAAGTGCAAACCAAACACGCATTCTCCAAAATGTGGAATACCACCTCGATATCATAATGAGAGACCAAAGTCAAAGATGATACATTCATTCAACGCCATGGATATGATTGTTACACAAGTCCGTGTGGGACAAATCCCGAGAGTCTAACAATATCCCATCATTGTCTAACGATATGCCATCATACAATAAATGATACTATCTCATATAGAAGCAATAAGGATACACGTAGTAGTTGTAACAACAGAACAACAGACATGGTGACTGTTTATATACACACAAATAGAAAAGCGCGAGAGGATTAATGCATGAGATATATGAGTCAGTTCGGAAACGGTTGATAACTGGGTGTTCAACGCAAGATGCAAATAGATACAAAAATTTAAAAAAAAAACAAAAAAACTTAGGCATTTCCGCTGACAGACACTGCAAAACGCCAACTTCAGTGATTTGAATGATGGTCACCAATGACTGACATGAACAATATCTTGTATCAAATCACTATAAGAGAAAAAAATACAAATGTATAAATAATATTTCACGTCCTACACGATGTGTGTTATTTCCAAATCCATACATATTTATAGCAATGCAGGTGTCAATTCTGAAAATTGTTCAAATTTTTCAAGATGAAAGAATGTAAGACGGCATTAAGTAATTATTCGGCTTTCTCATCATGACATAATGCGTCTTCTGCGAGCCTTCTTTCTCATTGGTTGACAAATTGTTTTTTAATTTTTTTTTTTAAATTTTATTTTAATGACATATTCATGGTTGACTGAATTTCACATTTCAAGCTTTCAACGCGATTGGGCAGCCAGGACAAAAACGTATGCTCCTTGGGCGCCTCTTTCGACATGCATGGTGATTGAAAGTGTTACTATTCTCTACTTCTGTTTCCCCCATAACATCTTTTTGAATTGTTCTTGTTCATAAGCCAGGTGTTCTGTTTCTCTTTGCTGTCATCAGTAAGTTATCTATGATATATCATAATTCGATCTGCGTGGTGATCCAGGTTGCATATAGCCTCCCTTCATAAATATCACGTCCAGACATCCATAATATTGTATGTGTAAAAGACAAAAAAGAGAAAAAAATATATATATTGAATAGATAAAGAGCAAACAGGACCGTGATTAAAGAGAATATAGAGTAGCAAAAAGAAATGAGAATAGAACAATAAAGAGGGGGAAAACAAAAAGATTGGGAGGAATATGGAGAAGCCTTAAATAAAAGCTTCAAAGAGGCAACTAGACATTTCTACAAAAAGACAAGTTCAGTGAGAATCTAAGAGAACGAACGAACTTTAACGAACGAACGGACTTTATTTTCAAAGGGTAACAAATTGGGCACGCAGCCCGTCTTACATTCGGCCCTTCCAATCACTCATCTTTCGTTCATCAATAGTGCATAGGAAAAAACATTGTCAAATGCATTCTTTAAACATAAACAATGCATATTACCATGTTCTGAGATACATCCACCACTCACCCACACATCCCCCATTCACGCACACATCCCCCAACCAAACCACACACACACACCCCAGGCACACATAAATTCCCCACCGATCCACCACATCCCAACCCCTACACATCTCCCCACCCACACACACCACCCACCCACCACACATCCCTTCCATCCACACCCCAAGCACACATACATTCCGCAACCCACACATCCCCACCCACACACATCCACCCATCTCCACACATCTTCCCACCAACTCACATATCCTTCACCCGTCCCAATACCCACCAACAATCACCCACCCACATATCCTCCTCCACCTACACCTCCAACCACCCATCCAATCACACATCCCCCACGCACATCTCCCTGCCAACTCACATATCCCGAACCTACCCACACACAAATTCCGCACCCACTCACATAATCTCCCATCTCCCCCCGCCCACTCACAGATCCCGAGCCCACCCAAACAAACATCCCCCACCATCTCCTAACCTACACACACTCACCCACCAACATATCCTCTACCCACCCACACATCCTCCACCCACCCATCCCCAACCAAACATCCCTTAACCACACATCACTTAGCCACACACCCTTACCCATAAACAATCACCCACCCACACATCATCATCCACCCACACATCCTCCACCCACCCATCCCCTACCCATATATCCCTTAATCACACACCCCTACCCATATGTACACACATTCCGACCCACACAAACACATCTCCCCACCCATACACACATCCCTCACACACATCCCCACCCACCAACACATCCCCCATTCACAAACATACACCTCCCATCCACGCACACCCAACCCACACACACATCTCCCACCCATATACTCATCCCCCTCACACATCACTCCACGCACGTACTTATAAGAGAAAACCTTTGACCCAACTGAAAAAATTAACAGCGAAAAAGGAGAAACAATAATTGAACAAAAAGCAAATTCGATAAAGATTTAGGCAGTACTTCGATCAACTTCTCAACATTCCATTCGTCCCCTCAGGAATTCAAGAAACTGAAACATATGCCGTCGAAGAACTAGAACCACTCATACTGAAAGAAGAAATCGGAGAAGCCGACAGATTAGTCCCATTGAATAAATCACCGAGACAAGATGAGATACCAACTAATTAAAGCAGCAAGGGAAGTAAGAACAGCAAGGCTACATAAATTATTTTACCATAGAACAACAGACACCACGAGACCGGGTAAATGCCATAAGTATTCCAATTTGGAAAAAAACAAAACAAAAGTCATACTGTTAAAATAGTTTGCACCGTTCTTGAGAAAAGATTACGAGCTACAACATAACCCCAGCTAAGCGAAACATAAATTGGATTTAGGAAAAACAAAAGATGCACAGATGCAACCTTTGCTCTTAGACAACTTAAAGAAACATCAGTTAAATTTTAAAAAAAAACACTCTACTTAGCCTTTATCGACCAAGAAACAGCATTTGATATAGTAAATAGAAACAAGATGTTCGAAATCATTAAATTTCTTCTTCTGCGCTCATCAGGTGTTTTTTCAAACGTTATTGTATTGTGTCCTATTTTGCGTCCTTAGACCAATACATCCTACTTTGGCGGGAGTAGGTTGCTCGGGTTAGCCTTCCCGGGTGTTTCTAGTTTCTCACTGTTGTGGTGCCGTCCACATCCCAACTGTTCAAGTTAGAACGGTCGAGAACCGAGGTCCTATTCAATTATTCCATGCACCATTATTCAGGCAGCTGATTTGAACACTCTATTTTTTCAAAGTAAACTCGCCGCCCACCCGGGACGCTCAGCGAAGAGCACCCACGGTAGAGAGCCGGCAGACGGTAGGGCAGGAACAACGGGTAGTGAGCCGGCGCGAGCCGGACCGCCCGCCTGCACCTGAGATCCAACCACGAGCCTTTTTTACTGCAACACATTTAATATACGTTATTGCAACTGGTCTTACCTTAAACCAGAGTGGAGTGAATACACATCTAATAAACTTATGTAGAAGCTTATACAACAACAGTGAATGCACAGTTAGAACACACGGAAGACACTTAGACCCTTTGACCATAAGATCCGGAGTACGACAAGGTTGTGTCCTGTCCCCCATCTCATTTATAACCTACATAGAAAGAATATGTAAATTAACCAGCCAAAATGAGAAACAATAGATGTGGCGAAGTGGTCAAGCCGTCTACCTGGCGCCCGAAGGTTGTGGGTTCGATTCCGGGCTACGTCTTTCGGTTCACGAGTGCATTTTCCTAGGAGACCCATGGGGGTCGTCGCCGGAATACGGAGTTCGTGCTTTGTGCGATGCTTTCGGCAGGGCGCCCTGCAGAAAAAGACCGAGCAATACGGGATAAAACCCGAGGCAATGAAGTGGATCCCATCGACTTGTCAGACTGTTTGTTAAGATAGAGACCGCTAGAACACTGCATGGTGAACAGGAAACATAAGAAGAATCAACGGCACATTACACATGAAAGTAAGATATGAGGACTAAAGTGGGGGTTATCGCAGCGCTATATATTATTATTTTTTTTTACGTTGTTTTTAACGTCCTCTTACAGGACGTTGCAATAAACACCAGCATTTTTCAGCTGATGTTGATGTTCTTGGCAAGATTACGCTCAGTAGTTCGCCATTGCTTTCTGAGCGACCGACTCACATACCCTGTAAGTCAATAACGCGACGCGATCCGCTGCCGAATCTAGCGCAGCTGTGTTCCTCACGTGGATGTACGGGATTACGGAGAAAGTCCTTAACCCTTTCGCCTAGAAGGCAGAAAGTCAAATTCTTCTTCTGACAGTAGACGGTACTACCTGTTTCTGTTAGCGCCTAATGGTGTGCGACGCTTACCAAACCCGACACCCCACATTGTGCCTACGGCTTCGGGCGGATGAGCGCAATCGGGAGGGTATAAGCCTTATCCTAGTGCGAGGAAATGCAACCTAAAGACTAAAAATGTCGTGGCAGGGCAGATCAGGCCCTAAGCCTTGGTTGGCAACTGGTCTAAGATCGAAGCTCCGACAGGCGGACAGTTAGAGCATTGCTTTGCTGATCCGGCAATTTGTACAGCTTGTCTTGTTCCAGGCGTATTGGTGTTACCTGTTGCAAGGAATGGGTGCCGGCGCCTCCGGCTTTTAAGTGCACTTTCTCCTGCATTATCACACTCGACAGACGGTGCAGAGAGCAGAACCCTGCCGCTGTCAATGCAGAGGTCAACGCGCACATCTATGACACTCAGGTAGCCCCGAAGTGCTCATCTATACAAATGGATCTGTTGTAAAGCAGCAGAGAAGTGCGAGGGCATTTACAGCCCGTTCAGCGGGTAGAACCGTTCAAGAATCCAGTGGTGCCCACTCTATGACCACGAGCAGCATGACGATGGAGGTGATGGCAGTTACACAGGCGTTCATATGGCTGGAATCACAGCATTATACCAACGTGTGTGTACTAAGTGATTCAATGAGCATGATTCAGAAGGTCGAAGCTGGAGCTGTACGCAGACAGTGGACTGAGTCGCTGCGGAAGTCTGTTGTCCGTAAAGTCACCTTCATCTTCGTCCCGGGACATGCGGGAGTCGAGGGAAATGAATGAGCTGATAAACTGGCTGGCTCTGTACCCCCTGTAGATCGCCAGCCTATGGATCGTGCTGATGTTATTAGTTAGTTAGTTAGTTAGTTAGTCGACAGATCATCCTCATTGCACATCGAACCATTCAGTCCATTAGTGCTCGGATCCCCTCCTCAGCAAATCCCGCAGCGTGTAGCGGCTAACGACGCCAGTTCTGTGTTTGTTTATCAATCTTCTTTGGTTTCCTGCGTAGTGTTCTTGTTTGGCCACACCTCTTTTAATTTGCTGCTCTCGCAGTCTGGCCATTGTTGTAGATTCACAGTCATCACTTGGTTCCCGCAAAAGTCTTACTTCTCGTAGAGCATTCAGAATGTCGGCCTGGTCCATGGCGCGTCCGCCCTCCATAGTAGCCTCACTTGCGAGCTTGTCAGCCCGCTCATTTCCTTGTACTCCCGCATGCCCTGGCACGAAGATGAAACTATAGTCTGTCCGGAAATTTATGCCGTCATTCAAGATCAATTATTTTGAAAACTATCTGTTGCATCGTTATGAAATTTTTCCAGCCGTCTTATATTTACCCCCACCCAAGGAATATGTCTTTGATAGGTCCCAAAACAACTTAAATCATTAAAAGCGGCATCATTCCTTTGATGTTTTGCTTAACAACTAGTGATTTCTTGTTAAAAATGTTATGTTTACGGTAATGAGGACCTGCAAATTCAGATGACAAACAAAGGCGTATCTGGATTCGTATGGGAGTGGGTGCAATCAAAGAAGTAGCTTACAGTCGACAGAATCGGCTGCATTGCACAGGGTTTTTATCCCATATGGCTCAGTTTCTTTCCGCAGCGCGGAAAGCGTCGCACAAAGCACGAACTCCGTAGCTCCAGCGACGACCCTCGGCAGTCTCCGAATAAAATGAATGATGCGGCCCGGACAGACAGACAGAAAGGTAGGTAGGTAGGCAGAAAGATAGGTGGGTGGATGGCTGGCTGGCTGGCTGGCTGGCTGAGTGGGTGGATCGGTCGGTCGGTGGGTCGGTCGGTCGGTGGGTGGGTGGGTGGGTCGGCAGGCAGGCAGGCAGGCAGACAGACAGATAGATTAGATAGATAGATAGATAGATAGATAGATAGATGGATAGATAGATAGATAGATAGATAGATAGATAGATAGATAGATAGATATATAGATAGATAGATAGATAGATAGATAGATAGATAGATAGATAGATCGATATCGGTAGGTCGGTCGGTTAGTGGGTGTGTGGGCAGGCAGGCAGACAGACAGACAGATAGATTAGATAGATAGGACAGACAGATAGATTAGATAGATTGATATCGGTAGGTCGGTCGGTCTGTCGGTGGGTGGGTGGTCGGGCCGGCAGGCAAGCAGATAGATAGATAAATAGATAGATAGATAGATAGATAGATAGATAGATAGATAGATAGATATATAGATAGATAGATAGATAGATATCGGTAGGTCGGTCGGTTAATGGGTGGGTGGGCCGGCAGGCAGGCAGACAGACAGACAGATAGATTAGATAGATAGGACAGACAGATAGATTAGATAGATAGGACAGACAGATAGATTAGATTAGATTAGATAGATAGATAGATAGATAGATAGATAGATAGATAGATAGATAGATAGATATCGGTAGGTCGGTCGGTCGGTCGGTTGGTGGGTGGGTGGGCCGGCAGGCAGGCAGTCAGGCAGACAGACAGACAGATAGATTAGATAGATAGATAAATAGATAGATAGATAGATAGATAGATAGATAGATAGATAGATAGATAGATGGATAGATAGATAGATAGATATCTGTCGGTCGGTCGGTCGGTATGTGGGTGGGTTGGCCGGCAGGCAGGCAGAGAGACAGACAGACATACAGACAGACATACAGACAGACAGACAGACAGACAGATAGATATATAGATAGATTGATAGATAGATAGATAGATAGATAGATAGATAGATAGATAGATAGATAGATAGATAGATATCGGTACGTCGTTCGGTTGGTCGGTGGGTGGGTGGGCCGGCAGGCAGGCAGACAGACAGACAGACAGACAGACAGACAGACAGACAGATAGATAGATAGATATATTAGATAGATAGATAGATAGATAGATAGATAGATAGATAGATAGATAGATAGATAGATAGATAGATAGATAGATAGATAGATAGATATCTGTCGGTCGGTCGGTCGGTCGGTATGTGGGTGGGTGCGCCGGCAGGCAGGCAGACAGACAGACATATAGATTAGATAGATTAGATAGATAGATAGATAGATAGATAGATAGATAGATAGATAGATAGATAGATAGACAGATAGACAGATAGATAGATAGATAGGTAGATAGATATCTGTCGGTCGGTCGGTCGGTATGTGGGTGGGTGGGCCGGCAGGCAGGCAGGCAGACAGACAGACAGATAGATTAGATAGATAGATAGATAGATAGATAGATAGATAGATAGATAGATAGATAGAGATAGAT